>CM076923.1:11159139-12359139 GCA_039566165.1 Maruca vitrata
TGTTGATATTGGATCACAAAAAAATCCAGTCAGTTCAATTTGCTTAAAACTCAATACATTTAGAACACCTCTTAGTATTTATTAACGGTGGGAATTTGACGCAACTCAGTCTGAATGCTAAAAGCTAAATAGCTTTTTGCTTTTAGTGAGTGTATCTCAGTTGTAATATTGAAGAATTCTGCGTAATAATATGAAACTAATTCGGCATTTCGAACATCGTTTTCTTATGTCTCCTTATTTTAAATTTGAACAAAAAGCACTCAATAATAAGTAAAAGTAGCTTTATCGGGAATGTTTGTTTAAAATAGGTAAAAAAATACTTTTATAAAGACAATGTATCAATTTTCAATATGCATACAACTTACTTTTTATGTAATATGAAATAGTAGGATGGTGTCCTTCAATGAGAACCTATTATAATAATAAATATTTATTTCTGTAATTAAATAAATAAATAAAAAAAAATTACAAAACTTCAGTTAGATCTTAAAATCTACATTCTTTGGAAGGTCAGGAAATAATAACATATTATGTGCCTGAACTGAGATGAGATTACAAGCTCATACTTTTCATTCCGGTACTGCACTAAGCTTGGCTTGTTTAACAGTTACCATAAACAATATTCAGTAGCTTATAATACACTGGACGCACGATGCGATATTTTCCAAAACCCCATCAAAGTCCGTTTTGCGTAGTTTTAAAGATTTAAGCATACGTACATGTATACAAATACTAGCTTTCCGCCCGCGACTCCGTCCGCGCCTTCGAGACGATTCACGGGTAAAACATTACTTCTTTATAGCGTAGTTGGGTAACAAGTAGCCTGTCCTTTTTCTCAGTCTCTGGACTATATCTGTACCAAATTTCGTTTAAATCGGTTTCGGTATTCTATGCTGTAATGAAAGCGTAACAGACAGACGGACAGAAAGACCGAGTTATTTTTCGCATTTATAATATTAGTAAGGATTACATACATACAGATAGACGCGGAAAGCGACTATGTAGTGAAGTGTAATATATACGAAAAAGAAAATGTAAAAACTGTTCTTTTCGAAAGATTTGCCAGACTTGCGAGTTCCATTACACTAAAATATTTGATCTTCATGGGTCCTAAACGCGATGGTCACTCGCGACCATGTAACCCAGTCTAAACGCGTCAGGCAAGTAAATATCTATGTATTTCTCCTCATATCGCGTGTAGAACCCAAAAAGATTAATGTTTAAATTTTCCTTTTACGAAAGCAAATGCTTAACAAAAAGAAATATATTAAAAACCATTTACGATAGACCAAAGAGTTCCTACCACTTCACCCCTCGTGTGCATTGGGGAATATGCATAAATCTGCAATCTTGAATTAAAGGCTTAAACATATACCAAAATGTGAAATAAAAATGAAAATCGGTTCACTAACGAAGGATTTATAAAGAATTAAATTAAATGTTCTATCTCTTTCTTTCAAAACGGACGGTTTTTTATGGATCGCGTATGGCCGTAGTGTAATTGTGACGTCATCTGCCATATCGGATCTCTCTGTCCACCCGGGAACTTTAAAACAGCTATATCTCGCTTGTCGTTAAAGTAAATTGAAAAATAGAATTACACCGATATTTCTACGATATTAAAGATTGATTTCTATAATGAAAAAAATGTTATTGCTTATTCCCTCATTTGACGCGCACTCCGAGATAGTTTCCGGCCGCAAGTCGGACCCAATCCCTAGGAAGCGACAATTTCGCCTGTGACGTCACAGCTCTGCAGGGAGGCCAGACGTATCGTTACGGTATGACGTCACCGTGTTACACTTATACGGCTTTAAAGCAAAGCACCGAGAGGTCCTCGCGATTCGAGTCCGGGGTCGAGCAATATTTGTGTGAATTTGTACTTCGTAATGAAATTTCTCAGCCCGGAGTTAGGAAGTTGGCGGTTGAACGCCCATGCCTCGGAAAAAGCACGTTAAGCCGGTGGTCCTGCACCCGATCTCTCATCGGTCATGTCGGATTGTACCGTCTCACCACGGAATTATGATTATGAGAAAGGGAATAGGGAACACACACTTGTGCACTATAATCCGTCCTTAATTAAAATCCACCATATGGCTGAAATCGGTCGAACGCCTTGATAGTAGTATTGGCATATATTAATAAAAACAGAATATTATATTACACAACCTTACATACATTGGATCTGATCCCGTGGTAAGTAGGTATATTAATAAAAATTAGTAAATATTACACATCTTCACGAAAGCTTAAGCACGTGTGTTACGGATATGAGAACCAAAACTGAAAACAAAAAAACTCAATTATATGTAAATAATACACCCCAGACACGGAACAAATAAAAATAAATTGCCTTTGGACAAAATCATTTCGCGGATGAGATCGAAGCGAGGATGAGTTGACGAAGGGGACTCGTCTTAAGAAGCTGAACACCGGATGTTCGTCACACAAATATTTCTTCCGAGTGGGAATCGGACCCACTATAATAATATAACACTCCACAAAGGATCATTTTTGCGGATTAAATTCGCGTGTAGGAATATACTATTTTAAATGTAATTAAAAAGAGAGGCTCTTCGCAATCTACTTTACTTTTATACCTTCAGTCTTGCAATATGTTATATTTATTGATGGGCCTGGGATATTACAAATAACTAAGTTTAGTATAGTTATATTTGCGAGTTTAAACCTGTGCAAAAAATTTGTTTTAGAGCCTTCCTTGACCAAATTGACCAGAATTTTGAAGAAGGGTCAAATTAAAAAAGTACCCGTAATCGACAAGCATGTCATGAAGAGATTGATGGATGTGAAAGAAGCGAACGTGTTGTCTGAGGAAGTGATCTCTGCCTACCCCTCTGGGAAAAAGTGCTGGCGTGATTTTATGTATATATGTACCTATGTACAACCTTTATATTTATGCGCAAGGAAAAACGATCGACTATAACAAATGATTGTCTGTGCTGTCGCGCTTTCACGTGTAAACAAGTGCGAAACAAATTTAACCAAGTTTGGGGCACTGTCACTGAGAAAGCGACATATAATGGACTTAGATATATATATTAAGAGTAAGTAACTAATAACTCGTTAAAGACATAACGCAAACGAAGTCACGGGCGAGAAAGCTAAAAAGCTAAAGTTTACTTCAGTTTATTCATTTTCTCTCCACAATAGATTACAGAAAAAATCATATTTTACATACAATACATACTAAACATTTAGTTAGAAACAAATATACTATTATTGTTATTCCTCGTAAGGGTTGCAGAAGATACGGTGTGAAAAAAAAGTCACTGTCCCCTTATAAATCGGGCTTAAGTAGTGACCCTTTCGAATAAATTGAATGGCAATACCCACATATGTGGGCGCCACAAAACAGAAGTCATGTTATAGTATTGGAATACACTTACCTTTTGTTCTGGTTTTACCTACAAAAGCATCGATGGCTGGAGTGGTTAAGGTCGTTGCTTGCCGTGCGAGGGGTCATCAGTTCTAACCCCACCACATACCACTTTGTCTTCAAATTTAAAAATTCATGATATGAACGATTATTCGACGCTTTAACGGTGAAGCGAAAACGTCGTGAGGAAAACCTACAGGAGAAATTTTAAGTTGTGGCGAGTCAACCAACCCCGCACTTGGCCAGCATATGGTTGACATCAAGGCCTTATCGCCCCTAGTTTAGGTTAGGCCCATGCCCCAGCAGTGGGGACGTATGTGGGCTGATGATGATTACACTTTGAAAGTTAGTAAGAATTTCAGAATAATAAAAACAATGGCAATGATAGGTGATACATGATACACACTTTACAACATTGGAGGTACCCCTTCATAAGAGATAAGGTAAAGTCTGAGAAGAAAATATATATGTAGTTAATTATACTTTTTTTCCCTTTTTATCTTGATAAAAATGCATTGTTTCATAATATAAGTGGACCTGACATGAAAGTGAAGTCAATAAATGGTTTATTGCAAGTAACCAAAACTTGTTTTATCTATTAGATAATTGAAAAATGCTATATTAAAAAAAAAGACAAACTTGTACACAGTCAAATTGTGAACCCGAATCCATTAGATAAAATAAGCTCATGAATGAACCATAAAACTCAAAATTCTCGATACACAAACATACTGCGTGTATTTTTGTATCTGCTTTTGATTTCGGGAAGTTCATGTTTATTTTTTGCAAGCTAAAATACCTTGTTTTGATTTCATGATCCCAGAAAAGGTCTGTTTTACTTTCGCCCTTTTAACCTCTTGGTTTCAAAGGTCCCAATATTTCCAATTTCATTAGCGTATACACTTTATCTATATATAACTTAATATAAGTCGATGCCCGTTGTTGCGTCGATAGCCGAGTGGATTAAGGTCGTTGCTTGCCATGCGAGAGATCGCCAGTTCAAACCCCTGCCAGGTACCAATCTGTTTTTCAAATTTAAAATTAATATGTACCATCATTCGACGCTTTTAACGGTGAAGGAAAACATGAGGAAACCAAGCACACCTGGAGAAAATTTTTCAACGGTGTGTGAAGCCATGTCAGAGGCCTACGGGCAGTTTAAAACTCTGACACCAGGTTGTTCATCAACCATACGATAAGAAGAAGAAGAAGACTTAATAAAATTGAAGTGTCTGTTTTAATAATAATAAAATAACGACTTTTTACCAAATGAATATGAATCTCTTAGCGGCTACCAATTACAAAAAACTACAAGTAAAAACATTTTTGTATGTTTTTGTTTCCGCTAATCTCCCGGAAACGGCTGGATCTGGATAAATAGCCCATTATCACAAGGTTACCTACACTTGTAGGCTATTTTTATTTCCACGCGGACGAAGTCGTGGGCGGCCGCTAGTTTTATTATATTACTAGTGAACTCATTTCGAGTGCAAGGAATTTTACATGAAAACCTTCCTCTCTTCAATAATACCTCTATCTTTTTAAAAAACCGCATCAAAATCCGTTTCTGTAGTTTTAAAGATTCAAGCATAGGTACAAGATGTAGTGACAGAGAAAAGCGACTTTATTAAACTATGCAGTAATATAAAAAAAATCAATCACTACGAGTAGTTGCTCTTTTCAAAGCTTTTATTTAACTTGCTCTGTGTATGTTTGTTCGGGTGGAATCTCTTGCAACTCAATTTTTCCAAAGTACTTATCCTGAACCGATTAAGCCTGGAAATTTGGTATGTGTATTTCATCTAGGTGACAATGCATTTTTTAAGCTGTGTAACGTCATTCTAAATCCAACATGGCGGAAAATATAAGATGGCGGAATAGGTATATTTTGAAGCATCCCCGTACAATATGGGTATTAAATGAAGGGGGCTTGTTGAAATTATTACACGAAAATAAAGTGACGTCGCTTAAAAATTCAACATGGCGGCAAAATTTCAAGATGGCGCCAATTGTTATTGTTGTTTCACCCTTACAATATGGGTATCAAATGAAAGAGCTCTTTGAGTATAACACCAAAAATTTACTAAAAAGTAAAAAATTAAATCAATGTTAAAAAAAAACTTTTAAAAAACTTTTATTTTAATGCGCTAAAAAGAATAAAATTAACTTTTTATCTGGAATTCTTCTTTACGACCTTAGCTTTACATTCAGTTTACACTCATGTTATATAAAAAAGCCGAAAAGGGAAAAAATCGCTTATTTCCCTGCTTGTATTAAAATTATATAAAAATTTCAAAAAATAAAAATATAAAAATAAAAAAATAAAAATAAAAAATCAAGCATAATGGTCGGTTTTGTTTCTTAATAAAATTTCAATGTGTTTGTTCTGCAGTGTCTCTGCTGGTTAGTAATAAATAACGGAATAGGTATATTAAATTTAAATTAGTGGTAACCACGTCCAAACGGTCCTTTGGAGTTTGAAAAATTGGAGAAAGTTAGAACAGTAACATAGGAATTGGACAAACAACTAAGGCTGTGTCGTGGAGTGGAGCGATGAGTATGAAAACCGATTCAAAAAATGTCAATGTAAATATGAAATTAAGCGCCTTATCGCCCTAATTTAGAGTTGGCCCGGTGCCCCAGCAGTGGGGACGTATATGGGCTGATGATGATAATGATGATTAATATGAAATTG
This sequence comes from Maruca vitrata, assembly GCA_039566165.1. Taxonomy (NCBI): domain Eukaryota; kingdom Metazoa; phylum Arthropoda; class Insecta; order Lepidoptera; family Crambidae; genus Maruca; species Maruca vitrata. Next base: position 11,165,232 of record CM076923.1, read on the forward strand.
TATGAAACCATTTGCTTCTCATAATAATAATATGGTACCTGCGGAAGACCAGGGGTCGCGGTGTCTCCCGACTCCTCGACACACATGCTGAGCAAATCCCTTTTCAGTTACCTACTTTGTTATAACTTTTGTAAATGTATGTGTGTTTTTAAGTCATGTAACTTGAATAAATACGATTACTTTCTTTCTTCTCTCTCTTTCAAAAACAGATGTGTATATAAAAATAGAGTATTAATCTATCTAACTAACGGCGTCAAATATCACCGACATGTGTTCAGGAAGTAATGTCATTCGATGGCAAATAGAACAAAGCCATGTTCTACAATGTGATTTTTTTTTATAAAATACTAGCTTTTAAGGGCGTCGATGGCCCAGTGGTCAAGGTCGTTGCATGCCATGGGAAAGGTCGCCAGTTCAAACCCCGCCAGGTACCATTGTGTTATTCAAATTTGAAATTCATATGTACCATCATTCGACGCTTTAACGGTGGAGGAAAACATCGTGAGGAAACCTGCACACCTAAGAAGAAATTCTAAGGCTGTGTAGTCGACCAACCCGCAATTGGCCAGCGTGGTCGACTAAGGCCTTATCGCCCTAGTTTAGGGTAGGCCCGTGCCCCAGCAATGGGGACGTATATGGGCTGATGATGATGATGATGACTAGCTTCTGTCAGTGTAGTTAAAAGTAGCCCATGCCCTATCTTGTGCTTTAGAGTTAAGACTAACTGTATGTATATTTTAAACTGAACATCATTTCAATTGGTTCAGAAATCCTAGCGTGAAAGCGTATCCGTCATACAGACATTCGCATAAATAAATTTAGAAGGACAATTCGAGGGTCGTCCTCTCTCCGCTGACTTTAAAACCGGAACCTAAATTGCTCTTGGCCCACGGAAACTTCCTGGAAGATTAATTTTATTTCAAACTATTTGTTTGCGCGTTGCTCATTCCATATATTTTGGTTTGAAATGGCTAAGTATGGATAGTCTGTTGGGCTTATGATTAAATGCTCCAATGACAAAAAATGGGAGTTATGGAGTATTGCCGCTAATGGAAATGACAATACCCATCCTTAAAAATGCTAAAACCTTTTAAGGACAGGTCCTTTGATTTCAATTCAAATTAGATTTAAGGTTGCTATTCACACTGGATAACCTTAAAAATGTAGGGAACTAGAAATGTTTAAATTATTTTAAGCTGTTACATTGTCAAACATGCACCTACTTTATCAATTTAAGGTAAAAATGTACAATCTAGAATTTGACCTGTGTTATATCATGGTTTTGAGGAATGGACTATAATTTATCAAAAACTGGCTTTCAGCTTGCTACTCAACGTCAGCTTTGAGTCGTTTATCACGTAAAACATTACTCCCTTACTACGCACGCAGTCGGTCAAAAAGTAAAGTTTGTGACATTACAGGCTTTACACTTAAGCGGTGGCGGTGGCAGTGGCGGTGGCGGTGGCGATGGCGGTGGCGGTGGCACTAGTACAAACGGTGCGCACGAAATGGCGGAAATGTATGGTGCCTGCAGTTCGCAGCCTTACTTTGAGTCAATTTCAAAATTCATTCAAATCTGTTCAGTAGTGTTTTGTGAAAAAGAGTTTTTCTAAAAGAGATACAGCTTTCGTAATAATAATATTACATAGTTCTGTTATCGGTAACATTACTATGGTAGTTAGTTTTTTTAAAAAGCGTCGATTGCCGAGAGTGGTTAAGGTCGTTGCTTGCCATGCGAGATGTTCGCCATTTTAAACCTCGCCACGTACCACCGTGTTTTTTAAATTTGAAATTCAATAATGTGTGGTCAATAAATTATTTTTATTTCTATTTCTTTTCGACGCTATAACGGTGAAGGAAAACATCGTGAGAAAACCTGCACTCAACCCGCAGTTGGCCAGGTTGACTAAAGCCTGATCGCCCTAGTTTAGGCTAGGCCCGTGCCCCAGCAGTGGAGACATATATGGGCTGATGATGATGATGCAGTTTTTTTTCCTAAATAACTACGATGATGGGTCAGTCAGCCTAGTCATTATCACCGGACTTATGGAGGAGCGGATGGCTGTCACACCTAAAAAGGAGGTAAAAATATACTCATAACGGAAATCTGGTTTATGATCGATACACGAGTAAGCAATCTAATCGTAAATGCACTTAAATATATTACGAAAAATGTTGTCGCTACGCCAGGACGGGATGCTGTGAAAGCGAAATGAAAAATATTTTTACCAACATTGAAATATAAATCTCTAAGGCTTTTAAATGGAACATACATAATCAATCATGGTAGATTTTAATAATATCTCCATTTCTCATGATTGAAATACATATTTGTTTTTTACATGCACCGTGAAATTTAAGCAAAATTCAAATCAATTAGTACCAGTTTTGCAAAAGTGATAAACGAAACTGGAAAGTACGCACGAAAGCTTTATTACTTAGGTTGTTGAGCTTCTTTAGATATTATCATCGATTTCATGTGACAAGCAGTACCTGAGTGCGCGACATGGATAACAATTTTTTGAAAAGTTAACAAGATTTTTCAACTAACATGATTCGATAATACGTTCTGCAGAAACGACTACTTACATTTGAGGGTGAATTAAAATGATTGATGATGACAAATTTACTATGTCGGATCTCTAAATAATATGTCGAGAATCAGTTTAATCCGTAAAATTAGGTTTCAAATATTATTTTTTCTATTTTTATTACTTTATATTTTAGCACTGCTAATAGTGTTTAACATTATCATCAGCATGGGCTGATGACCCGTGACCTAGCAGTGAAGACGTATATGGATACGTCTTCACTGCTGAGGTCCACCTCATCACCCTAGTTTATGGTTCTGCCATAAACTAGTAAGGCCTAAGTCATCATTTTTGATATCATTAAATCTAAGTTAAATATAAAAGTCTAATATTTTAATGATTGTGTTTCAACCCGAATACATTTTATCTGAACTTACTACATAAATATCAAATAATACCAGCTTCTTTTGCATTGGAGCAAAATCTCATGGGTAGCATTCTAAGAATTTGCATTCGGATTATACCCGTTTTGCAAAGTACCCCTCTATTTACTTTTAATTAAAGTGGATCTTGTCTCTGCAACTAATATTACTGGGTATAGTTTCTGCGTGGCATCTACACACCTGGCTACTAATCAAATTTAATTGTTCTATGTAGAGACGTTATTATAATGTCAGTTACGCTCGAATAATATAAGTGGGTATAAGTTATTTGCTGACAAAAGTAGTAAATTTTTTTTTAAACGTCTCATTTTAATAAAGAATAAAAACAGTAGATAGAATAGATAGAAAGTTGGTTTTAACAATATTTTTTCTAGAAATTTTCAAGTAGATAAAGAAAGCTAAAGCTTAAAATTAACGCTTGCGGCCAAATAATATCTTAATCAAAAACAAGTTCGATTACTGACCGCTAATTAAAAAAGTAGGTTCTGAAAAAAAAAGCTTGCTAATCTTTTGAAAATCCTTGATTAAAATAACAAATATCTGTGTCTGGCTCTCCAACCGAGCCACTTTTATAAATAGCGGTAAAGTTCATCTTGAAACAATGTACGTCGAACATACGTAATGTAAATGCAATGGATATGCAAATTAGTGGTTTTCATGAAAATTGTTAACGTTGATTGGTTTTCTTTTTATACTATGATGTTAAATATTAACTTTATCGCTATTTATAAAGGCCGCTGGAGAGCATGACACATTTCTATAAAAGTCCAAATCCTTGAAAAGATCCAAAGTTAATTTTAAATTATGAATACAAATGTTGTCTGACAGTGTTCCCAAATTTCGTATCTTGCATAAATGTCGATCAAATATCACCCTCCCAAATTGTATTCTCATGGAAATGGCGAAATGTAATCAACAGGTGGTGTCGATCCGATGAAAACCGCAAATGTGGAGATAATTAGCGTTTCCACTGTTCACTGTTCGTATGATATAGAAATATAGATGTATGATTATATATGTGTTTCGTTACATCAATTTAGTTGACAATGATGTTGGCACGACTGACTGTCTTGTTTTGGTGTTGGTATGGACCGCAAAAGATGAAACCTTAGTCGGCCAAAACTTATGAGGTAGATACAATCATACATGTCATTATCATCTTCAGCATGGGCTGAACCCAGCAGTGTGGACATACATCATGGGTATGTCCACACTGCTGGGACGTGATCTAAACTAGGGCGACAAGGCCTTAGTCAACCACGCTGGCTAAGTGCGGGTTGGTTGACCTAAGAATTGTTTCGTAGGTGTGCAGGTTTCCTCATGATATTTTCCTTCATCGTAAAAGCTTCGAGTAATCGTAGATACGAATTTAAAATATCACATAATAAATAGCTTAAGTACCCAAGTTTTTCCGAGCATTTAAAACTTAATCTAATTTTAAGCCCTAATGATGGATGGATGGAATATTGTCTCCACACCTAATGTCTATTATGAAAGCTGTCGCAAATTGGAACTATATTCAACTTTTGACTTTTGACTTTTACAAACAGGATCATTTTGCTATCTTCAAACGCAATGATAACGATGCGATTGCATCACGTAAGTGCGGACGCTTAGTTTTCCCGATCAATACCACCAGCTCGTTGACAAATTAGTATCAATTAAAAGTTAGCAGTCACGGGAACTTCGCTACATCAATTTAACAATCATCTCAAGCTTTGTCTGATTAACGCATTCGCCTCCAGGGAACGGGAGCCAAACTGGGAACACCTATTAGTCACATGTTCACTGAACGAATGGTTGCGGACTCTCTGTTAAATATTTAGTGAATTCTTTTGTGTTTTTTTCCGCGTGGACTGTAGTTTATGTTACGGTTTAGGTAACTTTGATACGAAAGTTATTGAGGTGCATTGAAGTAAAATAAGTTGGAGAAATATGTGTTTGGAATCGTGTGTGCATCAATAAATAAATATTTCAGAAAATCACATAGGTACATTGATCTGAATCCGTGGAATCTACCTTCAAAGGTATATGTGTTAAGGATATCAAAAACAACGGTGGCTGCTCCTTTTGATACATGTGTTGCTACTGACATGCTATGTGTTGACAATCATGATCATCATCGTCATCACCAGCCCACATACATCCCCGTCCCTGGTGGGGCACGGGCCTACCCTAAACTAGGGCGATGTGGCAACTTAGTCAACCCTGCTAACCAAGTCCGGGGTTTATCGACTACACAACCTAAAAATTTCTTCATGGGTATGCAGGTTTCCTTACGATGTTTGTTTACCTTCACCGTCAAAGCGTCGAATAATCGTAATATGAATTTCAAATTTGAAAACACAGAGGGTACGTGGCGGGGTTTGAACTGGCGACCTCTCGCATGACAAGCAACCTTAACCACTCAGCCATCAACGCTTCCAACAATACTCCTACAATTAGTTAGAGGCAAGTATTAGCGTTGTTAGGGACCATCAAACGAGTTATCCGAATTTCGAAAAACTTGTGTACAAATGTGTAAACTCAATCCACTAACTTGCCTTACAAAAGTCGTTAGGAGTTCTTTGGGAAAGTTATCGCCAGCCACCGTCACCCAGAAAATTGTCTGATCTCATTATTGAGTGGTGGTCTAATGAAAAAGTTTTGTCGCCACACTAAATGAGGCTGGCTATTGTGAAAAAGTGATAGTTTTAGTCATAGACTAATAAAAGAAGTTATTGTTTGCTAAAAAACTTACATAAAATGTTTTTGATACTAAAAAAATTTATTTCATACTGCTGGCAATGAATATCTTCGAATACAGCGAATAAAATCGTATTATGTACTTATATTAACAAATGGACGCTTATATTTTTACCGAATATTAATTCCTCAGTAGTATAATAAACAAATATATGACCAATAGTTTTTTAAACCAATCCCGTAAAATAAACCCAGCTCAAAACGATAAATATTTGTCGCAATATACGAAAGTAAATCTTTTTACAAGGAAAGTGGTGTAGTAAAAACACTCACATTTTATTTTCACTAGTCATTTTACAATGAGCCTGTATTTTTTACAACATACATAATATTTTTACTGGTTACGTTTTATGGATAAATATAGCTATTTAATCGAAATCTGGATAGTAAGATAACTGCAGTATCAATACAAATATAGAGCAAAAACCTGCCTCTTTAGTCTACTGCTAAGCGCTGCGTAAGGACCGATAGGTCCCCGGTTCGAGTGCAGGGTCGAGCAAAATTTATGTGCGTTTTCTTAAATAAATTGCTCAACCCAGACTTAGGAAATTGGCAGTTGCACGCCCTCGGAAAGTACGTTAAGCCGGTAGTCCTGCGCTCGATCCCTTATCGGTCATGTCGAATTGCCGTCTCACCGAACTATGAAAGTAAGGACTTGTGTTTGCGCGCACACTTGTGCACTATACTATGTCCTGGGCACTTTGCTGATCTCAATGGCATCGGCCGCCATGGCCGAAATCGATCAGGCACCTTGTTTTTACAACATAGTGTAAAGGAAAAAACTATATTTTATTATCCAAATACCTACCCATAGAACGACTCAAAACCCATAGTGTAGATTATATTCCGTCTTCTTCGTCATCTAAAAATCCATCACAGCAATATTACGTAGGCGTTGAAGTATACTTGCTACAGTACCTGGATCAATCGTTATAGCCATAATAAAGTCGTTTAAAGTAAGTTATAAATCAAAATACCTAATTCCACGCCGCATCTGGCACTCGCCCCTAAACTTTATAGTCAAGGAGACCGTTTTATTACCGCGTACCCTTTACGACCTCTTGTTTTAATTATGCATTCATAATTTTAATTAAATTTTATACGATTCTCATGTTTTAAATGTAGTGCATGCTTTTTCAGTCTGTGGTCTTATGATTTCTTATTTTTAAACGCTTAATGGAGCGTCGCTAGGGTCAGTGGAACAGTGGTTAGTGTAGCGACCCTGTCTGGCGGTTTCAAAAGTTGTGGGTTCGATTTCCATCTATACTAATATTATAAAGCTGAAGAGTTTGTTTGTTTGTTGTTTGAACGTGCTAATCTCAGGAACTACTGGTTCGATTTGAAAAAATATTTTGCGTTGTATAGACCATTTATCGAGGAAGGCTTTAGGCTATATAAAATCACGCTGCGACCAATAGGAGCAAAGATACAATGGAAAATGTGTAAAAAACGGGGGAAACGCGAACGAAGTCGCTGGCACAGCTAGTCCGGGATAAATATTTGTGATGAACATCGGTGTTTGATCCGTGTCTGGGTGTGTATTTAAGTATTTATTTATAAAATCTATGTATGTATATCAGTCTCTGACGCCCATAGTAATAGCTCTGCTTAGTTTGGGGTCACATGACCGTGTGTGGAAATGTTCCAAAAAATGTGAACTAGTTATGAAAATGAATAGTTTTTACGATACAATTCTAGTATGTTTGTGTTTTAACAATAAATTATGATAAATTATTTAAGAAGATCAAAAAAAAATCATACCTACATCTACTTTCCAGGTCGTCTCATATTTTTGTGTTGACTTCTTTTCTGGTCACTTTGTTCATGGAGCTTTTAATGATTACCTACTTCTTTGATTTAGCACACGGCGGCCTAATGTTTTTGATTATCGCCATAACTTACCAAAATCCCGTGCCAAGAACAGGGAAAATACCTTAATGATAATGAAGTAGAGAATTTTTGTCAGTAATTCATATTCAGTCTAATAGCGGTGAGTAATTAGAGTTTTTGTAAACATTAATAGTATATTCGTATAGGTATGAGGCTATCAGTGCGAAAGTGGTGTAACCCGCAATTTTTTATTGCATACGGTTTTGGTATAAATACATCTGTCGCATTACGATCTTTCAATTCAATAGTATCGTATAAACCACATGTCATAGTCTGTTTCACAATTGCGCTGATTTACATATATTTATACTTCTAATTTTATTTAATATTTAAATTTATCTTGACCTGTAATATTCATTGCTAAGTAAAGGTGGAGCAAACGAGACAGCTTATCATTTCGGCGTCCTGACAGTGAGAACCAATTAATAAAGTTGAAAATCATAAAACTTTTAATTGGCATCGTCATCTATTCGGATTATCACGCCATCGCATCATTGTTTTGAAGTTCGCTCAACAAATAATAATATTTCTTAATGTGCTTCCAAATTATCGCGGCCAATTTTAACCAGTTATGCAAAAACTTTTGTGAATGTAAAGGATCTTGTGCCTATTATACTACACCGTCGAAAAAAGCGTCGATGGCCGAGTAGTTAAGGTCGTTGCTTGCCATGCGAGAGGTCGCCAGTTCAAACCCCGCCAGGTACCAATGTGTTTTTTTCAAAAATTTGAAATGCATTATGTACCATCTTCGACGCTTTAACGGTGAAGGAAAACATCGTGAGGAAACCAGCACACCTGAGAGATTGTTCAACGGTGTGTGTGAAGCCATGTCAGGCCTACGGGCGGTTTAAAAACTCTGACACTAGGTTGTTCATCAACCATACGACTACGCCGTGGAATTTGAGGGATTGTTTTCCGCAGTAAAATGATTCTAAGATAGAGACTCTATCTAAGAATCATTTTATTGTCGTATAGTAGGTATAGTGGGGACGACCGGAAATAAACCCCTAATTCTACACTGCAGATTAATATCGGTGTATGGTATTTACTCGATATTTGAGTTTTAGATTGAATAACTTAAATATGCTCGAACATGCATTATCCATAGAGTGAACCGTTTTTATCATATCTCTTAATTTTATTTTCACAAACGGCTAAATTAAATAACGCGCTAAGTCTGGATCTGGTACTTCACAATCTTATATAAATGAAAAGACGAAATAAAAGAATTTTCTAGTTGCTTTTGAGGTCAACCTCACAAGATATGAGATAAAGGATTTTCTTCTGACCCCGTCTTGAAAGGAAAAATAATAAAGACTAATGAGAAACTTAAAGCTGCACTGGGATTAAGTCGTTCAACTGGTCGTCGTTAATCAAACCTTGCCCTACCAAAGGTTCAAATTGACTTAAAAATCCGGAATCCTTCTAAAATATTATTATGTATAAATTAATGATAGTTCGTTAAGATATATGGCCGATTTTACTAGTATGTACTTACTTACACGCAATAAGATTACACGTAAGATGGACTGACAGACTAAGCAATATGGTTTTCTTCAGATATTTTGACAAATTTTTTAAGTGCATTTTTTTTACCTACGAAATTACTTAATGGGTGTTACTGACAACACGATTCGGGTGGACGAATATTTAGAACACGTTGATTTCTGCCATAGACTTGCCACTTGCAAAGAATGAAAGTACACCAGTAAAAAAAAGAATATAAACAAACATTTGATTTCATTCTTAGTTTAACAATCGAATAAAAGTAAAGTGCTCTTTTGTGACAATTAAACGTTTGCAGTGGAGAAACCAGTGGTAGTGTCCAGAGGCGCAATTTATATTGTCGTTTGAAATAGGATAAATTCTCTGCTCCTTCATTTCATTTCGTTCTAAGTCCTTCACAATAGAAGCCCGTAGAAAACAATTAGTGTCGTTTATTATTTTCCTTTTATAAACTTACTTACCTATCCGGACTTCTGGACGGTTGTGAAGTCTAAGTACGAAAAGTAACATCAAATTAGAAGTATAGTATTCTTAAATTTGTTTATTCGTTCGGCCAAGTTATTTAAAGATAATTTTAAGAATGTTCAATAAATTATCCTCGAACACGGATAAACAAAAAATAGAAACGGTCGAATTGTATAACGTGCTTTTTTCGAAGTCGGTCAAAAAATTATCCTTGTTTTATCCTTGTAATTCACTGATATTTGATTGAATAGATCACACTACAGCTGATCCCTGTGAGCTGCGATAATTGACCACAATTACAATATTATAATCCTAGTAGAATCAGGGATGAGGTAAAAAATAACGTCTACAAGCCCGGACTAAGTTAAATGTAAATTATTTGTAGGTTTAATTTCAAAGTTATGAACACATCTTTATAAGATATTATTCATCGCCAACCCATATACGTCCCCACTGCTGGGGCACGGGCCTACCCTAAATTAGAGCGATAAGGCCTTAGTCAACCACCCTGGCCTGACTTGACTACACAATCTAAGAATTTCTTCGTAGGCGTGCAGGTTTCCTTACGATGATTTTGACTACAATGAGATGATGAAAGCATAACTTAGGATCTCTAGATCCATGTTATAAAATCATCGCAAAGCTTGTTAGGAATGTTTAGATCTTGATTGATCGAGCATATTAGTTAGTTTGAGGACACTTTTGCAAGTGATTTGGAAGATAAGTTAATGTAATATTATTTATGTACTGTTTAAATGGAGTTAAGGTTCAGAAATTATAGGGTTGAGAGCTATCTGCTCCCCCGCAAGTCCGGTGATGAACCAAGCCATCATCGTATGTCAGTTAGGAAAAAACAGTTTACAAATTATTTGATGCATATTGTTTATGAACACATACTAACTTATTCCTAGAAGGCAGACATGTATTGTTGGAATCGGTATAATTATTTTGGTACAAATTCTCGGGACCCAAGTTTCTCCCATCTTGCTTGGCTTCTCAGAATTCAACCTCTCTCCAAAACAGTTCCCAAGCTCAGTTATAAACTACCAAAAAATGCTCAAGTTACAAAATTTAACGAGACAATAGAGATTGAACGACATTTTGCGAATGTCTCTTTTATGCCGTTTTTGTATCGACGAATCATGTTGGCTCCGCTCCAATAGAACTCGAATATCCAAGTTACTGTGAGACGGGATTTCCTTGTTTTCTTTCTTTGGTATCCCAACTAAAGCACTTCTATTTAATGACACACTAAGGCTAAATCAAAACAAATGACGTTGTTTAAAACATTTATTATTCCCGCCTTCAATTCTGATACAAACATGCTAATTAAACTTTACCAAATGTAAAGCTTACCATTGAATTAATATGCACAAATTACAAACGACATAAATGATAGTACGTTGAAACAGATTATTTTGATAACATTTTTAAAATAGTTGTAAGAAAACAGAAATATTCAAGAAATAGAGAAGTATGAAATGAAAATACATTAGGAAAATTTGATTATAGTACAGTAAAAAATTAAAGTACAAAAATTACATTATTATTCTTTTTTACAAATTTTGTCTCCGTATTGTTATTTATGGATCTTAGACAATAGAAATTGAGACGCTTAAGGCACGGCGAAATTACATCTATCTATTTTATACTTTACATCTAATAAAGACACTCTTGGTAACAATAATTTTAAAATCTATCTTGCAAATCGTGATATGTACAAAAATATTTATTTCTTTTCTTCCTAACTACCGATCTACGTTATCATTACAAATGAATTTGTACTTAAATTAATAAAATATCCGTAATCTAAACAAAGTTATTAATCGTTTTAAATGCTTTTAAGTTGTGATGTTTTAATGACCACTTCAATGACACTATCAGTTTTGTTAAGTTAATTTCTATTGGTTCAGCTGCTTGGGTCATTTTATTAGCGACGAGGGTAAAGCAAGTAATAAATGTTCTACCACGTCACTGCCCCCACTGCGAAATAATTCTAGAACATAAAATGCTGCACTGTGACTTCAAAAATAAATAATAACATGCAAATAAAATTATTAATGATAACTAAGCAAAGTACACGAACTAAGACAACGTTGTGGGCGTAGTCTCTGCGTCCACACTTCACGTATTGGCACATGTCCACGCAACTGTTCAGTGTTCGTATCGGTTCCTAGAACCGATACTCTTCAAATCAGGCACGCGAGTTCTCCTTCCGCTGTCTCTCCAACTCCTTCCTGTGGTTGTGCCGTTTTCTCGCTATTATTGCTATTAGAACCACAACTACTGCCAAGGCAACCGCTATACCTATCCACCAATACACGTTGTACGATTCTTCCTGTGGTGGTTCGGCGTTTGTGATTGTGTTTTTCTTCTTAACTTCTAACGGAAGCGCCGGAGTAGTACCAGACCCAGAAGGGTCTGTGTCAGTTGACTTAATAGTTGTAGTTGGAGATAATGGCACCTCCACAACCACTGGGTCTTCGCCCAAATTAAAGGCCTCCTCGTCATCCTCTACTTCCTTTTTAGGTGCTTCGTAGTAATCGTCTATGACATCGGCTATGTTGTATGACGGATCGAAATGCGAGTCTAGGTATTCGTCTAAGAAGCGATAGTAGTCTGTGATGCCTGTGTATTCAAGGCCGTTCTCTTTTTGTGCCAAAAGATCGCTCACTAGTTCCGGCCATTTTGTGCTGTAGCCTTGGAGCATTATATCGCTGCAAAAAAATATTGAAATTAATGTAAAATTCTAAATAATTTTTATATTAACCTTTTTGTAACTTTGAAATAAAAAATATTCGTCTTTTGTCACGTACTTTAAAAATTAAGATTTCTTATTCCAAATAATAACCAGTGTTTACCTTAAACGATGACTATTTTCTGCCACTTGGTTCACCAGATCTAGTTCATCTGACATCAGCTCCTCCGCGAACGATTGATATATTTGATATTTTAGAATGATACCCATGAATTTTCTGTAAAATAAGATCGCCATTATACTGCATTGCGAATGCTAAATCAACGTCAGACCAAATTCTGTAATCTTCGAGCATGGATTTAGATTTAGAGGTAGCTTGAAGTTTCCCTGTGGAAATTGCCAAACGTAGCTTAACAAGTCGAACCGTTGAATCGGCTGTATCAAGAGACTATAACGCTGAGCTGATATTATGTGAGTTCCACATGATTATTTAACCATTAGGCAATTAAGTGTGCATACGCTTTTCAATTCTTAATTTCATTTGTACAGTGCATATTAGCACTGTAAAATATTGTAGATTTTGCACGTAACTGAGAACTAGAAGACAGACTCAGAGTCTGTCTCTCTAGTTGTCTTAAATAACTGGGACTATTTTCAAAAATAAATACTTTGTATCGGACAATTTTTACCAAAGAAAGCTATGGATACAATTAATAAAACTGCCAAGAATTGTGTTTGCAAAGATACAAGAAAGAAACAACGTTGTATCCACTTATGGCCATGCATTTTTGATGACTCCAGGGACCACTTGTTTAGTTCCGCGTATTTTTTGATGCGGGCCTTTTGTAACCATAAATCCTAGACGATCTCAAGTCACTAAAAAAGGTCCTTAAAATAAGGTTTACTTTGCAGTCACTTACCCAATAAAAGGTTTGTTGAATACCGCATACGGGTCTGCCAGGAGTTCAGTCCCAGAAGTATCCAGTAGTGAGAACTCTTTTCGGAACTGCATCCAATCCGCGGCTGCCTCAGAGGGTGATACTTTGCCCATTAATACCTTTAACCGCCATTCGTCGGCTGCCAAGTAATAATTCAGCCTGTAACATTCAAATTAACTATATATTCCGAGCACACATACATACATACATAAAATCACGCCTTTTTCCCAGGGGGGTAGGCAGAGATCACTTCCAGTTATCCACTTTTCACCTCTGTGGGAAACGTGACGTCACGGGTTGTGGACCACGTCACCGCCATTCTGCCTTGTGCATTGTTTTAATAAGGCCATTGCGTTCCCACGAGTAGTAAGGATGTATGACGGCACCGAGCACACAAGTTTAAAAAAAAGAAATGTCAAATAAGACAAGAATTTTGCTCTTTGAATTAGTTGCTCCAGGTAGACTGATCAGATGAGTTACGAGAGGCGCGATGTTAGTGATTCGTAGCCACTGCATTAGAGCAAGTAATTAGACAGTACTTCGGCTTTTTGAGCATATTTTTGAAGTTTATTTTTTTAAAAATATGCTTGTTCAGTGTTTGTACAATTAGTTAAATACAATGACTTAAATAATAGTTTCAACTAGTTTTCTTTCCGATAAACAAATTTTCCTTTTAATAAATTCCCCAATAGTTAAGAAAATGTCATCTCATCCCACTTAACCAACACGATACTTACTTGGGTAAATCTCTCAGAGCTAAGATGAGCTGCAAGACCATCCGATGGTGATTCGGGTTCAGATTAAATGTTTCAAACGGGAACAATTCGTTTCGCGAGAGAACGTGCGGACTTAATGCCAACAACGAAATGAAACCAGGAATAGCTTCGTATATGGCTGGAATAAATACAGAACATGATAATTTTAAATTTATAAATCAAAATATTTTGTTGATCAATCAATCATGTATGTGTAAAACTTAATTGGATTGTTTCATTTGTAATGGAACTTGATTATGAATCAAAATATTGATTTAAATAAAACTGATAACATTGATTAAAAGCGAATTGAGTAACTTTGTCTTGTTTTATATGTGGAATCCCAAATTCAGGAACTATTACATGTCGCAGAGTGGTCGTGATTGTCGTAAGGCTGCCAACTGTAGCGCTACCATGAGTTTAAAAGTGACAGACTCGATATCGCCTATGTAAATATTTCAATGAAAAACTTGTACAGCGCCTCTAGCGGTAACGCTAAGAACTAAAATCGGTAGTATGAAAAAACAATTCGATAGGTTTTTAACCATTAGGCAATAAAGTGTGCATACGCTTAACGTACGTAAGTTTTCGATAGCTAACTCATGGTAGCGCTACTGGATGCACGCGGTGGCACTGTGTGAGTGGCTCATACAAGCTTAAGCATTTCTACTGGGACGCACGAGCCGTTTGTTCTACCGCGAGGCGTCCCAAGACATTGCAACCTTACAGGGGAAGCTTTACAATTCATCGCCATTTCTGTCGACTTCCTTAATTTTCGAACAAGTGACGCTTGTTGACATTCACTCAAATTGTTGATAGGGGTGAGAGCCCCCGCAAATCCAGTGATGATGACGAGGCTACTCCAAGCCATCATCGTATGTCAGTTAGAAAATAATTAAAAAGAAATTTTAAATCCCTAAACTAAAAATACTTTGTATCTCCTCTGTCTACATAATTATGTAAGTTATAATTCGAGTATAATATAAGAACATTTCCCGAGTTACATTCCATGCAAATTGATAATTTTCAATAATCTATATGCACTAGCTCATCTTGAATTCCACTAATATCACAGTAACATATTACGGGCAGTAACATATTTACAGAGGAAAGTGGCGTGAATTTGGGGAGGCCTATGTCCAGCAGTGGACAGAAATGGGCTGATGATGATGATGAGGTTGATGATATTAAAGGAAAATATATAAGCTTACCTGAATACCGGGGAGCCTCCCTTAGTGTGTAACTGTTATTGCTGTAAGACGCCATAACCTGCTTGTACACTATCTTCATAGTTGTTTCATGGGCGTCCAAATAGTTTCCGATACTGACGTCTTTGCAAGTGACAACCCTCAGTTTGTTAGGTTTGCACCAGTCGACCAGTGTCGCTGGGCAGGTCGAGTTGAACATAGACTCTGACCATAAGTCTGGTTTAATGTCACCCAATCTCAGTTCGCTGATCAGCTTTGAAGCTGCCTTGTAAGCGTTCGCACCCCCAAAGTTCTGTTGGAAAAGGGATGATAATAAAGTCAGGCAGCTCTAATATTAACCATTCACATGTAATTTAAAAAAAATATTATAAAAAAACTATTTAGAAACATGTTAAACTACGGGGACAAGAAAATTATCTAACCTTCAACTGTAGGTTGGCTTGTACTTCCTGATAAATAGCCGGATGTTTTGGTAGTAATTTTTCAATGATGTTCGACCAGTCGTCGCCAGTTAAGGATCCTGAAAAAAAAAGGTTTTGCCAATAAACTAAGAATACCAATGCCTGTGTTGATAATATGCGGTGAAAACTTATCAACGCAGAATCTAATAAAAAAGGAAGGCATTACTTTCTTTTTTATTAGGTTTGATTCTAGAAATTTTCAGGTAATGTATACAGCCAAATATTAAAACATGTTATTTTTATTGCGTAATAATTTATTTTACCGCGTTTACTTGTTTCTCTTTGGAACGGTACATCAAAAAATACAATGAAACGTACGCAGATATTTCGTGCTGCATCAAAAGGTAATACTTAATAAAATATTTCATTGCAATATTAAAAGATAACACTCACTCAGCATGTAGAGAGGTAAGCTTTCTCCTACAGCTTCCGAACCTTTCAGCCTCAAAGCTATGTACTTATGCAGCTTTATGTACAACGGCCGTATGCTCTCCCATAACTCTCGGGCTTTCAATATTGCACCTTCATATTCCACCAAGGAGTCCCAATATTCCTCAACACTTTTGTAATCTGTAAAAAATTCATTAATCAAATTATATGTACAATCAAAAGCGAAATTGGATGCTATTCATGTGCACTGAAATCGTAAAACAATACGTGATATTTTATCAAGTTTAGGTACCATGGATATAAACCGCTCAAAGACTAAAAACCTTCTTACTTTACTACAGTTTAGGTACAGATACCAATAAGAAATATATAATATTTTCCGATTTTTATTATGCCTTTTACAAATGTTGCGTTACTAAAACAAATGTTACATTAAACCGAATTCCTATACACGTCAGTTACACAGTCCAATTTTGTAATATCACCACAATTCTTAAGAAAGCATATGCCCACCGGCGAATTGATCTTCACAATTGTATTAGCATTTTGGCATTCAAAGGCCCTTACAATACATTACCCAGCTTTTACCCGTATAATACAATTTGTCGAGAATGTCAGGTTTCGCTTACCTATAGAGGCGTTTCGCAGAAGTGGCAGGATTTGTGTTGCATATTCGTCCATATCCGGTAAATTTCTCTCCCAAGACTGTTTCATGTGTTGTGAAATTTTCTCATCTTGTTGTCTTGCAAAACTGTTATGGAACTCTGTTGAAAGGATAACAAGTAACACTATATGTTTGCTAGGGCAATGGATTTTATGGAAAAGTTAGAATATATTTTTGCGTAATTACTGATAAATAAATTTACTGCTATGAAAGTTATTATTATATCTCAATCAATGACGAAGAAAACACGTTTTAGTATGTGTACAATCGGAAAATGACAAGAGCTCAACTTTTATGATAAAGTAATTTTTTTTTCCTTTATTAAATGAAAACCACATTTATTTTCGAACCGCAAAGTTCGAACATACGAGCGCCTGCTTGAAAAAATATTGTAACTATCTGCAAAATGGATATTTTAACTTAATTTGCAAAAGCTTTCAGTTATTTCAGTTTTAAAATGAAGGTAGCAATCAATCGGAACGCTTGGATTCCCGTAATTCGATAGCGCACTCTCTCAAATTACCGCTTAAATCAAACAAAGTTCTGATTGAAAGATATCTCTTTGCAAAGGAAACAGTTTATCAAAAAACTCTTGGCCTAATTGGGTAAACATTTTTTGAAAAATGTTCCGATGAGAGAAAATCTGTTAGTAATTTATATTAACAGATTTCACAGCTTTGGTATCAATCGTCAAATAATTTTATCGTTTAAAATGGTTATAAATATTGAAATAAATAAAAAAACGTATTCTTTATCTTCAACACTTCATGTGAAAATACCCGAGAGGTTTTTGGATTTCAGTGGGATTTGGGTTGGTAATTATGTGTGGTTTTCCCGTCGTGCCTTGGAAAGCACGTTAAGCCATTAGGCATTCACGTCGGATTATCGTCTTACCGGACTATGGAGGGACAAAGAGTATATTATGTGTCTAATTCCCGTTAGTGAGATATGTGTTCAAAGATATATAATGTACACTTAATAATTTCATTAATATTATCAAATTTTTATCATAAGATTGAATAATACTGTTTTTAAATGGGCCTTAACACGATAAGCAGTAGAAAATCCATACTCATTGTTTTGATTATATGTTCATGGTTGCGAGCGAACTGTGACCCGTCTACGTCTGCCATTGACTGGCTCTTTGGAACAGTGGCTAGTCACCCACGTTCACTATCTACGGTTCCAAGAGTCGTGGGTTCGATTCCCACCCGGGATAAATATTTGTGTGACGAACATCGATTTGTTCCGTGTCTGGGTGTGTTATTAAATACATTTAAATACATTTAAATACATTTAAATACATTTTATTTTGGGTGTTTAGAATACCAATACACGCGAGTTTAATCCGTAAAATTAGTTTTATTTCAAATGTGTAGTGCTCGCGCAAATAAAAATAGACAATACTAAATACATTTAAGTTTATTTGTGTATCCACTGTTTATTCTGATATCTGTAACACAAGTGCTTAAGCTACTTACCACGGAATCAGATCAATGTATGTGATGTTGTTTTATATTTAATTATTAACTTATTATTTATAGCGGGTGAGAATTGTCCTATCCACCTTGGATTAACCCTAACGTTATTTGGAAAACGAAATATGTCTGGGATGTTTACCATATTTCCTTAGATTAAGAGTTCACGATATTTCGACACTGCAATTGCCATGATCACGAGTCAACGGTCTAATTAACTAATAATGGGCTGTACGTTGTTTAATTTTAAACTTCGATGGTTACACATCAGAAAACAAAACATGTCCGGGATATTTACCAAGTGGTTTTGTCTTAATGAGCTCCGGATATTTCGACAATATATTTTCAGTTTTCTAATCTACTTTACTGTCGTACAGCCACCCACATTTTAGTTATTGTTACTTTAAACGTGTTAAGTTCAGACCTATTTAATAATACATATTATTATACAAATTGCCTTACCTTTAAGGGTGCAATTCGCGCCATTTCCGCAGTCGTAGTTGGTAGCAAATCGAAGTTTGTTCTGAGCTTTGTCTGCGAATGTTACCAGCTGCAACAAACAAACGATTGGTAAATTAATAGGGATGGTGAAACTTTTTTTATTTTGATAACAAATATTGGGTTCATGAAAATGGTTTCATAGCAAAAGTTGTTATTAATTCTGTAATTTGAAACATGGAATTGATTTTAAATAAATATAAATATCTGGGACATTTCCACACACTGTCATCTGACCTCATACTAAGCAGAGCTTGTACTATGGGCGTCAGAGACTGATATACATACATATATATTTTTAAATACATACTTAAATACATAATCACACCCAGACACGGAACAAACACCGATGTTCATCACACAAATATTTGTCCCGAGCGGGAATCGAACCCACGACTCTTGGAACCGCCAGCCAGGGTCACTAACCTAACTCATTTTATTTGAATCCTTTTTGTAATTTTATAATTGACTCGCTCACCCAACTATTAATGTCTTTGTCGTCAATTACAAAAAAAAACACACCTTTAGGTACAAATAGTTCTTACTGACATAATAACTCCCCTTGGTAAACGGGAAACCAGATGCTAAATTAAACACGTTCACCTTCCCTAGTCACCATAGCCGTTTAATAGGAATTGAGTGCAGTATGGAATGCTCTAAAAATCTTCGAAATCAGAATGCTCTTCCAATATCAATACCAAAAAATGTTTTCTTATTCGTGTAAACCAATGTAAAACGGGAATATTACTATAGTCTAGGCGTGACGACTGGGTCAAAATCTTATTATTCTATTTAGTCCGTAAGTTAGTTTATACAAAAATATGGGACACGTATTTTTCTTGTTTTTCAATTGATTGAAAAATGACAAAATTATAGCTTATCAAACTTCTGGAGTGGGGGCTTGGGACGTCACGGTTACGCAAAAATTGTACTATAACGTGACGTCATACGAAACTGCTAAGCACTATATCTTCATAATTTCTTGTTTGTGAAAGAAAATAAAAAATACGAGTACAATATTTTTTAATAATCTAAATAACGGACTAATTATATTTTTTTAGTCGTCTCGCCTATTGTCATGCCTAAGTAGACTAACCAATATTTTAAGTATAACCCGGGGTTTAATCTATATTCGGAGTAAGTATTCTTAGAATCAAGAGTAACTAAATATATAAGTCAAAGATGAGGGATATAAAATAAGGATTTACATATATTTTGGCCAGGTAACAAAATATTTCTGCTTTTCTTATATCAAAGGAAGAAATCAAGAGATAATTCAAGTTTCGCCCACGCTCGAACTACCTAGTAATGTACGAATACATAGTTCACGTAGGTGGTAGTGGGCGATATCCTTAAGTCACTCTAAAGTTTAACACGTACTTTGAAACACCTGCTTATTGACTTTTTACTTTTTTTTCTTTCTTGCTTTCTTTTCATTTATTTTCCAAAAAACTTGTCGTTTAGAAACTGAAAAGGGACCTAGGCTTCTTTCAAACCGACTAAGCTAAAAAGTAATCGGTAAATTACTTTACGCAACCGTCGAGTGCGGGAAGCCAGTCTTAGATAAAATAACTAATCAGTCGAATATTCCATGCCTCCATTTGATACCAGTATTAACCCCACAAACTCGGAACGAAACAATGGCTCCTTGAAATCTGTAAGGATTAAAATATATACCCCATTACAAAGGGAAACACAAACTTAAAAAGAGTTACCGCCGTACGTGATACACCGGCACCAGGTACAGCGTTAGCAATATATCCCACATCTTGACCGTCCCGTCTCATAAATAAAAGTAAGGATTTATGTGCAATTACGTTTTGCTATCTATAGCAATAAAATACCCAAATGATTTTATTACACAAGCGAAATATTTATCACAGGGCATAATGAAACGGTCCAGTGAACAGTGTAGAATTCCTATTGTATAAGTCTGAATGCCCGTCAGCAGAAATTTGAATAAGTATTTTTTTGTAATTCCATTTTTCTACAGATGGTTAGACTACAATCTGCCTAAAATGATAAATTTGGCCGCGTCAACTATTACAATATAATTTAAAAGCTCGAGGTATGACTGCCATGATTTGTAAATAACATAGATGTATTAATCAGAAGTGAAAGATTTAGAATTAGTTAAATAAGTCTCAGCGCGTTATATAATCTTTTAGTCATCGTAAATTATTTCAAACTAGTGACCCGCCCTCGCTTCGCTTCTGGTAATTTTTACATAAAAACCTTCCTTAAGAATCACTCTATCTATTAAAAAAAACCGCATCAAAATCCGTTGCGTAGTTTTAAAGATCTAAGCATACATACGGACATACAGCGAAAGCGACTTTGTTTTATACTATGTATTGATGTATGTTAATATCTATCATAAAATATGTATTGTTCTTAGCACTGAACTTGTGTATTTTAATTTCGCAAAAAGCTTTTAATCATGTTCAAAGCTTCGCTAGAAACCCAGTTTCGACATCCTTTTCCGTCCCTTCTCTTCTTTACTGATCTTCACTACATAGTATAAAGAAAAGTCGTTTCCCGCGTCTGTCTGTCCCTATTTACGCTTAAATGTTTAAAACTACACAACAGATTTTGCTATTTTTTTTCAATAGATAAATTTAAGACGAAGGTTTTTATGTATAATATCTGAAGCGAAGGGAGGGCGCGTCACTAGTCTATCTATTACTATAATAAAAACGTAGAGGTAAAAATTCTTGTACTTTTTTGAAAAACTCAAAAAAAACGAGCCAGGGATATGTTTTGAGAGTAGTAGAACACATCCCCATACTCAAAAAAAAAATTTTTCTCTGTCTGTTTGTTTGTTTGTTTCGACTGACCGCCTAAACGGCTGAACCAATTTAAATGAAAGTTTGCACGAAGGTAACTTAAATTCCGGAAAAATACATAGGATACTTGAAATCACTGACAGTTAACTGGTTCCCGTGGGATATTAAAAAAACCCAAATATTTGACTGATCTCTGAAACTGTTACACCGATTTAAATGAAATTTTGCATGGTGGTACCTTTCATCCCCGGTCAAGATCTTAAATACTTTTAGTCACAGAAATTCCTGTAGGATCGTTAAAAATCTAACTTTATTAGATCACGTACAAAAATAGTAAAACTATATCGACCAAAATCAACCTTCTGACTAGGACTATACGGACTACTTTATTAAGAAAAACGTTATAGTAGGGGAGGTAAATAGCTGGATTTGCACTTACTTAAACGACATGGAATCTGAATCGAAAGATTACGCTAAATCAGAAAAAAGTTTATTACACTTTCTATATAATTGGGGGGTCAGCGATTAATACAAGGGGGCTGCCTGGTAACAAGCGGTAGAAAGAAAAAAGTTATTTGATCGTGTCAGTCATTCAAAGTGCATGTTAAATAATCCCTAAAAAATTGTATCGATTTGGATATGGCATAAAGTCATAATTAATGTTTGTGTCTGTTGAAAAACACAAAATCATAATCTTGAGATACTTTAGCGCGTTACAATTTTATGCAGGAGGTTCAAGTTGATATCAAAGTCCTCCTGTACAATAATCTGTAATTTTTTTTTCTTAACATGTATCATCTCACTGCTGGGAAAAGGTCTCCTTCAAACCCATCCATTGCTCTCATCCAAGCCTAGGACTTGCCAGTTCTTTGACACATGGACCAGATCTTGATACTACCTTTTCTTGGGTCTTTCTCTTCGGAGAAAATCGTCCTCAGGCACGCGAATTCTGGTCCATCTGTTGTTCTTTACCCTGCAGACATTCCGCGCCCATTGCCACATCAGTTTTGACCAAAAACAACAGCAGTACGGGAGTGGATGGTGGTATATTTTATTTTATCTTTTTACCTAATATCTATGATACTCCGCTCTATAGCGCTTTGAAAAACCTTGAGTTTGGATTTCTGATTTTCGGTGAAGGACCAAGATTCTGCCCCATAATTATGTTGTTAGGATAGGCAGTATGAAAATGTCAATGAGTTTGCGGTTCAGTGATATAAGAAGGTCATCCTTGATATACCTACCCATTCATAGACCAGAAGCTTTTCCAGGCGTTGTCTGCTCTACGGAGTATTTCTTGGTCCTGCCTGTATTCGAAGGAGACTGCCTAGCCCAAGTTTATACTCCTCTACATATTGCTTTACCTGCCTGTTGACTGCTATCCTATCATTGGTGCTGTTGGTCGCGACCTTGGTTTTGGGTCTATTCATCGTCAGTCTAACCTCAAAGCTTTCTGCGCTTAGTTGTTCGAGAATCAACTCAAGTTCTGTCGAGGTATACTTATTTGCGATGAGGAAAATGTCATCTGCTAGGCAAAAGTTTGTGAGTCATCTATCCCATACACCAATTTCTTTTGTTGCCTAAAATATCATGGTGACCTGAAGACTTCTTGAAGCGTGCTACTGAAAAGCTTTGGTGATAGGGAGTCACCCTGTCAAACTATTTTTTTTGTATTTTGAATGTCAGGCGTTCAGTGTGCAGTTTGATATCGGCTGTGCTTTGTTGGTAAATGATTTGGAGAAGTTTTATGTATGTGGTTTCGACGTTTTGCTGAAGAAGAGAAAGCTAATTGGGTTGATGTGGGAGACCAGGTAGAAAAGCTTATGAAAATCGCTACATTTCTCTTTTATCTGGTTTTCGGTATGGAGGTGGTCAGTTATCCAATATTTGCTTACTGGCTTGCATTGTTGGTTTTATTTTTTTTTAAATTGGTAGGCTGTTTGGTATTATCTGAATGTTCAAATAGAGATATATCGCTATTCTAAGCATAAAAAGGGGAATTTATAAACATTCACGTAAAATTGTTGGATATTATAATATTCCATTTGAAAATCTTACAAGACAGAGTCTGTGTCTGATCAAGACTGCAAAACCCCCGCTGGGCTCCCCAACTATCACGTTTTTAGCTGGCAAGTCATGTCAAATATTGTCAGATTTGATATGAGTGTTTAGTTCTTCGTTAGTTCAAGAGATGTCACTGTGCTCTATTACTTCGCAATATTGCTTCAAATACTAAAAGGAATTAAAAGTTTCCATTTCATTAAACTTACGATGATGAAACAATGAGATAATAACGATAAAAGTTATTATTTCATTGTTTCATTACGAATACAATACAATCTACATAAGTGGCACATGACAAACTAGCAAAGCAAATACTAATGTAATTCGTCACATGGCGACACACGTCCTTTATAGATACCTTAAGGCAGTGGATCGGTAGTTTGTATTTTTTACCTTTTGAAGTCATCCTGATATCAAACATCAGCTTTGTGTACTATCTTCATAGGTACAGTACGCTGTTTGCAACTATTGAAACCTGTTTCTGTCAAATCAAATACATTTTAACGTAGTTTTATGGTTCTAAAATGTGAAAAATAATTTTGTGAGTCCTAGCTACCACTCTCCTCATTTGGCTAGAGCATTGCTTAGACAAAAAAAAATTGGGCGAGTGAATCCTCTTTTAGTTGGCCGATTTGTAATGAAAAATTTTGTATGTTGTTTATCATCTATTAATCAGTAAACAATTTTAGGTTCTTTCATGGGTATTAATCTAATCAATAACTAAGTTTAATTATATTTTATTTTTTAATAGTTTTTATAATTTATGTGGCTTTATTTATTTCACCTGTAATTACTTTAAAAAATGCTTCCTAAAATCAAAATGCTGGCGAAAGTTACGATTCCACGCAGACGAAGTTGCGGGCACAGCTAGTATTAAATAAATGGTCAGCAAGTTCCATCGATCCATTTTATCAGTGTGCTCCCCGTATATTCCTCGGTGCGGTCGTCAGTGAAAGGGTCCCAGAAACCACTTGGGACCCGACTGGGGACCGTCAAGAGGCGTGTAAGAGCTGACAGGATTGCGCTTTTGTTATCTAAGTTCCGCTGAAGATAGGGAAATTCCTAAGCTTTGAGATCGTGACTCTTGAGCTTGGATTGTGCCACGCTTGTTAAACGCAAATGTTATGTAATGTTATCTCGTTTAGTGTTAGTACTATTAAATTGTATTTTACATCAGAGCTTTTGTTAAGCTCAATGACGATGTCTCAATGACATACAAAATGATGTTTTAACAAGTGTAGAATCAAAAGCACGTTTTTTTTTATAAAACTCGAAAGAGAGATTGAGAGAGAGAGAGAGAATTTGTATGAGAATAGAGTCGAAACCTCAACTGTATCCCATCAGCTCAACTTTGATCCATTTCTCGATAAATTTTAAAGAATAAAAATAACATCGTATGTTGGCAGTACCTTGATCCTTTTAATATAATCGAATTTCTGTAACGTCGTAAATAGAATACACGGCTTTTGGAACCACATTTTCACAAATTTCGCACGTGATCAAAACTAACAGGTTGCTTACTATCGATTATGTGCTTAAGAACCCTGTAAGTATTTATACATACTTACTAATATAAATATAAAGCTGAAGAGTTTGTTTGAACGCGCTAATCTCAGGAACTACTGTTTCGAATTGAAAAAGATATTTTTGTGCTGAACAGACCATTTACCGAGGAAGTTTCAGGCATATAATATCACGCTGCGACCAATACGAGCAAGGAAGCAATGGAAATTGTGCAAAAAAACAGGAAAAAACGCGGACGAAGTCGCTGACATAGCTAGTACAGAATAAAGTTACAAAAACAAATGTACTATCAGCAACGCTGGCGGTCGACCACCTATAAGGTGAAAATCGCTTGGCACTTACGCGTCTGTCAGAGCAAGCCCCGCCCAATTGTGGTCAAGGAGCTGGCAATAATTTTTTGGTAGATATTGAGGCATGCTGAAAACTTGTCCTGTACCTCTCCTATTATATCCCAACACAAACCCGCAGTACCGGGGCTAAACCAAACCCCCAATATTTTTTATTTAAAAATATATTTTATAATCCAAAAAAATATAATTTGTCAGTTCACCTGACAGGAAGAAGTTCCATCGAAATAATTGTCTTAGTGAGTCTTATTTTTTAGTTATAAATAAAAAGATGAAAAATATTTTTGGGGGTTTGCTTTAGCCCCGCTACTCACCAGCCAGGTCTGCAGTTTCGTGCTGGGATATAATAGGAGAGGTACAGGATAAGTTTTCAGCTTGCCTCAAATACCTACCAAAAAATTCTTGCTAGCTCTCCTACTATTGGAACGTTTTTGCTTGGATTTTGACAGATTTTCTTCAAGTGCTCTTCTATTGGTCAGTGGGCGGGGCTAATGGTGTTTAAAGAAATCTGTTTGAAAAGTGTACTACCGCCAAATTTTCTGGTTGTACATACCCTAATCCACTGTTCTGTTTGTAGGAGCACATCTCCAGGATGTAGTAGGAGATGGACCTTCCTCTTCAGCAGTTCGTCGTTGGGCCCGAGCGTGTGCTGGTTGTAAGCTGTTTGGATGTCATGCCGGCTACGCTGGGCGAAGACACCGAAGGTTTTGTCTTTGTCCATCTGAGGACAAAGGTTAACGTTAATGGCACCGTCCACTATATTGACACCATTATTTCAACCTAAATTGGAGCCATAATTTCAACCCAACAACGGACGGAGTAATACAAGATTTTTATGAGGCTGCGTCACGCGCATCTGCGCGATTTAGGTAGAATATAATAGAATAGAATTAACTTATTGACCACATTATTAACATACACAAGTACAAAAATAATTACAATATTACTTAGAAAACACAAAACTTACGCATGTGTGCAGAGACAATAAGAACAAAGAATTAACACAACAGATTAAGACCAAAAGTCGTCAACGAGGTACAGCATGTGCCACATCAGCCTGAGGGCAGCTGCAGCGCTAGTATTCCAGCCGTGACAGAAATTTACCACAGTCTATTAAATTATTTATAAAAATTAATACATTGACACGGTAGATGTTCAGTTTGCAACCTAACGTAGAGTTGGCCTTGAAGATCCAAAACCAAATATGAGATTATTGGTCACATAAAGGGTTAGTAAGCAATTAGGGGTGAGAGCCAAACGCTCCCCCGCAAGTCCGGTGATGATGACGAGGCTACTCCAAGCTATCATCGTAATTTAGTTAGGGGAGAAAATCATTAAAGTAATTATATTGAGGCGAAGACCTATTCTCAGCGATTTCCTTCACTAATAAGCTAAGATCGCATTAATTAAACTATTAAGCACCTTCATATACTTTGGGTTGTGTATTTCAATAGTTATCGTTGCATTTGATTGTTAAGATAGTAACACACAAACATATTCTTGATGGACGGGTTTCAATACGCTCGTTTTGCTTACGTCTAACGCAACGATAACGATACGGTTTTATCGGCAACAGAGCGTATGTATTGCTTCTAATAACAGTGGATATTAAAACTTTATTTAGTGTCTTAACGTCAAATAATGTTCCCCTAAGGACGTGTAAATGTTGTTCTCGTAATTATTTTGACTAAGTTTGAACCAAAGCACGTGTATGCTAAAACAAAACAACGCAAACTTTTACTTTTTTTTTTATTTTCCAGAAAATTATTCATTCGGCCTTCATAATTGGTCATAAATGACTTTTCAAATCATGTTTTTTTTTTCAAAACGATTGAAACTCCAGCAAAAATAACAATTGTCACAGTAACTTTTAACGAGATCTCGAATCACGGGTCGAAATGATTTTCGTCGCGAAAAAAGACGCGAAGCAATCCTACGTCTTTAAACAAAACTCCGACATTGGATGTTTGTATACATCCTTCTTGTTTTCTTACAGCAAATTCGTTTGTTTTTGTAGCCTTGATATTTTTGTAGTATCTAGGCTCGGTTTTTGCTAAAGTCGTAGATATCAGAAGAAGGGCAAGTTTTGTTGTGATGGCATTGTCCCGAGAGTCAAATCAATTTATCGCTTAAGTATAAGTCTGCGGTTTGTACGTAATGTCTTTCTTATCATAGATTTTATTGATTTGTTTCTTTATTCAACGTTTTCTCACTTATACTGAGTAAACTAAGTATATCGTCAAAATATATTAGTTCAATCAGTATTATTATCAATTCCACTTTTTATCAAATTCATTCATCCATATTACTTGGACTTGACACACCATTTCGCTTAATATGTAAGTACAACAAAATCTTTGAGGTAATTTCTAGTGTTTGAAATCTAAATCTCAGTTTTCAACCTTTAAGATGGATACATATAGAGTTCAAAATACCGCTTAAAAAGTATGACATTTCCCCAACCATCTTGAACACGTTAAGTACTCGTAGCTCTGTAGTCACGTTCGTTGCTAAACTGAAGCATATATATTTACTTATCTCGGTGCCTCCTTGGGGACAGAAATGAAATACGCACCACGTAATAGCGGGTATAAAACCGACATTTGTACCGTTTAGCGTGGTTCAGTATAAAAGTTGCCGTTTCCGGATATTTATATTTCATATGTTATAGTAGTTCTTTTATAGGGTGTTGGCAACGAAAAACAGAGGTAGAAACGGCTCGCGTTACACCGGAGTTTATTTTTCACTGACATACACTGACATACGATGATGGCTTCGAGTAGCCTTAAATATTAGTCTTTATGGGTCTACACGCGTTATTAGGAGTAACAAATACTTAGGTACTTAATGCTCGACGTTTCGACTGGATTACACTAATCATGGTATCGAGCGAAATTGCTTAGAGTAGCCTTGTCATTATCACCGGACTTGCTGGGGAGCGGATGGCTCTCACCCCTAGACACTTTAGAAATGCTTATATTCGTATTAGCTAATCACCGCTATCGCCACGACGTACGTAAAGGTGCCTAAGACCTAAGCACCTATTCTTCTAAACATACCTTGAGCGAACCTAAATACTAGTTAACGACTTCAAAACCGCACATCATCTGATCAAAATTTTGGTCGTAACAAGATTATTAAACCCAACTATGCCAAAGGTCCTTACGGCAGATTGACCTAAGGACTTAACAGCCCAAATTAGGGCAGCCGGCGTTTGTTGATAATAACCGTTGTAATTGAAGATTGTATTAATTTACACTTCGTTGCTTATTTGGTTAGCAACAACGGTAAGGTAAGTAATCCTCGCATATGAAGGGACTTTTAACATTTTGCATCAAAAGCAAACAATATAACAAGTGTTGGCTTTCTAAAGTAAATTCTTTTATAATATTTTAAAGAAATAATATATCTAAGAATGTTCATTAAAATTACTTAATTTGATAGAGTTTGTTTAGTATCATTTCGTAGAATGTTCAATCAATTTCATGTTTATAACCTTTTTTGTGATAGACACGTTAAACCCTGCGAAGTTATTTGGATTTTAGTATGTCAGTATGACGTCACTTCGGAGAAGCTATGCAACAATGTAGAGTTTTATATCTGGGTGCATTTGATAAAAGTTGTCAGAAGGATACTATATTTTTGACGATACATGACAACGGACTAATGTCATTGTTAATTTCAATTTATTTCAACTCCGTTATACCTATATAACAGCTATAAGATTGCAATCTTCTTCTTTTTAATGATTAAAAATTGATCTTTGTTTTGTTGCCATTTTTTGTATCCAGCCATAAATTTCCTGGGCAAAACCCTACCCGTATTTTTTTTAAT
Source organism: Maruca vitrata (assembly GCA_039566165.1). Lineage (NCBI taxonomy): Eukaryota > Metazoa > Arthropoda > Insecta > Lepidoptera > Crambidae > Maruca > Maruca vitrata. The sequence goes on from CM076923.1 coordinate 11,194,457, forward strand.
TCTGCCGTTTTACAGCTAGAAACGGCCAGTTTTGGTTTCAGGCGTCGACCATACAGTTGCCAATCGGCGATTAAAAAAAACTTGAAGTAACTCACCTTATCCGTCAGGCCCTTTGGGCTGCCAATCAGCTCCGCCCACGTGGCCGACGCTCGCTTTTCACACATGTCAACATAGTCCATCTCGACCAGGTCAATGACCGGGCTCAGCCAGGACCTGTCATCTCCCACCGATGAAGTTGCACTCAGGAGAAGCGTGTAGAAGTACACACAAAGGATTGAGAAGATTGCCCTCATTTTTGCCTGTGGACAAAGAGACATTGGTTACTACAAAAGTTTTTTCTTTGAAACAAACATCATCTATTGGTATATAAGGATTAGTTTTGAGACAATCCTTCAGCAAAAGAAATTAAGCTTGAAAACAAAACTCTGTCTTTCAAACACGTAAGTAAAGTACACGTAAAGTAGTCAAAGATCTAACCCTAAAAAGAGCATCAGTTATTTTTTCATTTTTCGTTTTAATATTTGAAACCGTCTGTGCAAGCTCAAACTAAAGTACTTTGAGCTTGCACAGATTAGATTGCAATCCTATTAAAAATGTCCATATACTACATTATAAGGAGCAGTGTTAATCGATCTCTCCTAACTATGTTCCACTTTCCCAACTCCTTTTGCCATTCACATCAGTATCATCATGTGCTTTCAAAGAAAGAAAGAAAGAAAGAGAAAACAAAAAACATTGATTGATCACACAATTACTTAACTAAACAAACACACACACTTAAAATGATCAATAGGTTCTGCCTCAGCATGTGCTGTAGCGGCCGCTAGGTCGCTTAAGCGCTGTTATTCTGGCAGAACCTTTGAGTGTACGAAAAAAAGTATGAATTAAAGGTTAAAAAGTAAAATGAAAAATGCTTTATACCCTCAGCTACTGGTGTCATTCATCCCCCGGCATAGAAAGGTCAGGAAGATGAAAAGAAAATTAAATACCCACCATTCATAAAGCGATTGTTGCTCCGACTCTTGGATGTTTCTCAACGGAAGATATTAAAACTACATCAAGTGAGAAAGGGAAGGATTTTTTATGCAAATAAAGCGATCCGAATTGCGGTTGAAATCTTCACGCAAAAAGGTTGACGCAAAGTTAAATTCGGGTTACATTTAAATATGAATTGACCGACGGCAATTTGGTACCAAATTGAGCTTTATAAAATCATTGGAAACGGAATTGTAGCTTTGAATTTGTAAAAAACAAAACATGGGTTGGTAGGAATTATTGCGAAATAGCAGACATGATAAAAGTTCAGAAATGTTTTGCTTCTTTATGAGAGCGCTGAAGTTTAAATTTTAACAATAGTAGATGTTATCTTTTTAATAAATGTAAAATGTTTCAGAACTATCATTGTATTGTTATATGATAAAGTTGTTGTGTTGTCAAGGGGTAGCTTTTAGTAAATACTAACTAACTTCACATTATTCTGTGATGGTATTACACAATAGGTATATTTGGAGAATTCAGGGTTATTGTTTAATCGTCACAAAGTAAATTGTATGGAGTACAGTAAGGTATCGTTTCCGTATTTCATATATTCAAAGTAAATATTTATACTTTGAACAACGCTTTTGCGTTTTGAAGTAAAAGATTTAAAAAATAAATAATATTACAAAGCTGAGTTTGTTTTTTTGTTGCGTGTGCTTTTTGTGCTGGATAGACCAACGAGGAAGGCTTAAGGCTATATAACATCACGCTGCGACCAATAGGAGCAAAAAACAATAGAAAATGTGTAAAAAAACGGGGGAAAACGCGGACTAAGTTGCTGGTAGAACTAGTCAAGTATAATATCTTTGAGCAAATTATAACATACATATACATAATATTACCCTTTATACTCAACATCAGTATGCTCATAATATATTCAATGATTGCATATCCGATGTCGCCACTGCTATGGACAGCTATATTGTTTTTCAAGTACTCTACAACACTAATAACTTCGGCAAGATTGTATGTGTTTTATTCTGTTATATAAAAAAAAAACACTATTTTCAAAATAGATATGAATCTTTATCGGGTACCTATAACAAAAACATAATTAAAAGCATTCTTGTCAGTCTGTGTATTCCCGCTAATCTCCGAAACGGCTAGACCAATTTTTGCGGAATTTCAATAAAACATAGCTAATTTTACAAGGTACAATAAACGCTAATTTAATAAATTATTGCTGCCTAAACCATCAACGCGGACGATGTCGTTTGAAATAAAAGCTTAGAGAGAATAACGAACGATGTTTTGTGATGACAAATGCAAATTGTTTTTCAACAAAATGCAATAACACTATGTTTTACAAAAAATCGAAAAATAAAAAGGACAATCAAAATTATCATCAATCAAGCACAGCCGTTGATCCCAAACTTTAGTCAAATAAAGCTTAATAAAAGAAAACTGTTGCAAATTTATAGTATGAGTGATTATGATGGATTCTGCTAAGTAATGTTATGTTTACTGCAACAAATGGTAGGTACACTTGAATTAATTACTATGGAGACTTATCGATACAACTGAATAAAATTGAAGTGTCTGTTTCTATTATTAAAATGAAGACTTTTTACTAAATGGGTAGGAATCTTTATCGAACACCAATACACAAACACATTTTTGGAAAAAAAAAGTCTGTCTGTTCGATCCGGCTCCGAAATGGCTGGACCAATTTTGACGCGACTTTCACTTACAAATATCTTATTTAACAAGGTATATTATAGGTTTATTAAATAAATCATTGTTGTCAGAAACAATTCACCAAAATCCACGCGGACGTAGTCGTGGGCCGTCGCTTGTAGCAAATATAGTTAATTTTTTTTATAAAAGGCTAACAAGATGACCTCACTCCACCTAATGGTAACAAATATGAGGTCGATATTCACAATAGTCCATATTAAGCCTGTCGCACTCACCCTGAAGGCCTGCTTAAATGCCGTTTCACGCCCCGCCTCATTATATTGACTGAGTGAATATCTTTAATTAAACGCGTTTACATACGATCGCCGCTGTCTGTTTCATTGATGATGCATAAAACAATAATGAAGTCATGTTGCATGCCCAACGGAGAGCGTTATTAATTTTTTTTGTTCCAAAATATGTGCATGAGTAATTTATTTTTTATTTTAGACTGGCTAGGTGGAACAGTGCTTAGTGACCTTGACGAGCAGTTAAAAGAGTTGGGTTTGATTCCCACTTGGGAAAATATATGAACATTGGTGTTTTTCCGTGTCTGGGTGTGAATATGAATTAAAATAAATATCTATGTATGTATATCGGTCTCTGACGCCCATAGTACAAGAACTGCTTAGTTTGGGGTCAGATAACCATGTGTGGGAATGTCCCAGATATTTATTTAATTATATCGTTAAACTTAAACAGGTGCTATTACGTGGTACGTGGCGGGGTCAGAACTGGCGATCTCTCACATGGTAAGCATCAACCTGAACTACTCGGCCATTGACGCTTTTAATCAACCAAAACCTAGCAATAGAGCAATGAACGATGCATTTGATACAATCCACACTATCCACATTCACACCTCCCATCTAATCTAAAACTAAGCCCGCATTAAACTCCCCTACTACGTATTGATAAGCCAATCACGTATCGTCTTCAATTACTTTGTTCGAGTCTACTAAACGTGAGCTTTGTTCGACTCAGTTGCCCGGAAAGGGATGCTCTAGACGAAAACAAACAATTTTATCAAGAACAAACATTGTTTAGTAAGCAGTTTTTTGGTTAACTTAACTTTCGCTGTGTTTACGAGGTGATTGAGTGGGCTCAGTATTCTGTATTCACGGGGAACATAATTAAGGTTTTCTTGGTATTTTTATTCTGTAGCGAACGTTGTAGGCGTTTAACCTTTGCTACATAAAATGAACAATTATTAAAAAGCGTCGATGGCCGAGTGGTTAAGGTCGTAGCTTGCCATGCGAGAGGTTGCCAGTTCCACTAAGGCCTTATCGCCCTAGTTTAGGGTAGATCCGTGCCCCAGCAGTAGAGTAGTATATGGGCTGATGATGATGATGACAAACCGTTGCTACAGTACCTAGTCTAGTCTATGTCATGCTACTAAAATCACCAATTAATCATTCACTAGTACCCGTAAAGAGAAGAAATATTCTTTTAAAATAAGACAAATTTAAAAAATATACGATGATTTTTTATTTTCAGGAGTAAATAACAAGAACTTTCTTACGAGAAAAAAGAAATTGTGCGTTAAAAGAATATATGCGGACGGAGTCGCGGGCAGAAAACTACTGGTCAATAACATTTCCCCAATCCATTTCGTCGTGTAAAAAATAAATTACTGCAAACTGTATACTAACTTGCCCAGTGAATTCTAAATAAGTTCGTAACTGTTTCGGAACTCGATAAACTAGGATTTATGCAAATATAATGTCAGCTTTTAAACCTGTTTTGAATGAACAAACAGCGTTTGATCCAAAGACACAAATGCTGGCAAATAAATTCCCTAATATGGCTAGAGTAAAAGGCGTCGATGGCCGAGTGGTTAAGGTGGTTGCTTGCCATGCTATTTAGAGGTCGCCAGTTCAAACCCCGCCATGAAGCACTGTGATTCTCAAATTTGAAATTCATATGTACAATTATTCGACGCTTCAACGGTAAAGGAAAACATCGTGAGGAAACTAGCACAAAACGAGGAAATTCTAAGGTTGTGTAGTTAACCAACCGCACTGGATCAGCGTGGTTGATAATAGCCTTATGGACCTAGGTTTTCGCGTGTCAATCAAATTTAATATGACAAATATAAACTTAGATGCGTAATGTTTTTGCTACTGTAATCTAAAACGTTAGTATCTCATTAATGAATTCAAAAGATAGCTCGTGTAGAAAATCCGTAGGTTATTTACTGAGTATTTTATGACCAAAATCGGAAACATCTGAAAAGGTAACAAGGCAACTATAAATCAAATAACCTAGCTCGACGTTACACTACAAAATTCAATTTCGAATCGTGGCGTTGGAAAGAGCAATAATTTTCACTTGTTCAACCTCCAGTTCTCGGAAATATGAGATAGGAAATGTTTCAGGGCTAAGTAGGTACGTCTCCATGAATGTTCAATGAATGCAAGAATGCAATTTAGCATCGCTAAGCCTCGGTGTACAAGATTTTGACACTAGCAATAGTAAGCGGAGTTTGCAAGTGCATTCGATGGACTAGATAAAAGTGTGGCAGTACTGTCTTTAAAGATTCTAATATAGTTTCGTGTCATGAAAAGTGATTATTGAAAAAAATTAAAGGTGTATCTCTCTTCAATCGTTCCCTCACTGCTGAGGATCGTGACTCCATTTGATTCCGTCAACTAGTTGTCGCCATCGGTCCCGTTCTGTGGCCTGGTGTAGAGCGTCGCTGACAGGCATTTCTAGTTCCTCCTTTATTTGGTCAGACCATCGTTTGGGACTTCTACCCCTAGGCCTTTTTCCCTCGATTTTTCCGGTCACGACAAGCCGTTCTAGGTTGTTGGCATCTTTGCGTGCGACATGACCAAAATACCGCAATGTTCGCTGTAGGCAGATTGTGGACAGACGTTGAGCCTTTTCTATTTTTAATTCTTTCAGAATAGATATATTGGTACGGTGGGCCGTCCATGGTATTCGTAGCATCCGACGCCAGCACCACATCTCAAACGCGTCGATTCTTTGCCTGTCTGTGGCTTTCAGGGTCCACGTCTCTGCACTATATAGAGCAATGGAGAAGACAAGGGTACGGACTAGGTGTATTTTGGTCCGATGCGTTATGTTCCGGTCCCTCCAAGTTTTGCTAAGTTGGGTCATTGCCGATTTTGCCATGCCAATCCTTCTCCGTATTTCGGGTTCACTATTTCCCTTGTTGGTGACTAGTGAGCCCAGGTATTGAAACTGGGTTACGGTTTCGTAGTCGTGTAGGAGATTGGTGCGTTGAATAGCCGCGAAACGATCAATAAAATAAAGGTGTATAATAATTGTAAATTACACCTCAAAAATAAAGTAAGGCCCCGGTCAGTTCATTGAGTTAATAGTTGAAACATATTTAGTGCCCCGAAATAAAATAATAGAATGGAATTACCTATTTAGTACGCTGTTAAACTAACATTAGTAGGGACAAAGCAATTCATATTCATGATAATTATAATGAAACACAGAATACGAAATCAATCAGCTCAATTACAGCTTATGAAAATGAAGGATTAATGTACATATTATGTACAATAATCCCTCAATTAATGACTTTCACTATAAGTAATCTATAATTAACAACCGCAAATGAGTGCGAAACAGGAATAAAGCTTTGTTATTTTTCATTTTAATTGTTGCTTGAAAAATTTTAATCAAATTATAGGTCTGGTTATTATTATCTAGACACGCGGTAGCGTGTCAAGCCAAGTTCAAGAAACAGAACTGGCGAGCCGCACCGTGTGTAATATTACACGAACCATTTGGAACCACTTTTGAACCCCTCATAAATCAAAAACTATTTCACATAAACGTATCAAATTTGGCTCATATATTGTGACTTGCGAGATAAATATGTGTTCTAAATTTCATAAGCTTATCTCAAACAGTTATTTAGATATTAATGTCCAAAAATCCTCATTTTTATCATTGACTGACTGACAGATCAAAATTCTAACCCAGTTCCAAATGACCTAGAGAGTTAAAATTTGGTATGCAGATAGGTAATTACATGAATACAAAGGAAAAAATAAAAAACTGGCAATTTTTTAATAATTAGGTTTTTTTTTTAAATTTTTATTTTTATTAGAGTCTAACAAGATGACCTCACTCCACCTGATGGTAAGCGGTAGTGAGATCCACATATGAGGTCGACAGGCACAATAGACCATATTGAGCCTGTCGCACTCACCCTGAAAGCCGTGAAAAAGGAGACCACTGCTGCGGTTAGGTTCTATTATGAACGCTTAACATAAATACCTAATTAGTGCCTAATCACGCCTATATACCGGGAAAGGCAGAGCACTAAGTATATATTTAGGTATACATACTTATTTATTGACAATTAAGAGTAGGTACTTATAGTCGGTTTTCATATTTATTTCTTAGGGTTATACCCCGTAAACGTAGGAAAATACAGTAACTGATTCAATTGTTTTATATTTATAAAGTCTAGTTTTAGTTTTGAATTTGTCCTTTTCAAAGGACCTACGGCGTTACGATGATATATACTTTTCTACAAAAAGTAATGATATCCAATCAAAAACATAAATGTGAAATGAGAGCCAAGTTCAATATTATGATAATTGCCTTGGTTGTTGACTTCAACGACAAAAGAAGTGAGATCTAAATGGGTGCCAAGTTCAATGGTCAACCCTGAAACTTATTTATAAGTAACACTATAACATACCTATCATATCTTCTTATAACATAAGATAATGTATGGTGGTAGCCTATGAAGGTCTGTCTTGGCTAGTTTTCTTTAGTTAGTTAGTAGTCTAGTTAGTTGTCTTGGTTAGTTAGGTATTTGTCGGTATTTATTTTATAATTCCGAAAATTTGGATTGTTGGTAGAAACTAGCGAGCGAACATAATAATACGTTGGTAGGTTTATAGAAACTAGCCAAGACAGACCTTCATAGGCTACCACCATACATTATCTTATGTTATAAGAAGATATGATAGGTATGTTATAGTGTTACTTATAAATAAGTTTCAGGGTTGACCATTGAACTTGGCACCCATTTAGATCTCACTTCTTTTGTCGTTGAAGTCAACAACCAAGGCAATTATCATAATATTGAACTTGGCTCTCATTTCACATTTATGTTTTTGATTGGATATCAGTTCTTCAGAAAACCCTCTACCCAAAGCTTCAAACATACTCGTATAAATAAACAAAGTTACTGTAAAATATTAAAGAAGAATAATGACTGTTTGATGTTACAAAAGAATATTGTCCTTTTACTTATTTATATATTATATATTTATAGTAGTACAGGAATATAATTTAGATAAGGAAGGAAGAAATAGTCTTATAGAAGAGTATGTAAGTAAATTTACAGAGTAGTAGAGTAATGTCAAAACATATACCTAATAGAATGGATCCGGCAAAATCAGTAGGATATCCTTTCAATTCAACTCTTTCAAGACGAGCACGAAGTCAGCTATGCCTTAACGCATCTATTTGAATATAATCCACTATCTATTTTTGTTTTTCGCCTGTGACTAATGCAGACAAAACAAATTTACCCGTTTTCAGTTACCATTTTTAATGCATACCGCAAAGGCGAGCACAATTGCAACTGTGCCAGCGGTATTTCGCGTTCCACTGCGTACTAAATTCGCGTAAACAAAATGTTCTCGAGCTATACGCGAACTCGGATGCCATCCTTACTGATCAGGTCACCCAAGCTATGAAATATGCATAGTGAGTGGTCCCGGCGCACCACCATTTCCATTCACGATTGGTGACTGCATCAGATATAACGCGAACACGACTTGGGTAGTAAATCTTATATAATTCCCCGATCTTACAGTTCAACGCCGAACCATTCACTTTGTAAGCTAAAAATGCTTTTGGAATCGTAAACTTGCCCGTAAATTTTCAAATTCGAATCTCTATTGAATTTAAAACTGACGTAACAAGATATGTGTATCAGGAAATCGAGAAAAGTATAATGGGGACATTACTATGCGTAATGGCCTTTGGTAAATTGCTCTTCTGTGTACAATGCACATATAAAAACATTGTTATTGCTTAAAATTGGCTTGTTTATAGGACAATATCAATTTTATTGTTACCTGAAACGTAATTTGTGGAACTTCCTTCTCATCTGTATAAGTTTGCCAGTTCTACTTAGTTGGAGCAGAGTCTAGGAGATCTAACTTGGGGATAGAATAACGCCAATGATATGTTAGTTATAAACCTACCTCAGTATTATTAACCAAGAAGTTTCTATCCCGAAATTCATAATTTTGATTTACTAAATAAATTAACGGAAGTATTATTAACCAACAAAGTTCAAAATCGACTTTGATAATGATAAAAATAATAATTAAACGTATATCGTGATCATTGTATCACTTTTTCCCTGAATAATCCGCCATGGTCAGAGGTGCTTCAATAGCTACTAAATATTATTACTCTTAAAAATCGCTGATTTCATTCCAAACATTTTTTCTTCAGAGATTGAAAAACAACAGAATCTATTGCAAAAAAATAAAAAATCATATTATAATAACTCAGATATACCAAAAAAGCCCATCCTAACTTAAACTATATAGGTGGCTAAATCAAAAAAGCTGTTGTACCTTAAATAATTTCACCGCTTTATACACAGAGCAATTCGAATTACCGTTCTATCCGAGAGCGTAGTATGTGGCAGATAGCAATTTGAATTAACGTTCTTATACCGAGTGTGTCGTAGAAGGGATATTATTTCGAGAAGTTAAGTTCATCCTAAGCTACATATCGCTGTGTTTAATTGTATTCCGTGATGTAATTACGACCACATCCTGATACGGCCTAAGAAGATTTACTTGATGTCTAAGATGAGGTTTATTTAATTACTTTGTTCTCGTGCGTTTGCCAAGACACAGCCGAGGGAGCGGAATGGAAAATAAATTGAAAACTGTTATTGGCTGACAGATTTTGTTGTGTGACTTTGAACGGTAGTTCGAATAGAATGATTTTAAGGAGGATGTGTGACATGACAATGTTTCCAATAATGCTGTGTATAATCATCACATAACAAGGCGGTAGGAAATAAAAAATAATAATTATAACAAATTACACAAAATTATTTTTAAAAGTTAGTAAAAAAGAATATACATATTCTTTTTTTATGTTCTATCGATTGATAAGAGCAGGCATGATGATACAATTCAAATGATGGACCAGGCAATTTTAAAAATAATATTGTTTGATTTTTTTTTTAGTGTATAAACCTTGCCTACGTTATTTTAGATCTACATATACTTATATTGGGCAGGTAGTATTAATAATATGTAACCAATTTTCATACTTATGCAAACTATATGATTCATTCAGCATTTTATCGTTAAGTTCGAGCGAATGTTATTACGTCACCATTCTATTTTCGGTTAGCTTCCTTTATCTTTATTTGTTTGGGATTTCTCCCAAAATTTCGTCAATTTGACCGAACCTTCATCAAAAACGTTTTTGCATATTTTATTGCAAAGAAGATATAACGAGCAAGACACGTTAAATAAATTAGCCCCTTTAAGAAAAAAATATTTTCACATTTTTTGTACAGATCTGCAAAATGTAAGATAACCGCACTTTACATCATTTAACCTTAGTTGACGGGTTTGACAGGCCCTAAATGAAAACAAATTATTTCGACTTGCTACCCCTATTCTAAATGAAAGTTATTAACAGAGATATAAACATCCTCAAAATTATAGGATGAAGATAGTAGTTCCAATGAATGAAAAGTTTTATTTGGCGTTTATACTGAAAATAAAATCGCATTTAATTTTTTTTTGTTTTTTAGTTATTTTTTAACGTTTAGTATTATAAGTAATATAATAATATTTTTTTTTATTACCAAAATTATTTATTGTCTGTTATTTATACGAACAATACACATATCCAACTATTACTACTACTATACGGTACGGTACTATAACCACTGATATTGCTACTACCTACGTACCTAAATGAAGCCCAAAGCGTACGTAATTAGCGTTTAGTTAATTCATTTACGTAGTTAAACTCTGCATTGCAACAAAACACTTTCAGCAGGGTCCCTCAGGCCCAACACAAAAATAAAAACCACTTCAGCTGTTAAGGGTTAATGCGGCACACTCAATGACCTCTCCACAACCAGACACGCCGTTCCGTTTCAGTTATTACACACACTAATGTACGGCATACGCGTTACAGGGTTGAGTTATGTGAGCATGAGAATATTACCGCGCGGTCTGCTTAAAACGGAATTACATGTTCAAAATGCATGTGATATTGGTGGCTGCGGCGACTGTTAGGGTCATTTGCGTGAAAGGGTGCGTAACTGAGTGGAATTGGTCCATTGTACTCTTGACGGTTGATGTATCTATACCAACTAAATAAAATTGAAGTGTCTGTTTGTTATATCAAAATGACGACTTTTTACTAAATGGGTATGAATGTATGTAGGTATGGGTAATATATCAGGTATCAATAACAAAAACACAATAATTAAAATCATATTTTTCTGTCTGTCGGCTTGTTTGTTCTCGCTGATCTCCGAAACGACTGGACCAATTCTGACAGGACTTCTACTAACAAATAGCTAATTTTGAAAGGTTCAATATATTTAAAAAAATAATTGCTACCAAAAGTATTTCCACGCAGACGAAATCGCGGGCGGCCGCTAGTACTATATTCAAATATAACTATTACCTTTTTGTCTAGTAAGTTTTTGCGGGTTGGTCGACTATGCACACAACCACAGAATTTCTTCTCAGGTGTGCAGAATTCATCATGATGTTTTTTGTTTACCGTAAAAAATATTTTACACTATTGATTATGAAATCAAAGTAATGTACAGTTTTCAAAAACTAATAATAAAACAAATATCAGATAACACAAACATTGGTTTCATCGAGTGGTATGTAGCTCAAACACTGTTTCGGAAATCATAATCAATAACGGAATACACAAAAATAAACCATAACAATACCATGTTAATATTGTCAATGCATTTTGTTCTTCTCATGTTTCAGGGCCTTTTCAATATCCGCCTAGTGAATACGTAAATATGCAAGTAGTAACCCGAAACTTTTTTATTTTTATAACCGCAGATGTAAAGAATGAAAGTCCATCCAATATCATTAATAGCACACAGATAATATTGAAGATGAAATGTTTTACTCTGCCCGGCCTACTGTCGGATTTTATTACAAGTTTTACTTATCTTAATGCAGAGGGCATTGTACTCGTAAAATCTATACTATATATCTATACTAAAATTATAAGTCAGAAAACTGTAACTGTCCGGGATATTTACCATGTTGTTTTGTTTTAATGAGCTCCCGATATTTCGGCACTGTTGCAAGCGCCATGATCACGGGATCATTTTCTAATGTGTGTAACCATGACAGTTTAAAATTATAAAATTATAAGGTTTGTTTGTTCGTTCGTTTGATCGCGCTAATCTCAGGAAATACTGGTCCGAATTAAAAATTATTTTTTGTTTTGGTTCTACATTTATCATAGAAGGCTTTAAGCTATAAAACATCACGCTGCGACGAAAAGGAGCAAATAAACAATGGAAAATGTGTGTGAAAAACGAGGAAAACCCGGACAAAGTCGTTGCCACAGCTAGTATAATATAATCTCCCATTCTGCGATGCACAGGAGTAAGTTACTCTAGTCCTACTTTGCACCATCTGTGTACTAAATATACTAATTATTAAGCCCCGATTTTTTTTATTATACACGTTAAGGATGACCCCACTGCGTTTGATGGTAAGCGACCGGTCTACTTATGAGATCGACAGGCACAATAGACCCTATGTAGCCTGTCAACCAAACCCTGAAGGCCTGCTTAGATGCCGTAGCACGCTCCGCCTGAAGAGCCCGGGACTTACTTACCAATGTCTTAATGGCACAGGGCAGAAAAGAGGAACATCTGTAATAGTACAGATGTTCATGATTACCTCTTTTTTTTCCTAACTGACTTACGATGATGGCTTGGAGTAGCCTCGTCATCATCACCGGACTTGCGGGAGAGCGGATGGGTCTCACCCCTAATATAGATGACCTCTCTTAATATTATGATGGTAAGCGGCCGTAACTTCCACATAGGAGGTGGACATCACAATAGACTCAATTGAGCCTGTAAAAATCAAAACCGTACTAGTGCCACACAAGTATGTTTTTTTTTTTGGATTAACGGCAATAAAAAAACATTTTGAATTTTTTATTCGCAATCAAGTTCGCTGGTCGGTTTGTTTGTTAATCTGTTTCTACTTTTGTTTACTCGTTGTAACCGGTATAGCGAATCACCGATTTATTTGCCTATTGTGGATCTGGCGTGGCATCCAAAACGTTTTCCTGTCACAGGGGCTAGGGGAAAAAAATACTGACAGTTTTCAATAACTACCATGCCGAGTGAGATGGCAAAATTCTGAGTAGCGATGAGGGATCAAAAGTACATTGATCTCAGGTCAAGATTGAAGTTGAAACATTTCGATTCTTAACATGTAATTAATTTCTAAATACAATCGCTTAAGTAAGTGTTCGCTCAAATAAAAGAGAATGCTAGAATAAGTAATTCAAGAGTATATTTGATCAGCTCTATTCATCACGTCTAGACTACAGCAAACATTATTTTGTATGTTGTGTGTTTTTCTGTCTACACTTAACAAGAGAATCCTTATTTATTCTCCAAAAATTGGTAAATACGTGATTGATCCTTTTAGAAATATATGAGAGTAGTGAATCCCTTTATCTATTAAAAACACCATCAAAATCCTTTGCGTAGATTCATAGATATAAGCATACATACATATAGACAGGCAGGGAAGCCACATTGCTTTAAATACTGTGTAATGATTAGCTGTGCCAGCGGATTTTTTAAAATTCTTTCACACCACAATGTTCTCTAATTATTCCCTCTATTCTAGTCTTTCTTTACAATTCATGTTTTTTTAAGAAAATTGGATATAATATATACTTTTGAAAGTAAATGAATTAATTAGAATACATCTTTAGTTTACTATGCCCAATTGTACAAATACAATTTTTTAAGTACATAAGTCGATTTCATAACGAAAGATGAAATTAAAGGTAGTTACAAGGTAAGACGAATAGCGCTTATAGCTGAATTTCAAAGGCAAGTAAGTCGGTATCTGAAAAATGTATGATTAAAAGTCATGAAATGAGAAATCCCTTAAAATTACAGTATCGGTTGGAACGGAATCAAGTCTATCGCACGTTCCCAGATCTCATAATCGGATTTCAAATTCGCTAGCCAGTTGGGGGATTAGTGCCATTCACATATGAGATTGTTCGGACCGTCATTGGTGACTTTGGTTAGTATTCACTTCGAACTGTCATAGCTAAGCACTCGTAAGGGAGAAATCACTTCAATTGAATGCCTAGATTGTAATATTATTTCTAAATATAACTTTTATTTATTAATTTAGTTTACCAACAATTGTCACATTATTGTAAACATTTTGACAGTCTATATTAAGAACTTAATGCACAATCTTTTACCGGAGAACAGTTTATGCAATTACAGGAGTATTTAAAATGTAAGAGTGTTTTAAGAAAATTAATTCACTATTTAGAAAAAAATACATATATAAAAATACTTTGGCTCTTTGTTAAGCTTTCAAGGCAACGCTGCTAAAAAACTAAAACTTTTATTGAGTTAACTATAATAGCCATAGAAATTACATACCTCTTGCCTACTTTTAAATGGTACACTCTAAAAGAAAGTAACGTTTTACGCGATAAACAAAGTGTTTGCGTATTTAAATTTTAAAGCTCTATTAGAAGATTTTTTTTTATAAAAGGCTAACAAGATGACCTCACTCCACCTGAAGGTAAGCGGGAGTGAGATCCAAAATATGAGGTATACAGGTACAATAGATCGTATTGAGCCTGTCGCACTCACCCTGAAGGCCTGCTTAAATGCCGTTTCACACCCCGCCTGAAGCCCGGGTCACAGGAGGGAGGGAAAACATGAGCTGGAAGGGCGTTCCATGCCTTAATGGCACGGGGCAGAAATGAGGAGGTAAACCTCTTAGTCCGAGCCACACGCCACAGCGCCTGCATTGTATGTGGATGGCAGCGCTGTCCAGCACGTGTCGTTCGGGAGTGGAAAGGGGAGGAAGGGGCAAGTTGAAATAGATCTTCAGAGCATTCGCCATTATAGAGACGGTAGAGAACACTTAGACCGGCAATGTCTCTACGTAGTTGTAGAGGCTCCAGGGTTTCGGACACCTCTACATCACCGACAATACGGATAGCACGTCGCTGCAACCTATCGAGGGCGTCGAGCAAGTATCTTTCATACAAGCAAATATATTTTTTAAAAACGTGAGCACATCCTATCGCATTTCATACGATAAACTCTCATTACAGACACCGGAGCGACCAAAATAAGCTATTTCCGAAGATGTAAGGGGAAACCCCTTTTCCCTGCCGCCTATAGGGAGTGGTAATGAGGTTATTTCCGTATTATTGTTTTTCACGTAGGCTATCCATCACACTTGACGGTATAGCCGGGCCGGCCATGTTTACGAAATTTTGTTAGACGATGCGGTCCGCAATATAATCATTATGTACGCAGTAAAGTTATATGTTATTACTAGCTTTGCCAGCGACTTCGCCCGCGAAGAAAAAGTAACTTGAGGCAGCATTTTTGAAACCTGCGCTAATGCCCAGTTCGACGTGGTTCTATAAATTAGCCTTACTTTTTAATTTATAAACCAATCGTCACTATATATTACTGGAAACCGCTATTTCTGAGATTCGCGCGCACAAACGAACAAAAAAATATCGTTGATGTATTGTACTGTTTTGGATACCATTGCGTTGATAAAGGTCTTCTTTAATATTTTGATCATATACCAGCCATGCACAGACAGTGATTCGTTACATTTTTATCATTATATGTACGTATTAAGATGATATTTATACGCGCGGCCACCGTGCAAAGACTAGAAATCGTGACATGACTCTGAAACGTGTTGATCGATACGTATATTCCTCTTTGCTTCTTGCGTTTGATATATCTCTCTTAGGAAATGAGGAACCGTTAGTTTTTTAACAGATACGTTACATAATAACGATTTACATAAGACTTCGTGTGCGCAAGCAATTTAACTAACATTATCTCATTTTAAAACAGCGATACAATTCAGAAAAAATATTCGTCAATATTGTAATTTGATGTATTTTGATATTAATTAATTAATAAGTAAAATTTCAGCTACGAGCTATTTGGTTAAAACTTGTATTTAATTTACTTAAATATCAAAGCACTCAGATTTGAGGTGTCAAGGAGCGAGATATTAAATTAATTAATTAGATTTGTTAGGCCTTACCCCTGATGACAGATTTCAAAACTTGAGTGTGAGTTGAAGAAACTTGTTGAGGTCAGCCTTCATACCGAAGGAAATCTCTTCTGTAATCTATCTTTAAACATAGAATTACTCCTTTAAATTACGTGATGATAATTGAACACGGAAAGATACAAATACACCCTCAAAATCTTTCGTGAGTGACGAAAAACTTTCGCCAATGTAAGCACATAAAAATGAAAAGTGTACTACGCTTCGGGTGGTACTTACGGCTGCCTTTTTGAATAATAGTCGGTAATAAGCTGTACTAAAACCGCTATTCCTTTCCAAATGTCAGACTATTTGTCATTCCGGGAACAAATCCTGCGAACTAGCAGGTACCCATTTTCATTCCTTCGAAAAGAAAATTTAGTAAGAAACTTTGGCGTGAGTCGGCCAGTTCTTTCGGTTCATAGAAACCAAGATTCTTTCATTATAACTTTAAATATTTCTTTGGTGTTAACATGTTTATTTACTTAGCGTTTTTGTGGAGAGCTTTATACTACGTTTTAGGAGCAAAATCTTATTCGCCTGTAGTCTGATGGGTACAAGCAGTAATTGATAGACGTAAAGCATACCTACTTGGCATTTATTTAACATATCGAGATTTTCTCAGTTTTTTATGTCAAGCATTTATATAATACGATTTACGTTTATCGTACAAAACATATTATATCCCGTAAAAGTAAATATTCAGTAGTTTAATGTAAAATCACGACATACACTGAGACTTAAACAAAGCCGATTTTACGATTTAAACTCGCGTGTATTTTGATTTTAATACTACTAAGCGTGAGTTTAATTCGTAAATTGAATCATGAAAATAATAGAAAATACTACAGTCGTACATACTTACGTACTTATTAAATCAGTAAGGATTAAATTACTCAGTACATACCTAGAATCAGCACTGTATCTCAAATGGGAAGGTAATAATTTTGTATACGATTTGGGCGTAGATGATATTACTCATATTATTCCATGTCACGCCAGGCTTCTATTGCGAAAAATAATCCAGAGTCGCTGAAGCCTCCTTTATACTAGCCACTATTTGTAAAACATCTCAATAGGTGCCCGGGGCTTAGAAGAAAAAGCAATTTCCGGAGCTACGTCTGAACATAATCCCTTGTTACTGAAGCACATTCTATACTGTGACACAT
Organism: Maruca vitrata; assembly: GCA_039566165.1. Classification (NCBI taxonomy): domain Eukaryota; kingdom Metazoa; phylum Arthropoda; class Insecta; order Lepidoptera; family Crambidae; genus Maruca; species Maruca vitrata. The sequence goes on from CM076923.1 coordinate 11,211,696, forward strand.
AGACAATAGATTATGAGTATAAGGGACCGTATACTCGTCAGGTGAATAAAGGTGTGGACGCACCCTTATCAACGCTGTAAATAGAACTAAATCATCCCATTCGGAGTTGGATTAAGTTGAGCAACGACAAATAATTCGATAGAATACTTTCCACACATTCCCGAAACTCTGTAACTTAATAAAAACTCCATATTTCGCGGTTCGCATTAGTCTTGTTTGTCTTTGTCAACTTGGTGATAGGTAGATATATTACCGAATATAGCATGACGACGCTTTTATTCTTCCAGAGGCTCTTAATACTTTTGAGAAATACGGTTGAATTGAAATTCGTTCTAATTTCGCAGAATGTGTCTTATTCGGTTACTTAACAACCTGAGGAAACATGCTTCCTACAATATTAAGAAACTCTGTCGTGCACTCGCGAAAAATTTTTGAACTCATTTATGTTGTACCTTGTTAAAAAGTAGAATGGCGGCGACGTGGTCCACAACCGGTCACGTCACGTTTCCCACAGAGGTGATAAGAGGATCGTTGGAAGTGATCTCTACCTACCCCTCTGGGATAAAGGCGTGATTTTATGTATGTATGTATTTATGTTGAATTTCATGGGCTTAAAGCCTCATCTAAATATATAACTCAATGGACTGACATAGTGATCTATCAACGCACAACCCAAACCACTGAAATTTGGCATGCAGGTAAAGATTATGACGTAGGCATCCGCTAAGAAAGGATTACCCGAAGCGAAGCGAGGGCGGTTCACTAGTTGTAATATAATAGGATTATGTAATGTTGGAGGTTATCATTTCTTCTCTAGTGTAACGTAGCTTTTTTTTAAATTGTCAGAATGTTAATGTGTGAATTATAAGTATCACTCAAAGATTCTGCTACAATACCTACAAGCGCTATAGCGAGGTCGCTTGCAGGCGCGAGCATAGAGATAAAATGATATTGATAATTTTATAAGCATCAGCTTATAAAATGATCAATTTTTTTTTTAAAAGTAATTGTGTGTATGTGATCAATAATGTTTTCTTTCTTTTCTTTTCTTTCTAGAGGCTCATTCCCTATACTATCCGTTATAAAATAGCCCATTACAAGTATATAAGTAGCTTACATAGGCTTTTTTTAACCGACCTTACAATAAGGAAGTGTGAATCAAGCGAGAACATTATTACAAGATCGGAGTCACGGGCAGACTTCTAGTTCCGATATCAATTGTTAAACTTGAGTAACAGTTCATTACAAATTCAAAAGTTACACACGCTATTGAGCTCTTGTTATTTTTTCTCCACTGAGCTTTCGCGAGCACTTCATAAAATCACGTGTAAATGGTAACAATGAAACAAATAATATTCTAAGACAGACCCATATCAAATTGATGCCACTTCAATGCATAACTTTCGATATTTCAAATCGTGAAGCATAAAATTGTCAAACGAATTTGGTGGGTTCAGTAAACAATTCTTTCATTGGATCGGTTGTTGACTTTTTCACCCTTCCCCGCCCTTTCAAAACACTGCAGACACTGTTCTTATGAATGATTTACAAGAGATCCCACTTAGCTCGGTGGCTTTGGCATAAAAGATTCAAAGTACCTCAGAAGCCGCAATAAAATGACGTACTGTTTGTTGTTAGAAGGTTTAACAGGGATTGTACTAACCACGTTGTTTGCGTGGGTAGAACGTAAGTGGTAATTTGATCTATGATTTAACATTTGAGGTACTTATTTACCAATATTTCGTGCATGTTTACAGCACGGGCATTTAATAGTACATAATGTCAAAGATGATCTACCACCATGACCGTAAGTAATATTCATATCCATTCGTAAAGTATTACGACATTGGTTCAGAATAAAAGGATTTATTTATAATTTTCTTTCAAAGAGTCTATAATAAGTAGTATTGTGATATGAACATGGAAATTTATGTTCTTTATGTGGTGAGATTGTATTTAAGGTCTAAAAAAACACTTTAACAGATACTAAGCTGTAAAGAAAGAACCGTCTCGATAACAATAATGTAATATGGCGATATGTAAATTGGCGTTAGTCACATAATCTTTGTATATAATATCGTATAACGTTATTCGTGCGATAAGCTTCACCTTCACCTTTAACGATTCTCTCGTTTACAAATTGCCTCAATGAAATGAAATATCATACTACAGATCGAATCAGTTGAATGTTATGAACGCGTCGTGTGACTGCTTGATATCTGATCTAGTCACATGCCGAGTGAACCCAAATTAACCTTTGTAAAGGAAATCTAAGTATACTATAGTGTACATTATTTGTCAATCGACGAAGAGCAAGTTCAAAACTCTCCTCCAAATTTTAATTCGGTGTCACATATTCGTTGCTTTATTTTTTTCCTAACCGACTACAATGGTGGCTTGGAAGCCTTGTTATCATCACCGGCATTAGGGGGCGAATAGCGCTCACCCCTATGTACCTTTGTGATTGGAATATCATAGAATATCGCAATCTATTACTATTATCGTTAACCGGTATTTATGCCATCATAAGGCATTAAAAATACATTTTAGGGACAAAAATACACATAGTATTATTAGTTTTATCGAAAACAACAAGTAGACAAATATTTATCCAATCAAAAACATAAATGTGAAATGAGAGCCAAGTTCAATATTGTGATAATTGCCTTGGTTGTTGACTTCAACGACAAAAGAAGTGAGATCTAAATGGGTGCCAAGTTCAATGGTCAACCCTGAAATTTATTTATAAGTAACACTATAACATACCTATCATATCTTCTTATAACATAAGATAATGTATGGTGGTAGCCTATGAAGGTCTGTCTTGGCTAGTTTCTATAAACCTACCAACGTATTATTATGTTCGCTCGCTAGTTTCTACCAACAATCCAAATTTCCGGAATTATAAAATAAAAACCGAAATACTTGTTGGTTTAGAACTTGCGACGGCTATAATTCATATATGAAAACTAGCCAAGACAGACCTTCATAGGCTATCACCATACATTATCTTATGTTATAAGAAGATATGATAGGTATGTTATAGTGTTACTTATAAATAAATTTCAGGGTTGACCATTGAACTTGGCACCCATTTAGATCTCACTTCTTTTGTCGTTGAAGTCAACAACCAAGGCAATTATCACAATATTGAACTTGGCTCTCATTTCACATTTATGTTTTTGATTGGCTATCATTACTTTTTGTAGAAAAGTATATATCATCGTAACGCCGTGGGTCCTTTCAAAAGGACAAATTCAAAACTAAAACTAGACTATAAATATAAAACAATTGAATCAGTTACTGTACTTTCCTACGTTTACGGGGTATAACCCTAAGTAATAAATATGAAAACCAACTATAAGTACCTACTCTTAATTGTAAATAAGTAAGTATACCTAAATATATACTTAGTGCTCTGCCTTCCCCGGTATATAGGCGTGATTAGGCACTAATTAGGTATTTATGTTAAGCGTTCATAATATAACCTAACCTAATTATTAAAAAATTGCCAGTTTTTTATTTATTCCTTTGTATTCATGTAATTACCTATCTGCATACCAAATTTTAACTCTCTAGGTCATTTGGAACTGGGTTAGAATTTTGATCTGTCAGTCAGTCAATGATAAAAATGAGGATTTTTGGACATTAATATCTAAATAACTGTTTGAGATAAGCTTATGAAATTTAGAACACATATTTATCTCGCAAGTCACAATATATGAGCCAAATTTGATACGTTTATGTGAAATAGTTTTTGATTTATGATGGGTTCAAAAGTGGTTCCAAATGGTTCGTGTAATATTACACACGGTGCGGCTCGCCAGTTCTGTTTCTTGAACTTGGCTTGACACGCTACCGCGTGTCTAGATCTACAAGCTCGAAATAGAGATTGATAAGTGACTCCAGTTTTCCCTAAAAAGTTCTTTGAAAAGTCATAATCTGAACTTCGTTCAAATATTCCTGAATAAATAGGTTTATATGCCTGCAAACACTTGAAAGTCTTCCCTGCTTCACAAAATGAACTTCTCGGAAAACTCATCCCATGGTCGGATATATGATTTACGAGAACAAAAGTCGCTGTAAAATCCTGAACACGTGATTTGAGATAATCACGTAAAAAGATAATTTCAATGGCAACATACGATAAAATTATAAATGGGTATCGATATTATAAGAAAGAAAGAAAACGTTTACTTAGTGACAACAAAAAAAACTTCAGTAGATATATTAGCATTATACATTTATACAGGAGCAAAAAGTGTTTGTTATTTATTGATAAATATTAATTTTTTTTATTTTGGTTATTCGCTGTTGCGAGTGGACGTGTCGAAGCTTTATCTTAATTAATTTCTAGTAATTTATTTTTAATCATTCGTCTCATATATTTTGAATTCTACAATCCATTTGTTTCGGTCAGTAAATGTGACTTTACAACATAATCCGTTGTGAAATCAGACAATCCAGCGATCCCTACTCCTGGCTACCTTCAATGGAGAATGGTAACTAGGTCTCATTTTTCCAATGGAACATAATGTATTGGCACGTTGAATATAATTTGTAAAACTAACTTGTGTTTTGGAACGCGAAAACACGAATGAACTCTTACAATTTGTAGTGTGACGTCAAATCACAAAGTTCATTTTGTATGCAAAGAGCAAACGGTCAGAACTTTAAACACGTATAACGTTCTCTTTGGCTGTATGAGGTAACGAATTACACATACATATTCTGTTTATCAAAGACTTCAAAGGTAAATTACTATGAACTATGACTGGCTCGGTGGAACAGTGGTTAGTGACTCAGGTTCAAAACCTACGGTTCCAAGAGTCGTGGGTTCGATTCCCACTCGGGACAAATATTTTTGTGACGAACATTTCCTGTTTGTTCCGTGTCTGGGTGTATTATTAAATATATTTAAGTTTATTTGTGTATCCACAGTTGATCCTGATTTCCGTAAAACAAGTGCTTAAGCTACTTACCACGGGATCAGATCAATGTATGTGATGTTGTGTAATATTAATTTATTTATTTATAAACATTCGCCAATTGCGTTTTATACTTCCTTTAGTTGTAACGTATACAAACCTGGTTAGATTTCCTTGAGAGTCCGTCTCTCGTCCTGGATTAATTGAGCGGTTAATCTAGTGGCAGGCCGAGTGATTTACGCAGATAGCACTGCAGCACGGAATAAATTATAGATAGAGTGTAGATTCAGGTGCAGTGCTATTTGGTTTATTTGTGGAACATATTATTCGACATGTGGAGTTTCAGCTCAGTTTAACTGCTGTGTTATGTATTGAAGTACTTTTGATGTGTAACAAATATCATAATAAACAATTTTCTTTGTTTTTTTAATCTACTTTACTGTTTACTGTAGTACTAGTTTAAGATCCACGTGGAAATATATTGATAGTTCTAAAGTTAACGTAACTTTAAATTTATATAGAGAAAAAGCACTAAGTATACAAAACTACTTTGTCGCCTTTTACTGTCGTAAAAGCCAGGACTAGTTTAAGGTCCACGTAGAAATATATTAAATAAATAATTATTTCACAACATCACATACATCGATCTGATCCCATGGTAAGTAGCTTAAACACTTGTGTTATGGAAACGACAGTGGATACACAAATATACTTAAATATATTTAATAACACACCCAGACACTAAACAAACACCGATGTTCGTCACACAAATATTTGTCCCGAGTGGGAATCGAACCAACGACTTTTGGAACGGTAGGTAGTAAACGTGGGTCACTAACCACTGTTCCACGGAGCCAGTCAGATTAATAATCCTAAAGTAAATTTATATAGAAAAATGCACTAAGTATAAAAAACTACTGTTTTTAATGAGGAATGCTTTATAATATTCATCTTTTAAACAGATCATATGTGTAATGTAATGCCTAAGTTGCCGAGCGCGTGTCTTCAGACATTGAGTGATGTATTAGAACTCACGTATTCTAGACACAGCGATTCTAATTTGTCAGATAATTACTTCATTGAGTTACAAACGAATTAAGCTCACGCCCCTCAGTAACGGAGTACACGGTATGAGCATTTATATAATTACTATAACGAACCAATATTACCTTGAAAGCGTTAACAAGGAACTCTTTGGCAAATCTCGGGTGCCCATAAATTATTTCTAATAAATGGTAACAGGTAGTTCGTTGTTCGAATACAACAAATGAACTGAACTACTAAAGTGGCTTACAATATATCTTTTATAATCTAAGTGTTACTAGGAACCTGTCGGGCACCCACATAATTCAAGTGTAATATTTTAAACCGTGGCTTAAAGCTTGAAATATTCATAAGTGGATGTTTACGCACCAAGCCATAGAGTTTTTAAATAACTTCTTTGTTCTTTATAACCACCACAGTAGTAAGTTAGGTTCTGGTAAATATGTTAATACGGATATTCGTTTTATTTCATGTAACTACTTTGTTTTAGATATTCCACTTTGATATTGAACTGAACGAGGGTTATGTATTACTTTCATAAATGTTATTTATTTTCTACGTATGAGGACTGGAAGTCATAATAAGATTCTACTCTTTATATACAGGTAGGATTTTTGATATTAAGCTTAAAGTATATACATTTTTCTGTACATTGAACGGACTGTCTAAACCATGCTTAAACTTTACCAATGAAAGTAAGTTGTGTGGGATTAGTCTTAAAAGTAATAAAGTTCACTCATAAAGTCGAATTCCCATTCCATTCTCGATTAATACAATTTCATACTAGGGGTGAGAGCCATCGGCTCCCGCGCAAGTCCGGGGATGATGATGAGGCTAGTCTAAGCCATCATCGTGTATCAGATAGAAAAAAAAAACAATTTCATGAGACCTAATAATATTTATGAAACGTATAAATTAAATAAGCCTCTCGATATTCATAGCAACCTTCGAGGGTCTGACTTCCCTAAAACATTCTTTCATGAAGCTTTTGGAAAGGAATAATTACATTCAGTAGGGTCTTATTTAAATAAAATTCATTTGGTATTCAATATGTCTGTTGGCTATGTAACATTCCGTTTAATAAAGAAAGATAAAAGTTGTCCCGGGAGTCATTAAAAGAGAAATATTTTAACTCAGATATTAATGAATTCCTTTCATTTTCCCCTAAACTCGTTTGAGGTGATGTTGAATTTTAGTGAATTATTTTAACAATTGACAATTCGCCCAATTGAAACCCACGATTATGTTACGTATAATATGTTACGTATCTATCTATTACTATAATAAAAACGTAGAGGTAAAAATTCTTGTACTTTTTTGAAAAACGCAAAAAAAACAAGTCAGGGATATGTTTTGAGAGTAGTAGAACACATCCCCATACTTAAAAAAAATTGTATCTTTGTCTGTTTGTTTCTACCGACCTCCTAAACGGCTGAACCAATTTAAATGAAAGTTTACACGAAGGTATTTTAAATTCCGGAAAAATGCATAGGATACTTTAAATCACTGACAGTTAACTGGTTCCCGTGGGATATTAAAAAAACCTAAATAAATGACTGATCTCTGAAACTATTACACCGATTTAAATGAAATTTTGCATGGTGGTACCATACATCCCCGGTCAAGATCTTAAATACTTTTAGTCACAGAAATTCCTGTAGGATAGTTAAAAATCTAACTTTATTAGATCACGTACAGAAATGGTAAAAGTATATCGACCAAAATGAACCTTCTCACTAGGACTATACGGACTACTTTATTGAGCAAAACGTCATAGTAGGGGAGGTAAATGGCTAGATTTGCAGTTTACGAAAAGTATATTACACTTTCTTTATAAGTGGGGAGACAGCGATTAATACAGGAGGCCTACCTGGTAACAAGCTGTTGAAAGAAAAAAGTTATTTGACCGTGTCAGTTATTCAAAGTGCATGTTAAATAATCCCTAAAAAGTGACATTGTAACGATTTGAACCACAAAGTTATAATAAATCTTTGTGTCTGTTGAAAAACACATAATCTTGAGATACTTCAGCGCATTACATTTTTATGCAGGAGGTTCAAGTTGATATCGAAGTCCTGCTGTATAATAATCTGTAATTTTTTTTTCTTAACCTGTATCACCTCACTGATGGGCAAAGTATCCTTCAAACTCACCTACTGCTCTCCTTCTAATGCTAGGACTTGCCAGTTCTTTGATACATGGACCAGATCGTCATACCACCGCTAATGGTGATAGGGAGTCACCCTGTTTAACTCTTTTTTGTATTTTGAATGTCAGGCCTTCAGTGTGCAGTTTGATATCGGCTGTGCTTTGTTGGTAAATGATTTGGAGAAGTTTTATATATGTGGGTCCGACGTTTTGCTGAAGAAAAGAAAGCTAAATAGGTTGATTTGGGTGATCCCGTCGAAGACTTTTGAATAATTCACAGGCCAGGTTCAAAGGTTTATTAAATTCGCTATATTTCTCTATTATCTGGTTTTCGTTATGGAGGCGGTCAGTTGTCCAATATTTGCTTGCTGACTTACATTGGTGGTTTGTATTGTTCCAATTGATAGACTGTTCGATATTATCTGAATGTTTATTATAGAGGGATATCGCTATTCTAAGCAAATAAAGGGAAATTAATAAACATTCACTTCAAAATGTTGGACATTATAAAATTAAAGAAAGTTGTCGTATATAAAGATCGTTACTAATAAAATCACATAGATCATTAGAAAACTGGTCAAGTGGATTTTTATTGTGTCAAAGGTTTTAGTAATTATTCTTATAGGCGCGATTCTGTGGTCATCACCCCATGCAAAACCGTCAGAGATTATTAGTTCTTCATAATCCTGCCCAATTCTTTTAACAATGTCTTTGTAATTAGCATTAGCAACTATCCTATTTAAGATCACGCGCCCTCTCCCTTCCGTATGAAGTGTACATATCCGGTAGAGGTACATGCAAGGGTGCAAGGAGTCTCCCATTCAAAAATCTTACAAGACAGAGTCTGAGTCTGATCAAGACTTCAAAAACTCCCGTTGGGCTCCCCAACTATCACGTTCTTAGCTGGCAAGTCATGTCAAATGGTGTCAGATTTGATATGACATGAGTGTTTAGTTCTTGGTTAGTTAAAGAGATGTCACTATGCAGTATTATTTCGCAATATTGCTTCAAATACTAAAAGTAATTCATAAGTTATATTTATTAAACTTGCGCTTTACGTTATTATCTCATTATTTCATTACGAATACAATACAATATACGAGAAATTTACGAAAACAATGCGCAAAAGTGGCACATTACAAAGTAGCAAAGCAAATACCGATAAATTCGTCACATCATCATCAGCCCATACCTGTCCACTGCTGGACATAGGCCTCTCCAAATGCACGCCACTTCTCTCTATCCTTGGCCACTCGCATCCAGCTCCTACCAGCCGTCCTGCGCAGATCGTCACACCACCTGGCCTGCGGGCGTTCGTCACATGGCGACACTCATCCTTTATAGATATTTTGAGACAGTGGATCGGTAGTTTGTATTTTTTACCTTTTGAAGTTATCCTGATATCAAACATCAATTTTGTGTACTAACTACATAGGTACAGTACAGCTCTTTGCAACCATTGAAACCTGTTCCTGTCAAATAAATTAAAGTTTTTATCGTGGTTTCAGTACTAAAATGTGAAAAATAATTTTGTGAGCCCTAGCTACCAATCTCCTCTCAGGCTAGATCATTACTTAGACAAAAAAACATATTGTGCGTGTGAATTATCTTTTAGTTGGCCGATTTGTAATGAAAAATGTGATATGTTGTTTATCACCTATTAATCTGTAAACAATTTCAGGTTCTTTAATGGATATTAATCTAATCAATAACTAAGTTTCATTATATTTTATTTTGTAATAGTTTTTATAATTTATGTAGCTTTATTTATTTTTCCTATAATTTCTTTAAAAAAAATGCGTCCTGAAATTAAAAATGCAGGCAAAAGTTACTATTCTACGCAGACGAAGTTGCGGGCACAGCTAGTAATAAATAATATAAAATGAAGATGTTTCACTGGTAACTTTGGCACTTTTGCTGATATTTTTTTGTTCCATACAAAAGCTAAGAAAAAGCATACAAATGAAAAAGGTAATTTCAATTATTGGACTTGAAATGTCTACGCATGACGTCTAGTCGAAAACCCTAATTGCTACGTTTATGAGTATTCACAAAAAAAAAAAAAGACGTGTGGCACTCGGAGACTGCCGCGGTATAGCTATTGCATAGCATCGTCCGATTTTGGAGCAGCTCGTCTCGATTCGTGCGAGTTTCGTAGAGTCGTACAATACGTCTAACCGCACGCACACGAACACCGTGCCGAAGTCTATCGAACTGAAACGACGTTAGACGATTGTGAGGTTTTTTTTTAGTTACAGAATTTCTTGGTTCGGTCGCCGCGCTTAAAGCCTGCGATAAAAGTTATGCAATAGCTTAATATATATCTGCCTATTTTATTAAAGATTTAAACCAACTCTTTATTTAGACTTCAACGATGTCCTAAAGGATCTTCAACTTTCAGTGCCTTTTAAGTATTCGCTATGTGCGAAGTGGGTGGTGGGGGAGGGCAAATCGATCGAAGCGCTCTCGATGTGACAGAAATGTGAATTAAATCTTAACTTTCATGTGTCAAATTGCTTTAATTTCATAAATTTCCTTGTACCTGTATTGTATTGTAAGTAAAAACGTTAAAATTTGCGATATGGGTCACAGTACATGCTGCTTCAAATTGTAGAAACAATGGAAAAAACAGCTCGTGCAAGTTTTATTCGTTTTCAACAAAAAAAATCAAAAAAATGGACATAAGAGCTGCAACATGCTTGCACTTGCTACTTTGGTAATACACACAGTCGCACTTAACATTTGTAACGACATGTTTATCATTTATCTGGAATTAAAATAAACAATAACATAATTAATATAAATATGCTGACATGAAGCTGACTCAAGTATCCAATTTCTATAACTTGATAAGTAGGTAGGTATGTGCTCACGTTTAATATTGTTTTGTAGGGAGTTTGTGTCACAGAGATTTATCTTATAATCAGAGCTCTCATAAAGATGCTTTGTGCGTTCGTTCTAAGCTCTTTAACTTCTTAAATGCTGTTCTAATACTATTTTTTTCCCTTTTTGCACAGGTTGTGATTGGAAATTTATATCATGTTTTATCCATGCAAATGAAATACTTAAAAATAATATTCATATTTTTGTGAAGTAAGAAAATCACTTGGTTTAATATACACACTCACTTTATACAACTTTTATTTATTTTGTGTTGAAAAACTAGTCGAAAATATTTATCAAAACATCTAGTTGCTACGATATGACATATCAAAACATCTAGTTGCTATGATATGACAGATCTCAAGTCCATAATAGTTGTCGCCACTAGGGGCACTATCATCGCGCACATAGCGAATACCTATAACCGTTTCAGACAAGATACAAAAACCAGCCAAAGGTCATGTCATGACACTACAGTACACTATGAATAGCAGGGTTACTTCCTCCAACCAAGGGCTTGATATCTAGCTCATTCTCTGAATTTTCTTCAAGCCGAAAAGGAAAGACTTTATCGCTTATGTCAGTGTAAAGTTAGAAGCCGGAGGCATATCAGAGATTGGCCTAGCCTACATTTTGGGAAAGGAATATTCGGGCAAATTTGTTGAAGGCTTTTGTATTGGCTACGCTAACCTTAGTCATGGTTCAAGCTTGAAACAACTATTGAAAATTGAGTGTTACATGAAGTCGGGTAAAATGGGCCTTGAGTAGACTCATACAACCGCGATTATGTACATAATCTAATAAATCGGTTGAAATGTAGGTATGAAATTAAATGTCACTTGCAGACTCTCAATGTGCATCATCAATAGTCATTTTAATAAGAACATTAGTTTATATCCTTGTCATATTTTAAGCCTTTTACATTCATACAGACTTAAGGTAAAGTTCAAATGGGATCCGCGCACATAATCACTTGTCAAATGTGAAACTTGCGTCATGATGCTAATTTAACACTAATGAGATGACTCATTCCGCCGGACACACTGTCCTTAAGTCCAGTTCAACGTTTACTTTAAAAAATTGCAATTGCTTTTCAGCAACGGTCACAGCGTGTTCACACCTAGCGATTTTCGGGCGATTTCGATCGCGGCGATATCGCCGCGAGCTCGCCACGATTTCGCGGCGGTGCGCAATTCGCGGGTGGATCGAAATCGCCCAAAAATCGCTAGGTGTGAACAGCCACTTAAAGTGAGAGCTTATGATTTGATAAAATTCGCCCACGTGTAAGCACTCCCACATGTCCCAACCTTTAAGATGTTACGAAGTTCTGGCTTAACTCAAGTTACAATATAACACACGTTGGGTCTACCTTGTATCCACATATTGACTCTGTAGCAATTTCGCACGAGGCAACGGTCGTATGGATACTCACAGGTAGTTCGATTTACGGTGGAAAATACGCCGTGCTATAGAAATAGAGTAAAAGTTCAGGGAAACCGTCTGTTGATAGTAAGCGGTGGTTGGACACTTTACGGCGTCCGCTTGTAATGAAGCGTGACATTTCATTTTTAGTGTGGCAGTAGATTTTTGAATGTGTACGTGAATAATTCATACGAAAATAAAGGGTCGTAGCTGCGATTGGTAGATGCATAGTTCATTTTAATTTTTAATTTGAAGATTTCATAGTATGTATATTGTTTAAAGAAAAAATTTGTAATCTGGTCCAGGACCATGGTAATCTAACAGTCTTAAATGAAAAACGTAAAAGGTACTCTACCTTTGACAACATCTTTGGCGCAAAACACCAGGTATTTTTGTAGCAGAACATAGAGCAAAAAAAATTTGGCAAGCCAAGAAGTTTATACTACTTTACCGTCTACTTTGCCTAACTTCGAAAAAAGTAAGGCAGCGACCTAAAAACTGCATACAAACTCAGATTCGCTTGGACCCGTAACTCTCGGAAGTAGAGTAAGACTATACCCGCGTCATGGGACGACACTAACCTAGCGCCAACATTTTCTACTTCGACTTCTCTAAATAAAAAGGATTTCAACGTATTACTAGTTTTCCTATCGCACTGTAACGGGTTGTGTCTTGTGAACTTGTGATAGTGTTCGCAAACTACTACAAGACGCAATGCATCGGGGGAGATTTGGATTGAAGGATTTATTTTAAGAATATAAAAGTATTAAATTGATGTAAATTTTTATTTGCGTATTGAAAGGCATACATAAGTGTATTCTATTTTAGAATTTTTATCAGACTGTCGTTAATTATTTTTTTTCTAATAATCTTAATTTAAGTACGTTATATTAAATAACGTACGTTCTCATAAGTATTTAAAAATCTTGACAGATAAATATTAATCTCGTGTGCTCTTATTTTATGGGTATACACTACGTCATGACTGAATATGAAATCAAAAAAAAAACCAGCACTAAGCGGAATTAAAATAATATGAAAGATCTGGGGAACGGCAAAACGAAGTCGACAGAGGCCAAATTTTCAGCAGTACACCTTCGTTAGATAGGAAACTGAAGCGTCTTCACACAGAACCGAATTAAAATTGTAAAGCGAAATCACTAGACACTCAAAGCGGACCCTGTCAAAGAGAGAAGTTTTCGTTAGTCAGCCCGCGTTTGGTTTCCTCATAATGAGTAGGTACACCGCATCATCAAGTTGAAGTGGCAGTGGGCTGGCCACATCAGCCGTAGAACCGACAACCGTTGGGGTAGACGGATTCTGGAGTGGATACCGCGTCTCGGCAAACGTAGTGTAGGACGCCCGCAGGCCAGGTGGTGTGACGATCTGCGCAGGACGGCTGGTAGGAGCTGGATGCGAGTGGCCGAGGATAGAGAGAAGTGGCGTGCATTTGGAGAGGCCTATGTCCAGCAGTGGACAGAAATGGGCTGATGATGATGACACCGCATCATTATTTCCGCAAACGATACCCAATGCCTCTGAGCACTTATAACAGATTTCGCACTTACCTACATCTGAGAGAAACCTCTCCTACTAAGTTTGTTAAGCCCGATAATGTCTACCTTTTGTTAATTTTGGAGAAGCAGGAAATTAACGAGTTATGTACTCGTGTACTTGTGAACTGTTAGGGTAAAGAATTAAATACTGGCATTATAATAAATGTAGAAAATGATCTTTCTAGCGGATTCTTTCTGGTGAGTATTTTTAATCTAGTTCCTAACCCACTTAACAAAACATGTGATTCTCAATCAACTGTATTTTTCATTTGCTTGCTTTTTCTTTTTCGTCTCCTTTTATTTAAAGGAGGTACATTTAAATAAAAGGAAACGTCTTTTTTTTCTCTACTATGGACCTTCCAAGCAAAATGTTATCGAGTCGAGATTGAACGCAGCGATCACTTAACAATAATAAAGCGCGTCATACACGAAAAGGCTAGTAATTTAAACAAAATTTATTTCTCTATAGTTAGTTCGTGACGAAAAAACATTCTCAAGAAAACAGGTAAGTCTTCCAAAAGTAAACACAATATATCTAAATTACTAGCGGTACTTAGTAGACGCTAAACGCCGGTAACTACAAAACATCGCTCTGTTTCTAAATGTGGGTTATCTATAGAGGATAGCCGAAGACGGACGATATCGCTAAACAAGGATAAAAGTCGGATAGTTTGGCGCGGGACAAACTATTACCGGATTGGATAGTCGGTGCCAGTACGGAGAATTTTATAGTTGCGAAGACTATAATTTTCGGTCAGACGAATTTGATGATAGATAGATAGGTATAAAGGTTTATTGCACCAAAGAATAATGAATTACTAAGTTGCTGGTACTTACTAATATTAAAAAGTCGGATGTAACTACCTGTATGTCAGTTTGCTCTTCTTCCCTTTATACCGACCGACCGGGCGGAGTCGCATGCACTTACTAGCATTTTTTTTTTGTTTTTTATCTAACTGACTTACGATGATTGCTTGGAGTAGCCTTGTCATCATCAACGGACTTGCGGGGGAGCGGATGGCTCTCACCCCTAATCGAGCTTTTCATAAGTTAGTACATGTATGACCAACATGATACAATAATACATATTATTATTTTTAACACTTACCTCAATTTGTATGCCTTTTTAAAATATTAAGGCAACTTTTAAGGTACAAGAAAAGTTAGCACCTGCTTTTCAATTCACTTTAACCAACTTGGAACTTGTACACCAAAAATATGCGTTCGACACTGTAGTACAAAATGTGAACGAGTGTTGTACCGAAAATTCAGGGAATCTTTCTATCTTGATTCGATTAAAAATGCAAGTGAGTACACTGGACTGAATTCTTTTCAAAATAAAACATCGAACTGCGATGCTCTTTACTTATTTAAAGTCGATTCTCCAAAAATGTGGATTAAATACTGTTAGAAATTAGTCACACTTAGTAATTGTCCTTTATTTGCACGAACACTGCACATTTGAAATACTTACACACTTACTTAGGTATAACGTCACAAGCGCATCTTAGTCGGAATGACGTTATGCGTCAACTAATGTTTTACGTATGAAACTCAATTTGCTTACACGAAAACATTCAAATTAATATTATGAAGTAAGTTCTATTAATATGTATGGATAACTCGAGCGACTTGTCAAAGGTTAATATTAACATTGTATACTAATAAATGCTGCACTATTTTTTAGGAAACCTAAATGTTAAGACTATTTTTACAAAACCAGCTTTTATTTTCTATGTTATTCGATTGTGAATTAGCATGTATAGCACTATTTTAACATGTTTTCGAGATATCAATTAACATTCTTGAATATTACACCCTGAGTAAAGAAGATCATAATCGTCGATGGCCGAGTGGTTAAGGTCGTTGCTTGCCATGCGAGAGGTCGCCAATTCAAGCCCCACCACGTACCACTATGTTTTCTGAATTATTCAACGCTTTGGCGGTGAAGGAAAACATCGTGAGGGAACCTGCACACTTACAAAAAATTCTTAGGTTGTGTAGTCAACCAACCCGCGCTTGTTAATTTAGGGTAGGCCCGTGACCCAGCAGTGGGGACGTATATGAGCTGATGTTAAGTGAAGATAATATGTAGAACCAACATTTTCTAATCGCTAGGTATTACTTAATGGTTAAGTACCTGAAAGTGACCTACATTTCTGGACTTCATCTATACTATAATAAAAACGTAGAGGTAAAAAATCTTGTACTTTTTTGAAAAACGCAAAAAAAACGAGTCAGGGATATGTTTTGAGAGTAGTAGAACACATCCCCATACTCAAAAAAAAAATTTTTCTCTGTCTGTTTGTTTGTTTGTTTCGACTGACCGCCTAAACGGCTGAACCAATTTAAATGAAAGTTTGCACGAAGGTAACTTAAATTCCGGAAAAATACATAGGATACTTGAAATCACTGACAGTTAACTGGTTCCCGTGGGATATTAAAAAAACCCAAATATTTGACTGATCTCTGAAACTGTTGCACCGATTTAAATGAAATTTTGCATGATGGTACCTTACATCCCCGGTCAAGATCTTAAATACTTTTAGTCACAGAAATTCCTGTAGGATCGTTAAAAATCTAACTTTATTAGATCACGTACAAAAATAGTAAAAGTATATCGAACAAAATCAACCTTCTGACTAGGACTATACGGACTACTTTATTAAGAAAAACGTCATAGTAGGGGAGGTAAATAGCTGGATTTGCACTTACTTAAACGACATGGAATCTGAATCGAAAGATTACGCTAAATCAGAAAAAAGTTTATTACACTTTCTTTATAAGTGGGTGGTCAGCGATTAATACAAGGGGGCTGCCTGGTAACAAGCGGTAGAAAGAAAAAAGTTATTTGATCGTGTCAGTCATTCAAAGTGCGTGTTAAATAATCCCTAAAAAAATTGTAACGATTTGGATATGGCATAAAGTCATAATTAATGTTTGTGTCTTTTGAAAAACACAAAATCATAATCTTGAGATACTTTAGCGCGTTACAATTTTATGCAGGAGGTTCAAGTTGATATCAAAGTCCTCCTGTATAATAATCTGTAATTTTTTTTTTCATAACATGTATCATCTCACTGCTGGGCAAAGGTCTCCTTCAAACCCATCCATTGCTCTCATCCAAGCCTAGGACTTGCCAGTTCTTTGATACATGGACCAGATCTTCATACCACCTTTTCTTGGGTCTTCCTCTTCGGCGAAAATCGTCTTCAGGCAAGCGATGTGTAACGATTCTGGTCCATCTATTGTTCTTTATCCTGCAGACATTCCGCGCCCATTGCCACGTCAGTTTTGACCAAAAACAACAGCAGTACGGGAGTGAATGGTGGTATATTTTATTTTATCTTGCTACCTAATATCTATGATACTCCGCTCTATAGCGCTTTGAAAAACCTTGAGTTTGGATTTCTGATTTTCGGTGAAGGACCAAGATTCTACCCCATATGTTAGGATAGGCAGTATGAAAATGGTGATGAGTTTGCGGTTCAGTGATATAAGAAGGTCACCCTTGATATACCCATTCATAGACCAGAAGCTTTTCCAGGCGTTGTCTGCTTTACGGAGTATTTCTTTGTCCTGCCTGTATTCGAAGGAGACTGCCTAGCCCAAGTTTATACTCCTCTACATATTGCTTTACCTGCCTGTTGACTGCTATCCTCTCATTGGTGCTGTTGGTCGCGACCTTGGTTTTGGGTCTATTCATCGTCAGTCTAACCTCAAAACTTTCTGCGCTTAGTTGTTCGAGAATCAACTTAGTATTTCTTTGTCCTGCCTGTATTCGAAGGAGACTGCCTAGCCCAAGTTTATACTCCTCTACATATTGCTTTACCTGCCTGTTGACTGCTATCCTATCATTGGTGCTGTTGGTCGCGACCTTGGTTTTGGGTCTATTCATCGTCAGTCTAACCTCAAAGCTTTCTGCGCTTAGTTGTTCGAGAATCAACTTAAGTTCTGTCGAGGTATACTTATTTGCGATGCGGAAAATGTCATCTGCTAGGCGAAAGTTTGTGAGTCATCTATCCCATACACCAATTTCTTTTGATGCCTATAATATCATAGTGACCTGAAGACTTCTTGAACCGTGCTACTGAAAAGCTTTGGTGATAGGGAGTCACCCTGTTTAACTGTTTTTTTTTGTATTTTGAATGTCAGGCATTCAGTGTGCAGTTTGATATCGGCTGTGCTTTGTTGGTAAATGATTTGGAGAAGTTTTATGTATGTGGTTTCGACGTTTTGCTGAAGAAGAGAAAACTAATTGGGTTGATGTGGGAGACCAGTTAGAAAAGTTTATGAAATTCGCTACATTTCTCTTTTATCTGGTTTTCGGTATGGAGGTGGTCATTTGTCCAATATTTGCTTACTGGCTTGCATTGTTGGTTTGATTTTTTTTAAATTGGTAGGCTGTTTGGTATTATGTTCAAATAGAGGGATATCGCTATTCTAAGCATATAGAGGGGAATTTATGAACATTCACGTAAAATTGTTGGATATTATAAAATTCCATTTAAAAATCTTACAAGACAGAGTCTGTGTCTGATCAAGACTGCAAAACCCCCGTTGGGCTCCCCAACTATCACGTTTTTAGCTGGCAAGTCATGTCAATTATTGTCAGATTTGTTATAAGTGTTTAGTTCTTCGTTAGTTCAAGAGATGTCACTGTGCTCTATTACTTCGCAATATTGCTTCAAATACTAAAAGTAATTAAAAGTTTCCATTTCATTAAACTTACGATCTCATTGTTTCATTACAAATACAATACAATCTACAAAAATGGCACATAACAAACTAGCAAAGCAAATACTAATGTAATTCATCACATGGCGACACACGTCTTTTATAGATACCTTAAGGCAGTGGATCGGTAGTTTGTATTTTTTACCTTTTGAAGTCATCCTGATATCAAACATCAGTTTTGTGTACTATCTACATAGGTACAGTAGTACGCTGTTTGAAACCATTGAAACCTACTTCTGTGAAATCAAATACATTTTGGTTTTATAGTTCTAAAATGTGAAAAATAATTTTGTGAGTCCTAGCTACCACTCTCCTCATTTGGCTAGAGCATTGCTTAGATAAAAAAAAATTGGGCGAGTGAATCCTCTTTTAGTTGGCCGATTTGTAATGAAAAATTTTGTATGTTGTTTATCACCTATTAATCAGTAAACAATTTTAGGTTCTTTCCTGGCCATTAATCTAATCAATAACTAAGTTTAATTATATTTTATTTTCTAATAGTTTTTATAATTTATGTGGCTTTATTTATTTCACCTGTTATTACTTTAAATGCTTCCTAAAATCAAAATGCTGGCGAAAGTTACGATTCCACGCAGACGAAGTTGCGGGCACGGCTAGTTTTGAATAAAATAGAATAATTGTTTGTTCATTCGTCTATATGCCCAGGAAATTCTCAATAAATACTTCGGTAGTATAAGCCTTAGTACAAACAAATATGTGCTAATATCGTAATACTGCTGTTGTTAACATAAGTCTGTACATTACATCTATTGGCGGATAGCCAACAACTCTTATTTAGAACTAGCGCCCTCTAGAAAGCCGTTATTCTGGAGTAGTAAGTTACTGACAGCTCAGATCTGGCCGATTTCAGAACTGAAAGATATATTGTGCTAAAGAGTATATTGATTCGTACTGACTTTATTACTTATCGCTATTTGGGTCTTACTCGTATATGAAACTAGCATTTCACCGCGGCTTCGCTCGTCTCTAAATTCCCACAGCAACATTTTTTTGAAAACATTTTAAGTACCTTTAACGCTCTGTACAAACAAATACCGTTGTATTGTCTGTTAATTGCGAAAACACTGAGCATTTGAAGTAAAAAAAAAACTAAAAGACCGCATTCTCTCCGTGACCACGAGTCCTGTGAAGAGCTTTAAACATTGGGTCTAGATATTCAGAAACTCGTCTATAAATATAATAATCAGACGATTTTAATCCTTGAAATTATTTTAATGTTTTATTTCAAAAGCAAAGTTTGATTAGAATGACAAAAAAAAAGACGTGTGGCACTCGGGTCTGGTATAGCTATTGCATAGCATCGTCCGATTTCGGAGCAGCTCGTCTCGATTTGTGCGAGTTTCGTAGAGTCGTACAATACGTCTAACCGCACGCACACAAACACCGTGCCGAAGTCTATCGAACTGAAACGACGTTAGACGATTGTGAGGTATTTTTCGTCACGGAATTTCTTGGTTCGGTCGCCGCGCTCAAAGCCCGCGATAAAAGCTATGCAATAGCTTAAAAATGACTTAAGTGTAAAGAGAATTCAACACACTAGGGATCTAGTAGAATTGAAAACACTCCTACACAGACTCCTACTTCACCTATCTCAGGAAACGAACCAACGAAAAACAGGAGGTGTAATCTGACAATGGTAAATATTTGTGGCTATGAGCTATGAGTATTTTAAATTGCGCACTAAAGTCTCTTTCAGCGTAGACAATGCTTTTTCATGTTACCTGTAGAGTGGGCCCTTTGTTTTCCAAACAATGCTCATTTAATGCAGACGTCCACGAAACAGTTCGTATATTTCATACGCGTTGGAGTTTACAGAACTTCCACTCCGTATGATGCTTTTTTAAATTGTTTTTTTCCTAACTGACATATTATGATGCTTTGGAGTAGCCTGGTCATCATCACCGGACTTGCGGGGGAACTCTCATCTCTAACCGTATTATACAAAATGGAGGACACGTTTGAATAAATAAATATCACACAACATCATTAGGGTACATTATTATAGTATAAATTGCTTATACAAGCTTTAGCAACATATTATGTACTTAGCTTCATCAGATATCTGTAACATAAGCATGTTAAAGGTATTGGAGACAGCAGCGGCATATATCAAAATACTAAAATAAACCAAACAAACACAGCCACGGAACAAACATAGATGAGTGGGAATCGAACTTACGACTCTTGCAGCAAGAGACAGGGGCATTGTTCAATGCACCACCAAGCCAGTTTGTACAACGATCTGTTTGATTAGTTACATCCATAGCTTGTATCTGTCACCGTAAAATTGCAAATAAGGTTAGATTGCAATCTATCTCGCGAGATTGTGAACTGTCGAATAATTCCATAACATGATGCTTACAATTTATCGTGTGATTATTCATCTGATTGCAATCTATCGAAGTGAAACTGATAAATTGCGATCTTAAATATGTCACTTGTCAATGATGTCAATGCCTGATTGGTCAGTTATAGGCATAGCCTATAGCCGACCAATCAGGGACAGCCTTAGGACAGCCGTCCGAAGGCTGTCCCTGATTGGTCGGCCTTAAAGTCAACCGTGAACTATAGTTCACAATTATTCGACAGTTCACAATCTCGCGAGATAGATTGCAATCTATCCTTATTTGCAATTTTACGGTGACATATCCATAGCATGCCAGCATTGCAGCCGGTCGGTGGACACAAAGCTTTATCCAGCTTCCCATACACTGCTTAGTGCAATCAACTTTTTCCGTTGCATAAACAAGTAATGCTTGAAATTGCTTTTCGCCCAGCGTTTTCAAATGTGCTATGCACTCCATGAAACATTAGGGTTTAATGGAAATAGTTGCCAAAAGCGCAGTTTGATTTAAAATTCAATTTGAACAACAATTGAGGTTAGTGTATTCTGCTCTTCAAACGGTTAACTAGTGAAATTGTTACTTGACTGAAGTGAAAAGTAGTCTGAAATCTTTTTAATTACATTATGCACACTTTGGGCAGTTTTTAATACTTTTTTCCTCAATCTACACTATCTATGCTAATATTATAAAGCTGAAGACATTGTTTTTTTGTTTGAACGCGCTAAACTCAGGAACTACTGGTTTAAGGCTATATAACATCACACTGCGACCAATAGGAGCAAAGAAACAGTAGGAAATTTAAAAAAAACGGGGAAAAACGCTTACGAAGTCGCTGGCACAGCTAGTTAATTGTATAATATTCATTATAATATAGAAACAAATTAACAAGTATAAATTATTTAAACGTATCTTCTGTGCCAGTAGTCGTTGGATCGATGTTTGTGTACTATTTATATTTAAGTATAAGCCTCAAATCTGTAGCGCGCAAAATAGAGCTTTTAGTAAGTACCTCCGTTGCAAAATGTATTTGTATGCTTTAATGAAACAGAAAGAATACAAATTTTGGTACAATTCCCTAGAGAAACAAGTTTAACTGCACAAAACTCACAATGATTCGACAATGATAAAAGTTTTAGATTGGCGTTGTTAAAAATAAATAGAAACTTCGTGTAACAAGTTCACAGTCTCCGACGAAAGTTCAATTTACTTTTATGGGACAAACATACCTAGAATATCTTATTCTAAAATGCAATTTATTTACTACGACTATACTATGTAATAATACAGAATGAATAGTGGCCACATTTGGCAACATACATGACAACAATCATCATTGTCTGCCCGTTGGTCTATTGGTGGCATGCAGTGGTAAGAGTCAATTTTGTGTGAATATTCTGTTGAGAAATTACTCAGCCCGGAGTCCTAAAGGTGACAGGTGCACACATATGACTCGGAAAACACCTTAATCCCGAATTCTATGTCAGATCTTTCGTCGGTCATGCTGTCGGATTGCCATCTCACCGATCTATGAGAGGGAAAACAACAGGGAGACTGCAATTAATTCTCATCGCGCACACTTCAAAATCAAAATTTCTTTATTAAAACTACAGTTTGGTGTATTCTAGTGTGGGACTCTTCTTTTAAGTTTGAAAAACTTGTATTAGAAGAGACCCCTCTCTTAATGTGCTATTACATTTGTAGTGTTATTATCTAAATGAATAACCTACGTTACAAAACTACAGTATAAACATACACAAAAACTTGTGCACTATCCTGCGCTGTTGGCTGCTCTTCATTGAGATCGGCCGCCAAGATGGTAGGTAATCGGTCAGGCACCTATTTACATGATTCCTTAAATTGCGCGGCAAAGTACCTATTATTTCATAAAGCAGGCTTGTTAACAAGAAACGTTTTTGTTCAGGAGTTTCGTTTGTTATTTGTTCAACCTACTTGATTCGTTTTGTTCTTGCCTGATGGCCTACTTTTCAATTTCACTCGTCAATACTTTTGAAAGCATCATTCATTATTCGATCCCTAGCTTTCAAACTACTCGGATATCGCAAAGTCGTTCGTTGCTTTGTTTTTACAATACGGTCTACTAATTGACTGGTATTGATCTGTATTTCATTTCAGTCATATTTTAAACAATTTTCTGACTAATACTCTATTCAAAATCATCTAGAACTTGTAATTATGTCTTTGTTTTAGAGTGATCAATTAATTAGAACGTATACTTACTGAATCTTCGATTGATTTGGAGATTGTGGTGATGATTGTTATCTAGTACCCATCTATCAATTAATTTTCTAGACTTTGGAATATGAAACTGCTTTATTTATTATTTTTTTCAATTAGGCAAATCTCTTTATTTACTTCACTAGTTATAGTTACACTGCTGCAAATCTGCAGAGAAAAAGTATTATACTGTCCTGAGCAGAATTATATTGGTATCAAAACATAATTGCATCTATCCGGCCCTAGACGGATCCCATTAGTTGTTCATTAAGATTTCATTAGCCTAATAGATATGTAACCTAGATGCATAATAGGTTTATGAGCGAGATCTTGCCATTCACTGATATGGGCGAAAATGTCAATCTTAAACATATATAAAATATTATAATTAAAACATCGACAAAAAGTGTGTTTCTGCACGATTTTCTTAATTTCTTAGTTTGATACTAACATTAATTTTACAAGCTTTTCTTTAAGCCACTTTACAGATATAAACTTTTTTTGCAATTCTACTGATAAATTGCAGAACAAAAAAAAATCAATGTGATAATAATATTAACTTTGGTTAAATTTAATATATCAAAGGTTTTTGTTGTAGAATATAAACGAGTAGTTTAAAAGTACACGTCGAACTTTAATTTAAAGACCAATATCGTCCAAATTAAACTAATTTCAGATAGTGTGAAGGCATAAATCAATGTACAGACACATACTGGCAAAGTGAGTCCCTTGGCTGAAATAAAAAGTAAAATATTATTATGTGAAAGCCGAATGAACGGGAGGCGTCAAAAAAACGTATAAACCGACGTTTTTTTGACGCCTCCCGTTCATTCAGCCGAAGTTTTTTCGGTCGTATTTTATTTTCAATTCCGTTCGTTTGGCGATGAAGGAAAACATCGGCGGAAATGTCCAATTTGTCTAGTTGGTGTAAGGGCTTCAAGGTTTAATGGTATTTTTCCCTCAATCGCCATTTTTACCCCCTTTGATATTTTTGTTCTTTTAGTTCCAGGAACGAATGATAAACTATTTGCTAATTCTTTTTAATTATTCAAGGATATTTGGAAAAATCATGTAATTATACAGGACTCTTTTGAATAATTAGCCTTAGTACAAATTTTATGAGTAATTTTATTTTGATTCCAATAAATCTTAGGAACAATGCATTTTTTAATGACTTTGCTTCTTAGTAATGTTAAGGTTGTTAGTGAAATTATTAATGCAATAAATTTGTTTTGTATTTGCACGTCTAAACAATTGGAATCAAATTGTATAAAATAGTATACTTCTTATCTCGTGTATCTTCTCGACTATGACTTAATATCGCGACACGATTACACTATGATAACTTTTAGTTGTGTTATTGTTTTGATATTTGCTTGCTTAACGATGAATCTGATGTAACCTAGATAATTAGAACACGAATAATATTATCATGACCCGGATTAAGCCCAAACGTTGTTAGTGTTACAACAGACTAGCTGATTAAGTAATTTTAACTGTTTCATAAATGAGACACAGAGTTAAGCGCTTTAACCTATCAAATATTACAAAATATGCTCAATATGGCACTCAAAAAAATATTCGGTGATTCAACGACACCTACTTGTATAAATAAGAGTTTTTTCGTATTTACAATATAATATTTCAACCGATTTCTATACCGGCCTATCTTTATCGAACGCACGTTTATCAGCCAATTGTGATTGAACAATATTAGGCCCAATACACACTGAGCCCGCTGGGCCGCAGACACAGCCCGCCGACACAACCCGGCGGCATATTATGAAAAGAATTATGAGTAAATCAGATGTTTCTGTGTCGGTGTCGGCCCGGCCGGCTCAGTGTGTATTGCGCTTTATAGTGCACTTTCCGTCAACATGCTTTCTGAGGCACCAAATCCTGTCAACCTGCTAAGTAAGTTTTTGGCCCTATCCGGGAAGGCCAATTCTGCGCGCGTTGAATATTTTTGTCTCTTTTATAAGTTATCTCTCTTAGTTCCCGCACATATCACGCCAACCCGCGTATAATTCGCCTTCTTGTAACCGGTTTTCGCCTAAACCGTGTCTTGATCCCGGGACCTCTCGATCGTTAAGCGCTTGCCATACCGCCAATAGACCAACGTACATACAATAAATAAAGGAACACAAAAGGCGCTATTAGCAATAATAAATTGCAACGATAAAGCTTATATAGAGTACTTTGAAGAATTTATTACGTATCGAGTAAACGAGAAATAAAAATAAATCGTGTACTTACTCAGAACATTCATTCATTTTAAAAGAGTTGTAAAATCTGAAAACCACGCAACATGAATACCTTATACCTTATTATTTATTATTTATTATTTATTATGATATATAGGAATACATATAGGTTAGGTATACAGCAATAATTAATATCACTTTAAAATTATGAATAAGTACCGTATGTAGATCAACTAATCAAATCAATTATCCGTTTATTGATATTTTTGGCTGTCAAGATATATGTATATAGAGCTGCATGTATTTTTTAAAGGATAACTTATTTTCGATTATTTCGTGTGTAATGGCCAAAGAAGGTGAATTCAAACCAACGAATCAACAGTGCAATAGGGCATCAAGTGGAACCCTTTACCTTACAATTTTGATCACGAGACGACTTCCTACTACTTTGAAACAAAACACACACAAAATAAGATCCACTCACAATAAAAAGGTTTTACCTGTTAAAAGGATTGTCTTACGTTTCCCCGAACTCATGACAAATTCATTACGCTTTGTCCCGTTTAAATTATGGAAATAAGCAATTTAGCATTAGAAACGCATTTTCGACAGTAACTCGACCTAAATTTGTAATTAATTAAGCCTAATTAGCCCAACAGAAACCACGTTTCTGTGGTGCAGAAATTCTTCAAACAATGAGCGTAATGGCGAAGTCTTAATTTCTCGTTAGTACGGACCCTTTTTCTTGTCAAATAGATTGTGTTAGGAGGTCCACTGACGTGTTTTCGTTATGTAACCGGTAAACGGTTATCACCCTTTTATTTCCTATGGGTGTGATGATGGTGTCAAGGGTGAAGGAATTTCAAGTGTCCATTAAACGAAATAGCAAAATCCTTTCCGTTCTTACGTTACAGCGGTTGCGTAGTCGATGTTTTTGTCAAAGTCAGGTTCTTGTCAGAGTGACTTCATAGCATCATCGAGTGGTTACCAACAGTGATGTTTACATTTTTGCTCATTCAATATATGTACTTGCCTACCTGTACATAGTATTAATGTATACTAATTCTATTACACGTTATAATCAGGACTTATATCAAATAATAACAACCAAGTGTTCTGAGCCGAACATCTAAACCCAAGAACTAATTGTTTAGTGTGCGCCTGAATGTTTGATTTTTAGTCATAATATTTCAATTTTATATTTCTAATCGATATTAGTACCTGCTCATATAACTAGCATTTTTTTTATCTTTACAGATAAGAGTATATTCATATTATGAAAACTATATCTTACAGATATAGTTTTCATAATATGAATAAAAACAAAACTACACTCGCGCTTTCCTCGGTACACAGTCCAATTGTATAATGCGGTTGTGGCATTACCCGTGATATCAGCGAGTCACGCGGCATCTGGCCTTTATTGCTACTTCTGCGTTATGCGTATGGGCACTGAACGAAATTAGTCCAAGATATACATCGGTGCTTCGCTGTTATTGCACAAAAGTGGTGTTTGGGCACCGATGTACGCAAGAGAGGTTGGAAAATCTGAGTCAGTTAAAACAAATCTGCTTACCCTTGATAAGGCAAAAGGAAACGGCCCCACGTAACTTTTTGTGCCTCATTCAGTTGTAAGGAAATTAGTTAGCGCTATCAATTAATTAGTCAGCGTAATTCTTACCAATCCAACTAATAAAAAACGCTATAGCTGTGCCTTGTAGGATTAAGAGACCAAATCGTGAAACCTATACCTAGGTATATGTAGGTATACCATTTAATTGTAACAGACGTTTTTTAAGAAACTGGTTGTCCTTCACTCCAACCGGAAGTGGTTGAAATTCACGAGTATTTGCAATTTCATTCATAAGCTTCAATAAAGTGATTAAAGTTACCTAAAATTAAAGGACCTACATGATACAGTAAACCACAGATTTTACATGATACAAACTAGATAGAACTTTCCAAGAAATTGTACAATCAAGTTAATTTTCATGAATATACCCCAGACCTAGGATCGGAAATCAAGTGTGGACCAAAACTTTAATGGCTAGATACTATCCTGAGGGCCTACCATGAGTTGGCTATCGAAAACTTACGTACGTTAAAAACCAATCGAGTTGTTTTTTTCATACGGCCGATTTTAGTTCTTAGCGTAACTACCAGGCGCTGTACAAGTTTTTCATAGACATATTTACGTAGGCGATATCGAGCGCGTAAGTTTTAAACTCATGGTAGCCCCACTGAACACAATTGCTATCGTTAGTAGTAGCTATCGTTAACACTTGACTATAGCTAGTACTCGATAAGTACCTATAAGCTAAAGCACTTTGGTCAACCGCTACATGCATGAGCTGATCCGGTTTCCGATATCAAAATGTGGTTAGCATATTCAACGACTCGTCGAATATGAAAAGCTATTTTGTATGACTTTTTGTAGGAAAGGAAACTTAGTACTTGACAATAATCTTCTTTTCTCCTGTTGTTTCTCCTATTTACTCTATGTGTATCCTAGTACTGTCATAACAGTACTATACCCTTTTTCAGCTAAGATGATCCCTGTGACAGTTCTATTTTGACAATTGTAGTGATGTCGAACAATGAAATAGTTTCGATTATTTCCAGTAATCGATAATATGTTCCATAGAAATGTAATCGATTATATTAAACTACCAAAACTCAAGTCTTTTTAGTTTTTTTCGGCATTTTGCCAAAAACAACAACAACAACAATGAATAACTTAATAACAGCAACAATAACAAAAATTAACAATAACCGAACACCACGCAAGATCAACAAAAACACAACTCGCATACAAGGCTGACGCACTTGTACTGACTGATGGATGCGATTATCGAGCAATCGGAATATGGCCGCCGATTATGTTAGTCCCAGCTCTATATTCCGTTCTATGTATACGAACTGCATAGGTATTTTTTAAAATTACGTTTTTATTTTCTAATTAATTAAATTTAAGTTAACGATACAGATTTTGTTTTATAAGTTTAAAATGTTTTATATTCATATTTTTACGCAATAAAATAAAAAAGGTATGCAATAAAATTGTTTTCGTTTGTCAATGGTATAATGCGTAATTCGGAACACAATGAAGTGTCACAGGGATCATCTTAGCTGAAAAAGGGTATAGGATACTAAGAACAAATAATATTTTTTTTACAATATCATGGACAGATTTATTTGCTACATTATTTTTATATTTCCGATCAATTAAGGAGGTAATGGTGGGTTAGCTTACCTACCAATACTTATATTTTAAATTAGTACAAAAGGCGTTATTAAGCTATGACAAAGCTCCCATAGGAAGAATCAAAATAACTGAGGAAATTAAAAACGACCCAATCTATGAAGATACGTACGTTTCAATGTCAATTTAGTTCAGCCATTTAGTCAAGAATCAAACATCAGTCATAAATCCAAGAGGGCCAAAGTTAATATCGAATAACATCTCAAGGTAGCTCCCGAACCGTTTCCTAATAGCGGACTCGCTCATAAATACCGAAAGCACGACTAAATCTCTTTATATAGCTCCAAATAATTGTTAGTCATATATTTTATATGGACCATTATGTGTGCGCTCTGCCGTTATTGCTTCGTAACCACAAACGCTAGTTCGCAACTAAACTATCACAACTGGGATGAGTTTGCTATAAAATTTATCGATAACTTGTATAAAATTGTGGAGAAATGATCGCCGATAACTCGTAGAAACTAATTGAGCTTTTGATTGTTGTTTTTTTTGTATATAATAAGGAATCGTTTGCATGGTAATCAAACATATGTTTTATTTTTAGAACGACACCGGCGCATAAAACTAACACTCATTATTGACATAACAGTATAAATTAATTTTGAAAGTGACCAAGTTTTCATATAGTATTGAATAGATGAGTATAGTGTCAGTTTATGTATTATTGATGTTCAAAATAATAACTTTCTTCGTTATTCTTTGGATGTACATACATACATTACAGAAAACACAAAGAAATCTATGAAAGGCACCATTTTAATGTACGATTTTTCAAACGTAGCCCATTTAAACAGAGATATAAGCTGTGCTTTTTACCCGACTACGGCAAAGCAAAAGGAGGGTTATGATTTTGACAGGCTATGTATGTATGTATGTATGTTCATCTGTTTCCACATAACTTCTAAATTGCTTGTCAGAATTCGACAAATGACATATCATTAGAAGCGTCTTAATTGTCCGCTGGTTATAGGCTATATAGGGTTTCACAAAATCTAATGTGGCGCCCACTAGCGGACAAAACATACAGAGTAAAAAAATAAAGTTAAGATAAATACGCCGTGTTTGGTATCATTGGAAAGCGCTTTACTTGTACATTTTAAATATATATATATTACTAGCATTTGCATGTGACTTTACGTATATTCATGGACTGATTGCATATAGTTCACATCTTTTCGTTCATAGCTTCTTTACTACGTCCCCTTAAAATATAAAACATGTTGGTTCATCAATTTAACTTTTGATAATATTATGCGCCACAAATACACTTTAACACCAAAATAGTACAAATAATAAAAAGTTAAAAACTAAAACCCAACTACGACAAAAAACGACGCTGAAAAAGTATAAAACAAGACTTTTAGAACACTGAACTGAACAAAGTTGCTTATGTAGTTCCAAGTAAATGGACACAGTAGACTCTACCAAAATGCTAGTTGCAAAGCAAAATGCAAAGTTTTCATGTTTGGAAAGGCGTAGTCACACGTTCCATACACAAGTACCTACCTACCGTAGCACTTTGACAACGTGTGACTGCGGTTTTCCAAACATGAAAACTTTGCATTTTGCTTTGCAACTAGCATTTTGGTAGAGTCTACTGTGTCCATTTACTTGGAACTACATAAGCAACTTTGTTCAGTTCAGTGTTCTAAAAGTCTGGTTTTATACTTTTTCAGCGTCGTTTTTTGTCGAAGTTGGGTTTTAGTTTTTAACTTTTTATTATTAGGCTTTCGAAGCTAGTGATTGAAAGAAAGATTTATAGCCTATAACGTACAAAAAGCTATTTTTTCGCAACCCGTGCCTAGTCCAAGCTTTTATCTGTACTAGAACATAGCTCAGGTTTTAACAAAAATGTTGCTTCATAAAGAAACGTATTTCCTATCAAGTAGTTTATTGTGTTAGCGACCAACTCCGCTCTGGCAGTTGTCTCAAAAAGGCGATGAATAAACATTGAATTTTAAAAGTTTTAAAAATGAGAACTGAAAAGAACTGTACGAAGCATTTCAATTGAATATAACGTGGTTATGATTGGCTTCCTATACTATAATGAACATTTTATTACGAAAACATAATATGAGAAAATGTTTTCCACTCTTCCTAGAACGGTGTCAATGATCGACTTAATTAACTTTTCCGGAATGTATTCGTTGGTTTATGAAGCGGTATTTTATTTTACTCAGATTGGAGTCAGAAAGGATCAAGATGGATGTATGCCTAAATCTATTGGTTTTTATTTCCGATTTTGACAGATTGATTGAGGGGAAGGACAGTGCACCTGTGCTTGCTCGCACTGTTATACCTCTACTATAACATGTCATGCATCCTTGATTTTATTCTATAACAGCTTTCATAGCCAAAATTGATTAGAAAATATTTTCGGATGAAGATTGAACGGTATATTTTTTATATTCCGATGTCCAAGGTATCCTTACTGCATCTGATGGTAAGCGATCGTTAGATCCACATACGAGGTCGACGGACACAATAGAAACTATTAGTTCTGTCACCAAGCAGGCCTGCATAAATACCGCTTCACGCAGCCTTAAGAATCCATGAGTTAGAAGGTAGATAAGTACTAGTAGATATTTGATCCCGAATCATAAAATAATAACAAAAAATCTTTATTGACCACAAAACAGATAAACAAAAAATTACCTTAGTAACACAACATTGATCAGTGGTCAAATAGGTCCCAGCCTCAGCATATGCCTCAACGACAAGAAGCCGCTGGGGCGCTGGTATTCTGACTGGAGCCAAAATAAATAAATAAATATCTGGAACATTTCCACACATAGTCACCTGACCCCAAACTAAGCAGAGCTTGTACTACATACATTTATATTTGTAAATACATAATCACACCAGTCGCGTAACAAACACTGATGTTTATCACACAAATATTTGTACCGAGTGGGAATCGAACCCACGACTTTTGGAACCGCCAGCCAGGGTCACTCACTAACCACTGTTTCACCGAGCCAGTCAAGAATAGATTTTATTAATTAACACGTAAACTGTTCAGTATTTCTTTCCTATTAATTATTCGTATGTCCCACCCAGATACGACACATAATGCGCATTAAGTATTGCATAATGTACCAACTTCCTGTCACACCTGTCATCGAATGCCGCCAAATGACATCAGCGATTGCTCAGTAAATACACAAATGCCGCGTGCCGCCATTCATTTTGCCGTCAAACATCTAATCGGGTGTAAACATCGGAATGCATTAAGCATTCGTACACGTCCCATCTGTCAGTCGAAATCTACACTCAGACGGATCGACAGGAATAGTGACGTAACGAGTTTTTAGGGTACCATCGGATTATAGTTTATACCCCAGTATAAACTAACTATATTTCGTACCTACGTGTTTTTTACAGTTTTTTTTCATCATGATCATCATCGCCTATACGTAGGTCGATTCACTGCTAGAGTTAGGCCTCCCCACAACTTCGTTCACACCCACCTATTCGCGACCACTAGCATCTAGCTTCTCCAATAAATTTCTCCAGTAGCTGCGCAGATCACTCCTATCTGGCCTGGATAACTAAATATCCAGCAACAACGACATAAAACTTTATGAGGTATTTTCAAAGTCTGTATGTGTTTCAAACGAATAAAAAAAGAATGATTTTTTTTAAAGTTTTTCGCATGGCTACACATTTTTTACATTTTTTATAAACAGATAATATAGCTAAGCTCAATTAATTTAAGGGGACACTAAGACTGTAAAATGTCCCTAAATACCTAATTCTGACAATGTATAGGTAAAAAATCACAATTAAAAGGAAAAGAAAAAGGGAAGAAAATAATTTATTTGTGTGAAACGAAATCGAATCTAAAATAGTTTCGTCATTCGATGAATTTATTGCATGCTGTAAATACATAAAGCTCTTTCGAAAACGACGTCACCAAAGTAACTCAAAGAAAAACACTTCATAAACTGTTCATACTGAACCTTTAGTTAGTGAGAACTTCTCGATTTTGTGGGTTTTTTTCTAACTGGGACACGCATAAAAGATCATTGTGCCGTTGCCAAATAGGTCAATGACATAGTTTACAAACAGTAAGATGTAAAAACAGGCCAATATCTGCGAGCTCTCCGATTTGATACTTGACCAGATTATGGATAGTAAAAATAGTGATTTCGTTAATATAGTAAGAATCAATAAACTCAATCATAAAGCGTATTTAAAATAGAACATTTATCATCAAATTTTCGTATAGCAGAATGTAGGGCAGTCTTTCAAAATAGTATAAACATAAATATTTGACTTGGAAATATATAGAAACGAAAGTCTGTTCCGCCAATCGAATAACAAGAAATAGTTGTGTATTGCATTAAAAAACAAATTGTAATACATTATTATTACTGTATTCAGAAGAAAATCGCCTAGCTTATCATAGCTGTGTTTGATTGCATTGTTATTCCCATACTCTTAATTATACACCGTATCTGTTAACTCTACTAACGAAACGCTCTATTCACATACTTATTTATATACGACCTTCAGAAAATTACTTCTTTTCTACTTCTTTTTTACTATATCCAACTATTAGAAAGGACACGTAAAAGCCACCTTAAACAAATATGTAGGACGGACTCGAAATAAGATGTTATATTGGAATGTTCTTCGCATAAAATGCAGAGGATTTCGTGTGGGCACGTGAAATGTGTGGGATAGTCCCGGCTTGGAACAGACCTGCCGAGTTTATTGAGATGCTCGTGGAGTATGTTATTTAAAAAGCTTTAGGGTATCAAGATGTTCTTCGCTCAACTCAATTCTGAAGTTAGTTGCGTAAGCACTTGTGTTTTATATAAGTATCAGAATCTGATACGAACACGCAAATAAACTTAAGTATGTTTGTGAATAACACTCATAGACATGAAAGAAACACCGATATTCATCATACATATATTTGTACCAAGTATCGAACTTACGACTCTTGGCGCAGAAACACTATTAATATCATCAGCCCATATACGTCCCCAGTGCTGGGGCACGGGCCTACCCTAAAATAGGGCGATAAGACCTTAGTCAACCACGCTAGCCTGCGAGTTGGTCGACTAAACAACCTTAGAATTTCTTCATAAGTGTGAAGGTTTCCTCACGATGTTTTCCTTCACCATTAAAGCGACGAATAATTGTACATATTAATTTCAGATTTGAAAAACACAGTCGCACGTGGCGGTGTTTGAACTGGCGATCTCTCGCATGGCAAGCAACAACCTTAACCACTCGGCCATCGACGCTTTTTACAAGCTTTTATTTAACTTGCAATGTATGTATGTATGTATGTATGTATGTTTGTGTGTTCGGGTGGAATTTTATAACTCAATTTTAAGGCACTTGCCCTCAACCGATTGAGCTGAAATTTTGCATGCACGTGTATATCCGATGACAATGCAATATTATTATGACATGGAGCTGATCTGATGATGAAGTCGGAAGATAGCCATAGCAACTCAGTAATTAAATAACATAACCACATCGAGTTTGGGCTCATTTCATTCGACTAGATGAGTACTTTGGTGCTAGATAGTAACCAAGGTCTGATGATGGAGCCGGAAGACAGCCAAAGGAACTCAGTACTTAAACGACACAACCAAATCGAGTTTGGGCTCGTTTGATTCGCCTAGATGAGTACTTAGATGCTAGATGGTAACCAGGGTCTGATGATGGAGCCGGAAGACAGCCAAAGGAACTCAGTACTTAAACGACACAACCCCATCGAGTTTGGGCTCGTTTGATTCGCCTAGATGAGTACTTAGATGCTAGATGGTAACCAGGGTCTAATTGAAGAGTTGGATTGTTCAAAATTAACTGGCAAACGACCTTGCAATAATGATGCGTTGAATGAGATGAACAGACTTAGGAACTTACAAGGTGAAAACTAAAAAGTATAAAATAAATTAAGGTAAAAAAATCTTTAAAAACAAGCTTTTATTTAAATGCGCTAAAAAGAAAAAAATAAACTTTTACACTATAACTTTACTGTCAACTTATAACATTTCAAATTCAACATATTTGACACAATTTATATGTTTTAAAAGCTTGTCGCGAGATTTAAGTACCTACTCGTAATTTTAAAAGCTAGTTTTAAAATACCTGCCTATTAAAAATTTTAAACTAAGAAAGTAAATACGAGTACTTAAATCTCGCGACAAGCTTTTAAAACATATAAATTGTGTCAAATATGTTGAATTTGAAATGTTATAAGTTGACAGTAAAGTTATAGTGTAAAAGTTTATTTTTTTCTTTTTAGCGCATTTAAATAAAAGCTTGTTTTTAAAGATTTTTTTACCTTAATTTTGTATATATGGTCACTATACAATGCGCCATTAAAATAGACAAATCTTCATCGGAAACAACGTAGAATAACTATACCTAACGTTGAGTTTACTATTATCAAAAGTTCAGCTTTAACTCCTACTACATATGCACTTTACAAATTCGATATTACAAATTCAGTGTTGGCATCCGTTTCTGGCACGAGTCTTCTTTGCAAAACCTGTTTGATTTGTTATCAGGTGCATCAATTTACTAAGTACATAACGAAAAGTTATGTTTCGTTAGGTTTGTGTTTTTCATTCCTCATTTGGGGACATCATCTCAACAAAGTCATTTAATCTCATCGATTCATCATCTGAAAGTTCTGAAAGTTTTTATAAATTACTAGCAGCGCTCACGACTTCGTCCGCGTTGGAATGGTTTTGGCAGCAAAGATTTATTAAAAATAGCCTATAATGTACCTTGCATTTATTAGTGAAAGTTAAAATTATTTATTTATTAGTGAAAGTCCCGTGGGAATTGGTCGAACTGTTTCGGAGATTAGCGGGAACAAACTTACAGACAGACAGACATGGATTACCGACATAAATTCATACCTATTTAGTTAAAAGTTGATATTTGAATATTAAAGACAATTCAATTTTATTTCGTTGAATAGATTTTTAGAAAATCAAAGTGAAAACACTTAGTCTGCTTACATTTGGTTTAACTTTTGTATAAATAGGTAACCATTTGATTTTATTTTGCTCTATAAAATGCAGACGTATGTTTATTTGAGATATTTTTCTGGTATAATGTAACATGACGAGCAAAGTGTGCATGTGATGGTAATGTTCATCCATTACTCTCCTTCCAGAGGGTTGACAAAATTGTCACGAAGGGTTCCGTACCAATTATGTAAAAAAAAACGCGTTGGTGTATAAGGACCCCCCTTATATACATATATGTAAATTGTGAACATTTCTAGCTTTTTATCACGGTTTATGAGATACAGCATGGAGATAGACAGACGGACAGACGGACGGCGGAGGCTTGGTAAAAGGGTCCCGTTTTTATTTTATCTTTTAGATACGGTACCCTGAAAAGAAATCTGAGTAAAGTGATTCAAAGAATTAAAGCTTGGTACGACGGCAGCTACGTTTGTTGATTCTTGCATCGACAAAGTATGAAAGTGCAGTAGTGTACAGTAAGTGTCCTTTTATTATTTGCTAGAAATTTTACATTTATTTTACCTTATAGTACAGCACTTAAGCTGGTGAATAGAAAAGACAAATACCATCATACTTATATTTGAGCCTTTTGCGTTCCTTTAGATTTAATAAGAGGTGTTGTATGTGATTGTATACCGCATCACTTAGTGTTGAATCCAAATTCTAATTAATTGATAAATACAAGTATAATTGAACTTTGATTTTACTCAGAATGTACCACTATAAGTGTGATATCCATCATTATTTAATTTTAAACTACCATGGTTACACACATTAGAAAACTGAAAGTGTCCGGGATATTTACCATGTTGTTTTGTGTTAATGATACATCACAGGATAACCAGCAAAATAACAAAAAAAATCCACGAAAACAAGCGAAGAACACGTTAAACATAGCGCATTGAAGAGGCACAAAACGTTGACATTAAATAAGCCTTTCAATACGGCCTCACATGTGCAATTAATTGAAAAACAGCTATTTCAAAGAAGCGAAACTCACACCCTACCAGTAGCCGCGTGACGCGCTGTTTGTTGATATTCCCATCGGTAAGTGACACAACAAAATGCAGTCGTCTACGTGTATTTTCGTTTCGTGCCGTCACGTTTCACGTACCTTTGTCCGACACGATCCTGAAACAAACGAAATGAAATTAACAAAACTGGACACACGGTACGGCTGCGTAGTTGGTGCGATTGACACGCAAATCGAAATCGCAAAAATTGTGTTCAAATTGTTCCGGTGCGATGGCGATTGTGAATGAAATTGATAGTTACGGTCTGGTTCATATTCGAGTAAGTGAAACGGATTTTCTGTGCGTAACAAAATAAGCTTTGTTAGACAATAAATAAATAATTTAAAAAAAATATTACACAACTTAGAAGTGAGCGCTATCTACGCTCCCGCAAGTCCGGACGAAGATCATGACGAGGCTACTCCAAGCCATTATCGTAAGTAGGTTAAGAAAAAAAATTACACAACATCACATACATCAATCTGATCGTGGTAAGTAGTTTACGTACTTGTGTAAATGATATCAGAAACAACAATGCTATTGTACGTACACCAATAAACTGAAATATATAATACAGAACAAACACCAATCATCATCATCAGCCCATATACGTCCCCACTGCTGGGGCACGGGCCTACCCTAAACTAGGGCTATAAGGCCTTAGTCGACCACGCTGGCCAAGTGCGGGTTGGTCGACTACACAACCTTAGAATTTCTTCTTAGGTGTGCAGGTTTCCTCACGATGTTTTCCTTCACCGTAAAAGCGCCGAATGATGACACCAATGTTCATCACAAAAATATTTGTAGCGAATGGGAATCGAACCAGCGACTATTGGTGCAAGAAACAAAGGCGCTATCTAATGCGCCGGCAAGCCAATTAAGTGCACGCACGTTTCTTATTTTAACATGAATTGGTTTCAAATAGTAAGCTTTTATTTCCAATGCATTTTACTTTCGTTGCATATTAATATCAGATTTACATTTCATTAACGGTATATTTATAACGCTTTAATTAACAAGGAAGTTGTAATGTAATTCAGTCACGTAGTTCAAGCGTTACACTAATTAACCCTGTAAATTAAACCAAACAAAAATAACGTTATCAATACATTAACTAATCCATATGACTGGCTTGGTGGAACAATGGCTAGTTACGTGTTATACGTTATGTGTGATGAAAATCGGTATGTCTGAGGGGGGGGTATGTATTTATAAATATGTAACTATGTATATCATAATTATTTTTTGAGTTTCATTATTATGGCCATAATAATTAAAAACCAATATAATCCAGACTCAACATTAATATGATATCACATTTAATACAAACATATTATTACACACGAATTTCTATGAAAGAAGTATCGCACAAAGTCTGGAATACGAACAACTTTTCAATATGAAAGATAATAAAATAATATCGTTTTTATAAGCTTGTAGAGAAAACTTCATAATAGTGCCAAATAATGAGGTCGCGCCGAAAACAAAATATGCGGGTAGCAGACAAAACTAGAGCATATCTGAAACTGAAAAAGTGGGGCAAATAAAAGAAAAACTTAGATACGTTACTTCGAGCGTAGCGCTATGTTTAAGAGCTAGTTCCCATAAACTTGATTCGGGGAAAAGGGCAATGGCCGTCTCATATCGTATCCCGGAATCCCGGGCGAAGTGGCCCCCTTTTATTTACCAAAGGGGGAAATGTGTTATCTCGAGCTCTCGTGGTTGTGCGGAGATTCGCAGCTGAATATCGGCGTGTTACCGATCTTGCTGATAGAAGTGAACACGTAATGTTGCTAGGTACCGCGACATGGAGCCATAGAATTGGAGTTGGCTAGATGTGTCCTTAAACATGCGTCATCTAGATACAGTTTTAAGGTATATCCTATCTAAATAGGGAGTTAGACCTTGTCAACGACATAATTTTAAGACCGTTATTTTAATAAGGGTTTTATTTAATAAATTTAGAAATATTGCATCAAGCATAGATCTTTATTCGAAAACTAGTTCCATTTCTTGATTAAGGGAAAAGAGCAAAGGAATCCCGTATGAAGTGGCGGTGGAATAAAAGGGATTTTATTTACTAAGGGGGGAAATGTGTTATATCAAGCTCTCGCGGTTGTACGGAGGTTCGCAGCTGAATATCGGCGAGTTACCGATCTTGCTGATAGAAATGAACACGTAATGTTATTAGGTACCACGACATGGCGCCATAGACATCCCCAACAAGTATTTATAACGTCTTGGGGCGTCTCAATACGTGTATTTGAGAAATGAAGTATATGGATTAAATGGTTTTTTTTTTACCAACATTGCTCGATGAAAATGTCCAGTGTTTGTTTTTATTAATTTGCCATAATAACGCTAAATTTTAATATTTCAGTCAAAAACAAGAATTAGCACTTTCTCATTTAAATAAATTAAGATAAATCTTTTTTCTCTACATTCCTGATACTTCATCAGGTTTCTAATTATATTCGACCACTTCTTCATCAAGTGTGATATTATACAAACGCTTTCATCGCCTACAATCGGATTAAGATAAAATCTAAATGACATTATTTGGACTAAAGAAAGCGCCGATAAACACCCACATTACAAGATTGTCGCCTTACATCAAGCCGGTATCTTTGATGGCCATCAGTGAATTCCGAGAACCTATTTGGCTAAACATAATCTAACATGAAGGTACGGCGCAATTAATAGAAGTAAAGTGAAAAAGCGAATAGTATTTCTAGCTTCAAGGATGCCTAATTTTAAGCTGGACAAAGATAAACTTATGTTTTTTATAAATAATTATTTGGTTTCATAAAACAATTTACGAGAGACGTCGAAATATCTTTAAAGATGTTATAAAAAAATATGTTTTAATAAATATCATCCTTTCGCTTTATGCATGAAAAGGTCGCAAACGACACAGACACCGTTTAAAATCATTCTAAGAGTGAGAGCCTTCCGCTCCCCTGTCCATAGTTCATAGGCAAGTCTGATCATAATGAAAGACAAGACTAATTTAAGATCATAGGCCATCCGCTACACTGCAAGTCCGGTGAAGATGACCACTGGCCATTCCAAGCCAACATCGTAGTAAATTAGGAAAAAAAATTAAGATCGGCAATGAAAATCACACTATGGATTTTGTTGTACCAAGAACTCCCATTTACCTACATACATCGTGTTTTGTACGTAATTGCTTTTCATCCGGAGTTACCGAACCGCCAAATTAAACAATTTGCGAGTAAGTGATTGTGTTCGTAAAACGTCACGGGCACATCGTAATGAGAGATTAACTTACCAAATAACAATATTCCAGGAACATAACATACTAAATAATATAAAACTCATTAAAAAAAACAAACTGCTTCAGTTTTTTTTATAAATGTCACAAAACATCACATTTTATTGTTCGGATTTCGCAATAAGTTCCTTAACCACTCGTGTTACGGATATCAGAATCAACAGTGGTATACACAAATATAATTAAATATATTTAAAAACAAACGCAAACACGGAACAAATCGTACGGTCCCAGGCGGAAATGGAACCCAAGACTCTTGGAACTGTATTGGCTAATAGACTCGGTGAAACTGTTTCACCGAACCTATTAAAATACATAAAGAAGTATTGAATTGCAAACTTTGTGATCAAAACTTACGAGTTTACATTTACTTTAATTAATACTAGCAAATTGCAATTCAAATAAATAAATACTGCATTACAAATGTTTGTATCTATTTATAATTTGCGTTGCGGTTTCTACAAATCCCAGCTCACACTAATCAAGCAAATGAATTATATTTTGTTCAAAATTTTGAACAACTAATATACTAAGTGCCTTTTCATAGTAACATAGTGTTGTATTATTACTTTTATTTTAAACTGATCTAGTTTACCGCCCGCGAGTTATTAATTTATCACGTCTTTGTGAGCAGTACTCCCGTGAAAGCCACAATACTCTTTGCTCTATAAAAGCTTCGCAGCCGAGTAACAAAATCGTTCCCGTGTAATCTCAAGTGTTTCGATTGCAACTTGAGTCTGCCGGCACAGATCGGGGCTCCTTCATACAGTAATACCTAGCTTAGCGAAGCCTTAAGGGTAACGAAGCTCCATCACTTAATTAAAACAGCCATTGCATTGTTACTGGAATTTCACAAGGAACAAGGAAATAGAGAATTAATATTATTTTCAATATCGGAAGGAATCACCAGAAAGGAATTTTAATTAACCCACCCAATTTATAAATTTGGTGCAGTAACTCGGTTAAAATACTTAATACGGTATTCCAGGATTTTTGTTGTTGTATAAAATATGTAGTTAAAAAGCAGCCAATTCAATTTAGTTATTATCATCATTAGTATCAATTATATTTTTTTCTTGCTTAATTGAAGTAGGCAGACATTTGATTGGTGATTAAATATTTGAAAACACAAATGTCTGCCATTATTTTATTATTAGTTAGACCTAACAATCAGCCTCTGTACATTTTTTTGTAATAAACTTTACTAATTACATACTCTCAACTCTACCTACAATGAAAGCCTATTGCAAATGGAACATTAATGTGGACACCACTTTGACCCTGACCTTTTCTTTCACTGCCAAAAAACATTATTTGTTTATCTGAAAATGCCTTAAAAAACTTTTTTATTTGCACATTTCCTGGCACTCAACGCTACAAACTTTGACCTTTGTGTGTTATGACGGCGAATCGTTAACTTCCATAATCCATAAACGGGTCTTAAAATTAGTGTTTTCCTCTTTTCTGGTTCCCGAACGAAACTTTTCACTTTTATTTCACTCTTCATAATTTTTTGCCTAACACTCAAATTTCTTCTACAGCACTTTGTTTATAGACAGAAACATAATCCGAGCCTGTTTTTTTAGTCTAGTCGATATATGCGAATCACACTAACAACTCATAGGAAAGTCAATAATACAAGGTTCATTTTAATATGACACGACCCAAATTGATATATCCAATATCCATATCCTCCCCACAGACCTAACAACGGATACCGACTCCAAATAGTCTCACGAAGCCATTTATCAACTGTAATCATAATAAAGATAAATCCACCTTCATGATACTCGTTATATTATGAACTCCCATACATTGGCCACAACACCGTTCAACTTTCTACGTTCGCCATAATAGTACGAGCAATAAATAGATCTTTACGAGTCCCGGGTTCCTTGCCCGATCCCGATTAGTTTATTCTCGTAGGTAACTTGAAGTTCATTGTTCTTAAATCAAACGGTTTATGAACTAGTATTGTATGGAAAAGGATTATAAAGTACTGAGTATCTTTGAATTTTTAGATACTTTTAAATTAGTTTTATCAACACTCATGATGATAGGTAACGCAGTCTTTAAAATTTTCATGCAGTAATATGTTTTTTTTTCCTAACTGACATACGATGATGGCTAGGAGTAGCCTCGTCATCATCACCGGACTTGCGGGGGAGCGGATGGCTTTCACCCCTACTGCAGGGGAACGGATGGCTCTCACCTTAATGTAATGTTATTTAAGCGTTATACTTATGGTATTGTATGTTTTTGTATTGGTTTTACGCAATAAGTTAATATATTTTCTTAATCCAGTGTCAAGTGCGCTTACGTAGATCTAGCAAAAAGATCAAAGATGTATAATACATACTTATTCTTTCTCCGACAAGTACATATTTTCCGTAACATATCTCACAACACCAACTCAAA
Source organism: Maruca vitrata (assembly GCA_039566165.1). Classification (NCBI taxonomy): domain Eukaryota; kingdom Metazoa; phylum Arthropoda; class Insecta; order Lepidoptera; family Crambidae; genus Maruca; species Maruca vitrata. The sequence goes on from CM076923.1 coordinate 11,254,217, forward strand.
ATGAAAAGGCTATAATGTCATTACTGTCCTTTGTGCAAAATCTTGGATGGAAATTGTCGCGTCTCCGCGCCGATGGTTATTTCGAGTTAATTATGAATCTATTGTGCACGAGCCTCTAAACAAAATTACAGACGCTCCAATGCTAGATACAAAAAGCGTCGATGGCCGAGTGGTTAAGGTCGTTGCTTGCCATGGGAGAGGTCGCCAGTTCAAACCCCGGCAGATACCAATGTGTTTTTTAAATTTAAAATTCATATGTACCATCATTCGACGCTTTAACGGTGAAGGAAAACATCGTGAGGAAACCAGCACACCTGAGAAATTTTTCAACGGTTTGTGAAGCCATCTCAGAGGCCTACGGGCGGTTTAAAAACTTTGACACTAGGTTGTTCATCAACCATACGATAAGAAGAAGAATGCTAGATTCGTCCTTGAGTTCAAAGAGGACGGTGCAAAGTAGACGTTAATTTGAACGAACTGTTATTGACGCGATATCACAACTTTGAATGTTGACCCGAGATTGGTGACCGGATAATGGTTCCCTGCAACTGAGGATGTGAGTTGGTCGTGACTTCCATCAAGCGACGCCGGTCGTTCAGCAAATTGAATATTCCTGGCAGAGCACGTAGATAACTCATATGGTTTAAACAAAGTTGCCGCCTCGTTCGTACTCGTGTGTTTTACAATTATTATAGTTCACGGAACGTTTTAACTACTCTACTCGACAGGAAAAGTTGAACAGGCATAACAGTTTATGAAAGCTACTTGATGATTAATGTAATATTCATAAACGCTAGCAAACGCCGCGTATGTATAGCATTAACTAATGAGTGGTAGGTTTTGTTAACTTATTCTTTATTTATTTTAAACTTGGAACTAATGACTGACGTGTTGGGAAACTGTTGTAATTTTCGGTATTATGAGTCGATTCCAACGTTACAATCTTGTTTAACAAGAACTCTTGTATCCTGTTTAAAACTTTTTTAATCCGTATTGCGTTTTAATCTCAAGATAACTGTAGAGATGAAGATTAATCGTATGTCATCAAATGCAACAAATCATCTCAAGCCAATACAATAAAATTATTTGAAAATTCAATATCTGAACTAGGAAAGCCCACGGTAATAAAGAATAAAGTAAGCCAGATGAGGTACTGCTACCGTCAAAGGAACAGTAGTATCGTTCTTTGTAACGAATCGACATTTATCGTCATGAAAAGTATCTTTGTGATTCTTGCAACAAAAGAAAGTTGTGATTGCAAGCTTTAGCGACTCCAATTGTATTTTTAATACGGAGGACAAAAGTGTTTGTACATTCCGGTGTATTTTCATTAGGTAACCGACACTTAAGTGAAACTTTCCATTCAAGTATGATCAATATTATTGCTCTCCTGACAGTTTTTATAGGACTGTCCCTCTACTATCCATCGCGAGTAAGCGTCTCGGGTTTATGTTTCCTAAGCTCATAAGTGTACCGCTGTGGTTTCCTGATTTTATCACGTGTTGTAACAATTTTATAGTGGTGAGCGATATAATCCGTAATAGAAGTTGAGCTTTTATTATAACTTTGTGAAAGACTTATTCAAGCTACATTTTATTAGTTATTTGTGGAATCCATTGGCGCGCGCCCTTAGGATCTCTCTGACCTAACCTGTATAGCGTGAGAATTCACAAGCTTGATTAAATATTAAATTAAAACATGTCTAATACCACGGTTTGTTAGTTCGGCTATTGAACAGATGTTTTTTACATACACGTCATAATGCAAAATTCAGTAATATGCGATAAACAAAAACAATATTTGCAAAACTTATAAGAAACTTTGCAAGAAAACATGTTTTCGATATCAGATTTTGATTTTCACAATCTGGTAATGGCTTTTGGGCTAAAACATTAAAGATAACTTGCGAAAGTTCGACTACTAACGAAATGGCCAAGGATAAGATAAGCGTTATTTTTTTTATCATCGCTTTTAACTGAATTCCATATCAAAAAGCTCGTTCCGAATCTTTAATGCGATTATTAAATCAGCAAGAAAAGTCTCCAAACTACCAACATTTATTAGAAACGATATTTTTTTAGGATCTGTTCGAAACATTTTGCGTTATCATCGTTCAAATAGCCCCTGAAAAAAGTTTTTCAATAATTTGGTTTGATTTGTGCACTTGAATTAATAAAAAAATGTGCAAACAGTAGCAGTATATTATTTAAGCTTAAAACTCAACTAATTATCATGTAGCACAGTAGCACACCTATTACGTCCGACTTTTGAATGGAGCTGAAACAGTTTCGGCAAAGAAATACGCAGAAATCAATTACACAAGTGATTTACATACACCATTCTCCCTCACTGACTCAGCTAAGATAGCAGAGACAACAAAATTTATGCAACGAACTGATATTACTCGCAATATAGAAGAAGCTCATCACTTCGAATTACGTTGGGCGGGCAAAACGTCGTTACTATAGGAATATTTTGGTGAAACCTTAAAGAAGACGAATGGGTATCTCATTACGTTTCTCCCTTCGCCCCACTTGCTTATATGAAATTCTTCGCGTGACGCCTTAGGAAACCTTAATAGTGCCTTCAATCTAGGTTGTTAGGCGTCTGGTTTCTACATTTATAGCTTTTAGGGTGTATGCTTGATGGGAGTTACTTACTCAACTTCTAGTTGAGGTAATGTTACCGAGGAAGGTGCGAAATGAATACGCTGGGCTAGATGTGGGTTTATGAAGCAATATTAGATAGCTTATATTACATACTCGTCTGAACAAAGCATGAATTTGTTTTATTTTTATATTAAGTAGGATCCTTGGTGAAAAACGTGCATTGCAATTGTCTTGACTGTCTAACAGATCTAGTTTTAATCAAGTTCGAAAACTTCTCTCTTCTCATCTCGATCTTTTTGGTCAAGCAGTGGCAATAATATCTTTGAGTTTTCATACTTTTTTATTCATTCATTTTTTTACAGACACTCACCTAAAGCATAAAATCGTCAATAATTTAAAAATATTTACACATATACTCATGCTCACCATAATATGAAAGACATACTTTGTAGATCAATTTTAATATCATCCAACAAGACCCTCTTTACCCCTTTAGCTCAGACATAGTTCACCTAGCATAAGGAATAAACTTTTCCGATAAACAAATACCGCCGGTCTAATAACGATCGCACAATTTACTATGAAATTCGGAAAACGGTCAACTCCTGAATATTCTGAGCACGAATTTAATAAAAAAATCCGCTATTCATGGTATTTGCAAACAGAAACGACGTTATATAGAGGTAAAAGGTTGACTAACACATTGGTACATTGGACCACGTTTGGGTCGGTCCTTTGTGTGAGGTTTTCTGTGAAGAAATCACTTATCCCGGAGTCAGGAAGTTGGCAGTTGCACGTGAAGCCAGTGGTCATGCGCTTATTGTGTCATCGGTTATATTGGATTGTCGTCTCACCGAACTAATAATAAGGTGTCCGACCAATTTTGGCTATGGCAACCGATCTTAATTGAGATCAGCCAAGTGCGCAGGAAATATTATAGTGCACAAGCGTGCGCGAAAACACAAGTGCACTCTTTGTTCCCTTACTCTCATATTTCGGTGAGACGGCAATCCAACGTGACCGATGAGAGATCAGGCGCAGGACTACTGGTTTTCCGAGGCACGGGCGTGCATCCGCCAACTTCCTAAGTCATTTCTTAACAGAAAAACTCGCACAACTTTTTCCCGACCCCCGACTCGAACCGGGGTCCTTACGCAGCACTTACTACCAATTGACCAACGAGGCAGTTAATGAACCTCACCAAACTATGAGAGTGAGGGAACAGAGAGTGCACTTTTGCACACACTTGCGCACTATTATAATCTGCGCAGTAATCCATAGATACGACCGCTCTTTCCGAAAATCAGACAGCCACCATTATTGTATTAAGGTTATTTGTTGCTTCTATAGTTGGGTCGGAGTTTGTTCGGTTAGAGAAACTTTGCGTGGTGAAATATATGCAGTATTTTCGGTGAATAAGAATTTTCCGCGGTGCACTTCGAAAGTTGCGGGTGTTGTAAACTGAATGTGTAAGTCTTGTGAATAGTTGCATTGGAGCTCGGGTATATTGAGTTTCTTTTGCATAAATAATGCGCTTACTGTATTTTAGAGCTTGAATCAGAACGCAAAGGAAGGAAATATTTTCTTGCAGTTTTTGAATATCAGCCATGCTTACTCACTATACCGATAAAGGTTTTGGTATGTGGACATGTGTGGGTGAACTAAATGTTTCAATACATCTATACTAATAATAAATCTGTAAGCGTCGGTCGGCTATTGTGTTTATAGGCTCAATATATTATGATACTGATACTAAATTCGCGATTTTTAGAATTATGTTTCTCCATAACTCATAAACCAATTATCCGAATTTGATGAAATTTGGTATATAAATACATAGACATCTGGGACACAGGATAGGCTATTTAAATTGCACCTAATGCTTCGTAAAAATCGAAATGTACGCGAACGGAGTCGCGGGCACAGCTAGTAACTATATATAAGGCGATATTATCAAGTACATGAAATTAATTTGATTCGAAAGATAACACAAAAAAAAAAACATACAGAACAACCTCGATAAATATGAACAAGTAGCAAAATCACATTTGTAATCGACTGCCATCTTTCCAATTCGTTAAAACGGTAGACGATACAACTCGAACGAAACCAACTTCAGAAACATATCGACGAGCGGTTAACACGAATTACACTTAGGAGAAGAAACCGAATTTCGACAAGTGATGCCGATATTAATAACCCTGCCTACGGCTTCAACCGTCAATCTTGCGTCAGAAATAATCCCGCAGATGCGTTCTGAATATTTTATTATGATTTCATCTCCGAACCTCATTTTGATGTTAATCCACTCCGCTTGTTCCAGCCACAAGGCACACATGTACCTACACTCGATGGCATATCCAGATGATCCCGTTATTTGTGTTTAACGTAGGGAATAAGCTTTGTTTTCCCGTTATTTATTACCCTATTAGCCATACCCGCGGCTTCGCTTATTATTACCCATCCAGTACTGGAACGATGTTTGCCTTATGAGATGGGTACTGTTCAAATACGATTAAGTTTTTTTATGAATCATACATTATTTTAAGCTTCAAGTTTTTTCAAATCTAAATACATAGCTCTAGAATAAGTTCAGTGTTTTCATGTTTTAGTTCCACTGCGTGATCCGTAATATGAGTCTAAGCAAATTACTTCTGAGTTCGGAATAGAAACAATGTATGTAATAAAACTAATTTTACGGATTAAACTCGCGTGTATTGATATTCTAAACATTATTTAGAGATCCGACAATATATAATGTTTAGAATATCAATACACGCGAGTTTAATCCGTAAAATTAGTTTTATTTCAAATGTGTAGTGCTCGCGCAAATAAAAGTAGACAATAACAATGTATGTGATGTTGCATGATACTTAGATAAAAAACTTTTTAAATTTCATACAATTATAAACTGAAATTGATATAAAAACAGAAATCAGTCACATTAAATTAAAGAAACTCTTTAATAAAGCTCGTTTGAATCAAATTCTTACCATCATTAAACTTTTATATCTGTATTTCAAACCAAAAAACTAAAACTACCCAAAATGCAATTCCAAATGCTAGTAATGAATTTCAATATAGTTTATAAGATCATGATAAAAGATGCAGTGAATGTTTTATAGCCCAATAAACTAAATGAATAAAGTCGTTCATTAAGAACATTATACACGCGGAAGTTTTATTTAAGATCATAATGGCTCGTTTATATTATGGAGTAAAAGTTTTATAGCAAAACAAAAGAACGAACGAAGTTTTACCTCTTTCATAAAATTTACTGAATATTTTACTCTTAAAACGCTTTTGGTATATAAGGATTACGTTGGATGTTACATACATGAAGTATTCTTTCGAATCAAGCGTCCTTCGAAAAAGCTTAAGTGTATGTTCATTCGAGCGTTAGCGCGAATCACAATGAAGATTCGTTTTAACGTCAGTCTTACCTCAATTGACTCTCTAATCCTACCATCTATATTCTTAGTATAACGCCCCGAGGTGAGATTAACATCGGCCACAGATAATATATCGAGTTACATTTAAAATTAACAAATAAATCAAGAGGATTCTTGGAAAAACCTTTATAACGTAGGTTTTGTATAACATTTAATAAATTACGTTTTAATTACATGAGTTTGTTTAAAGTTGACACGGTATAAAAGCTTAGCCCGCCAATAAAGTTAGGTTTCGGGATTAATTAAATACCCTTTTGCATGTAAACTTTGGATGTTATTAAAAATATTACAAGGCAAATGTTTTAGAAAATGCTTTTTAATTGGTCAAGTCCTTTATTATGCAGACTCTGTCACCAACGAAGCAGAATATTATAATTAAATAAAAAAATTACAAGTCACTTCGATATCACTGCTTTCTGCTTTTTCCAAGCTCTTCGAATCACTGGTATGTCCGTACTTTACTTATATCTTTAAACCTATCCTTGTGCCTCAACAACACGGCTTTCGCCAAAATATGTCAACTGTTTCAAACCTTTCTTGTTTCATAGCTGATTTATCTCATGAGCTTGATCAGGGACGACAGGTAGACGCTGTATACACTGATATAAGCAAGGCTTTTGACAAGGTAAATCACTCAATACTAATCAACAAGTTACATTTGGCAGGTGTACATGGCTCTCTCCTAAGCTGGTGCCGCTCTTACCTCACTGAAAGATATCTTAGGGTCGTCACTTCTGGGTATGAATCAAATCCTTTTTACGCTACATCAGGCGTTCCTCAAGGCTCTCATTTAGGACCAGTATTTTTTCTAGTATTTATTAACGATCTTGTAAAGGTTATTCATCACTCTGAATGTCTGTTATATGCAGATGATTTAAAAATTTACAAATCAATTCATAACCCTTATGACTCTTTACTGCTACAAGATGATCTCAATCGAATAGCTACGTGGTCTTCAGTTAACAAATTGCCACTTAATCCAGACAAATGTAAGCATATTAAATTCACGAGGAAGCGTTGTCCTCTGACAACCGTTTACTCGATAAACTCTCAAACATTGGAAGAAGTTACGGTCATCCGAGATTTAGGGGTCATCTTGGACAGCAAACTTTCTTTTACTAATCATTTCGATCATATTATTTCAAAATCTTATAAAATTCTTGGTTTCATTTGGCGAAATTGTAAACATTTTAAAAATTCCATTGCTCTAAAAATTGTGTATTTCGCATTGGTACGCAGCACTTTAGAATATTGCTCGAGTATTTGGAACCCAAAATATAAGTGTCATAGTGATCGTTTGGAAAAGGTGCAGAAGAAGTTTTTATTTTTCCTGTGTTTGCATCAAGGCAAAAATATGAGTTGGTCAGTTATGAGGATAGACTGAACTTTTTTAAGATCTCCTCACTACAAAACCGTCGATGGGTAGCTGATCAAGTATTGTTATTCAAAATATTAAATAACCTTATCGACTGTCCTAAATTGGTCAGCCAAATAAATTTCAAAATTCCTCGGCCAAATTCTAGAATCATTAACTTCAAACCCTTTTCATTAAAAAAATGTAAGACTAATTTGGGCACTCATAGTGTTTTTTACAGAATGTGCAACGACTACAACAATGCTTGTACGTCTATTAATTTGTATGGCCCCACTTCGACAATGTTTAAAAAAATGTTATATTTAATTATTTCCTGATTGTGTGTGTATATTCTTTGTAGCAATAATTAATTGTTATTAACGTGGTTTTAATATTTATTTATTATTTATATATATCCTTTTTATTGTTTTTGTAGTTATGTAAATTTTCACATGCTGTTGCTATTGCTGCCAGATTAACTGTTTTTTTTGTATACGCAAGTTGTGTTTGCCTGTAAGTGTTTTTTCACTAAATTTATAATTTTTAGGCTAATGTTGTTAATTTTATGTTGTGGTGATAAAAATGTTGGCAGACCTTATAAATAAATAAATAAATAAATAAATATGCTTTCGATGGAAATATACCCAATTAGTAAGGGCAGGGGGCTGCCATCGGCGTTATTTCAAATCATTCAAGGTTTAGAAGAGTATTAAGAACGAGCATTCAGCTGTAATGATCATGGCTTGCTCGAAATTTGGCTTGCAGACCAAGTAAGAAGTGACATCGTCCGTCAAAAAACAGAGATGGTAGACCAAGCTATGTTGTCAGTTTAGCGTGCGCCACCGGCTTAACGTGCTTTCCGAGGCACGGGTGTGCAGCCGACAACTTCTTGACCCCGGGCTGATTTAAGAAATTCTTAACAGAAAAACTCACAAATTTTGCCCGACCCCGGACTAGAACCGGGGACCTATCGGTCCTAACGCAGCACTTGCTACCAATAGACCAACGAGGCAGTTAGCAACGAAACAGAAAACAACACAGGTCAAGATATACAGCATAGCAGTCCGACATTTTATATTGCCATCTGGAACTCCAGACAACATTAGATGAAATTTCCAAATCTGTGGGGTGCAATAAAAAGGAGCTCTATTCCCCGCAGATACGGGTTTAAATGATATGGTTTAAACTACATAATCATAATTCCCAAACTAATTCAGATGTCCGTCCATACCTTTGTTTTCACAAAATAAAAGCAATTGTATTAAACCTACTTTACTTTTCGCAGACCAGACTATTTTATTTGCGCATAAAAGCAAGCGGAGTCCATTATGTTCTAGCCAAAGGGGTAGATTCTCACAAGATAACCAGTTGTTTCCCAACGAGTTTTATAAAGGGAAATTATATTCACATTATAATGTGGTGCACGCATAATGAATATTTCCTTTCGGTAAGTCGAAAGAACAACTCCATTTATGAGATCCACTTAACGTTTTTCTTTGTGTGGGACTAAAGTCTGAACATTCCTTTTTAAATTATCACAAATGCTTCAATAACAGACAAAAGACACATATAAATGGGTTCATTTATGTGATCATGAAGATACTTGCTGCTCACAGGTATTATCGTGAGATTGTTATATCTTAAGTGGGCGAAATTTATACCTTTGCGACTTAACGTCGCTTAATGGCCGAATGACAAAAAGGATTTCCGGTAGTGAATCTTATAATAACTTTTCTTCTGTACACATACATGGAGCAAATTTTACAAGACTTCTAACCGCAATATATCTGTTTGATGGTTTCCATCTAGTTCTGAGTTTCAGATTGCGTCTAAATAATATGGAAATCTCGTCAACAATACGAAAGAGACCTGCCAGTGTGTGTCATAAAATTGCTATTGTCACCACATTTTTCCAAATGTTATATATACGTCATTTGTTTTATATACCGTAATCACGTTTTATATTTCGCCATAAACTACTTTTAGGTCTTAATTTTGAACAATCCATACTAAAAACTAGAAGTTTTATTAAATCGTAACTCTGCTTCCAGAAATGCTAAGTTGGTGATTTCAGGTGTTCTAGGAAGATTGAAGTCGTAAAACAAAACACGACAGGCTTTAACGGCAGTCTAAATCTTACATCAATAGATTAGCTCAATAAATTGATGCAAAGCTGCCATTAGTTTGATGAGGCATTTACGCTACCGAGTCAAGGTTTGGTGTCAATAAAGACGACATTCAATTTCCAAATTAGAAAACGAACTTAACCTACGGTCTGCGGTTTAAACTGTTCAAAGACTCGCGAAATTATCATCTGATATCCATAACTTTTTGGAATCAACTACATTACCAGGTAACACGTTCGTTTAGAACTCTACATCTTAAAGACATTGCATACATTATGATAGTATACAACAATATCAATCAACTATATTATGTGTCAAGTGTCGTGCAATTGTATTTGTATTAGGGTATTTGTTCGCTGTAGGTGGTTGTACAAAAGAATACCAGTGGCCGTGACGGCACTGTGTGCCGCCATGTCCTTATACTGAGCCGAGACCTTTTTAGGGTTCCGTAGCCAAAATGGCAAAAACGGAACCCTTATAGTTTCGTCATGTCCGTCTGTCCGTCTGTCCGTCTGTCCGTCTGTCCGTCTGTCACAGCCGATTTACTCGGAAACTATAAGTACTACAGTGATGAAATTTGATGGGAATATGTGTTGTATGAACCGCTACAAAAATATGACACTAAATAGTAAAAAAAAGAATTGGGGGTGGGGCCCCCCATACATGTAACTGAGGGATGAAATTTTTTTTTTCGATGTACATACCCGTGTGGGGTATCAATGGAAAGGTCTTTTAAAATGATATAAAGTTTTCTAAAAAACATTTTTCTTAAAGTGAACGGTTTTTGAGATATCAGCTCTCAAAGTCGTAAAAAGTATGTCCCCCCCCCTCTATTTTTATAACTACGGGGTATAAAATTCTAAAAAAAATAGAGGTGATGCATGCTAATTAACTCTTTCAACGATTTTTGGTTTGATCAAAGTATCTCTTATAGTTTTTGAGATAGGTTGATTTTTATTATATTTGCTGCTACGGTACCCTTTGTGCGCGAGCCCGACTCGCACTTGGCCGGTTTTTAGTATTGAATTTAATATACACCGTGATATGTTAGTGGTTGTTTTCCCGTGGCAGAACGATTTGCCTTTAGTAACACTATCGAACCATGCAATTTATTCCTCGAAAAAACAAAATTTCTTTTTTCAAGTTTTTAAAATAATAATTTTCCAACTCGAAAACGAGAGAAGCTATCGTTGTTTTATAAGATGTGACGTAATCAGGTACTGTTTGCCGCATGAAATCGATGCTTAAAGCTCAAGAAGCTCTATACCCTAAGTAATAAAGCGGTTCGAACGTGCTTTCGAGTTTCGGTTAAACCTTTCGTAAAACCGGCAATTATTTATTTTAATAAAAAAGAACTGCACAAATATATTGTGCTACTAAGGTAGAATCATTTTGCTGCGGGAAAACAACCACTAAAATTTCACGGTGTATATATATTTTTTAAATTTGTTTGAATTGTTTTGTTCGAATTTCTGTTTCAATTTAAGTTCACTCAGTGGTTGATTTTAATTTCATACCAAATAAATAATTTCTTTCTTTCTTTCCTTCATAGTGGCGAAACGAAGACTCTAGAATGCTTATTAAACTTTATACAAGCTTCCGACTATAAAATACAGTAACAACATCCTCATAAAGATGACGTCTACTATGATGATGGACTCAATACTCAAAACATGAATGCTGGTAAGCGTTACTGTTTAAAACCACACAATTGCTTTAGCTTTTAAGTAATAAACCTTAATTAAAACTAATAAACTGAATACGGATTTCCCAAAACCAACACGCGAAATCCACTCCATTTCCGGGTACACCCTAACCGGCTCGGGCGAAAATAAAATCAGCACTGATCAATCATTCGATTTATATCGAATACGGCATCTAATCAATTGAAACGTTTCTTTGCCCTCAATCAATTCCCGTAATTGATCAAGGCCAATCAGCCCGGACGCTGTACGAAACCACTCATCAGGCATTCGGTGCTGGCACTGATAGAGATCGCAGTTAAGGATGGTATGTGCCGGTTTTTGACGTAACAAGCAATGCAATTGATGCATTATAGGTACAGTAGCTAAAACATGGACCACTCGAGCTTAATTTTGCCAAAGGAATTCCGTCTCTTTGGCGCGCCAAAAAATTGAACGGATTAAAAATCCTGAGCCTGAGAAAAGACATAGAGTAGTAAAATACTTAATATTGCGTTAACATCGTGGTATCGAAGTAAAAAAAAAATTGTTTAGTTTATTCGTGGATCACAATCAATATTCTTATTATAGAGTAGCATAATAATAAAACACATAGATACTACAGTTTTCCTCCTTTTAAGCATATAATTAAAATGCTGTCTATATCCTTTCAATCATACATAGTAATTGTGCTGATATTAATAAAAAGTCTGTTTTGATAACATAATCGTAACACGCACAATTATATGGGAATCTATACATAAAAATAAATCACGACTACACTTCTAAATTTTTCAACCATACAACAGAATAAAGCTCTACAAACTACCTAAATGTTTCCATGTTGTGTATTGTATCTTTCTTTTTAGACGAAAATAAAAAGGTACAACAAAGTATTCTTAAGGCCCATTCACACGTGCCACCCCTAACCTGACGTGTGTAAACAGAGCTTCTTTATTAGTTCAACACCGTATTTGTGTACCGTGCACAATCACCCGGTACGAACAAGGCCGCATATCTGGCTGCCAAATGTGCGTATGTAAAGAGGTCCCGCGTAAGTACGGGAATTAATTAAGTTGGTGCCTCAATGGTCCAGCGGTTTGAGTAGCAATCCGTTAAGTCAGGGTTTTGGTACAGGCGATGTGTGAAGCTCTCGCTTGTGTTTGAACATCCGGCGAAAGTTTGCTTGCGGGATATGAGGTAGTTAAGCTTCGTCTTTGTTGTTATTGTATAGCTATTGTATGGAAATAAAGCCAACAAAATACTGTAACATAACTCTTTGAATAAGTATTGCCTACATCGACATTCCGTAATCTACACTATACAAAATGTGTAGCACAGTTCAGCGTGAAATATTTCCGAAATACTATTAAAATTTTTTAAACAATTAATCTTCTTACTTCTCAAACCTCATACAGATTTTAAGTATAAGTGCCGCTTAAACTGTCAAGTAATTGGAGTTTCAGTACCTATACGGACAAAAGATAATAATATAAGACCAATTTGTACAATGAAGTGCTGAATTGAAATAACAATTCATACACTATAATATTCGTATAACTATTCCCGTGAATGAACTTCCAATTAAAGTAGGCGTCTAAGTTACAGCTAATATGAGTATATTTGCTTTTATACCTAAATGCGCAGATAGTGCACAAAATATGTGCGCGCAAACACAAGTGCACTCTCTAATACGCAGCGCTTGCTACCAATAGACCAACGAGGCAGTTACAATTACACACATTACATTACAGTGCTTCAACGAGCACTGATGTGACATGCAATAAATAATTTCAATTTGAATAAGTATATTCAATTAATCTTAGCTCGAATTAAGCGTTCAGACTCACAAAAACTCGCCAGCACATGAAATTTCCGAATAAAATTTTTAGCCTGTTTGTTTAATGCATTATATAAAAATATCTACCAGTTGATACTGATATATTTACTGATTGATTAATTGATTACAGTTTTTAACCGACTTCAAAAAAAGGAGGAGGTTCTCAATTCGTCTGTATGTATAATTTTTTTTTTTTTTTTTTTATGTATGTTCACCGATATTTTCGTCAATTATAGACGGATTTCAAAAATTTTTTTTTGGTTGGATACAGTTCACTTCCGAGGTGGTCCCATTTTCACCAGTCCCGGATCTGATTATGGGATCCTGGAGAAATCGAGGGCAACCCTCAAATTTTATAGGGACATGTACCGCGTTTTGCATATTATCTGAAGTTATATTGGCATTTGCTTCTGGAAATCATAATCTTATGAGGCTGAGCTGATGATGGAAGGTCAACTCCTTAATACTTAGGAGTAAAAGGAGTAAAAGGATAATTCTTTGAATACTGTATACATATTAAGACTACTAGTTATAATATCAGTAGCATTATAGGTGAGCTGAACTAATAGGGTGACCAGTCTAGGATCTGATGATGAGATCCAGGAGAAATCGAGGGCAACCCTCAAATTTTATAGGGACATGTACCGCGTTTTGCATATTATCTGAAGTTATATTGGCATTTGCTTCTGGAAATCATAATCTTTTGATGCTGAGCTGATGATGGAAGGTCAACTCCTTAATACTTAGGAGTAAAAGGAGTAAAAGGATAATTCTTTCAATACTGTATACATATTAAGACTACTAGTTATAATATCAGTAGCATTATAGGTGAGCTGAACTAATAGGGTGACCAATCTAGGATCTGATGATGGGATCCAGGAGAAATCGAGGGCAACCCTCAAATTTTATAGGCACATGTACCGCGTTTTATATATTTTCTGAAGTGATATTGGCATTGCTTCTTGCAATCATAATGTTATGATGCTGAGCTGATGATAGAAGGTCAACTCCTTAATTGTTTGGAGTAAAAGGATAATTCTTTCAATACTGTATACATATTAAGACTACTAGTTATAATATCAGTAGTATTACAGGTGAGCTGAACTAATAGGGTAACAAAAGATTTAACACTAAAAAGTATGAAAAAAATTGTAAACAAAAACCGCCTTCAAAAACCCGACTCACTAAAAATTACAAAATAATATAATACGAACATTTATAATCATCTGGGTATGAATTTTATATGTTTTTGAAGGCGGTGCCAATCAAAATTTTGAGGATACCCAGATGATTATAAATGTTCGTATTATATTATTTTGTAATTTTTAGTGAGTCGGGTTTTTGAAGGCGGTTTTTTTTTTGTTTACAATTTTTTATAGTGTCATAAACATAGTCCTATGTAATATATACTTGCATTGGCGTTCAATTTAATCGATAATTACACGTAGACTATTATCCTTCATCATAATCAGCCCATATACGTCCCCACTGCTGGGGCACGGGCCTATCCTCTAACTAGGGCGATCAGAATTTAGTTTAACACGACGCTGGCCAAATGCGGGTTGCTCGACTACACAACCTTAGAATTTCTTCGTAGGTGTGCAGCAGGTATCCTAACAATGTTTTCCTTCACCGTTCCTAGATAAAACTTAATAGTATTTAAAACAGTGTCAGTTTAGTGCTCAAGTATCTAGTGAGAAATAAAAAAAAAACAATTTTAATACACTGTTTCATACATATTTGACAAATTCGCATAATGTCGTGTGGGAGAAAAAACATTTGATATATCACCGCAACATCTGCTGCCTCGTGGAATATTAACTCTTAAATACATTTTTACTGTACTTCGTGATAAAATTACACAAGTATGTGTGTTGGGTTATGAATATTAAGGATAGCATAACATTGTGCCTAATAACATGAAATTCGTACAATCTCCATCTTATTTCTGATTTCGCATGTCTAAAGTGTTTAAGTATTCATACTTGGAAATGAAGTTAGACATTACCACAATAGCTTCACTGTAACACATTTAACTAATCAAATGAATTAGTATCATTCATTATTAAATTTGATATATAACTAACTGATTGATGTGACTAAAATCTACGTAATTTCAAATGCAATCATGCTTTCACGCAACATAGAGTAATTAATATTTTATTAAAACAAATATAGATATAAACATATGTTTTAAATAGTACCATAATGATGCATATGATAAAAATAAAGCTATTGACCATTTCTGTACTCATTACCTTGAGCTAGTAATGTGTACACACCACATACATTATCCTAATTAGATAGCTGTTAATTGCTACTATTTGACCTCTATATATCTTACAAGGAAAAACATGCTGACTATCTTTTGAAGGGTCATTGACTCCTAGTTAATAATCAAGGGCAGTTCTATTAAGTCTGGCTTTGATTTATAAGAATCTTACATAAAATGTTACCTTTGGAATTAGGCCAATTCTTAGGCCCAAGCAAGTATAATAAACACCAAAAGTAAGTAATTTAATGTCATTGTAAAAGTACATAATATACAAAAGAATTAAATTATAGATAGTACATAGCACAATATTTGATGCTAATTACAAAATAAATAAAAATAATCCGACTTAAAAATTGTACCAAATATCTCACAACAATGATACGTAGTTTTAATTCCGAGAAAAGTTCTGTAGCTCAAGCACTAGTGTTGGTGGATACAAAAAACATCTTAAAAATGAGTTATTAAGTAAAAATATGCATGTATTTTCCTTTTTTCGCTCTCAAAGTGACCTGGAAAAGTTAACACGGAATTAAAGACTTCATAGTGGGTGCCGGGAGTTCCACACACCGCTCTGGGCAAACCCCTGCCCGGAGTGACGGCTCATCAAGAGTTTCTCCGCGTAAAAAAAATAATTTAAACACTTCTGGTATCAGTATCTCGTTAAGTCACATTTTAAACGTATCCTAGTTATACAGGAGTGCCGGCCGTCACTTGAACCGGCGTACAAATCCAGCCGCGCGCGAAACTTTCGCCCACATTAATTCCGGCATGAAAAACATTTGAATGCGAAAATTACACTTTTAGCTGGGAACAAACTTCGGTGGAAGCTTAGGGAAATCTGAACGCTCATTTGTGTTCACCTCACGACGTCTAAGCCCCGGAGCGGTTTGCGTAATCAGCGCGGAATGAATGTAAGAAAACACGGGTGAATCATTGAGGTGCTTTCGAGATTACAATGGAGTGTATTGACTTCGACGGCGTCTAGACTAGACGGTGTGGTCTAGTTATTTTATTAGAGAGGTACAAACGATGGTAAATAATGGTTATTATTTATTTTGAATATCTTATTGTCCCTTTTTCTTTCACGAATATATAATCTTTTGATTATTCATATTCGTTTTGAACTCAGGGTGCAGTTTCATTAATAATAGTCCCAGGGATTTTGTATGAAATCTTACATAACGGAGCGTGGGCCTTTTTTCTTATCAAAAGGGAATATATCGCATATTTCATAATAAAAAAAACCTAGGGAACTGAGATAACAGCCAAAGCTTTGTTAAACACGAATCTTCAGGTCTTAATATAATCAAAAATTATGCAACGCTATCCAAGAACCTAGAACGATCTCCCTCGAGCAAGTACATAATTATGGCTGAGAATGAGCCAATATACTTGCTAACAAGGATACAACGCATCTGCATTTAGCACAATGAGGGAACACTTACCACCGCCGTAACCGTTTCAAGGAGAAGCCAATCAATTACAAATTAAAACGATGCGGCATTATCTTCCTAATTAGAAACAGATCACTTCAAGGTAAATGGTATCTTCCAATGTAGCGGTGTTGTTCAAACACGGAGGTTTAGTAATCACGACACTAATTTGGTTAAGAATGCTCCATTCATAGGGTCTACTTGTTGTTACACTGATGGACAGAGTACTTTAGAAACAAAATCAGTTCCTTATTTAGTTCTGTAGGACTGTCTGAATGACCGCTTTGTCGTAATTAGCAGTAAATGAATGATTCTGTGTAGCCTTGTGCCCGTTAGGATATAGATCACAGTAGATTTTACATAGCACATGCACGCACAGTAGTTCCTCTGGTTGCGAGAGAGCCAGGCTGTAAAGAGAAGAAGAAACATATTTTTTTTAATAATAGGCTTACACGATGACGTCATTCCACCTGATGGTAAGCGGAAGTGAGATCCACATATGAGTTTGACAGACACAATAGACCATATTGAGTCGCACTCACCCTGAAGGCCTTATTAAATGCTGTTTCACGTCTCGCCTGAAGAGCCCAGGATCTGGAAAGGCATTGCATTACATGCCTTAATGACACGGGGTAATTAAATAAATAGTGACCAATAGGACACAAGGAACCGAGATTTGGTAAAAAACCTATTGGATAAAGTTTCTCCTTTTCTGCACTCCGTTGTGCCTCGCTCCGTGTTGGTAGATAGGCAGCGTTAACATCTCTTTTCTAACAAGGTTTCAACAAACCTTGTTGATGTAACGATCAACATTCGAAGTAAACTGCTTAGTGTACATAAATTACTAGCATTTATAAAATTATGTTCAAAAGTGGACCATGAAAATCTTTCATAACGGAAATCACCAATATTTATATAGTCTGTTTTTACATTAGCAAATACATGCTGCTTACAGCGTAACGTTTTGATCGAATCCTATATAATTAAGGTATAATTTTATGGCAAACGCTTAAGTTCTAAATTTTTACAATTGTCAAGTTTCTGACACCAGAATTGGTGTGAGTTCCCAAAATAACTTTCAGATAGCTAGGTGGACCATTAGATTGGATTTAATCAACGTAATGGAGCCACAGGATTTATTAATACCACTCTGATTGGTTCTTTGACACAGGTCTCGTGTTCCAATCAGGTTTGATGGCGAAACAAAGGGTTGGGAAGATACGTCATAGCAAACTTTGGAATACTGTACTTGTTCGTGTATTTGCCGTCCAATCTTAGTTAGATAGGTACGGGTTAGATTTCAAAGTCTGGAAATGTATGTATACCCACAAAAACGGATTGATTAATTTGAGAACTGGCCCAAGTCGGATTATTTCTTGGTCAAAAGCGTCGATGGCCGAGTGGTCGTTGCTTGCCATGCGAGAGGTTGCCAGTTCAAACCCCGCCAGGTATCGATGTGTTTTTCAAATTTGAAATTCATATGTACCATCATTTGACGCTTTTACGGTGAAGGAAAAACATCGTGGGGAAACCAGCACACCCGAGAGATTTTTCAACGGTGTGTGAAGCCATGTCAGAGGCCTACAGGCGGTTTAAAAACTCTGACACCAGGTTGTTCATCAACCACACGATAAGAAGAAGAATAGTTTTGTAATTTTTTACCTAGGCTTAACTAAATTAGTATTTGGGGTGAGGTGTCATATAGAACATAACAAACGTTCCTTAAATACTCACGGCGAAGACATCGGTTTCTCGCAATGAAACCTCCGATAATGAAAAGGCTAAGCCATCATTTAGGATCGTCAGTTAGAAAAAAAAAACAGTTAGCAATTATATTGCCATAGTATTAAAAACTGAACATGTCAACAGGTCAACAGTCAACCCGTGATTATGGCGCTTGTAATAGTGCTGAAATATCGGGAACTCCATAATTTAAAAAAAAACTTGTTAAATAATTCGGACATATTCAGTTTTCTAATTCGTGTAGCCACTACAATTTAATTTAATTTTAGTTTGTATTGGTGCATAGCTTCGAAATATGTTTGGGAAATGGGACTTCCGTGTTATTCGTTTCCAGGTACAAATGAAATCCTGGGGGCCATTTCGATAACACACACTCAAGCGCAAACTATTCCCAACTCGCACCTGTCCCATGTAATCCCAGTACTGCAACTATGATACACAACATTACATAGTTATTAAAGTTTCCTAATAGTTTCTATATAGCGGGCGAGGTAGTAGAAGCAATAGCATACTCTGAAGGTTCGTTCACACTATAAGTTTTGTGGGTATAGACTGTTATTAGAGTAGAATAGAATACATTATTAACATAAACAAGTACACAACTAATTATAATATTACTTACAAAACACAAAACTCAAACAAACAAAAAACATTTGACATTGAGAAGAAGAACAAAGAATTATCACAAACAGATTAAGACTAATAGTCGTCAACAAAGTACAGGCCACAAGTTACTACTGACGATTTCCTATTAGTGGTACGTTACTTGAGAAAATTGTCGTAATTGATATTAATTTTCGACTTCAACAAAAGATATCCAATGGATTTGGTGCTAAGATATTACAGAATGACTTAATTAATACTATGACATAAACAATTCTAAACCTCTAAAAAGTGTAGATGACCAAGTGGTCAGGGGTTGTTGCTTGACATGCGAGAGGTCGCACGTTCTAACCCCGCCACTGTGTTTTCAAATTTGAAATTCTTATGTACGATAATTCGACGCTCTAACGGTTAAAGAAAACACCGTGACGAAACCTGCACTCCTACAAGAAATTGTTAGGTTGTGTAGTCAACCAACCGGCACTAGGCCAGCGTAGTCTTCAACGCCTTATCGCCCTAGTTTAGGGTAGGTAATGCCCCAGCATTGGGGACGTATGGGCTGATGATGATGATGATGAAACCTCTGGCTGTCTCGATGGCACGGAAGGTGTTGTGGGTTCGGAACCTATACGAGACAAATGTTAAATATTATTCTTCAAAAGAAACTGTCTGCATTTAAGTTTTTAGATTTAGTATTATTTTTGCATGTTGCAAAGTAATAAATATACAGTTTGAACATTCAATCGCAAGCAGAATTCTAAGACAATACATCATACGTATTATGGAGTGCCTAACAATAACTTTATAGCTTCTCGGGTCAGTCGGAGTACCCACGAACTTCCATATTACTGCGTCTACTCAAGAACTAACTTTAGTGCTTAACAGTTAACGTAAGTGCGCAAGACTAGATTGAATTACACAATTTATCTAAGTTTCTATTAGTGTAGTATATACTTTATAACCGAACCTAATTGGCTTTTTTATAATTAGGTAGGTAATAGGACGCAAATAATATTTATATCAGTCTAAAGTTAAGTTGACAATTAAATACCCTTATACTGATAGAACAAAGTGGTGTTGACATTTTAATGATAAGAGCATATTAGATATTACTTTACTTCACAATATTGTTTGCAGAATATTCTCACTCGGCTCACTATTACGAAAATGAATATTTAGCAAGAAGCGTATAAGATCCAACAGCTTAGTTCTAGACAAGAAATTGTGGATAGTAAATTTTTAACATAGCCTTTGAATATTCGTTAATATTAATTATAGAACAGTGAAAGGGCTTGTAGACTAATTACTTTGCATTTAGCATAGTTTGGGCAATGTTATTGGCACCTGCTTCTCGCATAACTTAGAGGAAAGTGGTAGCGTTTGTTATAATTGCGCTACAACGAAGCACAAATACAATTTATAATCATAATTTATTTGATTAATATATATTTATGTGGATTGCGTGGGAGATGATATGGGAGTGAAAGGAGAAGACACAGAGCTAACGAATGACAGAGCCGAATGAAAAGAATACATGCTGCGCGACCCCACATAGCGTGGGACTAGGGCTGTAAAATGGTGATGATGATGATGATGTGTCAATAAACAAACATTATTTTGATATTTTCTAAGTAAAATACAACTTTCAATCAACTGGATGAACTATTTCAGTCAAACACATGCACATGTAAATCACAGGTCATAAAAGTTTAATAAACAATATTCAAAACCAAACGCTATTAAAATTTATTTAATTAAATAGAGGACCAAAGTTAAAATCCCGTTGATCTGAGTTCTACTCTGTACAGAACATCTACGCAAAATATAAATTTCCATTTCCATGAAAAAGTTGGTTAAATATTGTGAAACAATGAAACATTTGTCTATTAAACCCGTACAGCAATTTGTATCTAAATTAATAAATGGTCAAATGGATTTTATACAACAATCATATAACAAAAAGCAAATAGTAATAGTAGTAGTAGTAGTTATGGTTTGTTATTCCGGAAATGAATCCATGGAAAGAGTTAACGCTGATTTAGTTAGAAATTTGACTGTGTATTGATATTTTTATTTCTTGTTATAGTGCTACTTAAAGCTCTCATCATCATCATCATCCCATATACGTCCCCACTGTTGGGGAATCGGCCTAACCTACAGGGCGATAAGGTCTTAGTCAACCACGCCGGCTAAGTGCGGGTTGGTTGACTAGACAACCCAAGAATTTCTTCTAAGGTGTGCAGGTTTCCTAATGATGTTTTACTTCGTCTTTAAAGCGTCGAATAATTAAAACGATTATTATCGTACATATGAATTTCAGATTTGAAAAACATAGTAGTACGTGGCGGGGTTTGAACTGTCGACGTCAACGTCCTTAACCACTTGACCATCGACGCTATTTAGAGCTCTAATGGTAAGCTAAGAAGATGACCTCACTCCACCTGATGGTAAGCGGTAGTGAAATCCAAATATGAGGTCAACGGGCACAATAGACCATATTGAGCCTGTCGCACTCGCAATGAAAGCCCGCTTAAAGAGGAGACCACTGCTGCGGCAAAAACGAGACAAGGCGTGGAGTCTCGCATTGGTATTGAGCTGTGCGGGTCTGAGTTGGCCAGTCCGGCGGACGGAAGGCTCGGATAAACGAGGACTTGAACCCGCAACTTTGAGCTATCACGGCGGACGTCCTATTCAAGCGACTCTAACAAGTGTTTTAATCTAATACATATTTATGTTCGCCAAAGGTAAAACATGCTTAATTAACTTTATGAACATGTCCTTAATCTTACGCAAAATATAAAAAGATACTTCACGGATCCCCTGCAATCTAATTATGATGATCATTATTATTTAAAGGTATTTATGTATTTTTTGCAATATCCATTATTTAACTTTATTTGCCAGTGGGTTTGAAAGAAATTCCTTATTTATTAACCTTATGTTTTCTCTCGGCTAGTCATCGGGGTGTGGTATAAAAGCATTAGGGTAAGTAGAGACTGCGATAGGACGATAATAAAGCAATTTATGTGGGTACCAACCGCATAGACTCGACAACATTATGGTCACCGCTTTCGCTTGCCTAGTTCAGTGTTTTTTCTCGTATTGTTCTCGGTAAATTAGTTGGCAGAATGTTATCAGTGTGCTGTTCTCTAGATTATATTGTCTGGAATATATTTTTTGAACTATTTCCTCCGCTTGGTCAGAAAAGGATTAATGACGCATAATGGTGATTTGTGTAGCAGCCTGTCTATATAACAAAAAGCTTTTACTATATTAAACTTTCAAATATGTTGCTAAAGCGTGTATTGTCTATGACTGCCTCGATGGACCAGTAGTTAGTGACCCAGGTTCACTACCTACGTCGTTGGTTCGACTCTCAGCGGGGACAAACATTTGTGTGACGAACATCGGTGGCAACTCTGTGGCAAACCCAGGGGATCAGATCAATGCATGTGATGTTACACACTGCTGTTTTCCAAAAACTATATGGTGATGCAGATACTAATACAAAAACGATTTTAACTTGTTCACTATAATATTATCATTTTCTGGACTATTGACCACTGACCAGCTCTCGAACACATTTATTATACGTATACCATGTTTTAGTAAGCTTTTTAGTAAATGCATAATATAACCCACGTACACAAACTTTCAGTTCCTGGAAGACATCAGGACGAGTAAGTTCAAATTGAGCGAACCTTTCCGTCCATCCATCACCACAGCCATCAATCTCTATTTGTCACGGCGATGTGGCCTACTTAGTTTGATTCAGCAGTACTCAGCCTGAGCAGTAATTAGTTAAGCATCCCAGGTGCAATTTGATGACTACAGGCACTAGAAGTTAATACACCAATATCATATTGTTTTGAGACTTACGCGTTTCAATAGACTCAGCTTTGGAACACAGTATTTTTTAAATAATAAATTTGTAGTATAACTGCAAATTATTATATACAATTTTCATTGTAATCATCATCATCAGCCCATCTCCGTCCACTGCTGGTTATAGGCCTCTCCAAATCATATACAATGCTACGTTTCAATCATGTTCACCGGGACTTATACAATAAATGATATAGTAAATAGATAAACGTTTTGATTTCTTTATTCACTATTTTATCATTTATTTATTTAAATGTATTATAATTATCATAAAGTTAAACCTATTTACTAGAAAATCCGTTCACTATAAGTTGCACAAACTTACAGACGTCCAAATGAATTAAGAAATCACGTCTACAAGTTGGAAGTCAAAAAAAGTTAAAAAGTTAATTTTCTTACACATTTTTTTTGTATAGTAATGGTGTTTGAATAAAATACTTATCATGCACCGATAAATACCTTGTGGAACCCTAATAACGCGCGTCCGACTCGTGATTGACTGGAGTTTTAATGATTCATGACTATGTTTAGCCTGTCCGTTTTATGACTAAGGAAGCGGTGTTGTTTAGGCAATGTTCTATTGTTTAGGCACGGAGACTTGTTGAAAGATTAAAATGTTTGTTTATAATGTGCTTACAGAGGTATGACGTCATCACAGACACTTTGTAACTACATTTGAAGATAATAGCATGAGTATATTTTCAGAAGCCCGTATACAAATAGCATAGATAGTGCACCTGTGTAAAAGAGTATTCGCATTTAGCATATCGCAATTTATTTAGATTGGTAGCTCAAAAGCTTTTAGAACTTGAATGAAAGACTGTGTATTAAAATAACAATTGTTTACTTTAAAAGAGAATAATAAATATTTGAACACAAAATCAGAAAAATAGATGTAAGGAGTACATCTGTTTCTAAAATACAAAGCAAAAAATACTTATTTCTTTATAAATAAAGAAAATCCAACAAAACATTCCAGTCAGCATCCCTAAATTGCTAGGTTTTAACAATCAAATACATACACACATAAATAGGTACGCTACAGCCCATCCCATATTTTTAGTATCTATATCCTCACATAGTATAGATACTAAAAATAGCAAAGTCGCTTTCCGTCTCTGTCTCTATGTAACCGTATGTATGCTTAAATCTTTAAAACTACGCAACGGATTTTGATGAGATTTTTTTAATAGATATAGGGATACAAGAGAAAGGTTTTATCTATACTACGCGCTTATCTCAGGAACTACTGGTTCGAATTGAAAAAATATTTTTCTGTTGGATAGACCATTTATCGAAGGCTTTCGGCGAACAATGGAAAATGTGTAAAAAACGGGTGAAAGGCGTACGAAGTCGCGGCACAGCTAGTGTATAACAAACCCGAAGCTAGGGCGGGTCACTAGTCTCATATAGACAGTTGTCTGTTTAACGTCACTACACTACCAAGACACTACTAGAACCAGTTACGCATCTCAATAGCGTAATTACGCGTCGCAACGTAAACATTGTAATTCTAAGGCGTATCTCATACTATGATGGTGTATCGTAAAATATGAGTGGGGCTCACTGAACCCGCTGGCTCGATGCCAGATATTGCTAGCTTCGACCGCGGATCGCTCGCTTTTCCGCTTCGCTTTTTCCCGTTGACTCGGCGACACCATCGCGTAATTAGGCTTTTGTTTCTACGTTTCCTTTAGGTTTTTGTGCGGCTTATTCCATATTGTACTCGACTATATGTGCGTCCAAAAAGAAATATAGGTAGAGCAAGTAGTCGCTTTGATGATCGCAAAAAACATAAATGATTCGAGACTATCGCGGTCTATTAGATTTCATAATGTTATAATGGGTCGGAATTAAGTGACCATGATTGGTGTAACCCAGTCGAAACGTCTGGCAGTAAGCAATTATGTATATGCTACTGTTTATTTTTGGGCGAAGACCCATTTATGACATTATTAAACAAAAATCTTCCCTCGTCTCTTTTGTAACGTTTGAATATTGAGTAGTTTCGCTAGAAATATGCTGACCTTTCGAATCTGTACATTTTGTTGTGAATGCCGAACCACGATCCGACTACTTCCTTAAAGTAAGATTTTTAATTAAGAACTACGGCGAGGTTATAGAAAACCATAGATCAATATTTAAATTTACCTTTTGCGGTCCCCAATAGTGTTTCATTATTATGACTGTCGAAAGCAGAAAGTAATTAATAGCAAATACATAAACACGGGGAATGCAATGGACAACTCATCAGGGATTTGGTGTGAAGATAAGATAATGCATTATTTATTGTTTCCGTTCTTTTTGTGTGGTGGCCAAAAGTTGTGTGTTTTTGTATTGTGTGATTTTGTGTGCAAATGGGCAGGGTATTTTGTGTTTCCACATTTTCTGCGAATGCATTCCCAGTACTGGGGACACATTAATGTCACTTAGATACCTACGCAATTTTCAATGTATGATTTGGTTGCTTATGCGAATATGTAGATATTTTACTGTAAAAATATAAACGGCAAGGTACTTTTTATTTTACAAACATCAAATACATTGACCTGCATCACCTATGACAACAGCGGTACACAAAAATTAATTTATAGAAATAATAAATAGATTAAGTTTCTAACCCTCTACGCATATACATACTTAGAATACTATGGCCATTGGCCATACCTACTCATTCTAAAAATACGTGACAATGTATGGCAAGCCTAGACATAATTGTTAACAAATATGACACTGTATGAGTGATGTTCATGATTTGTGTTGATTTGTGTCACGGTCATTTATAACAATGTTTTCTATAAATCAAACCAATGACAAATTAATTTAAAGACCATTTGTTACGCTTCTTTATCTTAATGGTTGGATCTAAGATTTATTCCACCGTCAAGCTGTTATAAAATGGCAGGTTAGCATTGATGAACAACATTACCTATTTATATAAAATAAAATAATAATAAATATTACATAACATCACATACATTGATCTGATCCCGTGGTATGTTGCTTAAGCAATTGTGTTACAGATATCAGAATTAACAGTGGATACACAAATATACTTAAATATACTTAATACACACCCAGACACGGAACAAACACCGATGTTTAGCACACAAATATTTGTCCCAAATGGGAATCGAACCCACGAGTCTTGGAACCGTAGGTAGTGAACCTGGGTTACTAACCACTGTTCCACCGAGCCAGTCAAGCATACATACATAAGCATAGTCATAATTATTAGCGTAATTCAGGACCAAGCAGCTTTATTATCTAGTAGTCTAATATTAGAACCAACAGTCAAATAGAGAAATTGGCTCATATAACTCGTATAAGTTCTTAAACAGACATACAAAATGTAGTAGATACGTATGCAAATAGATTCCTCGCAATAGACAGTAGCCGTTAAAGTTGGCTAAGTCACTCAGAACCATGCATGCATGTACTGTTGTAGTACCATGAGTTAGCTATCGAAAACTTACGTACGTTAAAAACCTATCGAATTGTTTTTTTTATACTACCGATTTTAGTTCTTAGCGTTACCGCTAGGGGCGCTGTACAAGTTTTTCATAGACATATTTACATAGGCGATATCGAGTCGTGTCACTTTTAAACCCATGGTAGCGGTACTGGTGTTTCAAATATTAAACGTCGGACCTACTTCCTGAACATGGTTTAAACCGACCCTAGATCAGTCGCTGTTCTTTGTTTCACGTCCGAATGACAAATCATTGAAATCTATGACCGTAGCTGAAAAGGTAAAAATATTGCACGTGACTTTTATCACATACAAACATAATAGGCGTGCATGCAAAATATGAAAGCGTACCTTCCTTTTTATATTCGGACTGGCCGTATACACATTAATCTTGCTTTGTATTTTTTTTTATGATTTGCTTCTATTCATTGCCAGTCGTTTGACATTTCCGAGAGATTTCCATTTATGGTAGAAAATGTATGAAAAATTGAGTGTATGAGATATGTCAGAGGCAATGATTGAATTTTAATCAATTTTTGACGAAGTCAGATTTTGTAGGTACCGTTAGGTATGGATTAAGCATTCGTTGTTTTATTCATCGGCTTTTGCTTAACGACTTCCTAATAATTTACATACATTGTTGGCTGCACATACGAAATATAATATGATATTATCTGATCAACGTGAACGAAAAGATCAAATAAGCAAAACTACTTATCAAGCGTTGGCATTTTTTTTCACTGGATACATATCGATAGTTTGGATGTACTACTACGATTCTGTCTTTTGCGGATTTGAAAAGCATTCTAAATTCCGTATAAATGTGTGGTTCTAGTCCCTATAGAAAATACAGATATCTTATATCTGTATTTTCTATTTTTTTATCGAAATATAAATAAATTTGAATAGATTTCATATTCAGATAAAGGACAATTTCCATGACCAAAATATTCAAGATATAAATGCCAGTCAATGTTATGTAAGGTAAATCAACAGTTAAGCAATGACGCACGGAAAACATAATGTAAATGATTTATTCACTAGGTAGTTGCCGATTGTCAAAGCAGCAAATTGTAAAAGCAATTTGCAGAACATTAAAAACTTATGAAGTTTTTCTAGCCATTGACTTGAGTCCGACTCATTTTGTGTATTGCAAAATACTCCTTGAGAGTGCATAAATTCAAAAAACAAGTACAGTCAAAGACACAATTAGAGGTTTTATTTAGCTAAATATAGCTAAGAGAAAACATGTTCGCTAGACCAAATGTAAGTTTCTATTTTATTTCTCTCTCTGTAAGTCTGGTTGCACACAAAACATACAGATTACAATAATAAGGGTTTCCTTATTTATTTTAACAACTACAGTCGTGACAGTTTTTTGTATCGAGAATGCGTGGCGTGGAAACTGCGTCCATTAGCCGCGATTTTTTCCACTTAATTTATTTATTACTAGCTGTGCCAGCGACTTCGTTCGCGTTTCCCCCGTTTTTTACACATTTTCCATTGTATCTTTTCCCTTATTGGTCGCAGCGTGATGTTATATAGCCTAAAGCCTTCCTCGATAAATGGTCTATACAACGCAAAAAGACTGGTTCGATTTGAAAAGATTTTTTCAAATCGAACCAGTAGTTCTTGAGATTAGCGCGTTCAAACAAACAAACAAACAAACTCTTCAGCTTTATAATATTAGGACAGCCAACAAGAAAAACACAGGTACGGATTAATAAAAATGAATAAAAACAACATTAACTTAAAGCTAAGTACTCATCTTAATTAAAGGATGCCACGGCATGCACAAATAAAGGAATAAAGAACAAAAAGTAGCTATTTAGAAACTTAAAATAAATGACCAACGTAACCACGTTCATTTTGAATTTAATAAAACTGTTCGCGGTTACTCGTTAAAATGCGAAATGCTTGTGATGCATGCACCAGGATTCATGTTAAAAGTTGCAAAATGTTCGTGGGTAACTTCTAACCCGGGCGTAAAGCGTATTTTAACTACTGCTCAATGCAGTTTTTGTTAACATACTTTCGACTTTGAAATGTGTTAAAACTCTTTGCGTCGTTATACTTTCGGAGCCACATTCCGATTTTAATTTTTTTATTTAATTTAACCGATTATGTTTCTAGCAGAGTTAAAAAGTTTTACAATAATCTACACGAGTATTTTATTTTGCACAAGTTATCCTTACCACTCGATACCGTATGTGCCGGATTCTTTCGCCAAACTTACGTCTATAGAGCACCAAAAAAAAAACAAGTTACTTATTAGTATTGAAGTTTAAATATTAAACTTTGACTAAGCTTTGTCAGCAAAAGCACGTAATGAAATGAACAGCAGATTTACAATTGTTTTACAGTTGTCTAAATTTAGAACATAATCTGTATTACTTCCGCATACCTACTATCTGAAACTAATACAGTATTTTAGGAGAAGAAATATGTAGAGTAATTGTACTGTTATGTTATGAAATGTTCCGCTCTGCTTCCCATGCTGTAAACAATAAGATACAATACACAATATCACTAAATTCATTACCGCTTGATAAGACGTACGAAGTTCATTAGAATGTTTGTTTGTGAATTAAACTAACTCAAGCCGCACCACTTCAATCGTAATATTGTAACCTTGACATCATTAGTATAATTGTGATGATAAACTTAACTCAAATGAGAAATAGATAATAAGTATATTAGTAGCAATTACAACACCGTGTAGGTATTAAGATGCGCAATCTTAGAAGATATATAAAATACCTCTTGGTACTATTCGCTTTATAACAAAATAATGCAAACAATTGGAATTGAAATTATCAACATCAATTTGGAATACATAGAAGAAAAGTAATAGATTTGTGAAACTGCACTGCCAACAAATAAGTTAGTTGATAACATTTTCATGCAAATTTTTCCACGACGTCTCAAAGTTTTACACAATTTTGTTTCATGAGGTCATGCAGTTACGACATCTTATAAAACATGATGGTAGCTAAAACTTGCTCTAGCGAAAAATTTAATTTTACTTTATGTTAATAGGCATGTTTACTAAATGTTCCCTAACATATAACATATAACTAAATATAACGGTACCCTTACCGAGGCGTGATTCCATGATGTGAACTCAAGCATTGTCTGTTATTTATTTAGATCTTTTCATAACCCCGCTTTAAACTGTTATAAAAGTAAGTCAAACAAATATGTATGTGTCATTCTATCATACGAGAACGTGACTAATAAAATATTTTGATTTCCAACTGTGCAATAGATAATGTTTTATTTATATACCTAAAACATCAAGAGATTATTTTACATTTCAAATACATACATCACACTTGATGATGTAATTCTCGTACAATCATCCGCAACAGAGATATCGGTTCATCCCATCTGGCAGCTGTGCCAAATAATTCGGCCACTGAAAAAATACCTAACAGAGAACAAACGATTTTGTTTGAACGCAAACGGTCTGATATACAGCCTAACGCTGACTAATGTAACGAAGCTCGACATCTGCAAATCATTCAGCAATAAAACAACATCAATGCCGCCGAATAAGGGCGCTACTTGAAGATGAGCGATAGCGGATTACATTAAGAAGAAAAACATTTACGCGATGCCTAATTAAATCTATTAGAGTCAAATTAGTCTTTATGGGTCTACACGCGATATTAGCAAAGCGAGGGAGTAGCAAATTACATAGCTACTTACTGCCCGACGTTTCGACTGGGTTACACCAATCGTGGTCGCGAGCGAACTGGCGCCGCCCGTCTTCGTCTGTCACAGCGGTTGTGAATTTCTTGATCCACCCCCGAACCAGCACTAATGTCATTTGTACAGCTACCTACATTTGTCTGACACACTACATCTCAATCTATTAGATTTAATAACTAAAGGTTTCCAAATGTGACCATGTCAAACATTCACCTCATGTCAATCTCATATTTATAGTTCACAAGTGAGTGCTTTCTGACTATTGCTTATCTTAACATCATTAGTGTGCCGGTTACCCAATATGAGGGTAACCGTCCCGATATCAACCCGGTAACGGTAACCCGACAACGATACCCGATATCGATCGCCGCGGGATGACTACACTTGCATCCTAAATCCAGGCAGTTATTTCGTTACAAAGACTTAAGTATGCGTGTATACTTTTTGAGTGAGTGTGATTAAAATTTCGAGTTTAGACATCTCTGTCTTCACGCGACGCTTACCACCAATAGACCACCGTCTCAGACAAATCCTATATTACATCGCATTCAGCGCAGATGTGCCTCTCATGTCTGACTAGAATATAATTATCTATCGGAATGCACGGCTTATAATGGCCCACGCGCAAACCAGCGCTGAAATTTGAAATGCTCTATCAACGGCTAACATTCCTGAACATAATGATGGATTGCCGACATTTAATTGAGAATTCGTACCACCTAAGTGTGGAATTACTTGAATAACTCTATTTGCTACGACACTAATGTCTTCATTGAAAAGCTTAATCGAATGAATTACTAAGTACCATCTCCGAAAACGCATGCTCCCATACAAATAAATGAAAATGATCATCTAGTGAGACTACATAAGGCGCGTTTAAGCTTAAATCAAGGGTAAGTACTATGCTTAATTTTATCGACGGTAAACTTAATACAAGGAAAATGTTTATGTTTTTTCTTCGCAAAAAATAAGAATTGAACATGTTTTGATTTCAATATGTGTTATCTATGAAAACTTACACTGTATATTAGTTAATTGTTAAAAAGTTAATGGTATTAACGATCCAGAAAATGCATTTTAAATTAATTAATTCTTCGAATTGATTGAATTAACAAACCACATGTCAATCCCATACTATAGTTCACAAGTGAATTTGTTTATTACCTAAAACCACTATAACTTTACCCTCTTATAAAATATGTACATTACAACTTTTTCAATTTCTAGTTACCAGTATCAGTAAACTAATAACGTATATTGTACAGAAAATATTTTTCATTTCAGACGCGTAACTAGATTCTCACCGCAAGATAAGATTCAAAAAGGAATACAGAAAATATGTTGTTTCCACTGGATACAATTTTATAAGCAAAATAGTGAGTCGTGCTTTTATTAAAGTTTCATTATTTTATAGTAATCTTACATAAAATACGTAGCTGGATTTACAACGTAAACAATTACAACTTATAAAAACATATTTGTTATCTACACTAATCTACACTAATATTATAAAGAGGAAAGATTTGTATTTTTGTATTTTTATATTTTTGTATGTTTGTAAAACTCAAAAACTGCTGGACCGATTGCAATAATTTTTTCACCATTAGAATTTTTTAGAATTATTTAGAAGTAACATAGGCTATATTATATTGTTTTTAAAATTAGGGATCCTTACTAAAACTCCAATAATGTAACCCAAGGTGTAAAAAAATGACCTGAAAAATTACTTACGTCGCGTGCGCTGCGAAAACTATTGATGATAGAATAAAATCATTTACTACGACTTTGCAGAACTCTCCATTATCTACAAAAAATGTCGGGACAGCATATGTCTAAATATTATAGTTATGTCACAGTAAGCGGTTTTTTATTCTAAAAATTTAATTTATATGTCGCCGCTTGAAAAGGCTCTTTATTTGTACCTTGGTATTAATCCTTATTAAAATAAATAAATTAATAATATTCAAGACGGCTTCAGTACCTTTAAATAACTTTTTGAATTATTCAATTCGGACATTTCTTTCGGAAGATATCACGAATTTAAAAATGCAAGTATTAGAAAAAAGTCGCGTGGTTGCCACTTTGATTATAACTTGAAGGAATTTTGAATTCGCTTTAAATTCGTTTCGTAGGTAAATAAGTACCTTTTTTATTTAAATGTAATATTTTATATAGAGATAGAGGTATACCGAAGCGAAGCGAGGGCGGGTCTCTAGTTATACATACATATATTGTTAGGCCTTTTGTGACATATTCCAGTATGCCTGTTAAGAATGTATCTTCTACAAATATACAAAACCCCAAATTTTAAAGGCCAGCCTTTGCTCCACATTTATGATATTTTTTTAAGTTTGTTTTTAGAAAACACTATTCTCATAAAAGCACTTTCGAAGAGTGCTTTTATTTATCGTAAGAAAAAGGATTTTCATACAAAGAATCGTGTCAAAAACGTTTCGTTTGAAACCTATTACTTTATGTACATTTCAACTTTTAGAAAAATTACTGTTACTTAGCATTTGCGTCGGAAAATTCACGTCATTCTTCATGTTGCTGTGTGTGCGCACAACGAAACAAGTTACAGAGATGGTTGCTACAATAAAAAAAGATTACAAGTTAGACGATAACTAAGGTCTATTACGCAAACAAATTATGAACTTTAAAAATTAAAGCAGTTTCGTAAAGCAATTTTCACGATGTTAATTGATACATATGTGAATTTCTTTTAAGATTTACCTCTATCATAAGGTATTGTAAATATATTTTTCTTACGAAAAATATTTTTACATTATAATGTAAAATTAAAAGTGGTGGTTGTTCCCGTCCAACCGGGCATTAATGCGAGTTTTCCAATTTCATCACATATTATAATAGATCAAGGTGTGCCCAAAACATATCATACATGACAGATACATTAATTACAAACAATAATTAACTGATAATTCCCATGCTTCTCACTCGTCAATTAGTTGTTCACAACTTAAGCTGAAATGTGAAGCTAACACTAATAGCGGACTAATTTAGACATTGGCTTAAATTAGTCGAGTCGTCAAAGCCTCCGAGAAAGTTTGGGGCAAAATGAATGGGATGGAAACTAGAACCATCAGTTGAACGTTGAGTTGCCCGATAACGTCTCACCTTTATCAAGCAGGTTTGAAATGAGATCCCTTCGGTCTCGATATCTGATATGCAAAGGTAGGTAAAATACTCAGCCATATGAATTAGATTACGTTCATGCCTTAAAAGGTATTTGACCATAAACGTACCTTTAGATATTTTTGGCAAAGTTTTATTTTAATTTATCAGATGATTAGATTTTAATGATATAATATACTCAAAATACATGATGTGATTGATGGACGTGGAAGAAGCGAAAGTGGTGTGCCAGAACCGTAGCATATAGCACAAAGTGATATCTGCCTATTCCTCTAGGAAAAATGGCCGTGAAATTTGAGTGGTTGTTTTCCCGTGGCAGGACGATTTGCCTTTAGTAATACTATCGAATCATGCAAATTATTTCGCGAAAAAAAGTTTTTTTCTTCAAAGTTTCAAATTAATAATTTTCCAACTTGAAAACGAGAGAAGCTATCGTTTTCTGATAAGATGTGACGTGATCAGGTACTGCTTGCCGCATGAAATCGATGCTTTAAACTAAAGAAGCTCTACGCCCTAAGTAATAAAGCGGTTCGAAAGTGCTTTCGAGTTTCGGTTGTACCTTTCGTAAAACCAGCATTTATTGATTTTAATAAAAAAGAACTGCACAAATCTATTGTGCTACTAAGATAGAATCATTTTACTGCGGGAAAACAACCACTAAAATTTCACGGTGTATAGATATGAACAAAATACAAAATAATTAATCAGATATCTAATGTTGTAATAATTTATTAAGCAGTCGCTTTTAATATATGCAAGATATCAATCATCTAGTTAACTTGATTGATGTGACTACTCCTCCTACAGTTTCAAGAAAAATATTCACGGGTTTCATTATATTAATTCTACAGAACGAATCCCTAAGAGTGCTCCAATAAATTTCCATCTCTGTGTTAAATACCGTTATTTCAAGGCGACAGTTTGTCTTCTAAGCAAATTGCGTGGGTCCTCTTCCATTACAGTATTTTAGACCTGGCAATTTTATATGTTGTTTTTGTTACAAGATTTTATATTCCGAGAATAAAATAAGAAACAGACAAACAAAATATAATAGGAATAAAAAAAAACAAAATAGGGTATTCCTATAATAACAACATCAAAATTCTTCCCTTTATTATTATGGTAATATCTTAACCTTGTTTAGAACTTTAGATAAAGGGGAAAGTTCAAGGTCATAAGCCTATATTTATTGTTTTCATCACCCTCAAGTAAATACAATAGGCAACTGGGATATGCTATGAAAATAAGTTTATGAATAAATTGTATGTTTTCATTTGCTATGAACATAAGTTCACACATAAGTTAGCATATAACTGCTACAATAATTTGTACATATTATAAAACTTATTTACGTCTTTGACATAAACACTGATACCAGAACAATGAGAATATTCGGGAGGAAATTGGAATCAGTGATTCTTTTCTACCTGTCCAGAAACATAATTTTTAACAAACTCTCAAGGTTTACAATAAATCGATTTCTTGAAAAAAAGTATTAGAAAATTATCCTTGTATCTTATTATTTTCTTTTTTATTTTGCAAAAAAAAAAATCTCATCATAAGGGTGCGGTATTATATTTCAGTTATCAATATCAACATACTTACTTTTCTGTCCCTTAATACTATCGTTTATAGGTTCGGCGCAAAATATACAAGATAACTTATCTCCATTCATTCCTAACATCTCACAATCTATCCATGTCCACGACTGCATTACTTAACATCTGAACTACTGACGATGCGGAGTTTCACTCAATTTTCTCATCAACTGGATGACTTCCAATAACCGACTACAAAAGCCTTCATACGTCAACGTGGCAGGCCATTAAAATGCCCACCCAAACACTCAGCCACAATGATTATGGGTTCCTACGGAAATCAATTTACTTAATAATTATTTGGTACCTCAAGTATCTTGGGTAACTTGAATGGAGTATACTTTTGACACCACTTTTCCCTTTATACGTTCAATGAAGTTGACATTTTCAGTAAACAAGTAAATTGATGCCGGGAGTGTTATAATGAAGACGTGTACAACCGTTTTGAGAAGTCTCTAAGTACTCATTGCAAATTTTTGATCACAAATAATATAAAATATTCTCAATTCACAACTTCGGTAGCTTCTTTGTATCTTTTTATTTATAGTAGCTTTTTCGGTAAAAACAGAAAAAAATGCTTTTATATTTCTATGCATCAATAACCTGCTCAAACTCATACATCCTCAAAATTCTCAGTAAGTATAAAACTACGCATAGTTCAGTTGTAAATTAAAGCCGACATTCATACCAAAAGCATAAAGCTTCGATTAACAGGAAGACCTACAGTCAGCCATCGAATAGATTTCACAAAAGTACACATAACGCCTTACGCATACGTCCGATTGATAGAAGTTTTTTACGCATCTCTGCTTGGCAAGTTGCCAATAGCCCATAAACGAGAGACGCAGGCGCAAAGAGAATCCGCACTGTAGTAAAGAAAGAGTTACTGCGTTGCCTTTGTTTGCGTTCGACGGCGATATCCAGAGAAAATATTTGGGTCATTAAAACTGGAGGGGATCAAGGTCCCCGGCAGTGCAAGGCCAAGTTTGCGTAAATAAAACAACAACTTGTTTTTCTCCCAAAGTTACATGCGATAGTGTATGGAAAATTACTTGGCATTATTACTACGCGTAGATAAAAATAGGGACTGAACCAGTAGGTGTCAGTCTAAAATCATATTCATATAATGTTTTTAAAGTTCATTTATTCATAATTGTACACATTTTCACTTATATCAAGTACACGCCTCTTGTTCAACATAACATTTTAGACAGAGATAGGTCATTACAATATATAGTTTACGATGCTATACCCGAGTGCAAGGTTATATTGAATGTAACGAACGACCGCTGGGATTCCTACGAATCCATCACGATCAATCATAATTCACCGCACAAATAGTGAACGCAACACAAAAATGTTTACGCTGCAAATTCTGTGGCCACAATCTCTCGTTTAAACCATCTATTCGATTAAGGAGATTCGGGTCGGAAAAATAATAAAGACGCCTTTATACTGTTTTTTTTTTCAGACCGTCTAGGTTTAAGAATCTTATGATTGTCATCCTATGCAAAATCGAAACCTTGAATGTTTGAAAACAGTAGGATACAAAACTTGGCTGGTTTTTATTGCTACTATTGTTGATAAACCTTTATGTCAGCAAGACAGAGATTCTGCAAACGATAGATATAGGTAGTAACTCCGAAGTAACAACGTATTTTTTTCGATAACGGTCGTTTAGTGTGAGATCGACTTAGTTTATTTAAGAAAATGGTCTGTTTGTTAGAAATGTAAACTTGCTGCTTCATATTTTATAAGATTACGTTTATTAGATGTGTATAGAACAAAAAAAGTGTTACTGTGTGTATAAATAATAAGTGTAAATAGTTTTATCATACAAGCAATATTGCTAAAGTTATACGTGTTTTAAATCCTGATGAAACAGTTAGTTTGCACTTATCATACAAACTAGACGTAGGACGTCTTATTCGGAGATGAATAATAATATTGTTTTCTAAGTTTTCATTATGATACAAAACGTTTTATTATAATTAATATGACAATACATTAGTCCATTGTGAAATCGAGTTGCAGTCACATTTCTTATTGTGATTTTAAATAAAGTCAAAATCGCCTGTGGCCACAATTCAGCGAAGTATAAGAAACAAAAAAAAAATAGTTGTTGATATTGAGCTGCTAGCAGCACCAGTGATGGTTATAAATATGATCCGCAAACTGAAAATTGTACTTCGACGTTGCATCCTCGAGATTTATGATAACACTTGTAGTCCACTCTTCAATGTATTAGGCATCGAACACTATTTTAGAATACTGAAAAAATAAACTATTAAAAAAACATAAGTCATCCTCATTTTACCGCTCACCTGTGACATTGACGTCTTGTGTCATTCGCTTTTCGTGTTGGGCATCGGTTTATGTTTATCCATGTAATTTATTGTTTAAAGTGAGTAATTAAGCAGTAATAAACAGTGTAAGTGTAAATTATGAGAAAGGGAAACGTAAGTAAGGATTTCGAGCATTTTAATCACAAAAAATCTCGAAAGAAAGTTACTTAAACAACAAACATCCAGTGATTCCGGTAAGTGCTTTACATTGATTAAATTTATCACTTCCAAAGGTTTTACACGCTCAATGCGGTGTGGATAATAATAGTGCAGTAAGCGTAATTATAAATTACAATAAATTACTATATAAAATAAACATAACTTATGACTATGACACGTAAAAAGTAGGGTTATGGATGTTTTGTTTTACACAAACAATTTCCCCTATATTAGCTAAAACGTAACTTAAATTGGAATATTTATTCTGTTTAGCCTTTTGGCACAGCACATTATAGTACCATGATAGGATTATGGTCCATACTGAGAACAATTAATCAAAGCAAAATCATTTATTGCTAGTCACATAAAGGATAAATATATAAAAATAACATTTTAGCTTTATAAACATTATAAACCAACTTAAAATTTAAGTAAAATAGAACATTATTATAACAATTAAAATTACTGATCATTAAACAATTATTGTAGTGAGTCATATGA
Source organism: Maruca vitrata (assembly GCA_039566165.1). Classification (NCBI taxonomy): domain Eukaryota; kingdom Metazoa; phylum Arthropoda; class Insecta; order Lepidoptera; family Crambidae; genus Maruca; species Maruca vitrata. The sequence continues at coordinate 11,292,161 of CM076923.1, forward strand.
CTTGTTTATAAGTTATTCTTTTAATCCTGCAACGGACTGAACCTGTTGAAAATTTTCATTGGGTTAGAACCTTATGTCAAAAGAATAAAGTTCAGAATTTGGTGGGAATATTTAGCTATGGATAAAGTTTAATCTGTGTTTTAGTATTGTAATATGTAGTACCGTGACGTACTCTGTACTAAATACACATTATGTTATACTGTGATGATAGTTTACACTAAGATAAATTATGTGTGAGGTGATTACAGTCTGTTCTAAATACAAATTATATAATATTGTAACAAGAACATATAAATTATTTATTTTTTTGGATGTCAACTTAAACAAAATCACACGACAGTCAATCATGTTGTGTGTCATATATTGAGTTCAAAAATGGTCTGGAGACAGATAAAGAATCTCGACTCATTATTATTGATACTGATGACAGTTATCACCATCACCTTATGATAAAGATCATTTTGCCACCCATATACCAGTAAATGCAAAGTGCATGAGTAGATTATAATCCTATTTGTTCCATCTTCATTAACATTTAAATATGTCTTAAGGGAGATAATAAAGGACAAAACCACAGGAATAATGATTGGTCCAAGTTGGCCAAGTCAATCCTGTACCCCCGTTTAGGTGTACAGTCAATCACATCTCCATTGTTCTTCGGACATGATTTAAGATAGTACAACAAATATATTAAAAGCTTTTGAAATATTATGGACAGTGTGTTGATGGATACAACACAGTATAAATAAAGACACACATAGTTTAAATAATACATATAAGAAGAAATATATAGAAGATATATATAAGTGAATTGAAATATGAATAGGTAAAACATGGAAATTCATATTGGGACGTGTATAAAGGAGATATTATATGATGTGTTTAGTATTATTATATATTTGTTAGGATATCCAACAGCAAATCCATAAGTAAAAATTACACATGATTGAAGATACAAAGCCAATAATTGGATATTACAACAAATAGAGTAAAAACTCTTGAAATATTATGGACAGTATGTTTATGGATACAACACAGTATAAATAAAGACACTCATAGTTTAAATAATACATATAAGAAGAAATATATAGAAGATATATATAAGTGAATTGAAATATGAATAGGTAATTAATAGAAATACATATTGGGATGTGCATAAAGGTGATATTATATGATGTGTGTAGTATTGTTATATATAGTATATATATGGGTATTATTAAATATGATTTTACACATATATGCATTACAGAGAATAGTGAATAAATGTGGTAAAAATTCCCATAGTGATTGAAAACATGCTAGTGGTTGTTGATCAGTATTGTGTGTTTAAACACTACTTTGGAGCAAATAGATCGACGTTACTAAAAGTTGAGTCATACACCTTATATACCTTGGTTTATATTTAATGACGTAGTATTGTGATGTCATATCACAATTTGATGATGACTCTTAGCCGTTTTCGGCTACTGCGACTATTATGAAATATATCAAAATATACATAAGTATATATAATACTAGCGCTCCGCCCGCGACTCCGTCCGCGTGGAGACGTTTAACATTACTTCTTTTTAGAGAAGTCCATTAAAAATCGGTCAATATCTGTACCAAATTTCATTGGTTCAGTACTCTATGCTGTGATTGCGTAACAGATAGGGTTGCCATTCGTCCGGATTTCCCCGGATCAATTAAGTGCCCAGGTTTTACCTAATGTGACCGACAATCTTCATGATCTTCGAAACCGCTGTTATGTCCGAGATTTTGCTGTGTTTATCCGGCATCACCAGTAAGGTGATGGCAACCCTAGTAACAGAGAGTGTTAAGGATAAATAAATATATACTTATTCAAAGGATGTAATACCTTGACTTAAATTATGTAACTGCACTTTGTATGCAAATAAATATTTGAATTTGGCATGACAGTACTAAGTATGTAGTGTTCCATAGTCACTACTAAATACAAAGAATGTAGTACCGTGACGAGATTACGGTCTTTTCTAAATACAAATTGTAGTACCGTGACGAGATTACGGTCTTTTCTAAATACAAATTGTAGTACCGTGACGAGATTACGGTCTTTTCTAAATACAAGTTGTAGTACCGTAACGAGATTATGGTCTTTCTATGTACAAATTATGTAGTACCGTGACGAGATTACGGTCTTTCTATGTACAACTTATGTAGTACCATGACGAGATTATGGTCTTTCTATGTACAAATTATGTAGTACCGTGACGAGATTACGGTCTTTTCTAAATACAAATTGTAGTACCGTGACGAGATTACGGTCTTTCTACGTACAACTTATGTAGTACCATGACGAGATTATGGTCTTTCTATGTACAAATTGTGTACTACCTTGACATGATTATAGCCATTACTAAGTACAAATTATGTCTAAACCTTAAGATGGCCACTCAGCGCGCTCGGGCAGCTCGTCGCCAGCGGGAGTTGGTAATACCAAAACGATGAGGAACTATATAAGGAACCAGAATTGGATTGACTTGCGATCGGTACTTACAGTGGCACAAGAGCACGACTTGGATCTGTACGAAGGAAAACTCCGATCCTTTTAAACGCTAGACCTGCTATAATATATGCTGAACCTTCGTGGAAGCTGATGATCTTCGGACTTTCTAGATATTTTGAGTGACTCAATGGTCGGGTGAATACCGTTTGAACCAGAAATAGTAGATGGAGTCTCTAAACGTGGGGGTGAAATCCTAACTGGTGGTATATATGGGGAAGCTTTTATCAACTTTTCTAATGCTTGAAAGTGCTTTATTATTAAAAGGCCTTTATAAGATCAATAATTAATTAAAATACCACTGATGGGTTATGGATGGTAGGATGTTTTTCTACTCTGAGTATAATAATGGGAAAATGAACTTAGCAGATTGCCTGAAGGAAGATTTTAATTTGTGGAAATCATAATTATGACCTTTTTTGACCGGTTGTTATTTATCTCTGGCCTTCCTTTGTTACCAAGATGAACGCGCCTGAGGGTTACTGTTGATGCAGAAATGCATATTAACTACATACTTGTATTTGGAGAGGGAGACAACTTGGAAGCAAATTGGTTTGCAGAAAGCCACGCAATGGACAGATTGCTCAGGATGGACATTGCGACTGCCATGTCGTTAAGAGATCGAATGAGTGGCGTTCAAAATGCCTGGAAAACGATTTTAAGGGTCTTTATAAAACCAAACCTTGTTTGCCAAAGTACACAACAACTTGGGATCCTAGTATTATTTATACCCATATAAACTTTGTTGACAACCAACACCACATCTCTAATCTGAGTTAGTAATGTTGGACTTATTTCTCTAACATTGAAATCATAATAGACTCGTCGGGTATATTTATTTTGTGACGTGGCTTTTACAATGATAGAGACATATGCTGGTGCATATTTTTGATAGATATTGATAATACGTTCCTTAATATGGTAAAATATACTGATAGTATATCAATAGTCTAGCAGCGCATGCGACAAAAAACGTTTTATACGGTTCTTTTTTTTTACACCTTGGGTTACATTACATATTGTACTAACGTGGGACCGGGAATTGCCAAGATGTTCCTTGGTACACATCTGTTTATTGACTGCATTAAATCATGGGCTGGTATAGACTAAGTTACATACCACAATATGAAGTGAAGTGCTATATTCACTTCAATATATTTAGTTATGGGCCCCTAATCCGTTTAACAATATAACTAAGATAAGTGAAAGAATTACACTTAAAAATTTATATCCCATGTTCACCACAGATAGTGTAACTTTCTAACTAACTAAGTTTTCTGAAATCCTTCAAGTGGTTTCAGTGCCTCTTCTATGAAACAATCAAACAATGAAATATTTATTCTTAATAGTATTTGTATAGATGATTTAATTAGACCTTTAGCTCCGATTGGTGACCACCTCAATCGCTCCTTCTCAAATTAACTTTGCGAAATAATAGGCAGTTTTGTTTTCACCACAAACTATAGATACTTATCGTGAGATATTATTGTTTACTTGTAAAAACCATTTTACACACGACAAGATTTACCATTAGTTGTCGTTATAAAAATAAAACACTTTAACTGTGATACAAATACTTAAGTTTTTTGAGCTATCAGTTTGTGACATGCTTCGATTTCAGCAGCAAACAGACAGGGTCTTCGGATAAAAATCTTAAGGAAAACTGCGAATTGGACAGGCGATTCGTAGGTGTTTAACAGATTTTATTAAATATTATTTGAAATAAAAATCATGATGCTATTGCACAGGCTGTACACAGTAGTCGATTGTGTGCATGATAATTAAAATAGAGAATTATTAGGTACCCATATAATTTATGAAGACTGATTGAAACTAATAAGTTAAAACACTTAAGTTTCCATTTAAAGATGTGTTTTGCAACTTGTAGGTACTCTGAACATCTACAAGTGTTATCATAAATCTCGAGGATGCAACGTCGAAGTACAATTGATGGTTAAACAAACTTACCTAAAGTGAAGTTTGACCGTAATTGTACGAGACGTTGCATCCGAAGAGATTTATGATAAGTTCCCACCCTCCCTTAATAGCCCTTTTATAAGTATCATTATTGCAAAACTAGCTCTAAAACGAATGACACAAGACGTCAATGTCACAGGTGAGCGGTAAAATGAGGATGACTTATGTTTTTTTAATAGTTTATTTTTTCAGTATTCTAAAATAGTGTTCGATGCCTAATACATTGAAGAGTGGACTACAAGTGTTATCATAAATCTCTTCGGATGCAACGTCTCGTACAATTACGGTCAAACTTCACTTTAGGTAAGTTTGTTTAACCATCAATGATACAGCAAATTGTGTTCCTCACTGTACCAACGCGTACACTATAACTGATAAATTTGTTCTAGCATTGTTAGAAGTCGTATTGTAAAATATGTTTCATTTTATTCGAAAGTCAGACGAATAGCGAGAAATACTAGACAGAAAAGAACGTAAGGTCAATGCTCTTTAATCAACTCTGAGATACTGTGTTAACACTTTTCTCATGCTATTGTAATCATGTAAGTCCTTTGTAAATAAAATTATAATTTACTTATTTAGGTACATTCTCAAAAGAGTTTTAATGTAAGCTTGTTTAATTTTGGTGGCCATATTATTTTTAGTAAACTTGGCCATTCCGAAAGCACCGCTATCGACCTCCTTGGCATGATGCCTTTGGGCAGCAATCTGAGGCATATAATTTATTATGCAAAACCTAATAATCATGTTCACAAAGAATTTTATAAAAACAGGCAAATAACGCAAGGAATTTGTTTATGCATAAAGAAAAAAATATACCTTGGTTTTATTTTCTAGAGTTCTAAAGAAATAAGCTTATTGAGCTTCACTTGGCTCAAACATTAGTACGATACGATTTCTAACAATGCTAGAACAATTTATCGGTCACAGTGTACGCGTTGGTACAGTCAGGAACACAATTGCTGCAACATTTTCAGTTTGTGGATCATATTTATAACCATACTACTACTCTTAAGCTGAATTGTGGCCCTGGCGATTTAGAACATATTGAGAAAGATGGAAATCCGTTTAGAATAACGCTTTAAACAAGAAAAACAACTTTTCGTATCATATTAACAACAGATGCTCACATGTGATCTTCCCTTAAATGCAACCCGATAATTTACATTGTATCTCAAATTCAAATGATGTTTCTTTTCCGTACTTTATTTATATTTATTTGCAATTCGTCAGCAATTACAAGGACTTTAATTAAGTTTCGCTTCATTTACTTTGTTCATCCATTCATGAGTGATCGACGGTGCTTTTTATGGTCATATTGGGAAAACATTATGCAGATATATGGTTGAGGAAACTGACTTTACATATACAAATTCCAGTAAACTTATAAACATGTATCGAGCAAGTAGCTTTATGGTGTTCGAGTTACTTTTAAGTGTGAGGCGTAAATGGAAAATTGCAATAAATGGTTCTCCTACGATTTGCGATTCCTTACTGCAAGTTAAAAGAAACGTAAGCTGAATGAAATTAACGAACATAATATATTAACTATAATTATAATGAGTTGCAATTTTGAAGAAAGCTCAAATCAGAAGCACCCGTAATCGACGAGCATACTTGAAAAGATTGATGGATGAAGAAGAATCAAAAGTGGTGTGTCAGAACTAAGCACAAGGCAGGAAGTGATCTCTACTTACCCCTCTGGGAAAAGACGTGATTCTATGTACGTGTGTATGTAAGTTAAGCGATTTTGTACAATGCTATTTCTATAAATACCCACAGTTAACTGCCTCGTTGGTCTATTGGTAGCAAGTGCTGCGTTAGGACCGAGAGGTCCCCGGTTCGAGTCCGGGGTCGGGCAAAATTTGTGTGAGTTTTTCTGTTATGAAATTACTCAGCCCGGAATTAGGAAGTTGGCGGTTGATCGCCCGTGCCCCGGAAAGCACGTTAAGCCGGTGGTCCTGCGCCCGATCTCTCATCGGTCATGTCGGATTGCCGTCTCACCAAATTATGAGAGTAAGGGAATAGAGAGTGCACTTGTGTTTGCGCGCACACTTGTGCACTATAATATGTCTTGCGCACTTGGTTGATCTCAATTGAGATCGGCCGCCATGGCCGAAATCGGTCGGACGCCTTATTTTATATTAAATACCCACAAAAAATGTTTTCTAGAATGTATTTGTGTTTATTATCTTAAAACAATAGGCAAAACACTTTTCCACAGCTATATTTTAAAGATACCACATCATACATTTACCCTTTGAAACGTCTGCCATGATTAACAATCCTTACATGATTAATGGGAGAATCGTTTGATGAATTTTCACTTGCGGTTAAAATCCATATTTAGTAAATGATTTTTGGCGATACTTTACCGACATTTTCGTAAACTTCGGGGTATCATAAATCAAAAGCATTATTAAGATGGTATGAACTGAAGCTACATCAAAAATATATTGAAAATTATTATCACAGTGCTTTTCATCTTAAGCGTGTTCAAGGCTTCATACTGGGGGTAAAAAATCAAAAACTAACCAAGAGGTAATGTAGATTGCTAAAAAATCAAGCTTATGATTCGGTCTATACCCAGATAGTGTATAGCCTCAAGATAATACTTTATTTAAGTATCTAATGGACAAGGAGGGACATCGTCAATGAATTTTAACTAAACCTATTTGAGGCTTAGTGTGGTATTAGAAGCTTACTGCTTCAAAGACTGCACCTGTATTTGTATACCCTAGACAGGATTACACATAGAATTAGAAATAGCCTGTACGTCTAGACCTTACTCGCTTAAACGTTTAAACCCTCTCCGAGGCGCAATAGATTACAATCAGTCAATTTGCCCTCACAATTCCCGGTACAGTCGTCATCATAAGAATTTACGAGGCAACAGAACACTAAGTGCAGACCCGACGTCGCCCAATAAACAAAACAGCCAGCCATCGGAACGGGCTAAGTGTCTTGACACAAATCTTCTAAGGAAATTACTAGACCAATATACTTTTGGGGTAAGATTGGCGTATTCATGTTTAAATGAAAGACGTAAGGCTCGATGGAACACTAAATATGAGCCTTTATGGGTCTAAACGCGATATTAGGAGTAGCTTTTTTTCCTAACTGACATACGATGATGGCTTGGAGTAGCCTGCTCATCATCACCGGACTTCCGGACAAGCGGATGGCTCTCAACCCTCAAATAACTCTTTATTTGAGGAGTGAGAGCCATCCGCTTATAAGCTTCTTCTACTTACTGCCCGACAGGTGACGACCCAGGACAAATATTTGTATGACGAAAATCGATGTTTGTTCCGTGTCTGGGTGTGTTGTTAAACATATTTAAGTATGAGAATAACTGTTGTTTCTTATATCCTTAACACAAGTGCTTTAGATACTTACCGCGGAATTTGATCAAAGTATGTGATTTTGTGTAATACTTATTTTATTTTTTATTTAACTTAGCCTTCAAACACAGTACGTCGTATACATTAAAGAGGTCCGTCTGTTTTAAATCCATTATAGATGGCCAAAACCAGCCTAATTATGTATTAAATATGTACGTATGTGTCTATACTCATTAGTCTAAAATATTTGGATCAATCCTTTTTTAATTATCTTAGTTAAGTAAACCGCTTCACTTAATATTTAATGGCTTGGAACATTACGCTAACGTAATTACAATAGGTGCCTACTATGCGAAACTAATACTTTAAGTTATATAGATTTAGCACTAATATTATACTTAGCCTTATTTTCATATTAAACTAACTGTGCCAGCGACTTCGTCCGCGTTTTCCACCGTTTTTTGCATATTTTCAATTTTTTCAATTCCAACCAGTAGTTCCTGAGATTAGCACGTTCAAACAATCATACAAACTCTTTAACTACATTATAATATTAGTAAAGAAGTATATTTAAAAAAAAATTCAGACATTAATAAAGAAAAGAACATTATGTTTTTTTTTATTTCTTTAATTTAGCATTGCAAGTGTAATCTCAATCTAGATTCCTTAGATCTAGTCTTTGAATCAAATTACAAAATTAGGTTTCAGTTCGTAAACAATCATCATCAGAGGACTCTTATTATGTGACCAGGCGAATTTTTCCGTGATTAAAATTACAATATTAATGTAGGTTCATCTTCTCAAAACGATCGCACCAATCTCATAACCTTAATTGCTGTTTACATTATTAATTGGAAATAAATTGGGATACCGGACGCAATGATGTTTGACGGCTCAAGGTTTGAGAGCCTTCGGATCGGAAATGTATTTACTGGCCAAGAACAGACGCACGAAGGGATCCGTATAAAAAATCAGTTTTATGAGAACCACGCTAAAATATAGGTCTTTACATTTATTAACAACTTTTAGTGTATGTTGTTATAGCGGTAACAGAAACATACTTTCTGTAAAAATGTCATAGTCTGGCTATTGCAGTTAATGAGCTAGATCCCTCTGACAGACAAACAACGGAGTCATTTTTATTCAGTTCGGTTGACACTCTTCAGATATGGTAAGTACCCCAAAAAGGTTATTTTCGTCTTATTGGTGTCTTAAAAAATGTTAATAAGTAGGTAACCTTAGGTGTCTAATTGTCTATAGGTATCTATTAACTTTTTATATTTATTTTTCTTAACACACATTGTATACCTATGTACTTAAGTCTATGACTGAAATTAAACATGTTTGTCTCTATGTATGTATATACGTACACGTGATATGTGTATACAGTTTTATGCAACTTTAAATCTTATCATAACGTAGTAACAACCCATGGTGTGCATATTTCAGTGCAGGCGACTGTATATGTATAGACATAATATGCAATTAATATAATATCTGGCTCCTAATATCCAAATTGAAATCACGTATAGAACTAAACAATCGAACTACGAGATAAACGAGGCAGAACAGACAAATGCCATTGAGCTGCGTCGACAAAAACCCAGACCACTTTGTATGCCGACGGCTACAATGATACCAATTGAACTCGGCCTAATGTTTGTTCGCAAAAAATATTCCTCATTGAAGCTGGGTTTCCTGAACACATTGCTTACTTAATTGAAGCAAAATTGCTTTCTCAAAGCAAGGTTATCCAGATTGATTGAGCTAAGTATTCTGTCAATCTTTTAAACAGGGGGGTCGTGAGATGCCATTTTTAATCTTCAGGGAGTTTGCGTCCAGTGTAATAGATTATATTGTGCCTGTCAACCTCATATATGAACCTCACTGTCTTTATCATCGCGTACAGTGAGATCATCCTGGATCTCTAAGGCTGATTATGGATGCGCTGAAGAAACGCTGATCTTCGGCGCTGATAGATTTTTGTATCGGACATCGGCGCCGACCGGTCAGCGTTACTTAAAAACGGTCCCTATATCTTTATCCCTATCCTCTACGCATACTGGACCATCAGCGCTGACGGTCAGCGCAAAGAAAATCAGCCTAAGTATTTCATTATACATACAGACGAATTGAGAACCTCCTCCTTTTTTGAAGTCGGTTAAAAAGAGACCTGGTGCCGTTCAATACGAGAGGTGAGCTATATTAAAGATCGATCTGTCATCAACAATATCGTCTGTTTTAGAGAAATATAAACACTGATAAAACAATAGTTTATTATTTACTTATACCAAATAGCTCTTAAGTGCCGCTTATCAGATTATTAAAAGAAAACAGCCCAGTAACAGTAATCCCCGAAAGAAAAACAGTTGGCGAATTAGACGCCGCCAATCCACTTACCTAAGCGTATTCGGTTACTACAACAAAAGTCAGAAACTTAACACCTGATAAAATATAGGGCACGTTGAAGGGCAGTCAAGTAAGCCAAGAAACTGTGGAAGAAGCCTATTTCGGTAAGTAATTGGGCTTCTTATTTAGAAGTGGTTGACTAATTATTAAATGTGAAGTAAACTTTCGTCTGTGTTCTTTCAAAACTACTGTACCAAATTAAGTGGAATTTAGTACACAGATAGTTTAGAGTGTGAGAAATGGGATACTTTTAATAAACTGCGCTTTAATAAGGAGGCTCGAGTAAAAATAAGCCCACTACTTCAATTCCAAAAAAAGCAATAGAAAACTTAATTGATTTAACAATATACGACAATAGTTCAGCGTTATAGAATATTCTCTGAGTTCGAAGGAACTGGTTCTCTTTACAGAAGTTAAAGATCTGACATGAACACTAGGTAATACCAGTTAAGACTAGAACTTAGTTATAACATGTATAAGTATTCACGGTAAGCTTATCCCATGTAATCGCGAGAAAATGCGCTAGATAAAACATATAACAACCTGGCAAGTTTACTTTACGGTCTTATAGGTACTAAACAACCAACTATCTTGAACTTAGCTGTTAGTAATCTCCGTGATAACACAGCTTTGGTTTGCACCTGATGCTCAAAGCCGCAACAACTTACCGAACCTATTCTTAGAAACTGGCTGTAGTCAGAATAAGTAATGGTTTCCTAGCTAGAAGTACCAAGTCGCTTTTAAGACAAAAGAGAGTATAAAGTCGGTGTTACATACTGCAATATGTGGCTACTTGTTGGGATATGCATGGAAAATGTTAACGTTGTGTTACGTTGTGTTTACGAGTTATTTGTGGTGTAACATTTTATGTTATGAACGTAAACATACAATTAATGTTACATTGTTCATTCAAACTACTCCCGTATACAGTGGCACTTTATTAGTGGTAGCACTTTACTATTGCAAGTTTTACACTTGTGCAAAAAACCTTGTAGGTACTGAATCTATGTTTAATGCAATGCACAAAAAAAAACAGCGAAGTACTTTGTTTCGTAGATTATTTTCTACTTAATACAATCTTACTTTACGAGTCTCCTGTACTACGAATTCATACCAACTCCATTTTCAAAACTAAATTAAACGTATCCTAGATTGGAAACTCAATCGCAGTCCCATCTAAATGTGTGCAATGCAGCCCTAGCCGTAGCCAAATTGTTGGTCTAAACAACGTTTTGACTTCAAATTAACAAAGGGAATCGAATTCAAATTCGACATGACATAAATCAGGAGCCGGCAGATTGTTCACAAATTCTGAATATTAGGTTCTCTGAGTATATGGAAAACTCATTACGCAATATGTACGGGTTTTCGCGTTCAGTACACTCCGCCTTGTCATTTCGAACGAATTCGAACAACTCAATACAACAGAGTATTTCCAAAGTTCGCGTAACTTCTTTATTGACAAGTGTTCAATATATGGAGTAAGCATACGAATTTGTAGGTGTGGCCATATATTTGTACTTTTTATTAGTCAGTTATCAAATTTGTCTTATGGATTTAATTTATATAGTATGGGTAATGGATATTGGGACATGTTTTAGTTAGGGCTATTATGGCTATTTGTCTTTCCGATGGAAATAATATTAAAAATATTATACGTAGGTACTACATACAGCTACAATCTCCTTTGTCTTCTAAAGGTGAATATTAAATACCTGCAACAAAACAAAAAAACATTAGAAATTGTGATTAAGTAGAAAGGTGACCTTAATCTAATAAAATTTAAATTAAGAATTGCAGTCACATAGTAATAATGTTGATTTGATTTCAAATTGTATCTTAACTGATGTTAAAGGTACTTCTTAAGTGCATTTTGCACTTTTCTTATCTAAGCTTTCTGGATAAGAACGAGAACAGAAAACAATTAAAATACTGAGTGAAGTATTTCCACAAATGACTGCACTCGCTTTATTGACTTTATTGAATGAAAACCACGTGCCATTCATTCGGTCCCACTCTTAATGCGCCAGTAATAGGTGGAGGAAAAGTCGGTTTGGAAAAGCATTTCAGTCAACTGGGAACAAGCTGATCTAAAAAATATTAAAATAATTATTAAGTAATTCCATCTATTGACAAAAAGTAAAACAAATGGATTGTACAGATGTAAAATATTTTTTTTTATTGGCCACAGAAGAAAAACAAACAAATGTCCATAAACTTATTAGCCAGAGATTCCCAAACTAGACTTAGCCTGTATTTTGGGAAACCATGGAAAACCAATTAAGTGTGTTATCACAGATTTTTTTTATCTAACCTTTTTAGTAAGCAAGAAAACACAAAAAAGAGGCTCTACTAATTTTTTGGCCACGCCTAGGATTAACTCGCCTTCTTAATTGCGCTTTTCCATAGTTTGTTTTAATTCTAAATATTTGTCTTTATGGGTCTTCACGCGTTATTAGGAGTAGCAAATTACACAGCTACTTACTGCCCGACGATTCGACTGGGTTACACCAATCATGGTCGCGAGCGACTACTAAGAAGACGCGAAGACTAATATTTAGTGTAATGGAACGCGAAAGTCTAAAATTTTAATATACTTTTGTTTTCCATTGTTTGCCTATATAAAATAACCCATTTAAACCGTACCAGTACCTAAATATAGATACAAATGAAACTCATGTGACATGGGCCTGAACACAAAGCACTTTAACTATTGAATGCTATGTATTTATTTCTACCTATAAATATATGGGATAAGTGGATAAGTGCGGCAAAGAAAACCTTAAAAATTAAAGACAGGTTGATAGGTAAAATATTTAGGGAACAATAGGGACCATGAAAAAGGTTGGCACAAAAGATCCCATGGGTCAAAGTTCAGCGGGAAGGGTTGCTTTTCTTCTTTTATAAAGGTTCACCTGTACGAAAATCTTGATGGGAAATCTTAAGTATCCCCGTTTTTATCCATGTAAGAATTACTGGCAGCCGACTTTTATATTATGTCCAGATATAACTGACATTAGTATTAGATAAGAAATAGTTTTAAATCTGAACTAGTGCTACTTTATGTCTTTGTCATCAACAACTTAAGGTAAAGGTACAAATTGATGGAGTCTCTATACTAAGGCCCAGTTAAGGCTTAAAAAAGTAAAAAAATATTGTTACAAACCTTGAATAAACCTTATAAATCAGTTAGAATTTTCGTTGCGTAACGCAGTCATATACAAACTAAGGCAACGTCTTATATCAATGAGAATAATTTAGGATGACTGAGCTGAAATACGTTTAATATCGACAATGCAATACAAACGCAGCGATTTCAGTACTGTCGTAGCTAATTAACTATGAAATTCAAAGCGCTCTGTTCTATTCCATATCAGAACACAGCCTAAGCCTATTCCAATCGGTTACATACATTACAATATAGCATTAACAGATGAATTCTCTTTGTAATGCAATATTGAAAGCATACAGAGTCCAACATATTATCATCCACAACCATTGTATTAACGCAATCAAATCTCATGACTTATAAAATACACATTATATTTGTTTTGTATCTAGATGACGCATTGTTAAAATTCTATCAGAGTTGTTATAGGACATGATATTGCTTACGATTTATTGTGTTAAGTCACGAAAATACACAGTGTTACCCAACTGTTAACAACCAACGCCTTATTTTTCTCAGCCACTGAACCAAAATGGGCCACTGCACAAATACAACACTGTAAATGAACAGACAACTATCAGCTCAGAATCAGATGTGAAAAAGAGGTCAACACCTGAGCTTAAGTCTTCGCCTACTGAACAAGGCTTCAAATGAAAACAGATGTTTCAAGTACTCGTCTAGATTGCGTATTGTGATCTGTGCTAATTGGAAAACGGGTATCGAATAACGAGCTAAACCCCTTTAGTGAACGGTGTATTGTCTTCATTGTCATATCTAGGGCTGTCGGGGTGATTGGAGTTATAAAAAATAATTATACTTACTGGCATAAAAGGGCCCTATTAGAACCTAGAACAATGTTACACAACATACTAAAGCTTAATTGCTATAGACCTTTACTCGTTTCTGTGTACCAATGTAATTATTTGGTTCTCTTTTATTTAAATAAACGTATGTCAAAAAGGACCGTTCTTTTTATTTGGTCAAATAAGAACTACATTCCCAGAGTTCTATTTTTGCTTTATCGTCTAGAATCTAGATAAACTATAACTTAGCATGAGTTAATTCGAGAATTTACTACAAAAAACCCTTTATTTCGACATTGAGGGCCCCCTAAACGAATTCACCAGAAAGCATAGAAAATATTAATTACAAAAGCAATTCAAAGACCTCTCTTTGAAAAAATTGTCTTATTTCAACCACGATTAGCTGCCTAACCATGCTTAATATTAGTGAAACTAGAGCTGAGCAATTTACAATAATAACTCTTCCGAAAATAAACAACTTAAACACCCACCACCAAAACTCTTTACCTTCATATTTTTTTAAATTCTTAATAACTGTTTGGATAGGCTCATCATCTCAAAAGCCTAATTAATTTCAAACAGTCCTATACAAACTTTACCCGTTATACTTATCTTAAGAACCAAGCATATCTGGTAGCATTCCCGTTCGAGGCCTGAATTAGCAAGAAATGCTTTAATATCACAATTGAAAATAATAAATAATATAATAATAATAACATATTTCAAAATTCAGTCAACACAATAGTCTGGTGAGTCACTGATAGATGTTAAGGCTAATGCCCACGACATGAAGACGGTATGAAATCCATAGTAATTTCACAAATTTTCAATGTTTTTATTTTTTTTTGCAAATGAATTATGTCTTATTAGGCACTAGTGTACCCGCCCTCGCTTCGCTTCGGGTATATTTTACATAAAAACCTCCCTCTTTAATCGCCTTAACTAGGAAAAAAAACCGCATCAAAATTTGTTGCCTAGTTTAAAGATTTAATCATATAGGTGTAGGAATATAGGGCCAGAAGCGACTCTGTTTTATAAAATAGTACATATAAAGTAGTCCAGTATAAACTAGTACTAGTATTCTATGTAGTGATATGGTATGCCTACGAGTCAAACGCCCTAGCACTTTCAATTTCGAAGAACCGCAAAATTCGGAATGTGGTACGTATTGACGGGTACGGTTGTAATGGGTTTGAACTGGCTTTGGGTCGGAGGATTCCAATGCGTACCCCATTAGAGAGCTCAGGGCGGGATGAGTAAAGGTACAGGAATAATCCAAATGCACGATTCAAGGATTCCAATGTTTCCCCGACTCACAAGGTTGGGTGCGAAGACGATGATCCGATGCCAAATACCCGTTGATTGGACGTTATCGACGGTAGTTAATCAATATTAGGGGTGGAATCGGACCTTAATGATCGTCGGATCAAGATCTTAATCGAGAAACAACATGGTGTTGCTCGGCAACTGCAAATTATCGAATATCAAATCGACTTAGTCGCCAGAAATTGAATTTATAAGTTACAATTGGCAAAGGACATTGGTATAATAAATCCTTTAAGTCAAGAATTTGGCTAACTTTGTTAAAATATTCTTGTAGCCATTTCTACAAGAAGAATGTACTTAGATTATATTTTAAAGCAAAATAAAAATAAAAGTTATAAAATAAAACTTTGTCAAACATTGGTTACATTTGAAAGCGTAAACGATGAAAGGAACAATTTGACAGCTTGTCGTTTAGGCATCCTAGAAAAGTTAACGGGGAATATTGAATAGTAACCGTCATTCGTTGCCAAGAAAATGGTACCGTCAGCGAGTATGCCACTTCTACAATGCTGTTGGAAGACAGATATGTTATTGGAAATGCAATCGACATGCTCGGAGAGAACTGAATTATCTGAATAATATGGAAATACGCCGCATAGCACCGTTGGCTCGTCCGCACAACGAGATTAGATGTTATGATATTTTGTATTGGAGATGTTTGCTTTTGTTTTCTTTTATTTTTAGATACTGCATTAAGGATTTATAATAGATATAACATTAAGCAGATGAAGCGTTCTTAAATGCAATAAATCAAAATTGCCTCTGTCCTAAACTGCCCCCCTCACGCCTGCAATTACATTAATATATTTAAGTGTATTTAAATATTTACCAATATATTATTAAATTTATACATTTATTACGATACCAGGAACTTAATAATCAAATAATAAAAATACAATCCTAAATGTTTACTAGTTTATAACCGGTAGAGACTACATTTTTATAAGCGCTTATTCTATACTGAATCTATCAATGAGGATAATATATAACAAAGTAAAGTGCAAGTTAATTTACCTGAGCATTCGCCGAAATAATGAACAAATAAATAGATTGACCCAGTAAGATAAGAAAAGACTAGCCGATACGCGGCCGACCTTTATCTATTTGAAGTAGTCATAACTGTAATTGATTTACCAGTTCTTTACTGTCCTAAATAAATAACGAACGTAAACCCACTCACCCTTTATCGTGTGTAAAACATCTAAATGTATGTAACAGTAGAGATCCTATTTTAAGAATAGACATAATGTTTTTCTTTGTACAGTGGTCCTCTGCTGACAGTTGTAATGACAGATGTGAATACAGTATTATCGTAATTTGTGAAATTCAAGGTTAGACTGTACTTACTTAATTCGATTCGATATCTGTAATTATTTTATTGAAACTTAATATTACTTAAATTCAGCTCATAACCTCAAGCGCATTTCCCGAAAAGGGTAAATTAGTATTTAAACTCTTTATAAAAATAAGACTTGTATGTAAAGTACCTACACTAACGCCGCAATCAAAACTTTGAATTTTAATTTGAATTGTAATAACAGTTTTTGTTATGTTCTAAACTGAATCCTATAGAAATAAAAATATTTATTTCATATAAGTATCTTCATCTAGGAGTAATAAAAAATTTATTGTTATGGAACACAGGTTCTCCTATTTCGGAAGTCAGGGCTACATTAAACTTTGTATTGGCGCATGTTTGAAAAAAAACTTTTTCAATTTCATTTTTTTAGTAAAACATACAATTTATCAGCGTCAACGAATACGCACATCTCGCCACATCATAACAACGACGAATTCGTCCTTTCCGACTCTTATTTTTCAAGTGTCGTGTTAGAACCAATGTCTGTCAAGGGTAACCGAATCATAATAGCAATAGGCACAAAGGTATGCAAATGAATACGCCACTGTAGAGACGAAACGCGTCCGGACGAATCAGCTCGCGGCTGAGAGCCTTTTCTCTTTAATATTATTAGAAAAATATAGATTTTCTTTCTAGAGACGCAATTGATAAGTTTTTGATCTACCTGCATTAATGGACTCTCCATTGTCATTGTGTTTAATTTCACAATGGGACATAATGAACATATTTGTAAAACTGTTGTAGTGTGACGTCATAGCACAACGCTCGTTTTGTATGAAAAGAGCAAACGGTCAGAACCTTAAACACATATTAACGTTCTCAATGTTGTATGGCGAAACAAATAACACATATCGATTCAATTTATCAAACACTTCAAAGCTGTATAAATACCTAAAATCATGATAATAATATTATTATTACAAAATTAACTCTTCAGTGACGTATCGACTGGCTGGACAAATCAGTCTTTTATTATTTCAATCTACTTTATGACTTGCAAATTTTACATCGACTACAGTTAGGTAAACTTTACATACCTATTAAAAGTTTTTTTTAAATTTTTTAAGTAAAATAGAAAGACCAGAAAAATTCATCAAAGCGAAAACAACATTACTAAATTAACAAATTTCCACGTACCGTACATTTTGTTTAAAGGATAAATGCCTCACCTAAACAAAGCAAGCTACTATCTAATTATGCAAATGTAACAAAACTAGTTACAAAGGAGAATGTCCCTAAACTCATTCTGGTAACATGGATTAGCTTAACAACTTAAGGTGTTAAAAGTCAACGAGCAGAGTGTTTTATTTACAAGACCCATCAGACTCAGAATCCAAACATCCGATTTTCTAAACGGGGTCAGAAAGATCCCCTTATTTAAATGTAGACAACAAACTCAAAAGCAATAAGGTAACCTCATTTCATTTTAGATTAAGGTGCATAATTTTTGAAGTAAATATTACCTTTTGACAAAGGAATAAGTATTCCAAGGATATTAATTAGGAGCCTCATCAAAAAGCAGCTTAATTTTACTTTAAGAACAAACGAAACAAAATTACATGACATACAGAATGAAAAAAAAATATATATTAAATACAAAATATGGCTTGATGTCGATTTCAAACGATTATCAAGCAATAAATTAATTTTAGATTTCTGCCTAATATGAAACACATTTCCATGTTTCCTAATCAATCTATTTTAATATGGTTCAAAGGCCTTTGATTAATGTTTTACTTCAGAAAACAAATATTTAATCAATATAAGTGATGTCAAAGATCTTATTACAAAGTTAAAATTACTCGACCTTAAACTCTCTAGATGTGGCAGTAGATTGCCCATAATTTTATTGAGTGTACAAGGCGTATTCATTTTGGAATGAAATATTTTTGCACTATAATTTATAGCAACTCGCTCGTCACAAAACAAGAGTTCTACGATGTATTATATTGTTTTATAAGCAACTACATTTAGTTGTATATTCCTTTAATATGTGTGTGGCATCAATTGTTATAATAATAAATGAATATAAATAATATCTGGGACATTTCCACACACGGTCATCTGACCCCAAACTAAGCAGAGCTTGTACTATGGGCGTCAGAGACTGATATACATACATATATATTTTTAAATACATACTTAAATACATAATCACACCCAGACACGGAACAAACACCGATGTTCATCACAAAAATATTTGTCCCGAGTGGGACTGACCACTGTTCCACCGAGCCAGTCAAAATTATGTAAATTAAAATTTAGGTAAATTCAATTTTCCTAAGCCTTACACTGACTAAGAAGATTCTACTCGACTTTTAATCAAATCACATCTAGATGGTCTACTTATTGCACGTGTAGTAATCGACCTAAAGCCACACACATAGAAACATTAACCTAAATAAAATGTTTGTTGCGTTATTATCACTACAGCGATTTCACGGAGAATCATTTGAGGATACCGATATAGAAACCGCTTTGGTAACCAATCATAACCGCTTCCCACTAATGTTCTGGATCGTAAATAGGATAAGTTAATTTGCTGTGAACCGATTTCAATTTCATATGGGGTTTCTTTCGTAATCATTAGGAAACTCGGCGGCTCAAAAATAGATGCTGTAAAAGCACTTCGTTTTTAGTTTTGCCTCGTTAATAGACCACCCAGGTATAATAACAATGAAGGCAATATAGTATTGGAAAACACTAACGGTGTTTAAATGTGTGTAGTAAACATAGGCATTTATGATGCTCATTAAAATATGATATTCACATTGATTTGTAGATCATATTCATAATAAATATTGTATGTTACGGATAAACGAGATTTTAAATATTTTATCTTTACTATGACCTAAAGTTAGTATAGCGAAATAGGCGTCACATATTGTTTTTTGAATGTCTGTAACCATGAGAATACAGTTCAAAATATACTATTTTAAACAACTAAATATACTAAAAGTGCCGAGAAATAAGTAAGAGTTGATGATCTTGAGGTTGTATGTTATAATATATGGGTAGGTATCTACTTGCGAAATTAACTTATTGCTACTCAATACGTTCCTCAAATAAAACAACAGTAAAGATGTTGCTTACCGTCCTATAAATCTTCTTCTTATCGTATGGTTGATGAACAACCTGGTGTCAGAGTTTTTAAGCCGCCCATAGGCCTCTGACATGGCTTCATACACCGTTGAAAAATGTCTCAGGTGTGCTGGTTTCCTCACAATGTTTTCCTTCACCGTTAAAGCGTCGAATGATGGTACATATGAATTTCAAATTTGAAAAACACATTGGTACATTGCGGGGTTTGAACTAGCGACCTCTCGCATGGCAAGCAACGACCTTAACCACTCGACCATCGACGCTTACCGTCCTATAAATACTTACCTTATTAATTGTCGTAGCTATGTTTGTATGTACTGCTCGCTTACCTGAAACGATACAATATTCAAATTAGTTTCGTAGTAGATACCGTGTAAGTGCTTAACCTTCGCATTGAATTAATTATGATGGAGGTGCCTAACGTTACCAATAGTATATCATTACTCATTTCGACGTTATCTACAACTAAGTAACTCATGATACAGTATGCATTAGCTTC
Source organism: Maruca vitrata (assembly GCA_039566165.1). Classification (NCBI taxonomy): domain Eukaryota; kingdom Metazoa; phylum Arthropoda; class Insecta; order Lepidoptera; family Crambidae; genus Maruca; species Maruca vitrata. The sequence continues at coordinate 11,312,674 of CM076923.1, forward strand.
CGAACTATAGATACTTTAGCAGTTATAGATATAGGGGGAGTAAAATTAGTAAATACAGTATAGTAGTGTTGGTTTTCCCGTAGCGGAATGATTTAACTTTAGTACTATCGAATCAAGCCAGTTATTTCTTGAAAAAAATAAGTACTCATTTTTTTTATGTTTCCATAATATTACTATCCTACTCGAAAGCGTGTGAAGCGATGGTTCTTTTAAGAGATGTGACGTAATCAGACGCATAAAATTGATGATTAAAGCTAAAGTAGCTCTACAAACTTTCGTGAAACCGATATTTATTGATTTGAATAAAAAAACTGCACAAATCAATTTTACTACTAAAATTTACTGTGGGAAAACCACCACTAAAATTTAACGGTGTACCTATTTATAAATGAATTGTAGCCTATGTGTTATTGTGCTATGTAAACTATGTTATTGTGAAGTTTCATCAAAATCCATTCGGTAGTATGGGCGTGAAAGAGTAACAAACACAAATATCTATCCACACGTAGAAACTTTCGCATTTATACTAGCTGTACTAGCTATCCGCCCGCGACTTTTTTCCGCATAGAGACGTTAAACGGGTAAACATTACTTCTTTATATAGGTTAAAAAGTAGCCAATGTCCATTCTGAGGCTTTAGAATTTATCTGTACCAAATTGCATTGAAATTATGCAATTGATGTAACAGATTCGCATTTATAATAATAGTAAGGAGGTAAGGATTAGTAAGCCTATTAATGTTATACTATTACCACCCAGTAGGAACTAATACTAACCAGTAGGGAGGATAAATCTATGCAGTTAAATTGGTGAACATTAGTATTCTTGATTAAACTCAAAGAGGGGAACGGAAATATTCTAGCAAGTGGGCGAAGAATAATATCTCCGGCCCTAAATACCTTTGGAAAAGGTCAACAATATTTGTTGGTCAAATTAATAAGTTCCGGGAATGAAATTACCTCTTTCACTCTCATACTTGAGTTATTGGGAGAAAATGTATGAAAAATTATCAAGTAGCAGTTAGAACAGCAAAAGTGGAATATTCTGACTCCTTACCTATTTAGCAAACAGTCTCAAATCTTCACATTAAAATTTCCTTTTTAAGTAATCGAAAGTGTCTAGTACTTTCAAATTCAAAGGATTATTTCTCACCAAAAGAACATTGGTGGCCGTGGACCGGTCGCGCAGGAAGGTTTTGGAAGAAGCCTATGCTCTGCAGTGGGCAGCAATAGGCTGAGATGATGATGATGAACATAAAAAACATAGAAAATGTTCATTCAATGGGCATAAGTTCCCAAATTCATGTTTACAATCACTGATTCGAAGTAGAGCACTCACGGACAACTGCAGAAACGATAATTAGATGTTTGAACGCCGATTCGTCGATTAAGTAGGTTAATTACTTATTCACTCCCATACAACGTTTTATTAAAGCGCTTAATTTGTCAAATACGTCTTTCCATTATTCAGCCATTACTCTCCTTCTAAAAGCGTACCTAATTATATTCTAAATGTCGGTTCAAACTATAAATAACCTAGTATTATTGCCTATTACTTTTATCTACAGTCTCCTGTGACCACAGAGTCCTGTAAATAGCTCTGGTCACTGAATAATCATGCTTAAACTATATTATTCTGCGAGTTTAATCTGTAAAATTAGTTTTGTTTCAAACATAAATAACTTTTATTATGATTATTATTAGCAAGTAGACGTGTGTACTATAAATAATCCGTGTTTGGTCAAAAGGGATTGCGTCTAAAGCTATAACTTGTAAGACTCGAGGGTTTCGCTCGGCACAAGTCCGACATCACGCAAGGGTCGTATATCGAATTCCCTTTACACTAGGGTAATATTCTGAAAAAAATGTATAAGATAGTTATATTTGGTCAACCTTATAAAACATACCGGAGGCACGTCTTCTTGTACTAAAGCACCGACCTTATTCTGCCCCACTTCGCAGATATTTAAACTTAAGGTGTTTAAAAAGTCTGTAGGGCAACATACATGAAAACCTTGGAATATTAAGGTTTTCATGTATGTTGCCCTACAGACTTTTTAAACACCTACAAAATTATATCAATGCGACAAAGGGCACGTACTCATACGCTTGCAATGAGCAGTGAAGAGTTTGCTTCCAGTTTGCCTACATATAAATACATCTTAAACCATCATCATCTTTAAGCATCATGGGGACGGGCAGAAATGTATGGAACACGTACCCATGACAAATAACAACCAGACGTATAAAGTTGGAAAGCTCTTTTCAAGACCATCTAAGACGATATTTTAACAGCTTCTTTTTAAATTTATTTTTTTATTTTTCGCTTTTCTGTCCTCATACTTAACATACATAATAACGCTGAAAGTATATTTAGTCGTTGAGGGAGAATCCACACAAAAGGATATAAACTTTTATTAGTATCATGATTTTTTTGTCATACATAGATTTTAGTTAAACATCATTGTAGTGAAACTATAACATCTTAGACCCCATAATAACTCATATATGTACATCTATTAACTTCTTAGGAATATGCATAGACTTCATGAAATATATAGTATACTATAGTCTGTCTTTGAGATACGTTTCTCGAGCACGTAGAAATAATAAATCATTACCTACAGGATGTCCCTTGCTAATTAATTAAGAGGACCAATCAGGCGAGATATATATCGCGAAAATGTGCTAATATCAACAGCTTTCCCACGATAATAGGGTATGAACCTCGTTTACACAAAGAAGTCTGAAATAGCAAAGATTTAATTAATCCCGAAGGAAATAGCATAGGAGTTATTTTTTTTAAATCGCTGTATTGAAAGTCCCTGTAGTCGATAGAGTATGAGTACTAGTATTATTTACCAAGGAATAATGTAAAGTTTGCATACGTTGTTTGATGTTAAGTCAACGTATTTGAAATTTTTTACTTTGTAGTTTGTTTGATTCAAAATTGTTGTTATGAGGAAATAAAAGTTATTTTAAGATTATTTTATATTCTAATTGCTTGCTTATAATTACGTTACATTCAGTAACAATCGCAATCTATGTAAGTTACATGTATATTTTTTTCTTATTTTGTTTCGATACTGAAACAAAAAGGCAATAAAACGCCACTTTACGAACATCTCAGAAAACGAAATCATTAAATTAAAAAGTTCCAAAAACCTGTCATGTGCGAGTTTGACTCGCGTACGCAGGGTTCCGTATATTGTTATTTAACAAAAATCTTGTTTGTCTTTTTAAGATACCCCATACAATTTTTATTTTATTTATGTTGTTATTGTTATTTATGTGTCGTAAGTAGCGGCAACAGAAATAAACCATTTGTGAATAAGAACCCCGAAATGCATAGTCAATTTCGGGGTTCTTTGGTTGCAAGTGACATACAGACGGACAAACAGCTAAGTCGAAAGCAATTGGGTACTTTTCTTGGAGAACGGAATCCTAAAAAAGTAAAAAGTGAACCTGTGCTACCTACAATCTAATGGAGGCAGGCCCTTAAGTTGATATTGGATTTCGTCGAGTGTCAATCAAGTCGAAAGAGTACAATCAAAGGCCCTTGTGCGTTATCAAGATAGGATTAGGATCCCAGTTATTGCGTAGGATTTTTTCCGCTTGACATACGGTGAAGGCATCTTTGGAAAACTTTTGGGAGCGATCGGGGAATATTCTAGCCGTAGAAATGTATACCTAAAATTATGATTTCTTCTCTACTTCCGTGTGAAGTCGTATAATATGTAAAACATAACTGCTAAGTCTTAGTTTATGTTTATATCATATCGTTATGGTACAGAACCCTAAAAATATTGAATGGTCAATAAACGAAGATTATTATTAACCAATCCCTTTTTTAAGTTATTTACAAAAGTTGCGTGAATAGAATCCTAACTTTACGATCACAAATAGATTATCAATTTTGTGATTTTCACAAAATTTACGCCCAAATTGCTACCCGTGACAAAAACGTAGCATTAAATAAGAAGACGAAAAGTAAATTAAACTTTGTTCAAAGATTTTCGCGGAAAAGAATAACTAAGATTTTCCGAGGGGATGGATAAAGGGAATTTTAATTTCGCTTCGAATGTAGACATTGGATAGATAAAGGTATATTTGTGTTGAACAGACCAGATTATATGAAATTACCTGCTTCAATACTAGGAATGTTATATTTATAACTTCAGCAATATTTTTAAAACTTCATATTTTATAATTCCGCTGTTCGTGTGTGCGTGTGTGGTCTGCTGCTGTCATGTCATTGAACTCCTCCTAAACGGCTTGAACGAATTAACAGATATTTTCTGTATGCGATTAAATGGCTCCCTGGATGGTTTAGATTCACAAATCAGCCCGGCAGATGGCGTTGGTAGCTTGAAAAGGCATGTGATCTCGAAAACGGCCCTAACGATTTCGCTGAAATTTGGTTTTCTGGGGGGAAATAGATCAGTCTTATGTCTGGGGGATATACGCGAAGCGAAGCGAGGGCAGGTCACTAGTCTTATAGAATATTTCTATTCAAAGGTTGCCTTACACATAGGTAAGTACTACTTTTAGACCCATACTACCAAAGTTAATATGTAACCAATAGCAATGCCTGCAATTATGAATGGTAATACAGAATCGCAACAAGCGCACAACACCAAAAAAAATACTCAAAATGAATGCGAAGTACGTAGTTTAGTTACTCATTTATACCAAAGCACTTCCATAGCTCGCGTTTACCACTGCACTAACTTAAATTATGCAAAACTGGAAAGTTTTATACGTGGTGCAACTTAAGCACCCCTCTTGGGCGGCAAACAGGCGTACATGCACTTTTGCTGTAAACCCCCGCATTTATAAGTTTTGTGCACAACTGATTTTTCTCTATTCAACGTGCCATGCAAGTACTTATATAAGTTTAAACTGTCATGGTTCACACATTACTAAATTCAGTTATACATACATACATACATAAAATCACGCCTTTTTCCCAGAGGGGTAGGCAGAGATCACTTCCAGCGATCCACTTTTCACCTCTGTGGGAAACGTGACGTGACGGGTTGTGGACCACGTCGCCGCCATTCTGCGTTGTGCATTGTTTTAACAAGTTCATTGCGTTCCCACGAGTAGCAAGGATATATGACGGGGGAAGAAAAAGGGGAGGAAGGATACTATCGCCTCGGATGATTTGGACTGAGTCGATAGTAGCTCGAGGAGCCGGGGTCGCTTACCCGTATACCGTTCACCAACCACCGGACAGATAGTTGTGACTGGTATCCCCTGACTGTAAAAAATTCAGTTATGTCCGGGTTAATTACCATGTTTGTTTTAATGAGCTCCGGATCAAATAATTACCCGACGCGAAGCGAGTGCGGGTCACTATTTTACCCATAAAAATCAAAATGTAGACGGTTTGCGACTTATACCTGCATTAATATATTTTATTTGTATACTGAAATGTAATTAGTTAATTAAATAATCACAAAACACTTTGACCATTTAATTCAAAAGGGTATTCCATTTAACGACCGCGACATCCAGACCGAATTATATTTCGTGAATGAATAATTTGAGTTTCTAAACATTGAACATAACTTCGTCGTTAATGTTCGAACTTACATTTTAATTAAAATAGAGCTACCCTAATAACATTGATAGTCAAACTAACAGTTTTCTCCCCGGATAGCATAATATTTTATAGCACAAAATATTCGTGTATCACTGGATTATTTGACCCAGATTTCACGCCGCAATCCCCGGAGAAAAACAAACCGACATCCCTATAACTAAGTATATATTATATAGGTAAAACCGAGCTTTTAAAAAGTAACGCCCGATTCAGAACACCTCTTACCATATCAAAACTTTGAAGGCATATTTGTTTAAGTGAGTATATTATTTACAAGTTAAAATATGTACATTTGTTCTGTATCGGTTATTTTCTATGTTAAATAAGTGATTGAATTTGAGGCAGTATTTCTCTATGAAAGAAACGGGGATAAGTTCTTAAGAAAAAACTATATTTTGAGACACTTGCAAGAGTTACAGATGTTTTACCAGGTTCACTATCAACGGTTTCAAAAGTCGTTGGTTCGACTCCCACCCAGGACAAATATTTTTGTGACGTACATTGGTGTTTGTTCCGTGTCTGAGTGTGTTATTAAATACAATATTTAATTATATTATTGTATCCACTGTAGATTCTGATATCCGTTACACAAGTGCTTAAGCTTACCACGGGGTAAGATCAATGTATGTGATTTTGTGTAAATGAGGTATATTTAAATTTCCACTGTTGATTCTAGTATCCGTAACACACTTGTGTTAAGCTACGCCACAGGATCAAATCAAAGTAGGTGATGTTGTGTAAAATTTTACACAACATCTTATACTTTGAATTATCTAATTATGTAGAACCATTTCAATGGCAAAGTATTATAATAGTATGATAATCAAAGAGCAACAATACGTTGCTTGAAACCAGTGAATAGAATATTTGAACTTATTGCTTCCAATATAGGTAGTTACATACTTGCTATTGTTTATCCAGAAGTACCGGTGCATGTTACACATTTGTTTACCCGACTACGAAATGGGACTGTTTCGGTATTTTACGATCCTTATCAAACCGTGTCAGATTCCCCGCGCGCACAGCGTTGTAAAATTGCTACATCTTGTATTATGGCAGGAGACCCAATCCCATGCGTTACTTGTTGTCCCGATATTTCCGGGATTTTGTTGTGACAATCCCGGGAACAGAAAAGATTAGGACTTTATTAGGTTAGGGTTTTATGATTACAACATAATAATACTAAGATTTATTGCACAAAAAGTACTTGACATAAAAAAATTGTATGAATAATACACTTTTTTTACAATTCAGTTTTTATGAACCAAATTTTTTTTTTCATTTCATTTCACTTTAAATCACGGGCGTGTCCGCCAACTTCTGGACTCCGGGCTGAGTAATTTCCTAATAGAATAACTCATACAAATTTTGCTCGGCCCCGGACTCGAACCGGGGACCTCTCGGTCTTAACGCAGCACAACTACCAAACCAATAGACCAACTAAGCAACTAATATTACAAGTGCGGAAATAACTATGTCTGGCTATGGCACTTTCACGCTTAAACTACTGAACCAATTTGAATGAAAAGGGACTGGATAAAGGTACTGGCTAGTTTAACCGACCTTTTCGCTATAAAAGAGTTATGCTTATGCAATAGGCTACTTCATCCGAATGGAATCGTATGCGGATTAATAATATGTTAAATACAACCAAATATTAGTCCTAATGGGTCTATACGCGTTATTAGGCACCAATCTAGGTCGCGAGCGACCACGATTGGTGTAACCCAGTCGAGACGTCGGGCAGTAAGTAGCTATGTAATTTGCTACTCCTAATAACGCGTATAGACCCATAAGGACTAATATTTGGTGTAATGGAACGCAAAAGTCTAAAATCTTACATGTTAAATACAAGTTCAAAAAAGCTAATTTAAATTAGCCTTAAATGGTGGAAAATATATTCTGTGCTCAATTATGAACTCTCATAACAAACTTTTCAAAGTTAAAATTATAGTTTTCAATCGAGGACTTACTACCTTACCTACCTTTGAATAAACTTACAAGTTTAGTTATTTCATTAGTGATAAATTATTTTAATGGAAGTCTCAAAATGATACCTACTCAAATCTCTATTAAAGCACATCATCTTGAGATAATTAAGAACGCTCTACACTTTTAAGGATTTCTTATTACAAAAACATTCAGTTACTATTTTAATATTTTATAATCTGAATTAGAGTGTCTTAACTTCACAATTTCTTACATTTAAGTAATTAGTCACCTAATTTCTTAATTTAGAAAAGTTATTAGTAAATTATCCAACCGTTGGAAATATTTAAACGTATTCAGTTGAATATTTATTAATTGTTTCATATGTTGCCATTAAAATGTCGCAGAGTCCAGGAAAAACTGTAGCATGGTGACCCCTACACTGTCGTATATCTTTACTGCAAAAAAACGGAACGGACAGGATTCGGAACGGCAAAGATAGAGTTAACGACCGTCTTTAAACCCTTAAGTACGGGACAAGTAAAGAAATAAAGTGTCAGTGGTAAACTGTACAATTTAAATAGCTTTTTCTTCTAACTGACATACGATGATGGCTTGAAGTAGCCTCGTCATCATCGCCGGACTAGCGGGGGAGCGGATGGCACTCACTTAATTCAAATTGGTTATAAACAGTAAACATACAGCTGTAAATGCTTTGGAAAAATATATCTTTAAGTTACTTCTATTTAAAAAAAAAGAAAATATTTGTAGAATTAGCTTTGTGATTTATGGCCAAATATATTATGGTCATAAAATTGTAGTTATCGATAAAATGACCAAAGTCCCTAAGCCCATAAGATTGAAAAATATTATCTTCAGATTCAATATAATCTCTCCGAACACATATGAGAAAATACGTAATAAAAATTGTCCACTTTTTCGCTAACTTCTCAGTTCACTTTATTAAGTCACCATTTAATTGTTCTTTAAAACAATACGGAACCAAAAGTGACAACTCAATAAGGGGTATTCCAGAGAGGCGAGATTCAATTAGACATAGTCACAGTAAGATACAGTATCAGAAAGTTGTTTTGAGACGGTGTCGTATTACGTCTATAGAACTATTCCACGCCAGTCACAACACTTATACTCTTTATCCTAGATTACGTAGCGTACGCGAGACGTAGCGTAACCAAATTCATAATTTTAGTACAGCATATTGTTTTCAAAAAATATGTTTTATGTTCCAGAAAAAAGATTATTATAGTATAAGATATATATTATAAGATTTTTAATTAACTTAATTGTTTATTATCAAGGTACAAATTAATGTAAGATTAGGCAGTGTTACAGTTTTAAACGAAAGTACAAGATAACTCTCTGTTCCTTCGGTAAAGATCAAAACATGGGTTGGAAGTCAGAAAAACAGCCCAAAAAGGATGCCAAACTCACGTGTTACTTTGCTGTGCGCCTTGTCTACACTATACAAAGTCCTGATGAAGTAAAAAAGTAGACAGTCGCCGAGAGAAACGTCAACAATCCTCTTATAGTTGGGAAAGAGAAGTTTATTCCGTTTTTGTTTTCCATTTACGTTCAATATACTTGCCCGGTTGTATTATTATTTGTTATAAAGCTTTTGCTTATAATAGGGAGGACAATGGAATTTAGTTCGGCAAAGTTCTTGGAAAGCAAAATGTTAAAACGTAGAGGCATGGGCTAAGTGGATTTTCGGAATTCTGTTTAGTGAAAAGGGTGAAATACATCTTGTATGAATTATGAGCTGAGCAAAATATTCTGCCTTCCAAGTTAATTGATGAAGAATGCTTTAAAGTCACCTTTTGATCTAGGAAATGGGTTAGAAATTGCATGTAGTGATATCTTTTTTTTATAATGCCGGAACATTTGTCAATGAAATACCTACTGAGACGGCAAAACATACAACATGTATGTATACGAAAACTATTTTGTTACAGACAAAGAGGCAGGTAGTAAATTAAAATAAATTTTGGCACATTTCCACAACAAACTTACGGTTTAATTACCATCACCACTTTGCCGGATGAAGTTATCAGTCTTATGACAACTTCTCTTTCGAAGTTTACATCTTTTGTGGGTAGGAAATTAATTAAAGTGAGTACCTACTTTGCGTGCGACATTCAATTTGCAAGAGAAACACTTTACTTCATTTAATATTTGTTACACTGGTGGTTGTTACTTCCGAATCTTCACAAATATGTATGTCAATTCTTTTTAAAACTAGTAGATTTTTAAATACAAATCAGTGGTAGAAGGATGACATCATAATATACTTGAATGCCTTCTTGACACTGATCTTATCTTATCTTATCGCGGGGACCATATAACCGGTTCACTTCGACCCTCAGGGATCTTTTGTGTTTCCCCTACCTGTATACACCTACTTCCTGAAGATCAAATGCATTAATGCAATAACATCCTTGGGTCTGAGGTGCCTGTAATCTTCTGGTTTTGACACTGATGATGAAGATCGAAGATTTCAGTGTTAATCAACTACAAATTGAGGTATTTTTTAATTTATTAACAAGGTATATTAGGGGCTATTTTAATATATTATTACTACTAAAACATTTCTACGCGGACGGAGTCGTGGGCGGCCGCTAGATAAATAATAATTTCATATGAGAGCAAGTGTCTTATACCGGTTACGAAATTCTATGATCAATAATTTGCGACTTTGTGTCTATGTCTAACAGTTTAAATCATGAGATACCAAAAGGGACAACATATATACTAATTTAAACACATATAAGTACTTGCACGTCTCAGTTCAGATTCCGACCATTTTATTACAAGCTCCGGTCGTGCGTGCAGTATAAAACATTTTACCCGTAATAAATCTAAGACCCTTTGATTTAATAGGCCACTGTCGTGAATGCTTATGCATAGCCTTTATGCCATATGTTTACAAAATATTTTTTGTTATTATCTTAAGTAAACTGTATATTTCTCAATTTTATAAAGAATTTTGGGCGTATCTCTACTTTCGTGTGCAGAATAGAGATATATTTTCAGGTTACACCTATTGAATAAAGTGTTGGCCATTATTAAAATAGTCCCAATATTGGCATAAAAATGTCAATATGAGTTTTTCAATATTGAACATAACTTAGAGAAATCATCTCGTCTTGATTTTATTTTATATTTAATTATACCGTATGAAAATATACGAAATTGCATTCTTAGCTTAACAACATCGTTTTTACTTAATATATTTGAATAGAAAAAGAAATGGTATATACAGTACTTTTTATTCCTCAGTGGCAAGATATTTAATAAGGTGGCTTCATGTCATCTTGCTATTCAGAGTATTTGACGACATAATTCGGAATGCACGAGTGTATAATACTTAGACAAAACGTTATTATTTTTTAAATCTGTTGATTCTGATACCCGTAACACAAGTGCTTAAGCTACTTACCACGGGATCAGATCAATGTACGTGATGTTGTGAAATATTCATGTTTATTTTAAAAAAAATCATCTGATTGCTATTTCAGATGTTTGCTATTCCATGACGAGCCAAAAATAATATGTCTGTTGTTTTTTTATTTGAAATTAAATTAAACTGTTCATGCAAATAATAGACAATACTTGGTTTTTTAAATGAAGAATTTTGCTCACGTAGGACTCCCACCTGTCGTGTTGATCCAGATGGTTTGCCAACCAGATTTAATCAAATACATAGGTTCCGTCAGATGGTTCTAAGTAGCATCAGATAACCAAGAAGAAGAAGAAGAAAGAAGAAAAGTTCGATGTTAATGAAAACGATGAAACAGACCGAAAATGTATTATATTCCATTTGATTCTATTGCATAACAACATAATATAGTATTTGAGTCTATTTGCTCTACAAGTTTGTCTCTCCAGCACTTTGGTAAAGCTTGTACGATACAAAATGTAGCCATTATTATCGCCTGTTAGATAATGTCCAATCAGGTTAGTTAGAACAACCAGGTTTAGGTCTAGTTCACAAACTAATACTTAAAATCAAACCGTAACATATCCATAAAATATTGTTTCAAGAGTATAGAAACCGCCGGCTAAGTGCTATGAAGCGAGAGGCATTCTGGCAGCGGTAAAGTCCTTCAATTTGTCATAACGACGTAGGCAATTTGACTTACGTTCCCAACAGGGGCTGCGGTTAAGATCAAAGCGATGAGTCGAAGGCATCAGGATATTGCTCTAATGTTTAAACACGATATAGAGACTCTCTTGATGAATGCTTGCCTGGTAGTTAAAGTTCATTCCGATCTAAACCAAACAAAATATGCACATAAAACGCACTAAGATTGCTAATTTTTATTTCCGTCATAATAACCCAATCTATACTAATATTATAAAGCTGAAGAGTTTGTTTGTTTGTTTGTTTGAACGCGCTAATCTCAGGAACTACTGGTTCGATTTGAAAAATCTTTATGCTTTGTATAGACCATTTATCGAGGAAGGCTTTAGGCTATATAACATCACGCTGCGACCAATAGGAGCAAAGATACAATGGAAAATGTGTAAAAAACGGGGGAAACGCGAACGAAGTCGCTGGCACAACTAGTAACTATGTATAGCCAGTCGGCTCTACTCGCCAGTTTACTGAAAAGTTAGTTGATCAGAAGTTTGCATTTACATTTGTATATCAATAGAATTGTAATAATACGTTATTTCAAAAAGAAAAAAAATCGTCTATATATACCCATTCATAAACGAGCAGTCTCAAAACAAAACCATCCGTACAAACCTAATAAACTAAAACGTAAACGCGAACGTAATATTTCGATTCATCATGTTACCGCTGTAATCTCGGCACGTTTGGAAGTTTGCGAACAGTGAAAAGTACGTTCTTTGCTCTTATCTCTTGACGTGAAATGGATTCGGTTGCTTTCCGCGGAAGGGTCTTGGTTTGTGGAAAAAGCTGCGTGTTATTCAATTTTAATATCTACCTAAAATAGCATTGAATTAATACCGATGTATTAATTCAATGCTATTTTAGGTAGATTGCTCTCAAAAAAGTGAAAAATTTCGAAATAATTACAATTAGACTTTTAACAAACAAATGTGTAACATACCTTTATTGCCTGTGGTCCTTGTAATACTCCCTGGAAGTTACTACGGGCATTATTATTATACTCGTGGTCCCCGAATTTAGTATAGAAAGACACACATACCGTAATAGTGATCAACAGGTTCTGCCTCAGCATGTGCTGCAGCGCCTGCTAGGACGCTACAGCGATGATATTCGGTATAAGCCAACTAATTTAAAAAGGTATTATAACTTGACTGTATTTTTAAGCAACAAAACAAAAGAATAGTCCTTTTATGAAGCCCCAGCCATAAGTATAGATCAGGCGTACAATGCCCGGCAGCGTATCGGCCCGTTCAGAACTATTACAGCACCGGCCGAGCTATTCCGTCGTTCATTGTGCCTATAAGTATGTTTCCACTAACAGAATCTGGTAAGTAGTCTGGAGGTCTTCTGGTTTTGGATGGCTGACGAGCTGCGCACGATTAGTTGTCTCACTCTACGTGAAGTATAACTACTGAAGCTCTCTCGTGTTATGAGCGCCTGGTACTTTCGGATGAGTAATTTTAGATTTTTATTGATTACTAGTGGTCCCGGCGAATTTCATACCGCCAATACTATAAACCTTCCCTGGACTATCACGAACATTTTAAAACCAAAATTACCTAAATCGGTCCGGGCGTTTAGTCAGACTAACGAACAGCAATTCATTTTTATTTATAAGATTTTAATAGATTGTAATATACAACACACACAGAAGTTTTAATTTCTGCCAAACTCGTCTATATCAAATTAATTCATTTCAAACATGTTGACATCTTTACCCAACTATCCTTTTATGAAGCCCTAGCCTAAAGTATAGATCAGGCGTACAATGCACAGCGTATCGGCCGGTTCAGAACTATTACGGCACCGGCCGAGCTATTCCGCCGTTCATTGTGCCTTAACCTTTTCAGCGCCAAAGTCTGATATATCAGACATTTAAGTTTCGTGCCCTCGCCGCCAAAGTCTGATATATCAGACAAGAATATCTTACCATTTTTTTCTTATCGTTATAGTACGTGACGACACATGCATACAATTTTCGAACAGTTTATACTTTAGTTATATAAAATATAAATTTTACAAAGTATTATAATGTTATTTTAATGATAAATTATTAAAAACAAAACCGTGTTGAATCGACTCGAACTCTTTTTTTATTTTATTTGATCCCTCAGCGCCAATGTCTTATATATCAGACAGACAGTGATGTTCCATTACAATGTTCCTACCAAAACTATAAATCTGATACTTCAAAAAATTTACATTCAAAAATGTAAAAATTATACTGGTTTTTGTATTGGGCATATTATTTTGGGGTGTGACGAAATTTTACGAAGTTTTACCACAGAAAACGCTTCATTATCGAATTATTTTTTTGCATCAAATCCAGTAAATTGCATAGTATGTCACAACACTATAGCGACACGATCATGCATGAGTCTCGTACGCCAACGTCTGATATATCAGACACGGAAGTGACGTCAGAGGCGATAGATGTTTCTAGAACTACTTATTTTGTGCTGTACAATGACGGTAGGAGATATCGATAAATTATGGAAGTACCCTGCAAAATCATGTTATTTACTGTGTTATTCCTTTCGTTGCTGTGCTGATTGTAAATTAATATTTATTGAAATATGATCACTGCAGAGGAGTTTATTAGGATTTTAGAAGGAACTGATGATGTTGAATTTGAAAGTGATGAAGTCTTGTTACGTAATCAATAGGTAAGTTAAAAAATTATAATACTATATAGTATTCTCAAAATAATGTGGTTACTATGCTCTGACATAATAGGTATAGTGTTTGTAATGTTCTTATCTGTAAAATTGGACATGAATTTAGAAAATATTTATTATTTCTTATATGCTTTCCATTAGAGATATAAATTTCATGTAAATGGTGCTTTAAGCGAGCAAGGTCATCATTAAACGGGTTCATCTTCATTGTTGCGGGACTTTACATTATTTCACTACAAAAAGTAATTAAAAATCATAACTCTTTGAAATAGAGTAAAGGCTTTTAGCCATGGAAATTGCAAGAAAAACAAAATTGAGATGACGAATAAAAAAATTACACATTTAGATGATTCAAGCTAGTAATGTAGGTAGGCAAGCCGCAAGTCATGTAGTGTAGGGTGAAATTTTACAACATGCAATCGTTTTTGTCGTTAAAATAAATATAACCTGATTTAAGGATTATTAGATATACGATCATCGGAACTAGTAAAATAATTATTGTCTCCATCATTTTATTAATTTAGTAATTAAATCAATAAGTTAAAAGTAATTCGTAAGGTATCGAAGTTTATGACCGGAAGTTGACACTTCACTAACACTCGCTAAAAATACATATTATAGGTACGCCACTGTCTGATATATCAGACACGTAGTGATGCAATTATCGTCATAATAACTTGTTGGTTTTTTACTGTATTATTGCGCCACTGAGATTTCAATACAATCAATACATGTTTCACAGAGTAAAAAATAATAAAAGAAACCCCAAGAACTTAAGTATATATGTATAACACATAAAATAACAATATATATTTATTTGTAATGATTTATTTTTATCAAATTAATAATATCGATACTCAACGTTGTCAGCACTAGTAAACCAACCACTTATATTGCGGTGGCGTGTGTTGAACGTTTTTGACGAAAACTCGTGGCGTGGAAAGGGTTAATGAATGTTTCCACTAACAGGATCTGGTAAGTGGAACGTTGGATGCTGTCCACTTGCGATACAATTGCGCGATTTATAACTCTGTTAACTATTAAATCGTTTGTGTAACTTGGCTTGTTAGGTTATGATATCGATGGCCCCACCGAATAAACGTGCAAGTGAAAAACGTCAATTTTACAGGAGAGAATAAAAACGTTTAATCCTTACTATCTCGGGTATTATTATAGGTAGGTTAAAACAATGTATAATGAAATTAAAGATAAAAAAATAATCTTTTAGCTGATATAATTTATTTTAAGGAATAGTTGTTAATTTAGTCAATAATCAAGAAAATCCATATTATACAATTACTCGAGTGAAATTAGTGTCGTCAGTTGACTGTTATAGATCATTACACGTTTATTCGTGTGAATTTAAACGATGTTGATGAACGTAACGCAATGATACACTATTATTCTAGGGAAATCACGCGTCTTTTGATGGCGGCTGCAATTGTTTGCACGCTTGTATTACAGAAATATTAGGTGATCTATGGATGGTAATAAAAATTACATTTATATTCGTGTCATTAAGTTAGCTTTTCAATGTGTTATGCATATTAACATTATGAATTCACGCTATGTAATATTAAAATGTTGCATAATCTTTAAAGGGAAAATAAACAAAACTTCTGTTTTTATATATTATTTTTATTTATTATCATAATAATAATAACAAAACTATTTTTTATAATAATCAGCCTTTGACATTCATAGAGATATTTCTCATTATTATAGAAATTGAGCAAAAATCAACAAAAAAACAAACGGCTTATCTTATAAGCATTTTGAGAACTAAATAAATTCCAACATAATCTTTAATGAAATTGTCGTCATCTCAGCCCATTGCCGCCCACTGCTGAGCATAGGCCTCTTCCGAAGCTTTCCAACAAAACCCAGCGATTTTCACCAGGTCGTCGGTCCATCTGGTAGGTGGTCGTCCCACACTGCGCTTTCCAGTACGTGGCCTCCACTCCATGACATTTCGGCCCAAACGACCGTCCAATCTTCGTGCTATATGGCCGGCCCATTGCCACCTCAGTTTGCTAATCTGGTGGGTTATGTCAGCAAGTTTGGTTCTTCTACGGATCTTCTCATTTTTGATTCGATCACGTAGAGAAATGCCGAGCATAGCCCTCTCCATAGCTTTCTGCGCGACATTAAGCCTTCTAAAAAGATCTTTTGTGAAGCACCACGTCTCAGCGCCGTAAGTCATCACAGGTAACACACATTGGTTGTACACCTTTGTCTTGAGACACTGAGGTATTTTGGACGAGAACATGTTGTGCAGTTTCCCAAACGCTGCCCAGCCGATTTGCATCGGCCTGCTGACCTCTCTCTCTAAAGTTGATTTTCCTAAACGGATTGCCTGTCCGAGGTAGATATATTCGTCCACAATTTCGAGAGTAAAGTTCCCAACAGTTTGTACGGTGGGTGCAACATTAAACTTTATCGAGGTCATCGAGCATTTGTCCTAGATCTTCCAGCGACTCGGCCATGACTACGATGTCATCAGCAAATCGAAGGTGAGTGATGTATTTCGCCATGCCAATAATATTGATACCAAGTCCTTGCCATTCCAGCAGCTTGAAGGAATCCTCCAGAGCAGCAGTAAACAGTTTCGGAGATATGACAACTACCTTTCGTTCTCCTCTTTGTAAGGGGATTTCCTTCGTGCGATTTTCCTGTACTCGGACTGACATGGTTATACAAACACTTCAACACTTCAATGTACCAATAATCTACATGGCATCGCTGTGGGGATCTAAAAACCACCCAAATTTCGACGGAATCGAAGGCTTTTTCATAGTCCACGTACGCTAAGCATAGTGGCCGATTATACTCCTCCGTCTTCTGTATAATCTGCCGCAGCGTATGTAAGTGCTCTATGGTACTAAAGCCTTTTCGGAAACCGGCTTGTTCGGAAGGCTGGAAGTCATCAAGCCTGCAATCGAGACGATTCGTGATGACTCTAGAGAACAGCTTGTAGACATGGCTTAGCAGTGTTATAGGCCGGTAGTTCTTCAGTAAGGTTTTGTCACCTTTTTTGAAGAACAAGACCACAACAACCCTGTTCCATGCTTCTGGCGTTTTGCCGTCGAGCAGGGAGAAATAAAAGAGCTTCTGAGGGACTTTTAGTACCGGTGTTCCACCCGCTTTCAGAAGCTCTGTAGTGATTCCATCCTCACCCGGTGTCTTGTTTTTCTTAAGTTGTTTGAGAGTCATTCTTATCTCGTACAGGCTGATGTCCGGGATTTCTTCGGTATAGTGTCGGGTTAGCTTGGCTCTGGGGTCTGTCGCCACAATAGCTGGCTCAGCACAGACCGAGGTATATAACTGCCCATAGAACCTCTCTATCTCCCGTAGCACCTCTGACTTGTTTGACGTCACACGTCTGTCTTCAGTCTTCAGCTTTGTCAGTTGGCTTTGCCCAATAGACGCGTCTCTTGCAAACACTTTGGAACCTTGGTTCCGTTTAATTGTCTCCTTAATACGCTGGGTATTAAAGGAGCGTAAATTATGTCACAGAGACTTCCTAATCAGTCTATTCAGCTGCCTATATGACTCAGCTTCATCCGAAGTTTTCAGCGTCAAAACACGTCGACTAGCCTGATGAGGATAAGGTGTCGGGTATGGTCGGATAGTTTTTGAGGTTTTTTTTTACGGTGGCTTTTGAAAAACTTGGACCGTACCGTATGAACAGTTTCGGTTTACAGCCTGCTATTTATATCTTCCACTGATGAACAGCTGTCCAGCCATTGAAAGCGATTCGACAGTTCAAGCTGAAAGTTCTCGGGGTTTTGGATATGTGCCTTCGATGGTCGGAGCGTAGACTTCACCAGACCGTTCTTTCCAGTTTGACGTTGATATTCAATGTGCCTCTAACGATACGGTGATCACTTCCTGTTTTATTTCTGTTGATCACAGAGACGTCGTTGAAATGACGTCTCCTAATGGTCATTATGTAGTCTATCTCATTTTTAGTTCAGCCGTTCGGACCCAACCAGGTCTATTTTCTGTGCGGCGACTTTCGGAAGAATGAATTCTTCACAAAAAGTCCTTCTTTCTCCATAAAGTCAGCTAGCATCTGTCCCCTGAGATTCCGATGTTCATATCCAAATCGTCCCACTTTCAGCTCACCATCGCTTCTACGGCCCAGCTTTGCATTGAAGTCTCCCATTACAACAGTGAAATGTGTTTTGGAGCTATGTATGGCCCCTACTAATGTCCTCATACATAGTTTCCACTTCAACACTTGGTATTCTTACGCCGTAACCACACGGCTGGTGCTTGATTTATAGCAATAAATTATAAAACTTATCTATTATTACCCTGCGAGACCCGATTGCAAACATTGATTGTCGTTTATATTTGGTTAAGGCACTTTTACTCTACTTTTTATTTTGTTAAGAATAATGGGATACTGGTGCTCGATTTATAGCAATAAATTATAAAACTTATCTATTATGGTAAGAAACAATGCAAAATTATTTGCTAAGTTACTTCTCGTGCAAGACACATTACCCAAAAAAGCACCAAAAAAATATACACGAATAAACGTGCAAACGCATATTGCCTATACTTAACAACAAAGAACAAACAATATCAAACGTTTTGCTGTTTATGCACGTTTATTCTTGTGAAACAGAGAAAGTATGAAGCATGTAATAGTCACTTAAAATAATATTCTTGTGACAAAAAAATATATTATTTCCGTGGAAAAAAGGTTTTTAATGCAATTACAGGCTTGTTTATGATCAAAAAATTCTAAAAAAATTTTTTTGTGCAATGGCTATTACACGTTTATTCGGTGGGGCCATCGATATTATGTAGTACTTGCTACTGAGAGTGTAGGTTGCACTTCTTAAACAATTCAATATAAATAATCATTATTGCAGCATAGCATACATTGAAGGCACTCTTACAGATATCAGAAACAAGAATGTTTAAAATTTGCAAAATTAATTTAAATGATTAAAATGAATACGTATTTTAAAAAACAACACATCCAGCCCACACACGCAAATAGACCTATTTTCTGCATACAAATATTTGTCCTGTGTGGGAATCGAAGCCACGACACGAACAAATGCGCTATCAAGCCAGTCAGTCTTGTAAGTAAAATATTCGTAACAGAACATAATGCCTTGACACGAACTCACAGGCGAAACTGTTTCTCGACTGAGAATTCAGTAGTGTACTCGTTATGTTAATATGCGTACATGCGACGAAATAAGTTGGCAGGTAAGTACCTAATCTATAACGTTACCAGGTCTCAAAATCTTGGAAGTATTCATAAAGACATTCATATTAGGCAACATTATCCCGGTTTAAGATACTTTAAAATTCATGATCATAGTTGGTATTTTTTTTATTAACCCTTGTCATCCCACTGCTGGGTAAAGGTCTTCTCCAAACTTGTCCACAGTTGGTATTATGAATTATTTTTGCAATAAATTATATATACTCGGTATTATAAGTAGGTAGTTGTATCAATTGGAAAACAAAAAAGCAATGTTAGTAAGTTTTTCTATCTCAATTTATTTAAAAATAGGCACTGTAAATCATAGACGCGCATTAAAACATGTTAATGTCAGACACATCTCATGATTCCCATTGTGCATCAATAACACAGTACGTTCACATCAATAATACCGCAAATATATAGATCTCTAGTCACGATGCTTGCAAAATAGTTCGAACAATACCGCGGGACGTGCAAAGCCTATGGTTTGGTGCAAGTTAGAAGCGCCGTTATTTTACAATAGTATTTTCTTGGGGAGTCCTATGTCCTAGAGAGTGGACTGTAATGAACTGATGATGACGATTTGAAGGAGTATAAGTGCAAGAAACTAAAAATGCCAGAGTCAGAGGAGGCGGGGTACAGTGGAAATTGTTTGCCCAACCGACCCTTCCTAAAGTCTAAATTAGTAACATTTAGCGAAGCGGTTTATAGTTACAACCGCTTTAATTTTAGCAACAATTATTTCGCGTACCAGATTAGCTACTATGAATATTAATTGCGTATGATGTAATTATAAGTACACAAACAGCGCTTTATGGGAATAATGAAATAGGCGTTAGACAGCTGTGACAGTTTTATTCAATGTGGTTTAGATATTCATATTTCTGTGAATGGAATACAACAACTAAAACTATTGAGGATACTTTTCTGAACGTAACAATTGTGATTTCAATATGGTTTAAAATTTCGAGGCTACCTTAAACAATAACACATTTCAAAACGTAACAATACGCACAACAACAACAAACAAGCATACAATGAAACGAAAATATCCATAAAAATATATTGTCAACATAACAAATGTATCAATGTTATCAATCAATTATATTGCAATATTTTATGCCTAATGACAACACGTGTTAAATTGATTTCAAGTGATCGGCGTCAGACCTGACAATTTAGAAACAGCTGGGCGCCTAATTGAAAGTGCATATGCATTCCGAAGTATCTATAAGTACTTCGCACCAGGGAACATGAGAATGAAGATAGACTATCCACAATCTACGTGTGTGTGTGCAAACTAATACACGCGTGTTTATATGAGGCTTAGGCGACGCCGTGACAAAGATCGATTAGGGCCCTGAACGTATTTCAGGTATCCTGTCAGTTAACACTTTAGCACTAGTTTGACGCAGCAAATGGGCGCATGATAAAGGAGACCGGCCGAGGGAAGGTATTATCAGAGAAGAAAGATATACACTGGGTGCAGGACGACATTCCAAAATGGAAGCTTATATTAATAAGTAAATAAATACTGTATATAATACGCAAGCTAATGAGCGTACCGGCAAACGCGGTGCGCATGTCAAAATTCTAAGACGGATTGATTTAACATTATTTACCATCGTTATGGAAAGAAGAAAAACATACACGTATATTGACTCAATAAGGTTTATAAAACAATCATAATAGACAATGACATCCGCAAACACGCATAGGTATATGATATTATTACGTATGTTTAAAAAATAACACACCTGTAATAATATGTACACTTGAAATCATGTCCATAAAATACAAATCGTAAACCTTTTATTTATACGGAACCTTCGGTGCGCGAGTCCGATTCCTACTTTTCGGACTCGAATCTAATTTTGAAAATAATTTAAATACGTACAGTGCTTCTATTGTCGATATAAATTTTAATTAATGGTAAGTTATCAGCGCTCACGTAATGACCACATGTTAAATAGCAATAACATGTGCTCATCCAAACCTTTGCATTTTCACTAACATAGTTGAGTGTTGGTTATATTTTTCTTGGTTATACTTAAATATACACTCGCGTTGAAACACGGTGTTCAAATAAAATGCTAGTTTCTATGAACATATTTCCGTGGTAATTCCATTTGTATTTCCAGCACTTCCCGAACATCGAGCAGTGTATCACGGTCGAGTTCTCAACCCAGCTGTTTAAATAATAAATGTTGCAAAAATGTACACAAATGTACACTTGTCGCCTTTAGAATACCAGTGCAACCGTTTGAAATGTAAAGGAAAATGTATGGCGCTTGGTGCTCGTTGTGATTCTACGTACGTATGCTGGTAGATAGTGCAAAGAAGAATAGTGGATAGTTCAGAAAAGAAACAATATAGATTATGTCAGAAACTATGTGTTATCGGTCTACACGCGATAAAAATATATGCAAATACATAGCTGATCCATGCGTGTAAGCCCATAATGTAGAGTTTTGAATGTAATGGAACACGAAAGTCTTTAAACATAAATTAATTATATTATGTTCATACGTTGTTTTTCAGTAAGTTTGCGTGAACATCTGATGTTCTGTTAAAATGTATAAAATAAATATTTATTATAATAACGTGGAATAAAATAATACATAATGGAACCAATACATTATGAGGAATTAATTGCATAATTAATTGGAATTCCAATTCCGTAAAGTAAAATTTAAAGTTGCTTATTTTTTTATTCCGAACATATTGTGTTCGCGCAATTAAAAGAAAACAGCCTTTAGTAGCACTTTAAAATACAAGTACAGAAAAGTTAATTGCGCTACTTGTATTTCTAGACGTTTCTTCGGATTCAGGCGTGAATTAGCTGACTAATAAACTTCTCTTTAATGAACGGATAGCTTTGTTATCTGCTAAAATACTTAACAAATTAGCGAGTTCGTGCTGGCTAGCACAAGTAATCAAGTATTTATGGGCGAAAAGAAAATAGATCCTTCCTGATCACCCAGTATTTTATTCTGCAAAATAAACAGCTTAATTTACGGTCCTATTTCTTTATATATTCTTTCGTAGCCACTTTAAACAAGGAAACTAATTTATTAGCGCTCGAAAGAAAAAAAAAGTTACCCGGCATAATAAGTGCAGTTTCCAGTTTATACGGGTTTACGGGAAAGATATAATCTGTATCTTATCGAAGTTTAAATTTTAAAATACATACCTAATAACGATTGCTGATTGAACTAGGGATATTTATTAGAATTACTCATTTTATATACAAAAGTAAAAAGAAAAATCTTCTAGGTCACGAAGAATTGGATAGTACAAAACTTACTGAAATTGCATTCCGGCTTTGCAAAACTGCAAAACTGTTTGTAGAACACATATAACTACTTTTATGAATAAGAAACAAAATACTATCAATTACTAATTTACTAATTTTGTGTGGGGTAGATCGTCCATCCTTCATACATATTCAGTCCAAGGTAAATAAAAAGATAATTTAATATGAAAGGATACAGAACGATGCCAAAATCCAACTCACTTACTTAAAGAATCTAATTAGACACGACAAACACAAGAGGTCGCACAATGCCTTCCGAATCGCTAGGCCGTATAAGAGGACGCCGTAGTTTCTGCTAAATTTCGACTTTGTAAGCAAACTGAAAACTAAAATACAACCAGTTACTTGATGTCTTATAATGTTCCACAGTAGAAATTTTCTTGACTTTACACTTTTAATATATTTTTTTTACCTAGCCTATACTGTCTCAAAGGCTTATAATATACACCGTGAAATTTTTGTGGTTGTTTTCCCGTAGCAGAATGGTTTACCTTTAGTAGTACCATCGATTCATGTTAGTAATTTCTTGAAAAAATATATCTCGTTTTTTAAATTCTTCAAAAAATAATCATCGATCTCGAAAGCATGAGAAGCGATAGTTATTTTAAGTGATGTGACGTAATCAGGTACTGCATGCCGCATTAAATCGATTTTTAAACCTAAAGAGGCCCTATGGCCCTATGCCCTAAGTAATAAAGCGGTTCGAGCGTGCTTTCGAGTTTCGTTTTCAGTATTTATTGATTTCAATAAAATAAAATATATTTTCCTACTATGATATATAATAATTTTACTGCGTGAAAACAACCACTAAGATTTTACGGTTATACACTGTCCATTTCTGATATCTAATTTTAGAAGAATAGCTGCTGTCATCACCATCACATTTAGTAAGACCATACCTAGTTTGTTGCCCAAGAGTCCAAATTCAAATCCCCAAGAAGAAATTTATTTTGACTAATTGAATGAATTAAGAGAATTCGAGTGCAAAATATAACAGCCAGAATCCATTGTCATTAAAGCGTAAAAGCCATTACATTAATAAATCTGTTTCGAATCATTAAGACACATGAGTGTAATAACGAAGATTAACGCGTAAGAACGCGTGTGTCAGGGGATACCAGTCACAACTATCTGTCCGGTGGTTGGTGAACGGTATACGGGTAAGCGACCCCGGCTCCTCGAGCTACTATCGACTCATCTGAAACCATCCGAGGCGATAGTATCCTTCCTCCCCTTTTCCTTCCCCCGTCATATATCCTTGCTACTCATGGGAACGCAATGACCTTGTTAAAACAATGCACAAGGCAGAATGGCGGCGACGTGGTCCACAACCCGTCACGTCACGTTTCCCACAGAGGTGAAAAGTGGATCGCTGGGAGTGATCTCTGCCTACCCCTCTGGGAAAAAGGCGTGATTGTATGTATGTATGTAACGCGTAAGAAAAGATGTCATAAACAAGCTACATATTTCTACTGATTACGTAAGACAAACCAAGATACGAGTAAGTTTATTTCCCTTAAATATTATGATTTACAAATATACATGCAAAGTCCATATTGTTTCACATATTTTATTCTGCCATATTTTGCAAATTGCCTTACAAGGCATCTCAAGAAAAACACTGAATAATTTGAGCAGTTTTGAAAAGGCCGATACGACTCCAAATATTAAATCAGCAATCCTTTTAGACAAATCCAAGCTCTATTCCGACGAATTACGAGCCAAAGTTCAAATGCCAGCAGAATTGTGGAGTCACTAATTTCTTCGGGGCACCCTTAACAGAAACAGTACCGCAAAAACTAGGTATCGTGTAAAACATCCTAAATTCATAATATCCTTAGTACAGTTTTCTTTGGCTTCCGGCCAAACCGGCGGGATTACCACCACTGTTGCCACAGTAAATTTTCACCCAAAATCTTGGCTTGTATTTCATTGTGGATGCCCTCCGGGCATTTATGTGAAGACGGTATATCAATGCTAGTGGACTCGACTATAGTTACGGCCCAATTTATTTTACTACTCCCCCGTTGCCTTTTGCACTTTTGAATGCATAAATATTTTAAAAAACAACTCCGATTTCGATATTGTCAAAAGGCAAATAAAAATATTATACACACGGCTTGAGTTACACAATTGTACACATATAATGGTCCACAAACTGTACAAACAAATTTTGTACACACAACAATAAATATCTAACTTTTATTTCTTAAGCCACGATAATCTGGCCGAACACTGAATGACAATTATTTATTTATCCGAATTTGTATGGTAGTTTCGAAATAATAACATCCTAGTTATTATTGTCTGAATCAAATCATCTAACTATTGCTTCAGAATAAGACCTTTTACATTAGACATTTCGCACAGGCCCTAATTTTATGCAATGGACTAAGTTAATTTGGCCAACCATTAGGTTCCTATCATACTAAAAATATAAAAATGTGAGATAGCGTCATAGTCATTACGTCGACGCTCTTTTCCTTAATATGGAAATGTGCAGGATGGTAGTTGAATGCATAAAAATCCAGCTAATGAAGACAAAGTACAATCTCCCAGTAAGGCAAGCCATATAAGCATAAGGGGGAAAACAGATAAGATTAAAATAGGATGTAATAATAATTCAAAAACAAAAGTATAGCTATTTTGAAATATTAAAGCTAAAATAGGTACTACTATTTTTTTTTCTTAATTTTAAAAACAATTTATCAAAAACGGCTGTGAACTTCTAGAAGATAATGTTAAATTCTTTGAATAAAGAAATAAAAATACCTTGTGTTACTACTATATAAATATTTTATTATTTACGTACGAGTGACTTCATACACGCGTAGATTAAAGTCCATAACAAATCTGATCGAACCGATCTCGAAAACATAAGAACATTTGATTTGTCACGTAAAAAAATATTTATCTGAAAAGAAATTGTAACTGGCAATGTCATTGCAGCTATTGGTTTATCCTTTTCAACGTTTATAATTGTTTTTTTTTTTTAATAAAAGGCGTTCAGGACAACCTCACTCCAAATATTGGCAAGCGGACGTAAGGTCCACATATGAGATCGGCAGGCACAGTCACTTTAGCATTTAAGTACAAGACCAAGGTTTCGTGTTCAAGTACATACGAGACCATAGATGTTCGCCTACTTCCAGACATGATGACGTCAATGCCTCGCCCTACACAATTGCTAACAAATTAGGAAGCATTCACAGTAGTCGTTATCCGGAATTGGCGAAAAGAGCAATACGCTCCGGTTAATATTGGCTGGGTGTGGCGGGACTTGGGTTGGTCGGCTACATTTAAAAATAGAGATACAGATGCTAGTGACGACTAAGGGATAACTATGATCAATAACTAAGACCTTGGACTGTAATCCGCAGATCTGTTGATAAGCGCGAGCCTCTGAGTAAAAAATCCTAAATACCTACTCATACAATTTCGGTCGCTCGGCGAAGGAAAATATTCCAGTAACGTTGGGAAAATATGAGATATTTTCTATCATACCAAAACTCTAACGATTTTCTTTTCTTTGTAGAGCTAAAATTTTATTAATCCCTGTAAATTTGTTAAAGTCAAACGACAAACTAATGTTGTCAAACAAAAACTTACGTAATAAATTATCATGGTCAAACATATAAAAACGGTGAATACATGAAGAAAAAAGTTTTATTTTAAGCATTATTCTTTTTCAAGAGTATTATCATTTTACAAGATAATATCTACATGCCAACACAAAGTATACGACCTTGGAAGAAACACGTCATTTCGCTACCAAATAATTAGCATACAATGTAATCTTACACGAAGATTTTTGTCATCCCATCACGATAACGTACAGTGAATCTCGTGGAATATTTTCAGTATCCGCTAATCGGTCATGGGATCCGCAGCGTGCTCCCGACAGCCCATTTCATCATAGGGATTTATAATGGCTTATTGGATTTTACCTATAATTTAGTAAAGACAGATACCCTTATTCTTCATTAGGGTCGTCTTTCATCGTCGAAACCCCAAGTGGGATGAAACGATCATCCGTCATATAGCAGATTTTGAAAGCATATTTGATATTTGTTTAAATCTTCGATCTAATTTACTCAAGCTTTAAACGAATAGATAAAGAGGTGCGCTAATTATTCAGCTTAACACTAGCGATAATGCCCCGATTATTAAATACATAATGCGAGAATGACCTTCAGAGTTGGTGATAACATATTAATCATAATTTTTATTGCATTTTTTAGGTGACAAGAATGCGGATATTTAAGTAACAAGAAATTATTATTGCCCAATTACCTCAATGGAATAAAGTTAATTCAAAAATATTTTTTCTTAGTTAATATGTACATAATACATTTGTATAAAATATTCCCTGTGTACTGTAAACCGTTATAAAAATACATTTTTATTCAGGTGCTTGAAAATCCCAACATACACAAAACAAAATGCTTTTGATAATAGGAACACACTTGTAAAAAAATACAACATGAAGTTGGGCTGTAATTGAGACCGACCGGAAATGTTTTCGCTGCAAAAACTGAATGTCAGTCAATCGAGCACAATAGAACCAACTGAATCCTTTTGACAAGTATTTTGTTCAAGACTGACAAAATTGTAAAGTCTATATGTATAGATGCTCTTACGGCGCTTTAAACGTGTACACATTTGCGTACTGTCACTGTCCATAAAATGATGATGAGGATATTAATCATTAAGCAAATGTTCACCTATAGCAGTATTTAGTTGTATTAGAATCACAATACGATGTTCGTCATTACGAATGACGTGTCGTGTCTGGACGAATGTCCAGTACCATTGTACTGGACATGTAAAATGCATTCAAAGTACAATTCTTAAGATCACAAGATACAATACCTATCTACCTAAAGATAGATAGCGAAGAACAAAGATTTATTACAACACCGTCAGTAAGTGCGTATTAGCTTACATTCAGGACCTTACCAATCGGTGTCATCCCTAGGAAGATTAATTTTCACCCGGGCAGAGCTGTCAACCAGATACTCTAATGGAGCAAAAGGTCACACTTGGTAACAAGTACATAAGACCGTTTTAAACCTTTACAAGGCAGGGTATGTTGGAATTTTTCACTGGTTTTGGACCTTAAGTCAACAAGTTAAGGTTCAAATTATGATGGCAATATACCTTTCTCTGCCCGTTAAAGGTTTAAATTACCGCGTTAGCAATACAATATTTGCTTGTGTACCCCAACTTACAGGTCGGAAGGTTGGAGAACCCTTAGAATGGTAACATTAGTCATGATAATAATTTCTCAAAATTTTCAAACCGCAGAAATTAGAATACTATACTAACATTTTACACTTTTGTCAGAATAAATGACGGTAGAAGCTTGCGTTCCGTGATATGAATAATCTCTTCTCTATTTTAGTTGGCAGATCGAGATATTTCTGAAAGCGCAGACTTTTTCATGTTTTAGTCATGTGTGTGTCTTCAAGACGTATTGTTACATAACTCAATGACTTTTATAAATGCAAAAGTCACGTACCTATTAACATTTTCTTCTGCAAAGTAACAGTATGACGGATACCATAACACATTTCTCGGGAAGAATAAAGCGATCCTGTTTTTCTTCGCTCTAATGCAAGTAATTAGCACCAAGACTGCACTCCAGTCCACACATAAGTCATCGTGTTTCATGCAGTTATTCACGCCTGAAGTGAAATAATATGAAACATTGAATCCTAGAAATGCACTCGGAAAATCCTTGTTTATTTTCATACAAGTGGGCCAGAATAAATTTACCGCCGATTTAAACACAGGATTATAATGTCACAGAGAAGTCCTGTTGTTTCTAGTTAGAAACATGATGGTCAGGGGAAAGCTCAGTGAAAAAAGTGTAATTATGCAGATATTAAAGAAGACCTTGACCTTCGAAGTCTAGCAATTTCGTAGGTCAAGACTTGCGAAAATGGTAAAAGGTGTTTTAGGGGTGGGAACCATCCGCTCCCCCGCAAGTCCGGTGATGACGACGAGGCTGCTCCAAGCCAGCATCGTAAGTCAGTTGGGAAGAAAAAGAGGTGATAAATTGCGTAACTTCACAAAAACATAGCTTATCTAAATTAAAAACCGTCTAATATAATATTGTGCCAATATACTAAGTTGTTTGTGGTATTTGATTTACCTATCTCACGAGCAAACGAGACATACCTCACTATGTAGGCATATTTGTACGTGGATAACATTTTAATAATTCAGGTCAGTTAGTGATAGTTTCCTAAGCTACCCCAAACAGACAACAGGTAGACAGGTAAAGGGTTGAAATTTATAATTCAAATGTGATTTACGGAAAGTCAGTTGGGAGATGGACTGGTGAACAAAATTAAACATTTCTTAATGGAACTTGTATTCTGAATCTAACTAACCTAAAATCGGTTTACTTTGTTCTTTTGACTATATTACTTATATATATGCAACTACATACAACATTCCAAATCCGATTGATACTTTCGGAAATCCCGTAAATTCCAACTCCTATATTTGCATTTGGAAAATTCCAATCACAATAGGATTCATGTATGCCATGAATGGAGTTGCAGTTCACTAAAGTAAATTAATTAACTTTACTAATGAAATGTGGTTTTGTTCCAGTCGGTCACTCACCAGAAAGAAAATCATATGATTCATATTCATATCGTTATTGTGTTCGAATAAAACTCACTACATTTAATAATCATAAGATCACAGTAAAAAACAAGTGCACAAACACAAACACGAGTCGATGAGTAGAAAGCTCAGTTTCAGAGCGTTTGTAATATTTATTTTTACTAAAAAAAAGTTGAAACACAAAAGATTATGAAATATTATTTATTTACACAAGCATTATTCAAAAGTACAACGCATCATTTGATGCGAAAGCACGTTCTCTTTTTATAATAATG
Organism: Maruca vitrata; assembly: GCA_039566165.1. Classification (NCBI taxonomy): domain Eukaryota; kingdom Metazoa; phylum Arthropoda; class Insecta; order Lepidoptera; family Crambidae; genus Maruca; species Maruca vitrata. Next base: position 11,342,510 of record CM076923.1, read on the forward strand.
TTTTCGCATAAATTCTTTCAATGGTTTTAAGTACGTATTTGTATTGTTTCATAAGCACAAATAATAAAATATTTCTTAAAATATTCTAAGTAATAATATGAATTAATATAGCGCATCACAAACAGTTGTCCAAAGTAAACAATTAATAAGCGCTTTGATTTGCATAAACTGTTCATACAAATAATTATTTGTATGAACAGTTCTTATTAAAATTTAGATGGTTTTGTTATTAAAATACATTATTTTAAAGCACTTAATTATTAAAATGTTCCTTACTTTTGTAATGAATGTGAAAGTAACGCTGCCTGTCACGCATTCACGCCAATCTATTTTATGACTTAGTAATGTTTTACGCGGAAAACCTAATCCACGCATACCGATTCGTAGGAGGAGAGCTAGTACAGAACTACAGAAAAGCCTAGCTAGTACTAATAACTAGCGGCCGCCCGCGACTTCGTCCGCGTAGAATAGTAACTTTTAGCAGCAATCCTTTTTAAAATATCCTATAATATATATATGGTTTCATACACATTGAGTCGTCGTTAGTCGTTATTTTAATATTACAAACAGACACTCCATTTTATTTAATTATATTGATGTATTAAAAAAGCGCTTAAAGCTACTCGGAATCTAACCAATGGACATAATGCAAGTCATTGCAACAAATGTCCATTCTTCAGATTTTAAGATATTTCGGTTTTCGTTTCATTATATATCACACTTCCCAGTAAACATAGCGTTGTAGTAACACTACATGTGAATCTAGCTCGTTCCAGTCGGTTCAGTAAATTCAGCTTCGATCAATTAGGAGTGAGCACTAGTGAGCAGTTCTTTGTGATTTTTCCTCCGCGTTCTGTGCTAACGAAGTATCAGGTAACAATTCCCGGAGGGTCCGTTTTATCCGACTTTTTTTTACCTGAAACGAAGGTTTAAATAGAACTGCTTTAAAGCCATCATACGAAGATATGAGCCATTCGACTAATTAATGGCATTCTCAATAAATAGAGAATCCCGTAAAAGCTCGAACGTTAATAGAAAAAAAGTGTGAGTATCTGGAATCGTCATGTTAATATTTTTTTAGCCGGAAATCTAGCCATCAATTTATGGTCATGTTTTTCCGAATGAGACTTCAATCAGTACCAAATATTATTACGTATCAATAAATCAAACAAATGTTCAATTTAAATATCTATAAATTTTAAAGTTCTTTTCTGTTTCCCTTGTGTTATTATTAGTTATAGGTAACACATGCAATGTATATGAAGAAGGTGAGCGGTGCCTCCAATTATATTATACTTAAAAGAAGGCATCAGCCCACTGTTCATGTTAATGTTACTAAATTGAAATAAACATTTATTTATTTATTATTTTAAATCAATACCTACCTTCTTTAAATTTCAGTAATTATGGATACATGGAGAAAATGATGTGAATTCAAAAAAGTTCATCCACTTGCAAATTCTCCATGCTTTATACAGGAAGGAAATTTTGGCTCATCGCTTCACAATTTTGTTATAATGTACCGAGGAACTACAAAGAATGTGACAGTGACTTTTTTTACGTCACGGCCACTGAACGAATCTCAAAGGGCCCCAAGATTGAAGAGGTTTGAACGTAAATATCAGATCAGTCTTTATACCGCAAAAATGTTCCCAAGAGACAACTTTTGTGACAAACCGGATTCCGTGCGGACTTTGATGTAATCTTAAAGACTTCGCTTATACCGAAATAAAGGATCTATAAATAGTCGTAAATGCTCAAAAAGATAGTATTTTTATGAACAATATAAGAATTTAATCTGACTTTGTATCTGCGTCACCATTAATCAGCAACTTTGGTAATTATCTACAACTTTGTGATAACCGTCCGAACTTCACAAACTATAGAGACATTAGTTTCAGGTTATTTACCAATCGATTCCTTCTCTCATAAGGGTTGTGGGAAGTTAGTCATTGTTCCGTGTTCAGGAAAGTCGGATTATATGTAGAAATCCACTTTCAATGTGAGAGCGATTACATGATGAAATGCAGGATGAAACCAGTTAGAATCCATTTAGAATCAAGGAGTTTCCCAGAACAAAGCTCTGACATGACGGTAGATCTGAATTAAATGGTAGTAAAACCGAATCCGGAGTGTACTACTCTTGTGCGAGTTCGAAGCTCTCTGGAAGACGATGTGTCTTGTAAACGTTCGCAGAACATTGCATAAATCCTTTGCAACATTCGTCTTTGCATTCAGACATATTGAAAGCTATTCAGGACAAATGAATGCGCAGAATATCAAAACGATATCGCCGTTTTGCTTGCTAACTTACTGGGCTGAATGAGTTATTCACGTAATATAATCCCGTTTACGTATTATTCTATTTCATGTATTTCAATGCTTTACTCAGACTTTTATTGACGTATATTGTTCGTTAAGTTTGTAGACACATGATACTTATAAAGGTTCCTATTTTAATAATTTTGATTGTAATCAATCTTAGGAATTACTTAAATTCTTATTAAGAGAACTATTCACTCAGTTAATAAAACATTAGGCCGTGCCACTTTTATGCTGGCACTGAGCCCCTAGACTAGACTCCACAGAAATTATTTTAAAGTCCGAATTCTGCGGTGTGATGAAGTCACGTTCAATTGAATCGTGATTACCTGGCACCAAAAGTGGGCGAAGCCGAAACGGTTAACGCACACCATTTACTTAATTGAGTAAGGCTAAGGCCAGCTGTGCAATATCGAAATTCGGAATTTTGATAATTGCACGCTCTGGGCTCGGACGGTCGCCGGAATTTCGCCTCGAAATCTTTTTACCTTTCACCAGAATCGCGATTTATCGGATTGGGTGCTCGGGTTAATTATTTGTTGAGAAAAATTGGCGCATTGCTACTGATTTCGTTTCAAATAAGAGTACGATGTTATCTGCTTGCAATTAGGTACAGGAAATGCGCAAAAAATGCACAGAGGATACGGGCTACGAGAGACCTTTCGATGAATGAGAAGGATTTTTCTCAACCTATTTATATTTGGGAATATGAAATATGGTATTTAACCTTAAATATAAATAAATATTTAGACGTCCTTTATCGGTAGATATCTATATTCATTAATGAGATTATACGCAATAAATTGTGACGATGATTGTGAATTAGATGATCGAACAAACAGTCTAGAAAATACGTCATAACGACTATCATAACAACGTCTAACTCAATTTATGTGCAGATAGCCATTTTATCGGAAATTACATTAACCTTGACTGATAATTCACAACGCCATAACAACGTTACAAATGTTTACACCGGCCACTTATCATAAACTAGATGTTTCGATGAAATACGAGATAAAATGCATTTTAAACTGTATCCTGTATTAATTTTTGCGAAATATACAAATGAAAACTTGTACTTGTTTTTTGACCGAGGAGAATTCGTACCTTCCGGTTTTATAATGCTTTTCATAAGGGTTTTATTATGCAAAAGGTGTGTTTCCCACCTTACGATTTTTACCGCACGTGTAAGTAAGTAAACATATTCTTATATTCATTAGTTTCTCTTCTTACATTCATATTATTAATAACGTGTATTTGTAATACTTTCTATTTACACCACGGGTTTTTCCGTCTAAAAACAGAATCATGATGTATGATGCCGAACAAAATTTTCGCATAAAACTCAGATGTAATCTGGTTTTTCAGCTGAGTCATATATTGAGTTGCTTGCCAAATATTTCAATTGGCACTAATTGATACACAGCTGCTAGCTTTCTAAGACTACTTTAATCCAAGCCTCTAGAAAAGAAGATTAGCACATCAGATCCTGCGTAAAAAAAAAACTTAAAATTAATTAATAATTGCCCTAACTCCGGTAATGTTTCAGAAAAAATAAGAGTGCGTCTAAATTCGGAAACATACACAAATCATTGTCACAACATATTTCTATTCGATTAACCAAATATTGCGGATTTACGTCGTCATATAACCTTTAGAAATCGTATTTTTAGAGTTGACTTACGGACTTTACACATCAGCTTTGTTTGTGACAGGGTCTATCATAAACGTTTTGTTTATTTCGTCCAAATAGTGATCCCTGGAGAAAATACATCATTCTAATGTTGGTGCAAAGTTAGACGCAAACGATGTGTCATTTGATGACATTTTAATTTAAACCTACAAAGTCTGGCCTTGAGCTAAAACGAGTTTGGGACTAGGGTTGTCAAACTAACTCATAATTGTGTTATGAACATTTGAATGAAAGTGGGTAATATTACGCAAACATTGCCAATGGTTATAATTACATGGTTAATGTTATTTTAAACTGTCATGGTCACACACACTGTTGCAAGCGCCATGATCACGGATGATCAGTTCATCCGTGATCATGGCGCTTGCAACAGTGCCGAAATATCGGGAGCTCATTAAAACAAAACAACATGGTAAATATCCCGGACAGTTTCAGTTTTCTAATGGTTAATGTTGTTTGTAATTTCTATGTAATTTTATTACTTATTATATTGCTTGACACAGCTGTGCTCATTTCTAGTACCATCTAGTTTTATACTTTAACCCTTGAACCAGTAAGTAAACAATTTTGAAAATTTCATTGCTTTTGGACCTTATATTCAGGGAATAAGGTTTCAATTATGGTGGCAATATAGTAGTTGCCATTACCAGTTAAGGGTTAAAACACCGATCCTATCCAGTAGGTATTCATTCGAAGGCGACGATGGCAAATTAAAGTATCTTTAAACCACATGATTCCGTTTTAATATTATGTTGTGTTAATTTGTATTCATCATCATCATCATCAGCCCATACTTGTCCACTGCTGGACATAGGCCTCTCCAAATGCATGCCACTTCTACAACACAATTTGTATTATTTTATGTTTAATTTATTTTTTCTTGTAATATGTGTATATCTTACCAATAAATTCTATTCTATTCTATTATAACCATTGGGAATGCGTGCAAACATTATATTTCTAAAAGTGATTTGCATCTTAAAATATTATTTATGATAATACGCATCTAAGATTACACCACATTATTTAAACAAGAACGCTTGTTTAAACTATTATTCGCACGGACGGTCACGACCTTCAGAATTAATACAAAGTCTGTAAATGTATTGAAAGCTGAAGAGTTTGTTTGTTTGTTTGAACGCGCTAATCTCAGGAACTACTGGTTCGAACTGAACAATTCATTTTGTGTTGGGTAGACCATTTATCGAGAAAGCTTTAGGCTGTATAACATCACGCTGCGACCAATAGGAGCGAAGAAACAGTGGCAAATATGAAGAAAACGGAGCGCGCGGTCTGAACAAGCGCCATTCAACGTTTGTAGGCGCGGGAATACTCGTAACTATGCTGCCCAAAGTCTCTTCTCCACACGGACGAAGATTTTTTTTTTTATATTAAGCTAACAAGATGACCTCACTCCATCTGATGGTAAGCGGTAGTGAGATCCACATATCGATGGCTCCGCCGAATAAACGTGCATGTGAAAAACGTCAATTTTACAGGAGAGAATAAAAACGTTTAATCCTTACTATCTCGGGTATTATTATAGGTAGGTTAAAACAATGTATAATGAAATTAAAGATAAAAAAATAATCTTTTAGCTGATATAATTTATTTTAAGGAATAGTCGTTAATTTAGTCAATAATCAAGAAAATCCATATTATACAATTACTCGAGTGAAATTAGAGTAGTCAGTTGACTGTTATAGATCATTACACGTTTATTCGTGTGAATATTTACGAAGTTGATGAACATAACGCAATGATACACTATTATTCTAGGGAAATCTCGCGTCTTTTGATGGCGGCTGCAATTGTTTGCACGCTTGTATTACAGAAATATTTGGTGATCTATGGATGGTAATAAAAATTACATTTATATTCGTGTCATTAAATTAGCTTTACAATGTGTTATGCATATTAACATTATGAATTCACGCTATGTCATATTAAAATTTTGCATAATCTTTAAAGGGAAAATAAACAAAACTTCTGTTTTTATATATTATTTTTATTTATTATCATAATAATAACAATGAAACTATTTTTTATAATAATCAGCCTATGACATTCATAGAGATATTTCTCATTACTATAGAAATTGAGCAAAAATCAACAAAAAAAACAAACAGCTTATCTTATAAGCATTTTGAGAACTAAATAAATTCCAACATAATCTTTAATGAAATTGTCGTCATCTCAGCCCATTGCTGCCCACTGCTGAGCATAGGCCTCTTCCGAAGCTTTCCAACAAAACCCAGTGATTTTCACCAGGTCGTCGGTCCATCTGGTAGGTGGTCGTCCCACACTGCGCTTTCCAGTACGTGGTACGTACTCCACTCCAGGATCTTTCGGCCCAAACGACCGTCCAATCTTCGTGCTATGTGGCCGGCCCATTGCCACTTCAGTTTGCTAATCTGGTGGTTTATGACAGCAAGTTTGGTTCTTCTACGGATCTCCTCATTTCTGATTCGATCACGTAGAGAAATGCCGAGCATAGCCCTCTCCATAGCTCTCTGCGCGACAATGAGCCTTCTAAAAAGATCTTTTGTGATGCACCATGTCTCAGCGCCGTAAGTCATCACAGGTAACACACATTGGTTGTACACCTTTGTCTTGAGACACTGAGGTATTTTGGACGAGAACACGTTGTGCAGTTTCCCGAACGCTGCCCAGCCGATTTGCATCGGCCTACTGACCTCTCTCTCTAAAGTTGATTTTCCTAAACGGATTGCCTGTCCGAGGTAGATATATTCGTCCACAATTTCGAGAGTAAAGTTCCCAACAGTTTGTACGGTGGGTGCAACATTAAACATATTTTTTGTTTTATCCATGTTCATTCTAAGACCCACTTGTTGGGAAACTTTATCGAGGTCATCGAGCATTTGTCCTAGATCTTCCAGTGACTCGGCCATGACTACGATGTCATCAATATACAAGCAGCTTGAAGGAATCCTCCAGAGCAGCAGTAAACAGTTTCGGAGATATGACAACTACCTGTCGTACTCCTCTTTGTAAGGGGATTTCCTTCGTGCGATTTTCCTGTACTCGGACTGACATGGTGGCGCTGTTATACAAACACTTCAACACTTCAATGTACCGATAATCTACATGGCATCGCTGTGGGGATCTAAGAACCGCCCAAATTTTGACGGAATCGAAGGCTTTTTCATAGTCCACGAACGCTAAGCATAGTGGCCGATTATACTCCTCCGTCTTCTGTATAATCTGCCGCAGCGTATGTAAGTGCTCTATGGTACTAAAGCCTTTTCGGAAACACACTTGTTCGGAAAGCTGGAAGTCATCAAGCCTGCGTTCGAGACGATTCGTGATGGAGAACAGCTTGTAGACATGGCTTAGCAGTGTTATGGGCCGGTAGTTCTTCAGTAAGGTTTTGTCACCTTTTTTGAAGAATAAGACCACAACACCCCTGTTCCATGCTTCTGGCGTTTTGCCGTCGAGCGGGGAGAAATAAAAGAGCTTCTGAGGGACTTTTAGTACCGGTGTTCCACCCGCTTTCAGGAGCTCTGTAGTGATTCCATCCTCACCCGGTGTCTTGTTTTTCTTAAGTTGTTTGAGAGCCATTCTTATCTCGTACAGGCTGATGTCCGGGATGTCTTCGGTATAGTGTCGGGTTAGCTTGGCTCTGGGGTCTGTCGCCACAATAGCTGGCTCAGCACAGACCGAGGTATATAACTGCCCATAGAACCTCTCTATCTCCCGTAGCACCTCTGACTTGTTTGACGTCACGCGTCCATTTTCAGTCTTCAGCTTTGTCAGTTGGCTTTGCCCAATAGACGCGTCTCTTGCGAACACTTTGGAGCCTTGGTTGGCAATTAAGCGGTTAATTGTCTCCTTAACACGCTGGGTATTAAAGGAGCGTAAATCATGTCGCAGAGATTTCCTAATCAGTCTATTCAGCTGCCTATATGACTCAGCTTCATCTGAAGTTTTCAGCGTCAAAAAACGTCGACTAGCCTGATGAGGATGAGGTGTCGGGTATGGTCGGATAGTTTTTGAGGTTTTTTTTTTACGGTGGCTTTTGAAAAACTTGGACCGTACCGTATGAACATTTCAGTTTACAGCCTGCTATTTATATCTTCCACTGATGAACAGCCGTCCAGCCATTGAAAGCGATTTGACAGTTCAAGCTGAAAGCTCTCGGGGTTTTGAATATGTGCCTTCGATGGTCGGAGCGTAGACTTCACCAGACGCGTTCTTTCCAGTTTGACGTTGATATTCAATGTGCCTCTAACGATACGGTGATCACTTCCGGTTTTAATCCTGTTGATCACAGAGACGTCGTTGAAATGTCGTCTCCTAATGGTCATGATGTAGTTTATCTCATTTTTAGTTCAGCCGTTCGGACCCAACCAGGTCCATTTTCTGTGCGACGACTTTCGGAAGAATGAATTCTTCATAAAAAGTCCTTCTTTCTCCATAAAGTCAGCTAGCATCTGTCCCCTGAGATTCCGATGTTCATATCCAAATTGTCCCACTTTCAGCTCACCATCGCTTCTACGGCCCAGCTTTGCATTAAAGTCTCCCATTACAACAGTGAAATGTGTTTTGGAGCTATGTATGGCCCCTACTAATGTCCTCATACATAGCTTCCACTTCAACACTTTGTATTCTTACGCCGTCACCACACGGCTGGTGCTTGATTTATAGCAATAAATTATAAAACTTATCTATTATTACCCTGCGAGACCCGATTGCAAAAATTGATTGTCGTTTATATTTGGTTAAGGCACTTTTACTCTACTTTTTATTTTATTAAGAATAATGAAATACTGGTGCTTGATTTATAGCAATAAATTATAAAACTTACATATTATGGTAAGAAACAATGCAAAATTATTTGCTAAGTTACTTCTCGTGCAAGACACATTACTCAAAAAATCACCAAAAAAATATACACGAATAAACGTGCAAACGCATATTGCCTATACTTAACAACAAAGAACTAACAATATCAAACGTTTTGCTGTTTATACACGTTTATTCTTGTGAAACAGAGAAAGTATGAAGCATGTAATAGTCACTTATAATAATATTCTTGTGACAAAAACATATATTATTTCCGTGGAAAAAAGGTTTTTAATGCAATTACAGGCTTGTTTATGATCAAAAAATTCTAAAAAAAATTGCGGAGGTAGAGGAGAGGCTAATGTAACGAAATACCAAAAAAAAATTTTTTTGTGCAATGGCTATTACACGTTTATTCGGTGGGGCCATCGATATGAGGTCGACAGGCACAATAGACTATATTGAGCCTGTCGCACTCACCCTGAAAGCCCGCTTAAAGAGGAGACCACTGCTGCGGCAACAACGAGACAGGCGTGGAGTCTCACATTGGAAGTCGCTGGCACAGCTCGTTCTATAGATGTGGATCGTGTTTTGTGTTATCAATTTTATTATTTGTTGGATAATAAGAAACGCGGAAATAGGAACAAGATCAATGACATTTAACAAATTAATTACTCGGGTAATCAAATAAAATATATTCATGATATTACTATGCGACCTTGAAAAAACAAAGAAGTGGAGTAATTTTGCATTTTGATCTTTAATATTCTGGCTGTCCGTAGATTATCCAATTTCTGTGTATTTTCTTTCTAACTTGAAGATGATATTTTTATTTACGCTGACTTTTATGTGCGCCTTTTATCGTTCCGCTTTATTACGAACATCCAATTTGCTACATATTTTGTAGCAAGCTATATAAAGGGAGCTCAGGAAAGCATATAGGATGAATCAACATGTTACCTTTGATTTTGTAGCTTGGAATCGGGATCCGGATTGATGACCTGTAACAAAACGCGTTTTAAAGTCAGGAATTCTGGTTTAGATTTGCAACAAACTTGTACTGCCAGAAGTATATTCGCCCACAAAAGCGACTATTACAGATTCATATGCTAATATAAACGCCGCGATTCCGTGGCCCGTCTCGTTCGCATAATTAACTCGCAATTTGGTTAATAACGAGCCTGTTCTTTTAGCAGGAGACAGTACATATTTCAGACTTTTGGGCTATAATCAAATCAATTTCAATGGTTTAATTTAAAAACCTTTTTTGCCTATTCATATTTAACGAAGAGTTTAGGAGGTACCTGTTTCTAGTAAAAATTGAACTACTTAATTGTACTGTGATACTATGTAAACATTCATTATTTAAACATCGTGATAATTTATTTTCAATTGCATTACTAACTAAGTATTTCGCTGCATTGAAAACAGTTACATACATGTTGTATTTATGTAACTGTTAACAACTTTGTGGCCTAAAACGTGAATAAACTTAGTTTCCATAGAGTAATACTATGTTAACTAGGTATCCCAAACAAGGAATATAATATACCGCACCCCATGTATACACAGCTGCATAACTGACTAAGTATTCTCGCAAATCCCGTTATCAACATCCCAAAACCAAAGTATCCAACGGAAACTCCAGTTCCGTTGTCACTAGAAATGAATTAAGCGATGCAAATACATTTACGAGCACAATACAACCGGTGAGAAATGGGAATTTGTTATTCATAAAATGCACATAGATTTAAAGTTATAACCGAGTGGCTACGTTTCTGTGCGAAGATTTTTCACCGCCGGTATTAGTTTAGCGTGAAACGGCGATGATAGATATGCAAATATTTTGAGCGAACACATGCACCAATTTGGGTGAGCCTTACTTTTTTATTGTGTTTGTTCTGGTTCGGTTAACGCATGAATAAACAATATGTGTAGTTAGAAATGTTCAAAATTCATTGTATCATAGTTTGAAATGTTCAACATTTGGTTACAGCTCGCTTTAATCGCACCTTCTTCATTTTATCACTTCATAAAACTTTTATAGTCGTCATGACTTGAAGTCCCATTTGGGTAAATAAATATACCAATTCGATTCTAAAGACTTTTGAAACACAGAAAAACGTCTGGGACTTGAGGTTGTTGGTATTAGTATGGCATGTAAGAGACGAAAAATCTGAAGATGACGTAGCTAGCAGTGCACGCAAAGGTATTTAAAGAAGTTCTATTCAAAGGACTACCAACTCACGTTAATAAAAGTATTACCGTGACTCTGCCTATCTATAGAGTATAGACTACTAGCTTTCCGCCCGCGACTTCGTCCGCGTAGAGATGTTTAGCGGGTAAAACATTACTTCTTAATACCGTAGTCGGTTAAAAAGTAGCCTTTATCCTTTCCTAGGCTCTGGACTATATCTGCACCAAATTTCGTTTAAATCGGTTGAGTACTCTATGCGTGAAACCGTAATAGACAGACAGACAGTCAGAGTTACTTTCGCATTTATAATATTAGTAAGGATTTAGAAACATCATGAGTTGTACCTACTTAAAATTTCTTCACACACATAAACACATCTAAATGATGTAGTAGCAATAGCAACTCATTTCCTGCCACAATCACATTACCCGAACCGCTGGGATCATTATTTGGATGCGTCCGAAACGTCTTGAAGGTAAATGGGGGCATGGGCATGTATCTCAAACGATGTAACAGAGGTTTCCAATTCAGATATTAATTACGCATTTCACGCGTCGCTGCCGGATTGTGACTGGGGTCAAAGGGGTTTGCAACCATGCTATTGTAACTTGGTTAAGTGATCCCGGACTTGAATCGTTACCGCCATTTTGTCATTACCTCTCGCCTCTAAGGTTACAAATTTTCTGTTAATTCTGATTGCATTTTATCATCATGAAAAAGAAAAAAATGTTTACATGGTAATACTTATACTTAAGAAATTATTGATAACAACACTACTGAAAGTAATTTGAATTTAAAGAGCATATATTAAGATTATTTTAGCAAAAAGGATGGACAAAATATTTACTATTACCAGTTTAACAATTGGGACCTTCTTGAACTTTTCAAGTGTAAATAATCTACGTAGACCAGGTTCACCTCGTCAAAGTTTAAGATTAAGATTTAACAATATAACCCTTATGATACGTCTATTCATGAATTAAACGTTAAGCCACACTTGGGATAGTTGTACCCATCCATAGTCCCAACGTATCTAATAAGCGGCTTGTCAGATGAAACAAAGCCGACCGGGGGCTCAATGATGCGTAACCATACTAAATTGAAGTGTGGCCGTTTTACTTGTAACTCCAACCCACGGTACCATCGTGCAAGTATTGTTTCTGTTGTCAATTGAGATGAAAAGGCAACAAAGCAAAATATTTGATCATCGTCACGGAAATTGAGACATCGATATAGAAAGCTGGCAGTGGGTGGGTATTCATTACCTCTCGTAATTGAATTTTCTAAAGTTTTATGTTAAAAGTTACATCAACGTTTTTATAAGAAATTTTAATCACTATCGCCAGTCCGTGAGTTATTTTTTATGCGTGTCAATGCCCATTGACAAAATATTTTTCATGTTGCCAAAAAATCATTTCAATCATAAAACTCAAAGTACATATTGTATAAGTCCCAGAATGTCTTTTTTGTACATTAGCTAGACGTTATATTACAATACAACAAAATCAGAATAAATGACAAACAAAAGTTGTTGACACAAAATTATCTCAAAGAGAACGATGATGACCAAACAGTCCCGATCATGCGTATTGAGGATGTTGAAAATGACCATAAACGTCTTCATTCAGAACAAGCCTCGAACCTCAAGGCAGGCCACGAACCAATTTTCAATGCAAACTGAACGCTCCAACAGCACTGTAACCTGTGGTAGTGTGGACTTACCAAATCGCACTCGGAGGCGGGCAAATATTGGCGAACGAATTGACCGAATGAATGAATGAACGGCTGTGAGAGTCGATTGATGCGCCGCGATAAGGCATTAGCATACAATGGCGGTTTGTCTCGTACACGACCGGACGGATCGTGTTAACGACGCCCGATGTTTCCTTAATCGGAAATTTAAGATGTTTTGTGTACGTAATTACATAAACGGTGAGTTTTAAATATGTTGGCTGAAAGACTTTTGACACCTTTCTTTGAACTTTACCTACATTACGTGCTCTATCTAAGTGATTGTTTGCTTCTATAGATCTAGAATGTCAGGCAAACCGGGGTATTAGATAACTCTAGTGTACATACTCTTGTATCTACCTAAATATTTAAAGAAGTTGTTGTGCAATCGCTCCCTTATCCTTTATCTCCATATTTTTGTGGTTTTCTCCTTCATTATGTATCGTTAATTTTTATACCATTGTAAAAGCCTCTCAAAATAATGAATGAATGTTTTACTGTGTCACAATGCAAAATTAATGATGCGGTTATATATAATACAATTTTAAAACCATTGTCCCGACTTTCATCGATATGAAAGGCCCATTTGAATGGTTTAATATTTGTTATACATACAAAAATATTAATTATCATTGATTAACTACTAACCTATTTGTTAACAGCATCGTTTATTAACAACTTCTTTGTTTGCGTACACTAGGAGAGTAAAGAGTTTTCATTGTATATGAGAGCCGTCCTTCAGATTTATTTATCAAGGATTACCAGTTCAATACATGGTAAGCAAATTGGTAGATCTTTTTAATTAATGTTCAAACCAAGCCGCAAGGTTATTGTTGAACAAATCAAAATGGCAACAAACTGAACGATCAATAAATACACGCAACATCCGCCGCCATAATAGCAAATTGAATATTTATGACAGATGCAGCGCTGTGTGAGCGTAATATTAAAAATCTTTCGTTCGACAGAGTTAATTACCAAAGAACAACTCACGGGCTCGAAATACTCAAAACATTAAGAAAATATAATTCATACTTTGATTCTAACGTACATACTAGATGTTACGTTACATATTAGATATTATGTTATCACTGAAACATCAAAAGGTTCTTAATAGATATCTTAGCTTAGTTAGCTACTCGAAAATACTTATTTTTATATTTTTAGGAAGGCTTATTTCTGTTATTTTATGATGAGCTTCATTTAAGGGCATTTCTCTGTAAGCTCGTAATCGGCTGTCCCGACCGACTCTTTCAATAAATAATTAAATAATTTAACATTGAATCATTCCTAAACAAACTCTAATCCCGAAACTTTAGGGGCTCATTGGTTTAACCACCATAACTATTTTAATTTTTTTTCTACACGTGTTAGAAGCTCAAAAAACACAGTCCCCTGGCTGTCCCCATCATTGATTTGCTGACTAGACATTAGATTTACGAAAAAGTTATTAAAGCTATTTACATTTGTCAGTAATTATCATAAAGACAACAAATGAAAATTGATTTTTATATGATTATTCAAACAACTAAAAAGTGCTCATCTGACCGCAATAATTATAGAATTGTACCTTACAAACTATTTTATTAGAAAAACTTAACTAAATTCAATTAAAAAAAAAAAAAAAAAAATCTAAAACAGTTGGGTCTGGTGTGAATGTTTGGCCCCTTTGGATCGGTCTGTCCGTTTGCAAAACGTTTTAAAATAGTTGTTTGAATAACATATATAAAAATCAACCATCACAAAATAAGTAAAATTAAGTAAAAGTATTTTTTTCATAGCTTTAAAGCGTCTGTAAGGTAAAACCGCCGACCGCATGTGTCTGGGAGTAATAAAACCTGATTTTTTCATGATATTGTGTGAAATGTATCCTTTAGTCGGTGTTATCAATAGGTATCATCAATGTATCATTATATTTCTTTATAAACTTGTATTACTACTACACAGGCCGAGCGAAAACACATGAAATGGCTCCTAGAAAGGAAAAAATATCCCGAGAGGAATTACTATAGAAGTAGAGAGAAGCACGATATCAAAAATAAAAGAAATGACCCACAAGAGAGAGATGAAGTGAGAGAAAAAGGAAAAATTGAAGTATCAAAAGAAGAAGGGAAAGGTTTGCGAAAGTTGGTAAAGGATATGACACCTCGTGAGCACAGAGTTGCCCATAAGAAATGGGAAGTACTTTGTGCCGTATACCGAACCAAAAGATTAAGACTGAAAAGTGTCACTAATACTTATATACGAGACAATAAGGCGTCCAACGGATTTCAGCCATGGCGGCCGATCTCAATGGCGCAGCCAACTGCGCAGACATATAGTGCACAAGTGCACACACTTTCTGTTCCCTTAATCTCATAGTTTGGTGAGACGACAATCCTTCGCCTTCTTCTTCTCCTTCGGCAACCCGTCTACGTCCTGACTTCGGGCTGAGTAATTTCTGTTCTTAAGAAAAACTCAAAATTTTGTCCGACCCCAGATTCGAACCGGGGACCTCTTGGTCCTGACGCAGCACTTGATATCAATAGACCAACGAGGCAGTCAGATACGATAATAGTGTATCGAGACAATACACCATTATCGGATCCAGAAGCAGGCCCTCCGCCTTCAAGAACCACCACTCCAATCTTGGGATTGGAGTGGTGGTTGTGGAGCTGAAAAAGTGTGCTCTGGAGCAGTTTTCTTCAGCTCCAAGCCCAGCAGCTTCCAGTACTAGTCTACTACAAAAAAAGAAAGAAATCACGAGAGGTGGTGGCTGAGAAGTTTAACAGGAAAAGAAATTAAAATATGCATGTTTAGAGAAAAAGCTTAAGAAGTACAAGAAAAGGTTAACTAGATTTAAAAGTAAATGAAGAAGAAAAGAAAGCGTTGTTTGGCGACGTCACCAGTAAGCAGTTGAAAGAAAATGAATGTAAAGATAAATATATTTGAATGGTACTTCAATGTTACTCTTAAAAAGTACAAAATACTTCTCAAAATAAAAATTTAACTTATGTGCTATAAGTTTAATTTTTTATATGATTACATAAATTATTATATGTATTACAAATTTAATATATTAAGAATTTAAATGCACAGCACTTAGCAATTAATATTACATAATAATCAACAATGAATATTAATAAGACTATGTTATGTTGATCTTAGTAAGTAGTACAAAATGTTTCTAGCAATTGTAATGTTACTTGTTATTTTTTTATAACGAAACTTAGTTGATTATTGATGCGAAAACTTTACATTAAAATATTAAAGCATTGATTAATGTAAAATAACTTTTTTTCAAACACATTACGACGTTTTTGTCTCATTTAAAAGTGTCCTTTCTCGTTTAAAACAGTCCCCTGACGCCCGAAACAGTCCCCTGTCATGCTTTTTTGAAAAATCGATAATAACTCGTAAAATACTAATAAATTCAGTGGGCCACCTTATTTTCCTAAAACAACAATTTATTTTCTTTGAAATAGGACATATCTTATTGGAAAATATTTAAAAAAAATGCCAGGACAACATTTGTATGGGACCTATACGAGCTTACAGAGAAATGCCCTTAAATTAAATTATACCTACAATTAAATCAAGGGGTGAAGTATTTAAAATGTATTAAACATTCAATTATTTTTCGTGAGTAACAATCAAATTGTTCGAAAAGTATTCCAATGTAAGCAGTTTCATGCCTAATGCTAATCAAGTATTCTATCGCCATGAATTTTATTCCGTCTTTATCACTTAATAAACGTATACGTCTCAGAAACCGTTACACTTAATGTCCCATTGTATTCGAAGTAGTGTGGAAAGGTCTGACCCGGTGATTTATCGATTATATAAAATAGTTAATTTTACTGTTGGCTCGCACCATTGAAATTAAACGTGTAATTAAAAGTCACATAAGTACAAGAGACGAGACTACTTTAAGATATTCTAGTGAACCAGAAAATTAACTTAAGTAAGTTAAAAACCAGTCTCAATTTAAGATGGTAATTAAATACGTTAATGAACACGGAGTCTATTAGAAGAGCTATCCGTTAAGCCGCACGTACTTACCTAAAATATGAGACAATTAACATTAACGAGTTTTAAAAGTTCGTTTCTGACAAGCCCTCGAAAATTGTACAATATCCCATAAAATCGTTCCACGTAATCACGCAGAAATTTAACGTAATTACGAGACAAACTTTTCCATCTTACAAAAGATTTATTTACTCTTCAACTCTCGCAAATCGCAAACATTCTGACATTTGGATAGAACCACTGTCTCAGACAGAACGAAATATAACAAACAAATCAAGCAACAACGGAGCTATCATCCAATCCGAATCAGTGGTTATTGGCAAGTATCATCATGCTCTTTAACAAACTTAATTTAAAACTTCGTCAAGTAGCAAATTACATAGCTACTTACTGTCCGACGTTTTGACTGGGTTACACCAATCGTGGTCGCGAGAGACTAATTTGCTACTCCTAATATCGCGTGTAGACCCATAAAGACTATTTTTAGTGTAATGGAACGCGAAAGTCTAAAAAGCCATTTTTTGTTCCGATGTAGGGACATTTTAAACATAGTAAAGACAGTATTACACCCGCCAAAGGATAATATACCTCCTTGAGAAAGACCGCCGACTGTAAATCAAGCTGTCAGAAGCTAGATAAGGGGAGGTCAACCTTTTCTATATTATAACAGGTTGTTACAAGGGATAGGTCAATTCTATCTTCGAGACGAGGGGTGTTCTAAAAACAGCAATTTTACGCAACAGATAAAAAAAGTTTGATGAGATTAAAAAATTATATACAATATACCAGAAAGGCCACATCCAAATTCTGTTTTAGCTTGCGACAATCAGTCAAACATGAAACACTTCAAGGTATTTATAGACAAGAACCAAATAAGGATTACTTAATAACAAAAGTTGACAAACAAATGCCCTGTAAAGTTTTAGCATCAATTGCAATATGCAATAATAATTATTTTTCCTTAAAATGCAATCAAAGTATGACTGCGTCATTAGTAAAATAATGTATTTTATCGTTAACAAAGTGTGGTTCAGGCAGTTCACGGGCTTGTGGCATTACACATTTTTTTCTACCTAAAATAGGAGTTTATTGATGTACCTATAAATATAGTCTAGTTAATATATTATGCAGTATTGTTTATTGAACTTTAATTAGGTACACAGTTCATCAATCACAATTGATAACACTATTGCAGTAATCAGCTGCCGCCATAGACCGCTCATAAATAGACTGATCGGTGTATCCGCTCAACAGTTAATTAGAACAAAACTTTATTTAACCTTTTTTCTAACAATAACTTATATTTTAGATTACAAGTGGATGTATTTGGAGGAGAACTTTGCTTACCAGTGGGATGATACGTGTTTAAAGAAAATTACAAGTATATTATTTTAGTTTGTTTTTAAAAATGAAAATAAAATAATAATGTGGGCAACTTAACAGCTTATCAGCCCTTTTATAATTAAACTGTCGTTGCACCACCAAAACCCAAATGAATCATTTTTTTTTTCAGGAATCACAAAATTATTTATGGACCTATGTTATTTTTAGACGAAAACAATGACGTCATGGCCATTTTAATTCTGGGTTGGCCTTGCACTCGCGTGTATCCGTTGTAGATTAAATGTCATATTAAAACCAAGGTCAGTTCATTTTGAATATTCAATTCTCCCAAATTGCAGAAAATTTTGCTCATTTAAGACCTATTTAAAAACAGTGGTAATAATTACCATCGTTATGTGAATGATGATATTTTATGTTTGAATTGCATAAGTTAAGGAAAGAGATCGCGAAAACATCTATAGGATTCAGAACATGTTTCTTTTATATTCGCAATTAAAAACATGGTAACGAATTGTAAAAAAATATTTAATAACTAGTTGACCCGACAGACTTCGTCCTGTCAAAAAAATATGAAAAAGAAAAGGGCTGTTTTTAGGGTTTTCCCGGAAATTATTAGATTAGATTAGATTTTTTCTCGCCGTAAAAACCATCCTTGGACTTCAACAAACATTTTAAAAAAAGAATTGGCCAAATTGGTTCAGGCGTTGTTGAGATATGCGCTTACCAACACATTTTGCGATTCATTTTTATATATAAGATAACTACTAGAACGGGTAACCCTAGGTGTAATACTACGACGTTAGTAGTAATAGTAATTCATTAGGTGTATTGTATATTGTAGGTAGTAATTCATTCTATGAATGTTATCGCTTCCAGTCATCGTAAGTGTTCATTATCATTTAATACATTTCCAGTAGCCATGGTAACAAGCGCATTGTTTTTTAGGGTTCCGTAGCCAAAATGGCAAAAACGGAACCCTTATAGTTTCGTCATGTCCGTCTGTCCGTCTGTCCGTCTGTCCGTCTGTCCGTCTGTCACAGCCGATTTACTCGGAAACTATAAGTACTACAGTGATGAAATTTGATGGGAATATGTGTTGTATGAACCGCTACAAAAATATGACACTAAATAGTAAAAAAAAGAATTGGGGGTGGGGCCCCCCATACATGTAACTGAGGGATGAAATTTTTTTTTTCGATGTACATACCCGTGTGGGGTATCAATGGAAAGGTCTTTTAAAATGATATAAAGTTTTCTAAAAAACATTTTTCTTAAAGTGAACGGTTTTTGAGATATCAGCTCTTAAAGTCGTAAAAAGTATGTCCCCCCCCCTCTATTTTTATAACTACGGGGTATAAAATTCTAAAAAAAATAGAGGTGATGCATGCTAATTAACTCTTTCAACGATTTTTGGTTTGATCAAAGTATCTCTTATAGTTTTTGAGATAGGTTGATTTTTATTATATTTGCTGCTACGGAACCCTTTGTGCGCGAGCCCGACTCGCACTTGGCCGGTTTTTTTAACTAGCCTATCAATCGATTGGGCACCATGGGATTTTCTATTGTTTTTTACCACACATGTGTACAATGATTAAAATGGATAAGCGTCACAGTTGAGGTACCCAGTTTTAAATACACAAAGAATGTTAACAAGTAAAAGACTATTAAGCTAAGCATCTCTAATGCACTTAAGATAATCAATAAGAATGATATATTTTTTTTTTGTGATGAATTAAGATCAATAATGAATAAATCAATAATCTCGTTAATAATTGTCGCAATAATGGAGTCCATTCTTCTTTTATGGCGATTACTAGATGTATCCCTACTATCGAAGTACCATACCCTTAATGAGAGTGATAAACCTATTTGTCTTAAACCTGTGTTTTATCAGTTAATAAAATGTATACAAAATTAACGCAACATAGGTACTTATCGATACTGAGATTTTTCATGATGGTGTTCATATCATATTGCCTTTTGCCAAAAAACATACAATACCCACTTCTTAGTTCAAATAGACACCAGGCAGGGGATACCAGTCACAACTATCTGTCCGGTGGTTAGTGAACTGTATACGGGTAAGCGACCCCGGCTCCTCGAGCTACTATCGACTTAGTCCAAATCATCCGAGGCGATAGTATCCTTCCTCCCCTTTTCCTTCCCCCGTCATATATCCTAGCTACTCGTGGGAACGCAATTACCTTGTCAAAACAATGCACAAGGCAGAATGGCGACGACGTGGTCCACAACCCGTCACGTCACGTCTCCCACAGAGGTGAAAAGTGGATCGCTGGAAGTGATCTCTGCCTACCCCTCTGGGAAAAAGGCGTGATTTTATGTATGTAGTTCAAATAGACAAGTTATAAAGTCCAAGTTGATACCGTCATTCAATTTTCGTCATCAATTCCGATGATCCAGTATAGCCAAGCCACACTATTGTCGGCTCCAAAGGCGATATTTCACCGGGGCCGCCACCAAAACTAATCTCACAATTTATTCCACGTTCTCACATTCTACCGGGTGAAATGAAATGATAGCCGTTTGTCTACCTAAGTTAGTTTTATGGCTTCCAACTCTCACTGAACTGTCTGGATGACAGCAAAAAAGTACCCATCATACGAAAAGTTTTAATTGTAAGCGCTGGCGATAAAATATGTGTTATCAACTGAGTTTATAGAAGTACATTTCAAATATCTTATCTTATCTTTTGATGTGTCCTCATGCAGTTCTTTAGCCTATATTTGGACGATTTTTAGGGTTCCGTAGCCAAAATGGCAAAAACGGAACCCTTATAGTTTCGTCATGTCCGTCTGTCCGTCTGTCCGTCTGTCCGTCTGTCCGTCTGTCACAGCCGATTTACTCGGAAACTATAAGTACTACAGTGATGAAATTTGATGGGAATATGTGTTGTATGAACCGCTACAAAAATATGACACTAAATAGTAAAAAAAAGAATTGGGGGTGGGGCCCCCCATACATGTAACTGAGGGATGAAATTTTTTTTTTCGATGTACATACCCGTGTGGGGTATCAATGGAAAGGTCTTTTAAAATGATATAAAGTTTTCTAAAAAACATTTTTCTTAAAGTGAACGGTTTTTGAGATATCAGCTCTCAAAGTCGTAAAAAGTATGTCCCCCCCCTCTATTTTTATAACTACGGGGTATAAAATTCTAAAAAAAATAGAGGTGATGCATGCTAATTAACTCTTTCAACGATTTTTGGTTTGATCAAAGTATCTCTTATAGTTTTTGAGATAGGTTGATTTTTATTATATTTGCTGCTACGGAACCCTTTGTGCGCGAGCCCGACTCGCACTTGGCCGGTTTTTTCTTTACATCTTGCAATACGAGCTCAATTGCATATTCATATCGACTTAGAATTGATAAATCCTTGAATAAAGAAGAAGTCAGGGTGATACCGTAACAAGACATATTGACAACAATATTAATATAAAACACCTAAATATAAACATATCATGTAAAAATTCATTAAACATTGTTTTTACGAAGTACATTTAATATTATTTGATAAATTGCCGATATTTTAAGTGTACCTCTTTACAATGAACATACATATGCCATGAATTAAAACTCCATGAACTAAATTGGGCCATTCCATATCTCAAACAATATAAAATCATTTTGGGTCAGTTGTATCGATTAACGAAGACCTATCAGGGTCCGATATACCACATGAGCATGATAAGTACTAAAGGGTTTAATCCTAACATACGTAAGAAGTAAGTAGTTAATACTTGTACCAACATAAACCCTCCGCAAATATCCAAACTTCGTAACACCTTGTTTACCAGCCTTCTTGGTATTACTTCATCTCGTATTACGCTTAGGAAATAAGAGCTGGGTACTAATATTGCATATGTTAGCAAACAACCGCCATTATCTCGTCCTAAAACATTCTTCTCAGAAGTAGCACAGTGTGTTATCTTTAAGATAAACGAATTTTAAACTGTCATGGTTACACACATTAGAAAACTGAAAGTGTCCGGGATATTTACCATGTTGTTTTGTTTTAATGAGCTCCCGATATTTCGGCACTGTTGCAAGCGCCATGATCACGGGTGAACTGTAGGACTGCGAGAATGACGGTAGGTCTAAGGGCAGACATATCGGTCTACCCTCTTTCTAAGTCTTTTATTACGCACGACACCACTACCATCGTTCACAATATTGTCACTCCGAATTCGATCACGACACACTACACTCACGGTATCACATCTTTCTTCCTCGAAAACGGACACATTTTTGTTTTTACATAAACGTATTACTGGATGCCATACATTCGACAGTTGAAACCCATCTTCACGATTGAAGTTTTTGAATTTCTTAATTTCAATAGCTTCTCTGACCAGTCGTGGTATGTAATGGCGTTCTGTCGAAAGTATCTTAGGGTTATGTAACTCAATCCAGTGGTTCGTTCCCGATTCTAAAAGATGTTGAGCGATTGCCGATTTTTGTGCTTCGTTGTTTTTGACTGCCCTGATATGCTCTTTCACCCGGCACGAAATCGTCCGTTTCGTTTGCCCTATGTACGAGCTCCCACAGCTACAGTCAATTTTATAAACGCCTGGTTTTTCCAAAGGAAAACTATCCTTCGGTGAGCGTAGAAACTGCGATACCTTTTTAAGAGGAGTGAAGATAGTTTTTACGGAGAATTTCTTAAGTATGTTCGAGATCTTATCTGTCACTCCTTTTACATATGGCAAATAAGCTGGATGCCGGTCTACCCTATAATATCAGGGCAGTCAAAAACAACGAAGCACAAAAATCGGCAATCGCTCAACATCTTTTAGAATCGGGAACGAACCACTGGATTGAGTTACATAACCCTAAGATACTTTCGACAGAACGCCATTACATACCACGACTGGTCAGAGAAGCTATTGAAATTAAGAAATTCAAAAACTTCAATCGTGAAGATGGGTTTCAACTGTCGAATGTATGGCATCCAGTAATACGTTTATGTAAAAACAAAAATGTGTCCGTTTTCGAGGAAGAAAGATGTGATACCGTGAGTGTAGTGAGCCGTGATCGAGTTCAGGGTGACAATATTGTGAAAGATGGTAGTGGTGTCGTGCGTAATAAAAAGAAAGAGGGCTTAGAAAGAGAGTAGACCGATATGTCTGCCCTAAGACCTACCGTCATTCTCGCAGTCCTACAGTTCACCCGTGATCATGGCGCTTGCAACAGTGCCGAAATATCGGGAGCTCATTAAAACAAAACAACATGGTAAATATCCCGGACACTTTCAGTTTTCTAAGATAAACGAAGACTTACGTGGAGCTAATTTTGAAAAGTTTCAACATTAGCTTACCTCTGACCTACTAAAATGCATAAAAGTCGGTCAAAAATACTATATCCTACAAATATCAATACATATTTTTTTCTTTATTAAACTTTCCATTTGTATTACATTTTTTTTTATGTAGGTACATGTACTTAACCAAATGAAAATTCAGCATTCAGAAAATGGTAGGTAGGCTGGCAGTTACATTTTTAACGTACAAAGGCGACATCCCTAATTAAATTAATTACTTTCGCATGTCAGAACTTTTGATTGGATTCGAACGCCTAATGAGAATTCTCGGATGTTGATACATTAAAATACGAGTAGAACCTATTTTTATAAAGTACTAGCTTTCTGCCCGCGACTTCGTTCGCGTAGAGAGGTTTGACGGGTAAAACATTACTTCTTTAGCGCAGTCGGTTACAAAGAAGCCCATGCCCTTTCTCACTGGACTATATTTGTACCAAATTTAATTAAAATCGGTTCATTACTCTATACGAGAAAGCGTAACAGACAGACAGACAGACAGAGTTACTTTCGCATTTATAATATTAGTAAGGAAGTAAGGAAGGATATAGTATAGTTTTGACTGGCTCGGTGGAACAGTGGTTAGTGACTCAGGTTCATAACCTACGGTTCCAAGAGTCGTGGGTTCGATTCCCACTCGGGACAAATATTTGTGTGACGAACATCGGTGTTTGTTCCGTGTCTGGGTGTATTACTAAATATATTTAAGTTTTTTTTTGTGTATCCACTGTTGATTCTGATTTCCGTAACACAAGTGCTTAAGCTACTTACCACGGGATCAGATCAATGTATGTGATGTTGTGAAATATTTATTTATTTATACACCGTGAAATTTTAGTGGTTGTTTTCCCGCAGCAAAATGATTCTGTCTTAGTAGTACAATAGATCGATGCAGTTTTTTTTTATTAAAATCAATAAATGTCAGTTTTACAAAAGTGATAAACGAAACATTCGAATTCGAGAACGCCAACTAACGCCAGTAGTACTAGCCGCGCTTCGTCCTGCTAGAATTGTTATTATTATTTAAATAATAAGGCTGTCTGTCCGGAGCAAGCGATGCAGCGGAGCGTCAAAAAATCTCCACTTCTCTTCAGTACAAATAAGTTATTTCAAAAAGGATACTATTGGAATGGGAAAATAATTACCGTTGAATAAGTAGCGATACTTATTTTAACGTTAAATGGTAACGATACTTATTACGGTACGGCACTAATAATCATCGTAAAATACTAACTTTTATTGTAAAAGTGCACATGCCGAACTAACATGTCTCAAAAATTCGTTTCCAATTTATTAACCGGTAATTTTTTTACAGGTAACGTGTAAACTGAAACTGTAATAACAGTAACGTAAATAATAGTACTAAAATAACGTCCGGTGGAGGACAGGCCTAATGATTCGACAGGTTATTGACCGTCCGATCAGCTGATTGATACCGATTGCTGGTATCAATCAGCTGATTTTAACTTACTACCTATTTACTAACAAGTGATTTCCATATTTCCTTCATACTTTACCGGGCTTAGGACCATCGTAAATACTTTGCCTACTAAATTACGAACATAATGTTTTGATGGATAAACATCGGGTCATCAAAAAGAAGAGTTAAGATTGTCTGAAAGTAATAATTTGTTGCTGAATTAGGTAATAAAGTATTTAAAAAATGAAAATCAACGTATTTACACTGATTTGAATTTCCTACCTAACCTTAGAAATTTCACTATTCACAAATTATGTACAAGTACTTACTCTTCCTGGTACCGGAGCAATTATCAAAATGTAAGCCACTGCGTTCCACACACAAACGCGCACGTTTTATCTGGTTAGATTATGATTTTGATAGTGCCTCTGTCACGTCTAACTACATTGAAAGCGTCCACTATCCCAGTTTTCAACTCATCGCAAACTGCCCGTGATCGAGCAGCCGCTGGGTAGCGGTTACGATCGTCCGGTGCTGTGGCACCTGCGGGTTCACATCACCACATCTGCTAGACACATAGGTACTCCACATTCGAATAAACATAATGGCGATCCATTTTGACCTCACGGTATCGCGTCACGCATGCGTAGGCGGCGGGCGGCGAGCGGCGTGCGTGCGTGCGCAGCGGACGGCGCACGCAGCGGGACTGAGGAGTCCGTAGGTATCGGTAGTGCGCTCGCGCCCGGTGCGCGGCTCTATCAAAGAGTCGTCGCGGCGGCGGCGTCCTTTGTCGGGGCAGTCCGACAAAGGGCGCCGCCGCCGCGCCGCGCCGCCATTAGGGTAATAAATTACAATCTACGTAGGTATCTACCTACTATTACTACTACTATCATTTCTCACTGTTTCGAGTTAAATAATATTTTTTTTGAAAAGTTGAGATTTTTTTCTTACGTTTTCACGAAATAATTAGCATGGTTCGATAGTACTACGATGGGTAAATCGTTCTGCTTCGGGAAAACAACCACTAAAATTTCACGGTGTATAGTAAGGATATTAAGGATTATGTATGATGTACGACCGGAAGAAAATTTAATATTTATTATTATTAGGTAAGTCTCCAATCATCATCATCATCATCAGCGTATAACTTGATCAACTGTTGGACGTAGGCCATCACAAATGCACGCCACTCCAGCCGGTCTCCTACTCGCATCCAACTCTTACCAGCCATCCTGCGCAGATCGTTACTCCACCTGGCAATAGGCACCTCACCAATAGGTAGCTTGAGCAGAATATTTTGTCCTCCAGATTTAATTAATTCTCTACCTTGATAGAAGATAAAGTGCAGAATCAGAAAACTGTAACTGTCCGGGATATTTACCATGTTGTTTTGTTTTAATGAGCTCCCGATATTTCGGCACTGTTGCAAGCGCCATGATCACGGGTGAACTGAGTGAAGTGCAGAATCGTTAATTAAACGTGAAAATACTCATAATAGGCACAACATATCACTCTCTCAACTCAATATAATGTGTTTTAATATTATTATTTTGTAATAACAGCTACTTATTATTAAGCACCAATGGGTGATGAGCACTTGTTGAATTCTTATTCAGAACCATACCTAATCTGAATTATGAAATAACCCCGTTGATGAGTATTTTGAATTGTTTTGTTTGAACTTCGACGAATTCATGATTATGTACAACATACGTGGCTGATTAATGATTATATTTGATTAAGTTATCTACATACCTAATTACGAGTAAGTATTGAAGTTAGCATGTATTTGTAAGTACTTCCAAAGTTCTGAAACGTGTGAGATCATTTTGTTCGTGACCTCTAATTAATTCAATATGCCTGATATAAATAACATTTAGTACTGAAATAGTAATTACTTATCTTATGGATACGGGATACGGGACTTTTATGACTAAGACTTGGCCGTCCTATGTTCGTCCGTCTGTCACCCATCAGGCCCTATATCAAGAAACTTCCACAGATGATGTATTATATTGCAGCTATAACAATAAAATATACTAACAAAATTTCTTCATTTTTTCAAGGGGGTTCTCATACAACAAACGTGATTGACCTTCGAGTCCGGTAGCGGTACCATGAGTTGGCTATCGAAAACTTACGTACGTTAAAAACCTATCGAGTTGTTTTTTTCATACGACCGATTTTAGTTCTTAGCGTGACCACCAGGGGCGCTGTACAAGTTTTTGCAAAGACATATTTAGGTAGGCGATATCGAGTCCGTAACTTTTAAACTCATGGTAGCGCTACAGGTCGCAACTTGTCCGGTTTTTATTTTTATAAGTCTCCAAAATATTTACCAAAATTACGTATTCAAATGAAAGTTGTTAATGTTGTTATTCAGTTTCAGGTCCTAATGGGGGAAACATTAGATCAGATTAACAAAAGGAAACACAAATTGCAATTTAATTAGTTAGCTGTACTGACTGTACTATTCCGTTCATTAGATACAGCTATTCCGATTACTTGGATCGTATCAATTGTTTTAATGATTGGTTGTGTACTATTATCAAGTTAATTTACCGTTAAATTGTACAAGGATCTATCTATAAAACGAATCCTGGAGAATGACATGCTTGATCACATTGTATGATGTAATCGAATAATAAACAAGGTCAAAGCTTGCATTGAATGATTCTTGTAACGAATTTTATGTTAAAACTTCTTTTAAAACGATGCTATTGGCTGTCACCACCGTGACCACGGATTTAACAAGCGATCATTTCATGTGTACTGTCACTGTTGTAAATTAGTGAAAGATTTGTTGGTTGTCCATAATAAATAAGTAAATAAATGTAAATGCAGGTAGAACCATTTGTTCACGTTGAGTAAAAATGTTATTTTATCTCACATAAGTTTTGAACAGTAAGTGGACTCCAAGTCAATATATTACAAACGGAAAGTTTGTTCGCCAAGTTACTTAACATTTCCACCGGAAGTTTGTTGATTCAATACAAAATAAACATCGATACCATTAAGCCGTATTATTAACACCGGCGCGAAGGCCGTATTGAGTCGAAACTTTTCTTTCCTATCGTTTTCCATAGCACATTAGACCGGCACAACGTTTTAAAAGTTGAAAACATTAGCGAGTTTCCCTTTCGCACTGACACCCAAGAGTCCGATTCAGCTAAAAGATTACAAACGGGCAGCGTAGTGTGTCCTCATGGGCTCCCAGGGACTTTTAAGTGAATCATATGGAACAAAAACGGTACAGGATCTCATTTTTCGCGTCAATGGTCACAGGGCAAAGTTTACGTTTTGGTTGAACACATAATTCCCACAGAGAGTCGATTAAACGGCCGACAGCTTTTCGTTCGACTGCGTTCGCCGCAAGTTTTCATTTTTATTCTCCGCAGTCTAACCTACCAAGCAATAGGAAACGCCACAACAGTATTATGTTTGCTCAGAAAATAGTTCCGTTCAAAGACTAGGATGTTTAAATTTGAACTTGCACGCTGAATTATTTAAGAAGTACAATTATAAATCTAAACAGTTGGTATGGGATACTTTGTAACATTTACAATCTTCTTCCTTTCAAATGGTTGATGAACAACCTGGTGTCAGAGTTTTCTCACGATGTTTTCCTTCACCATTAAAGCGTCGAATGATGGTACATATGAACTTCAAATTTGAAAAACACATTTACAATGGCAAAATACTACTAAATCTACAAACGATTTTAATTTTCATTCAATTGAATCTTTGAACGTTAGCTTGAACCTTTAAACAAAAATGAAAGAACGTAATTGTGAGGACTTACTCCCGTCGCAATAATTTTCATCCTAAAATAAATCCGAAAGAAGATTAATGTCAAGAAAGTAAGTAATATTTTAAAGTCTAAAAGGATAAATTTATTAGTTACGAAGATTCATGTCAAGTAATATTTCAAAGTCGAAAACGCTTTTCATTTATTCGGTCACCTACACATACAGAGCAGATTAATAGACCCGGTGTTTAACTAAGTATCAAAATCCCATATAAACAAGTTTTCATCCAGAGACATGCATCGCTTAACTTTACCTGCAAACGCCATTCCCGTCTAATCTAGTTTGCTATTCCGTTAGCTGTACGCTCTAGCTCCCATAAAAGACATATTTTATTAGTGGAGCGAATTTATTCATTAAAAGCAACTCGGTTTCATGGCGGAGTAACGTCTCATACGGCCCTTCGTAATACGGCCGCCGTGTATTATTTAAACACCGTGACTTGAATTTACGATTTTCATTTAGGCGAAATTTCGCGTTTATTTACGTCAGTTTGGTAACTTTTTGCGCCGTATTTGCTTAGAGTAAGCTGTATTTAGTTGTGTGGTTTAAGTATGATTTTAATAACGATATTATAGTTAATTAAGTAAATCTTATAACAAAATTAAAAGTACAAACTAACTACGAAAATGTACTTACTTTTGCAGTATTTGATATTCTATTCCTATCAATTAAGTATTTTAATGGTATGTACGAGTACTAGTCGTGTAGGTAATAGATTAACTATTATAAGTACAATTTAAATACAGCCAGAACATTAAATTAAGCAGATCTTAATGTATGATAAATGTATACATATTTATGCGTCTTCACTAAATTATTCACACGTGCCATTTTGCCGATCATCGTTTAACTCTGAACCGCACGCTAGTATCGAAAATCGGGCTAAATTACTCCTATTCACCTAGATTTTGAGACTGGGCCGGGTTCAAAGCTTATCGTTTTACTGGCAACGTTCCACCAGCTTGACCGTGGATTAGTAGACGAACCCCCTTCCTGATAGAAATTTATTCGAACAACATACCTTGGTACGGGCATGTTATGAGGGAAGAAAGCCATGTGACTAGAAGATTGATGAGTATGAATTTCAATGGACTTAAATAGTAGTGGAAGACCGAAGAAGACATGGATGGATTGCATGAGAGATGATATGGGAGTGAAAGGAGTAGAAACTGACGAATGATAGGCCCGAGTGGAAGAAGTACACGTCATGTTGCGCCGACCCCACTTAGCATGGGACAAGGGCAGGAGAATGATAATGACAAACATACCTACTCATCATATCAACAAACGAAAATTGACCCAACATTTTCCAGACGTTGCAATTCGATATGTTTAAACCAATAAAACGAATTGTATGTTTTTTAAATCCCGAAACGCTAACTACTAACCGCAATAGATAGACTAGGTAAGAGAGAAATTTATATCTAATAGGAAATAATTGTTTGAATCCTTTCAGACTGGCTCATTATTTCGATCTCAAACATGACAACCATGCTTAGAACTGACTGGTATTGTCTACAATCTACATTATATCTCCAGTACAATTGAACACAAAGCACAACTCTGCGATCCCGAATGTGAGAGAACAGCAAACACATTTACTCAGCTAAAAGTATTAGCTCAACACGTAGCAATGTTCTTTGAATAGTCCTTTACATGTGAAGGCTCGTGTTGCTTGTTGAAAGGAGTAAAGATCGGTTTTTTATGTCCCATTCAGTGATGTAATAAACTATACCCATTATAATATGTTAACTCCGCTATGATTTGGGTTTTGCCCTGCAATTTTTTGACACTTTACTGCCGTAATATGAAACAAAAGATTCGAAAATGCACGTAAATGAAAGAGATAAAAACTATGTATCACAGGGTGCCCTTAGGGCAGAGAAGACTTGTGCCTTAAAAATGTATCTGCTTTTTTAAACGGTTTTAGTATAATTAAAATATCATCGGTCCAATTGTATTGTCTACAGCCCACACTACGCATATTATACCATACTAGCTGTGCCAGCGACTTCGTTCGCGTTTACCCCGTTTTTTGCACATTTTCCATTGTATCTTTGCTCCTATTGGTCGCAGCGTGATGTTATATAGCCTAAAGCCTTCCTCGATAAATGGTCTATACAACGCAAAAAGATTTTTTCAAATCGAACCAGTAGTTCCTGAGATTAGCGCGTTCAAACAAACAAACAATCAAACAAACTCTTCAGCTTTATAATATTAGTATTGATTTAACGTATGCACGTATGTTTTTGTGTGCTTTTCTCTAAGAATTTTCAAGCATGCTTTAATCATCACTATTCAAACAAGTATAATGAGATCTTATAATCCTAGCATTATCCTTGTCATTATCAAGTCTGTAATCGCTTCGAGATCATACGAGTACAAACCCCTTAAGGCGTTTGGCAGCTCTGAACCAAACAAATAACGGAAACTGTATTTTAGATTTTTTGTTAACCTATTTAGTTAACGCAACTACAAGTTTACACATACTGATATGACTTATAGCTCTAATATAACTTACTGGTCAAATAGCTAGTGTAAGCTTACGATGGAAATATGAAGTGAGCTTGTAACACCGGTTTATCAGAAGAAACATTGTATTTAGTACAATGAATGCAGTCAACTAGTACAATCAAATGTTTCACTATCGTGAAAACCTATCAATGAACAATTGGTTATTAAATTTGATTCTGCTCACGACGTTCAATGGAGCATAAACAGTGATATCATAATCGGGAAGTGGAAAGAAAAAATAATAATAAAAAATATTAAATCTAAGCATACCTTGTGTATTTACCTAATTACTTAAAGAGAATTATCTATTTTTTACAAAGTAATTGTACGGATGACCCTTACGTAAGAACATTTTATTTGAAACCTAATTAGAATATAGAGAGCTTTACAAGGCTTAATAATGGTCACAGAACTCTATACAGACTCCCAGATCGTCCCGATTTTTTATTTCAAAATTTGAACGTCATGATGCAAATAAATTGTATGAAAACGATATTTTTCTGCTCAGTGACCCAGCAATGATAATATTTCATAAACAAGGGCAGATTTAAAATTTACAAAGTGGCACAGAACAGTTCATATTTCATTTAACTTTGGACGCAAAGCAACCGTGAATGGTGGGAGTGCCAAACAGAATTTACATTTTCGCCCCGAATTTTGTGAACTAATTTGTTTCATTGTTTGCTACTTATTTGGCTACTTATAAAAGTTATTAACTCTGAAACCAACTCCGAGGAAAGTAATGTTCAGATCATTCACGCTGGATATAGGTACATAATATTCTCACATGTGGATAATTCCAATACTATATTATACAGCTGGAGTATTGTCCTTCATTGAACTAAAGCCTATGTGAGATTTACTTGGTTCACTAATGTTATCATCGTCTCTTCATCAGTCAGACCTCTGAGGCTCTTATTATTTTTATTCTAACGTCATACCTCTCCAGCTGTATTATTTATGAGTCAATACCAAGCCGCTTTTTGTTAAATCCATTGTGGGAACAAAAACCTTACCGGTTTCAAGAATGCTTTTTTTATTTCGTAATCATTTTTTGCAACCACTCCGATGAGCTAAGAGACCTATCTGGTAACACTATCCAAAATCTTCCATTAGCTACCTAAAATGTATTTTTGTACCATTATTCTATAGTGGTAAATGTATTTAATAATAGATTGCGCAGGTACATACTTTTATCATAGTTAAGGCAAGTAGGATAGACAATCAAGCTGTATATATTTATTTTATGTTCACATTCTTGTACCTCCTATTTATATTTTAAATTCATATGAATATTTACTAACAAATTGGAAATATGTACATTACTTTATTTGACTAGTTTTAAAATTCAAACCGTATAGGAATGCTTCATCATACTATACAAATATTGTAAAACCGGCTTTATTGAGCAAATATTAAAGTATAGTAGCTAACTACCAACAGGTTTGGTATTTCTAATATTTAAATGCCATCTGGTATTTACTCCACAAAATAAATTATTTAACAGTTGATCAGGATTTCGAGGCGAATATTGCTTATATATATATGTTTTACGGAGCATTCATTTAAGTTTTCGTCACGTATCTTCGTAAGTTAACAGGGTATACGCACCACGAATACTTAAACATAATGCTTCATTCATACAGTTTTAAGAAGTAGGTACATATGCGTGTGTTCATTCTATCACCCAAATTTAATAAATATTCAATCTATTCATTTGCAACCAGGCGAGAGATTAGTAAGTCCTTTAGTTTTGTATGTGTTTTATGTATGAAAATTAAAGCAGGTTAACCGAATCAAAGTTTTGTAGGTATACAGCTAAATGATAACGTTAATTGGAACAAAACACATTTCAAATAAGAGCCATCGATACGGTCTTCGATATTGTCCCATGATTATCCCTTAAGAATCTACTAAACCCAATACCGCAAGCTAGGATCCCACTGGATCCACAACAATCGCAAACTACTACGAGACCTTATAAATAATGCGTGGACATGAACTAAAAACAAACAAGAATTAGCCCTTACGACTTTGGGGGGTAAGAAGACCAACATCTCAAGTTCTACAATGGAAGCCAATGAAGCAACTTGTCTTACTAACACCAAATTACAAAATGTATTTAACATTCACCACATCATGTAACATTGTTTCATTGAACTATTAACCAGTTTGCAGCTTGAATAAATATTTGCTTATTATAAGTAGAGAAATAATTTAACATAGACTTTTTTTAAAATCGAAACTTCTTAATATTGCTGTTTTGTGATAAGATATAATACATACCTAGACTTAATTGAGGTTTAGCCATGATTTGGTAAGTAACTTAATTAAATTTGTTTATGTTAAGAAAAAACGTCTAGGAAGTCCAAACAAAACACCAACACGTCAGCGGATGAAAAAAACCTAAGAATTTAACACAAAGCACGTCTATATCAGGTCTACTTACAGGAAATTGATTTGCAGTTGCGCTCCACATTTTTTCCCTACAACCAAAGCAACCTTGCAGTCAAAAGCTATCAGTACTTTTCTTTGACCCGCTTCCGTTAATTCTTTGAAGTGGAATTCCGTGTCTGCATTTTCGTGCTTTATTCGTTTGCGATAAGGGGTTGGATCGTTTCCACATCCCCACACATCGCATCGGTTAAATGTGGATGATAAATGACTACGTGAACATACAAAGAATGCAATATAGCTCGTCTGATTGTTTGACGACGTGGTAGAGCTTCATTTCTGTACTTTCCACAGTCGAATTGGAATTTCCAGTTTTCCATCCTAGTTCCTAGAGACTAGAGTAACCAGAACCAATTAGAAGTAGAGTCCATTTCGGAAAATATCTATAAGATCCCACAAAAGTTTTTGCATTTTGAGGATACCTAAATTAAAAATTTATCAGCAAGTGATCAGTGAAGAAAAGCCAATAACAAAAAAACTTATTTTTGCTTTTTTTTTTTAAAAAAAGTTCAAATCTGGAATAACCTCTAAAATATTGTGATCGTTAATTTTCTTTTGTGGAAAATTCTGTAAACAAATAGGCAATAATCATCTCTCATTTCCAATTTTCCAATTGCGTATGTCTAATTTTCTTCCCTGACACTGTCCTGTAGTGTTGTTCCTAATTAAATACCTAGTCTTACGATCACATATTATTGTTTTTATTGAGTCCAAACAGAATGTGTTAAATAAACTTTCGTTCAAATACCACACTAATTCACTAGTCGAGAAATAGATTTCCGAATAAATGGATCTAACTTTGCAAGCTAAAGCTCAGTGGGCGATGCATCGGTGTCCATCTGACTGGATTTTTAAATAATAGAGAATAGATGAACGCAATTTATGGTACGATTGGTTTCGGATGCACCGCGCGCTGACGTTTCATTTCTGTGCCTTCAACTGTGCAATTGCAAATATCAGACCGTGGGCATCGTTAGTTACTCATGCAGTTTTCTGCATCGGCGTGAAGGCCGGGCTCTGCTTGGTGCCAAAAAATAAAGCTCCGAACATTAGCTAACTAGTTCTATACGAAGAGCACAAAAAGTGATCTAATAAAAAATAGAGGAACAAGTTTAGATAAAGGCGGTTCTACAACGGCCTTCAGTGTGATTGAAACAATTAAATAAAGTACCAACCTAATAATGAAGAAACGGAACATTTGTCCCGTAATTAATGCCAGCTTTTATCCTAAACTGAAGATGGCCGACACCAGAGCATGCCAAACAATTAACCTTGATGTAATACTACTGTCTCAACGTTTGATCACAATCTTAATGAATCTTGATTTCACAACTAAATACACATTCATCACGACGGCCAATTGTTCTGGCCTCGTGGTACACGTGGTTGATAGAAAATTAAACCATGATCAAGGTTAAAAAAGTACTAACCAGTTCCTTGGATGCTATGCTAATCAATTTTTAATTTGCGCTAATTTAGCTGAGGAATTCAAGTGTCCGTGATTAATTTTTAATAAAGTAAGTTTCTACCGTATTTTTTTAATAGAACCTTTGCAAGGTCTTCTTTCTCGGCTTTTATTAATCGGCATTGAGCCTAAGTAACGCCCATGCGCTTCATTTAAGTTATTAGAAACCTTTAATCAGGATTGAGTCATAACTTATCACTAAGTAGGTACATAGTATAAAGCATTGTCGCTTCCCGCGTCTGTCTGTCCTTATGTATGCTTAAGTCTTGAAAACTACACAACGGATTTTGATGTGTTTTTTTTAATAAATACAGGGAGTTAATAACTTAAGATGAAGGATTTATACATATACCTATACCCGAAGCGAAGCGAGGGCGGGTCACTAGTTAAGCTATAAATTAAAAGCGATTCCAAGTCCAAGCTTTATACTTTAACTTGCATTAAGAATAAATACCATAGTCGCATGTGTCAGGTACAATGAATCAATTCAATCAATCGATTTGGTCAAGTAATGGGTGTGCCTGAATAAGAAACAACAGAAACTTAAGTTTTACGCAGCGATAAAACCTGCGTACGTGTACACAACCAAAAGGCTTTACGGACATCTCATGAAAGAATAAATGGGATTGAAGAACTAAAAACAACAGGTAGGTTAGGGATTTCTTCGTGTTGAACGACACGGTCGCTGAGGTACCAAGTTAACATTTTATTTTATTTAAACAAGAAAGACTAAAAAAACCTTTTTAAGGAATTACTCGACCCATACTTATTTGGATGGTATTAAAGCCGGTGATCCTGCGCCTTACTTTTCTAAACAGCCATATTAGATTACCGTCTTGCCCAAATAAGAACATTGATGTCAAACATATCATTTTATTAGAGCTTACAAAATTGCAAAATATTTTAACATCTGTAGTTTGAGCAAACATATTTTTTATGTTTAGGTACAGTCTGCTTATCTAAAATAGCTCATTAAAACTAAACAACATGGTAAATATACAGTTACAGTAGATATTCTAAGTTACTACCAGTTTTCTAATATCTAAAAAAGATTCATTATTTTCACTTTATTTTTTATCTTCAAAAGATTTCAAGCTACCTACATCATTTTTAAAATCATTTATCTTTATCTACGTTACCTATTTGGAGAGAATACAAGTTTTGTAGGTATTTGCGAGAGCGAAAGAATAGAGTGCACCTATACTCTATTCCAATTATGAAGTCCTTTTTGACAGATGTCAATAGTTCAGTACTAGGGAAGTACCCTTACAAATCGATATTCAGCGGCAACGATTTTCGATTTGTAACAAATTTAAATCGAACTAACTTTCAAAAACTAAGGTTAATAAAAATTATCGAAAGAACAATTTTAGACATGCAAAACTTCCAAACTTGTTTTTTGTCGAAAAAAGAAATACACGATTGGATGTTTAGTATAATAATAATGAATAATGATAGTTAAGTTATTTAAAATTTACACTGAGTTTAAAGGATCATAACAGTTATAGGCTCTTTTTCCGTTTTTCTAAATATTAGTACAGCTAGTGCAAGCTTTAGCACTTAAAAATTTTAAATTTACAGTTATAGGCTCGTGTCAAAGACTCGTTAATTAATGGCACCGAATGTTTGACACCGTTTTCTGCCAGGAGTGTTTGCACCGAGTACCTATAGTTGCAACACTAAATTAATTATACGAATTGTATCGCGCAATGGAGTAACTCAACAGTTACTACGAGCATCAGATTAAAATAAAAACAAACAATTCATTTAAGTTTTTATATTAGATTTTATAGTTATTAATCATGACTGTTTGATTTATTAATTTATTTTGTTATTTAATCAGTTTACATAATTATTACCTGCAAAAGACTGCACTTTTTATAACGTTTTATTGTAAAATGCATTAAAGTTATAAGCAGTCCCATTGCCGCTAGATTAATTTTCATTCGCGAATGATCGTTTTAACTAACCGAATACTTGAGGCACGTCACTACGTTTAAAAGTAAAACATAAACCATAGTACGTAACTGCACACGCGCAAAAAAATATTATTTTATTTTGAAGTTCAGATATAGAAACAATAGTTAGATCAAAAACAATAGGTTAATTTTGCTTGTAAATTAATTGTAGGGTGTTTTTGCATAATTGTATATTTTTTAAATAACGATTTTCTACTAAACACAAAAAGTGATATTAAATTGGATTTATTTGAAACGTGCAGAGTTACGTTCTTCGAAATGTCAAAAAGGACTTCATAAATGGAATAGAGTATAAGTTCGCCAATATTCTTAATATCCTGCTTAGTTTGGTTAATCTCTGATCGCTGATGGATACTAACCAGTATCTTATTTAAACTGAACCGCTTGATAGCTCCAGATTATATATAAAAAAATATCTATTTATACAGGTAGGTAATACCTATCTAATTTACGAGTTTACATAAAAGAACAAATTGACAGTTCCAAAGGTTAAAGTCCATACCTACCCACTTAGATAGACTTAGGTGCCTACTTTATTTTCTTTCCACTTTATCGCTATTATAACTGCAGCAGATCCGGTTTAGAAATTACTTACTACCTATATCTTAGACCACGCGTGCTGTTGATATCGTTATCGCTTAAATAAACTATCAATGATAACGACTTAATTCCTATGAGTCGACGTTAATTCGCATATATACCTAGGTTTACCTACTAACACTTATTAACCAACCTTTTGCAATAAAACACATAAAATTTGGCCAGTTTCGAATCTTAATGATACGAACTTATCGAATTATAACCTAAAAATTGCTCTCAAAAAAGTACTCACGGTTGAAAACGCCGGTAAACAAAAGTAAAAATCCACACAAGACGCGAACGAAACT
This sequence comes from Maruca vitrata, assembly GCA_039566165.1. NCBI lineage: Eukaryota > Metazoa > Arthropoda > Insecta > Lepidoptera > Crambidae > Maruca > Maruca vitrata. The sequence continues at coordinate 11,380,478 of CM076923.1, forward strand.
TCACAAATTACCAAACTAAAACACAAAAAAACACAGCAACGTTATCACAAAACGTCGTCACATCTCGTCATTTTGCACAAATAACACTTTTTCGGAACGGTCGAATACTAACTTTTAGTTCACTGACAATCGAAAACGCGGGAAGTTGCGTTCGGGAACGTCACAGAACTCACGCGCGTCCGCTCCGCACGGCTTTCGCACGCATACTGAGTACCGGTCGGTTGGTTGTTCTTGACGCGAGACCGTTCGGCTAGTTCGCTCGTGAATCGAATCCAGACGAAAGAGGCCCGTTCGGTTCGGCGTCTTCTCGTACAAGCAACTCAATTCATACAATCATGCTGGCGTGACTAACAATCTTTATGGTCAGGCGCCGGACTTTTATCGGCGTCTCAGAAATGAAATTGCTTTTATATTAGTTTACAATTCCCTGTCTCAAAGCGATCGGTGGCCAAGTCGCTCCATTTAAAGTTTGTTTCACTGATGGTCGCCTGTAAGAAGAACGCCGAAACAATTTTTACGAGAGCCTCGAGCCAATAGGATTACAGCGCCAACTCAACTTACTGGTGAATGATATTTAGTACCTACTTCCTACCTACCTAGAATGTACATAATAATAAATAAGGCGTCTGACCGATTTCAGCCATGGCGGCCGATCTTAATTGAGAACAGCTAAGTGCGCAGTACATATTACAGTGCACAGGTGTGCGCGCAAACACAAGTGCACTCTCTATTGCCTTACTCTTATAATTCGGTGAGACGGCAATCCCACATGACCGATGAGAGATCGGGAGCAGGACCACCGACTTAGCGTGCTTTCCGAGGCACGGGCGTACAACCGCCAACTTCCTAACTCCAGGTAAGTAATTTCATTACAGAAAAAAATTGTAAACAAAAAAAAAACCGCCTTCAAAAACCCGACTCACTAAAAATTACAAAATAATATAATACGAACATTTATAATCATCTGGGTATGAATTTTATATGTTGTTGAAGGCGGTGCCGTTTATATTTCAAACAGACAAGCACAGAGTGCTTCTTTTTCCTCAAAATTTAGAATGGCACCGCCTTCAAAAACATATAAAATTCATACCCAGATGATTATAAATGTTCGTATTATATTATTTTGTAATTTTTAGTGAGTCGGGTTTTTGAAGGCGGTTTTTTTTTTGTTTACAATTTTTTTTCATACTTTTTAGTGTTAAATCTTTTGTTACCCTATTAGTTCAGCTCACCTGTAATACTACTGATATTATAACTAGTAGTCTTAATATGTATACAGTATTGAAAGAATTATCCTTTTACTCCAAACAATTAAGGAGTTGACCTTCCATCATCAGCTCAGCATCATAACATTATGATTGCAAGAAGCAATGCCAATATCACTTCAGAAAATATATAAAACGCGGTACATGTGCCTATAAAATTTGAGGGTTGCCCTCGATTTCTCCTGGATCCCATCATCAGATCCTAGACTGGTCACCCTATTAGTTCAGCTCACCTATAATGCTACTGATATTATAACTAGTAGTCTTAATATGTATACAGTATTGAAAGAATTATCCTTTTACTCCTAAGTATTAAGAAGTTGACCTTCCATCATCAGCTCAGCAGCATAAGATTATGATTTCCAGAAGCAAATGCCAATATAACTTCAGATAATATGCAAAACGCGGTACATGTCCCTATAAAATTTGAGGGTTGCCCTCGATTTCTCCTGGATCTCATCATCAGATCCTAGACTGGTCACCCTATTAGTTCAGCTCACCTATAATGCTACTGATATTATAACTAGTAGTCTTAATATGTATACAGTATTGAAAGAATTATCCTTTTACTCCTTTTACTCCGTTTTTTCTCCGTTTTGTTATTCTTAATGTTATTCTTAAGGATGTTTAATGTTACTTTTTTTTTCTTATTATTATTTTCTCTTTTCCCTTAATGTTTAATGTTATAATTTATGTAATAAATTTAGCCCTCGTAACCCATTTCTCGTTTAACACCTTAAGAGAAACGGGAGTAGCTGAAAATCAGCGCTATCTAGGTTCCCGGATCCTAGACAAGCTCATGCTGAGCTAACTCCTATTGCTTTACTGATTGTTGTTTTATTTTTTTTATTTTGTTCGTGTATGGAAAGCAATAAACGAATTTTATTATTATTATTATTATTACTCCTAAGTATTAAGGAGTTGACCTTCCATCATCAGCTCAGCCTCATAAGATTATGATTTCCAGAAGCAAATGCCAATATAACTTCAGATAATATGCAAAACGCGGTACATGTCCCTATAAAATTTGAGGGTTGCCCTCGATTTCTCCTGGATCCCATCATCAGATCCGGGACTGGTGAAAATGGGACCACCTCGGAAGTGAACTGTATCCAACCAAAAAAAAAATTTTGAAATCCGTCTATAATTGACGAAAATATCGGTGAACATACATATAAAAAAAAAAAAAAAAAAAAAAAAAAAATATTATACATACAGACGAATTGAGAACCTCCTCCTTTTTTTGAAGTCGGTTAAAAACTCTCAAATTTTGCCCGACCCCGGACTCGAAACGGAGACCTCTCGGTCCTAACCCAGCACTTGCTACCGGTAGACCAACGAGGCAGTTGAATGAACAGACAGTACAATGTACATATTAAGTGGGTAGAGGGTAAACATTAACTTGCGAACTTAGCTGTCGTCCATTGAAAATTACAAAGGTGTCATCAAGTTACAATACGTAGGTAGATTCTTTATACTTTCAATAGTAAGCTGAGTGGGAGTTTATTGAGTGGTTGTTGTGGTTGGTTTATTAAATAGCAGATAATTATTTTAATTACATATTTTATCAGTAACTTACATTGGGTAAAAATCGTAGCGATTGCGTGCATATTTTTTTATTTATTCAAAATGGTAAACATTGATAAAGATTAAACTCATTCACTAACCCTAATAATTTCAAATAACTACCCTAATTTGTTAAATATACATAATTTGATGTGCGCAAATCAATTTTATGTTATGAAGCAGACAAACTTTTATACACAGATATCTTTTGTCTGAATTTAAATAATTATATTATCTCTAAACATTATTTCTACATTGTACACTGCTGTACTTAATAACTTATAGAGATATTTAACTGACTAGCTGTGCCAGCTACTTCGTCCACGTTTTCCCCAGTTTTTGCACATTTTCCATTGTTTCTTGGTTGCAGCGAGATTTTATATAGCCTAAAGCCTTCCTCGATAAATGTTCTATCCAACACAAAAAGATTTTTTGAATTCGTACCAGTAGTTCATCAGTGGTAACGAATTAGTATAGATCACAGATAACACAACTAATAGATATACGAGTATAAAGATAGGTTACGTAAAATATTACCTATAGTGATCGATTTTCTTTGGTACGACAGGTTATTAATTACAGTACATTAGGCTCACACACCTACCTAATTAATTTGAAGTTGGCATGTCGCCTCTGGCTGGGATTCCGGGATATCTTAAGTTAGATGTCCACCTATCCGCATCGCATAATATTAGCGAGCCCCGAACGTTATCCAGAAAATATCTCAAGCGATATAATTGCAAATACAAATATCTGTTCGCTGTACATCGGTACAAAGTTTTTTTAGCCGATACGTTTATTTGCCGACAGCTCGGTGCACCGAATGATTTTTAAAAGTAATTAATGTTGCACCGATACCACCATTTGCAAATAAGGCAATTCGCTGAAAGTTCCATTGAAAACTCCATTTTTACAATTACATTTCTGGATACATATGTACGTCCGGAGCTCGATTTTAAAGATTTTACAACATTTACAAATGTGTAATATTCAAATACGTTCGATTCATAGAATCCGATACGTACTATATACCTATGTCGATCGGTGGACGCCTATTATAAAAGAGTTTTTACGTGAAACCTACTTGTTAACATCATTGTAAATCATGTGACTGCATATAAATAAATATTTACCAAAGTGAGATGTTTATTTTAATTTTAATAAAAAGTTTATTTTATTGACTGTCAGAAACAGAAGTATTTAATTCGAATATTATTTTACCTAAAATTAAAGAAACTCTACAACTTGTTAGTAAAATATCCATGTTCCGTCGAATTTCGAATTTCGACGGACGCAAGGTTTGTATTTATTTACTTATTACTAAACGCTACATTTTAGCGTAGCATAATTGACTTACATGAACATTGTACCTACTGACTATTTTGCTCGCAAATAATCAGATTTGATTGATCGTCATTGATATTAGGTATGTAACTAATATTCTCATTAACCTGTCATAGAAAATGTATCAAAATATAGATTTTCCCCGATTTTCTAATTTTGTATTGAAATTTCAGGAATATTTCGAAATTTAACCACATACATACAACCTCATATTACCTCCATAGTAATCTGCGCCCTGCAATTTGTTGACACTTTACTGACATATGAAACAAAATCATGCAAATGAAAGAGACAGCTATATCACAAGGTATCCTAATTAGGACAGATTTGTATCTCACACAACGCGCGGTTATAACAAATCTGCTACTTGTTTATTATTATATCATTGACCACATACAATTAATAAAATAATACTGGGAATTATTTATACCGCAGTATTAGCACATACAGCAGAATTTACAAAATATGTACATTGATGTTTAAACACAATTAAAAGTTGACTTATAGGCTTTATTGTTATTTAACTCAAAGGCGTTTTATTTAAACCTCTCAAATTGTTTTCATTAGATGTATTTTCTACTACCCACTCTGAATAATTAATGACTGTTTATATCACACGATTCATTGAAAAAGAGATGAAATAAACCTCCCTTACCGCAAATAGCACATTTAATGAACTACGTTACAGGGGCATGTGCCGAATGAATAGTGAGGCTTTATGAACGTTTATCATTGTTTTATGAGCGCCCACAACCTTAACCTACCAACCCTATTCCCTTCCCTTTAAAGGTCAAAATCGAACACCAACACTTTATTGGATTATTGTAGGTGTCTTGTAGCCACAACGCAATGAAATAAAGATATATTTTGTAGCGATAATATGCGGATAGCGTGAGGAGCGAGCTTTAACCCGTTTTATCGAGAAAATTACTGAAATTAAACGCTATTGTGGCAAAGTTAAATTGTAGTTAATTTACAGTGATTAAATTTTTTTTTTATTATTTGGTTATTGATATTGCAACAAGAAAGAAAAAGGATAAAAAAAAAAAAAAGGAAAAATTTTATTTACAATTCTTTACATATTCTTCCACCTACACCACTAACCAATGGCTTTATTCTGAAAGCAAATCTAACAAACTAAAAGACGGCCAAGTGTGACTCGTGGACGAAGGGTTTCGTTCGTACGAGTTATTGTAAAAAAATATATAAAAATGTCTAGCTATCGCGTTTCTTGAGATACAATTACTTTACCGACGGACAGCGAAGTCTTAGTAATTGGGTCTAAGTAGTTTCTACCCCCTGGTTACGGAACCCTAAAAACTAAAGAAAATCATGAGAAATCACACAATTCATCATCATCATCAGCCCATTCCTGTCCACTGCTGGACATAGGCCTCCCCAAATGCACGCCACTTCTCTCATTCCTCGGCCATTCGCCGCCGCCACCACACAATTGATGTCTCACAATCTTTAAGATTGCACACTTCTTCGTTTCCACGAAGGTAAAACCACCTCTTATGTCCCATTACCTAAGTGGTGATAACGTTACAAATAGCTATGTTCAACTCCCATAACAGTCATTACCGTATCACAGAGTTCGAGGGAAATCTGTTAATTATTAATCAGAGCCTTCATAACAGTCGGATGATCAAAATTAACCGACGACGTTTAATGAGCTCTCGAAAATTATCTCAATGCAACTTCCTTATGATTGCTTCAAGTTGGTTCCATGCTTGTGTTCGTAATAACTTAAGTAAGTAATACTAATTTAAGAGTGTACTTTGAATGAGGTTCGGGCGTGGAAGTTCCCGTGAAAATCATGCTGACTTCTTGAAATGAAACTTGTTTAAAGTACCTACGCTACCTAGCGGCTACAGCACATGCTGAGGCAGAACCTATTGAACATTTTAATTCTATGTGTGTCTGCTTTTAATTGTATTATAGTGTATGTGAATAATATATGTCTTCTTTCATTATTTTTGTCTTTAAACTAGTTTCTTTAGAACATTTACTGTGATTTTCTCTATTGGATACGCAATCGCAAAAAATATCCTGTAAAAAAACTAGCCAAGTCTCGATGGAGCAGATTGCTCATCTCTAAAAAGTAATGAAATCTAGACAAAATCGTGCCAAGCCTAAGGTTCCTTACTGCGATTTCTTCATTATTATAGTTAGTGTTGTGTGACTTGGCCGTTGAAGGGTACATAACCAGGTTCTACGTAACAATATTATACCAATCTGTCACCAGAACCGCTACATATTGACGATGAAAAATTGCCAATTGGACAACTTTGAAATAACAAGTGAAAATTAAGGCTTGATACTGGTTTTGTACTAGCTAGTTTTTTTACAGGATGTTTTTGATGGGATTTCACTTCTTTTTGTAGAAGCAGCTAACCAAATTAAATATTTTTTATAAAGGCGGTATGTCGTTTTTTTAATATTTTTAGACGACTTTATAATATTAGTCTGTTGTTTTCTAATCAGGATCACCAGGTACTCCAGATCTTCGATTATCGTAGTTTTTATAGTTTTCCCTTTATGTGACTATTAAACCCTAACTCTGTACCAAATTTCAGCGCTCTGAGTTTATGGGAATTACTAGTTCTATTTTGATGATCATGAGTAGGTGAGTGTGTGAGTGTGTGTCATAAATGCGAAACTTTGCTTTCGCTTAACTTTGGAACTATAAGTCCCACAGACTTTAAATTTTGGATTAGAGTTTGTTATCATAGGTTACTAGATGATAAAAATTTCAGCGTTCTGGTCTCATCCAGAGGTTCTCAAATAGGGGCCTGAAAATGCGGCGAAATGGTTCCAGTAAAGGATGGTACGGCAGTGTTATCTTCGCGCTCGACTTGGCGGGGGCACTGCCGTGCCCCCAGATTATAAAACTGTGATTCCATTTGCTTATTTCTGCCACAGAATTCTTTTTATTTTGTGTATCGATTTTTTTTACAAAATTGTGCAAAGCTTTTGGAAGTCATAGGTAATAGAGATTGATTATGATTATTATTATTTTAGCAAACATGTAGCTTCGAGGGTTTACATTTTTTATCTGTTTTTAATTAATGGTAAACCTAACTCCTAAGTTATAGATAATGAATGTTTAAAGTTTTGATCAATTGCACTATCTATATAATGGACGTAGTGCTAAAATATTATAATACAAAAACATAGAAAAATATTGTTTAGTTTTACATACATGGCAATATATATTGTTCCAATGTGAAATTGAGACACAGTAACATTCTCCATTATCGTTTGTATATTGAAAGATATTTGATACCTTCAACAATAATTACTGATTTGATCAGAAAGTAATGTGGCCTTTATCTGATGTTTCGGTAAAACAAATATTTCGCAACAAAATGGGCCTGGCTGTCAAGTAGAATAACACAAAAACTGTTTTCGTTGACTTGTGTTAACATAAAATCAATATCCAATATCCATTTGAATACAATGGTAATCTATATGTATAAGCTTTAGCGTGATAGACTCCTATTCCACCTTTCATCTAGTCAAAGCATGGAAAACACCATGAGTGGCATTTCATTACACACGCTTTCTTTGTGTAAAGTTATGCGAGATGTCAAGGACATTTTTACCGCTAGAGGTATTCTTGCTTATGACAGGAACACATCATACATAGCTTCTGTATAGAACCAAGTTAGATACAACAAATTAGAGTATCAATGCTTCATTTGCCTATTTGAAGGTATAATTTATGAAATAATTACTGGCTCGGTGGAACAGCGGGTCGTACCCAAAAAAAAAAAAAAAAAATATATATATATATATATATATATATATATATATATATATATATATATATATTTAGATTTATATTTATAGATCGTCGGTCCGTCCCGTCTTTCCTTTAAATATAACACAATAGTTATTTACTATTTGTCCAAAAAATGGCACAATTCGTACACAAATTTTCAGAAGAAAGTTTTTTTTTATTGATTGAAAAAACACTGTTAGTACAAGTTCATGTAAAATACATTCATTAGTATTAATTAATCATTATAGAAAATTTGGATTGCCAAAATGCCCAATGTTATATTTCAGCCATTATCTCACTTTAAAACTCTTTACTGCGTCTAATAGTACAAAGGTTTCTAACCTCCGACGACAGGTGAAATGCTGCCTAGGCTTATAACGCCCAACGGAAAGAAAAATGGTGTCAGAATATATTATTATCAGCTTTAAATTGAATAATATGAACGGTTTTTCACGGTAACATTATCGTGGTTCTACATTTTCATGTCGGAGCGTGAGCTTGGTGAATAAAATAAAAGAAGTTCTGAGAACTTAGACGCGCCCTCTTTTACTCGATTTCCGCAGCCAAACTTCTCTTCTTCTTATCGTATGGTTGATGAACAACCTGGTGTCAGAGTTTAAACCGCCCGTAGGCCTCTGACATGGCTTCACACACCGTTGAAAAATCTCTCAGGTGTGCTGGTTTCCTCACGATGTTTTCTTTCACCTTCAAAGCGTCGAATTATGATTTTGGCAGTGTATTTAATGCTGATTTAAGAGTCGCGCTTACAGTATGCCGACCGTCAGCGCTTAAGGTTCAGTATGCATAGAGACATAGGGACCGTTTTAAAGTAACGCTGGCCGGTCGGCGCCGATGCCCGATACAAAAATCTATCGGCGCCCAAGATCAGCGTGTCGTCAGCGCGACTCATGCCTGAACGAAGGAATATGATAGATGGTTACTGTAAAAGTACCTTTATACTATTTGTGTGTGTGTGTGAAGTAAAAAAGATGTAGACATTTTTTTTAATATGTCCGCACCAAAATATGCCAAACAAGTACAACGTGATTCTTTAAAGTAGCATAACTTATTATTTAAGATCCGATTGACATGAACAACACTGCATTTTAAGTTTAAGGTTACCTGAATACAATACAGGTACAGGGAGACATTTTGTCGACCGGTTGCTGTTACCACCATACAGTTGTGTAAAACCCGCCAAGTGACTCTGACCTCTCTCGGTCAGGTCGCGTTCCGGGATCAGCACTGTACGAACCGGAGCCAGGGGGGACCATTGCTTCGGCAAGCGCCGGACCAGTGGTGTCTTAGCGGCGGTATTGTGCGGGCGGAGCGGGTCAGCCCGCCGGCCAGGGAGACCCGTAGACACGGGGGCCCTTCCGTCCGGCGGACTGGCCAACTCCGACCCGCACAGCTCAATACCAATGCGAGACTCCACGCCTTGTCTCGTTGTTGCCGCAGCAGTGGTCTCCTTTTTCACGGCTTTCAGGGTGGGTGCGACGGGCTCAATATGGTCTATTGTGCCTGTCGACCTCATATTTGGATCTCACTACCGCTTACCATCAGGTGGAGTGAGGTCATCTTGTTAGCCTCTTTATAAAAAAAAATAAAATAACTGACAACCACATCGAATAAGCTGTTGCTTAGATTAGCGTGCCCAAACACAGAGATAAACAGACAAACATTTCAATTTTCATTGCTTTGGGTACTATTGCGTTGATAAAGGTCTTCTGTAATATTCTTTTTTAATACAATATGATGATATTGTATTAAAAAAGAATATGAACAGACAGCAAGAGGTTACTACAAGATTCCAAAGTTCCAAGTCTGGTCTCATCTCAACGCAAATCTCAGAGGATATGACGAGCGTGAAGATTAGTCCTTTAATTAAACTATAATTTACCATCAATCCCGACCTATCTCAACACTTAGGAGTCGTCATTCCATAATTAATTTAGTAATGAAACCCCTCTGGGTGAAACTTAGTCCGCCTATTGAGGAAATTGCCTTGACGATTTCTAAAACTTAGCCCTTAGTGACAATGAAATACAGTTTCCAAGTTATCATTTATTATTATCAAATAACTATTTATAGCAGAAGTGAAATAAAGACTTTTGTTGTACTTATTTTAGGCTTGAATAGATAGAATTTATTGTTGTTTTAAGAAAATGTTATGAAACCCTGATTTAATCATATTTCGTGTGCAAAATTTATTTTAAGTAATATTTAACCAAAAATTACAAACCGATTTAATATACTCAGTATAAATTACATAAATGAATGTCTACCGAGGGAAATGCAACCATGGAAGGTTATTAAGCGAAAACCTGCTATCATATAGATTTTCATAAATTTTAAAATAAATCGGTGTATTGATTTACCAATTAAAATTGAATTTTAATCCGCTCAGGTTTTTATTATTACGTAATCCATATTGTTATTGCTATTACAAATATTTAAATCAAGTAACTTAATATGGAAATATTTTATGTAAAAAGATCTATGCAGCACAGAATATCCATCATTTGATTAAAAATGTATTGAAGTAATGCTCGCTCTCGTATCGGATTAAGTAATAAACGCAGAAAGCGTGGATGGGAGAAAAGCTTCATAAAAGTTCACCGTGAATTATATTCTATTTTCTTCATAATAATTCACTTGCGAGTATTGCGCATCTAGGCACTTTTAAGCTCAGACTATACCTGTAGCTAAAACCTACTTAAAAGAAATTCTACATTCGTGGAATTTGGATAATGTACTCAAGCGTACGATTTAAGAAAATTGTAATTTACATTTTAAATGCGTTTTTTTTATTAGATTATGCCAAAGATAAAATTTTAGACTGTTTTAAAATAATTTTTTTTTAACACATCAACTTATTTTTGCAAAACTGTAGTTTAAATGTAAAAACATACTGTCTAATTTTTAGATATACTCACATCTATATTTGGTTTTGTTAAAATATGACTTTAAAAAGATATATTATAATTATTTTTATTTATTAACAACAACAACAATTTTTATTACTTAAAGGTAAACACCACATATATAATATATTATAATTTATATTCTAAGTAACAGACTTATCCATTCTAATATTATGAAGCTGAAGAGTTTCTTTGTTTGTTTGTTTGAACGCGAAGCTCAAAAATTCATTTTATGTTGGATTGATTATTAATCGAGGAAGGCTTTAAACATCCATAAACATCATGCTGCGACCAATAAGAGCAAATAAACAATGGGAAATTTCTAAAAAACGGTTATACAAATATATGTATTAAGTAAAAAAGAAAAAATAATTATTTAATAACTTCTGAATTAACGATTATTGTTACTTAATTATCATAGCTTTCCTTATTCCTTATACGAAAACACATCAAAGAAATTCATTAGCGTCGGATGTAATGCTGTTAGATTCCATTTTTCATGACCCGCAATCCCTTGAGCATGTTCCAATCCACATCAGTTTCAATGAACAAACTATTACTTTAAAAGTAGATAAGGGATTTCCCGTAGGATACCTGTTATGATGTCAGAGTATTCCATATTTAATCCTGCTCTAGTATTATAAGATTCCCGGTATAAATGGGTAGAAAGAGTTACGTTTAAGATTTAATAATGATGCAAGCTAAGAAATGGTATTCAATTTAGTTCTTGAATTTTCGTTTAGTGGTCTTTTAAATATTTTCGACGTTTGATTCAAGCTTACTGCGTAGTGGATTTTTATTTCAAACGTGTAGTGTAATACTGCACATTTAGATAAATAGAAAGATATCAAATTCTTTTCAGTGACCCTGGTCACCTTTTTCTCATTTCCCAAAAATATCTAACGTGAGCACTTAATCGCAAAATTATAGTATTTTACTATTTAATGAGTTTGAATTGAGACAGAATACTAAAGATCAAATAAAACTTTTGAACTTAAGCTTCGTACCAAATGAGCTGGCCTTAATTTAGCTCAAGTATGGACCCAAAAGAAATTTCTTAGCCACTTGATATTATGCAAAAACACCCTGCGATATTCATTAAAATTTCAGGCACCCCACACACCGCCTCCCGGCTCTACATTATAAATCGGATCCTCCTCAGCATGCGTCAGCAAGCAAATTTACGAGTCCTCTAGGCAACTATGATTTCGCTGGGATCTAACTTTTATAAGGGAACGCGCATTTGTTATGGGGAAAGTTTCCTTTGAAGACAGACGTTTCTATCCATGTCATAAATCAAATCTGTTGTTGTGTGCACGTATGTTTGATCCAGACAATATTTTTTTTTCGGATGAAATGCAAAGGGGACATATTGAAAGGCAAGATTACCAGGTATGTTTGTGGTAATGTAACTTTGTTAGTATGATATTTGAAGGATCCTCCTTCAAATATCATACTAACAAAGTTACCAAATGGAATATATTGGATATGGTTATCAAATGGAAGGAATCATAATAAAGGAAGGTTAAACACAGGTATGTATTTACTATAATTAGAATAAATAATCTATATAATACGTAGGTATTATATGTGTGTCTATTGTCAAATTCTAAAAGCTAGTTCCCAAGTGTAATATCCGCTAATATGTCTGTTAATGAGTTCAACGAGAAACACAATCAACAGAGCTTCTACTTAGGTCACCTATTAGTGCAAAATGTGCTATTTTCTGCATCCAGCTTTCTAGTTTTGCACCATTTATGGTTTGACCGCACGTCGTCTACAGACTGTGCGCAAGCAGATGATAGTAAATGGTGTATATCACGGGATTGTGAAGCTAATAATGTCAAAAGATGCACTTTGCGAGATAAGTTTGTAGGTTGCAACACAGCTCACTTTTAATACTTAGCAAGAATAAAATAATAGTGAAAACACATACTGTAGATCTCAAGCAATTATCACAGCCAATGAATATAACACAAATATTAAGAAAAAGGAAATTACATTTAGAGTGACACTAAATAGTCGTTCACTCAGCATTCGTCGTGATGACTGAGAATAGAATAGAATTTATTGGTCACATATACACATATTACAAGAAAAAAAAAATTAACATAAAATAATACAAATTAACACAACATAATATATAAAACGAATATTTCACATCAGTGACCAACAAGGTACGTGCCTCAGCATAGACTGCAGAAGCTCAACAAGAGCTCCTGCAGCACTGGTATTCTGGCCGTACCTTTTTGGTTTTTTGGAGAAGACTCCACTACACTGGATATCTAGATAATTTTTGAGTAGCCTTTACCATAGATAAAGTAATACATTTGCCGTTTAGGTTAAGAAGGTATTCTTAGCTACTTTTAACCTAAAATGTAGAGGCAAGACGATGTAGTTGTAGATGATGTGTTTGTTATTCTTAACCAAATCAATTCAGAGATTATCTTATCTATTCTTATCTTAATAATTAGAAATATATATAGCCTATTAGATAGCCGCCTAACGAGCTTAATAACATATGCACACACTTTTAAAATAACTATAGACGTTATACAGGCGCGTATACACTATTCAAATTAAAATAAAATGCGAAGTACATAGTAAACTATGTAAATATACTAAGTATATGCTGCCAGCAAATTAGTGCAAGATTGACAGCACGTTTTCCTTAAGTGTAATTGGCGGAAAATTCCAATTTGGTACACAAATCCTTATTTAAAACACCTTTGCGGGGACCCGTGACATCGTGATCCCAAGTAAACAACCTATTTCAATTTTAAAACGGAAGCTTAAAGTATTTCACCTGAGGGGAAATAAATTTTGCCTTAATAACTAAAATTTTATAAGCCATTTGATATAGTGCCTCATATCGAGGTTGAGGGAAACGGGTGATATGGTAATTTGATTTTTTAAGGTGATCGCACACTGCACTAGGAAGTAAATTTTTTTTTGCAAAAAAATTAAGTTATGCATTTGAGTATAGTTGATTCAACTCGTTTAGAGGTCACCATAACCTCGCATTAGAAAACTGAATATATCAGTGATATTTACCATGTCTTTTTGACAGGTGATCATGGCGCTTGCAACACTGCCGAAATATCTCATTTAAACATAACAACATGGTAAATATCCCGGAGATATTCAGTTTTCTAAGGTATACATATACTAACATTGTTCGATATTGAGAAAACTGTGATTCAACTGCTAGGGTATTTGAATGTAGATAGAGAAAGTACTTTCAGCAATCATCATCATCATCATACCACTGCTGGGGCACTTAGGCCTTAGTCAACCACTCTAGTCAACCACTCTGGGGTTGACTAACTTTATTAAACTTTTTACCGCATTAGGATCCACCCGTGTAATAACCCCTCAACACAGCAACATCACAATTACACTAAAATTAGTCTTTATGGGTTAGCTACTATTAGCTACTTACTGCCCGACATTTCGACTGGGTTACACCAATCGTGGTCGCGAGCGAACTGCTGCTCCTAATATCGCGTGTAGACCCATAAAGACTAATTTTAGTGTAATGGAACGCGAAAGTCTAAAATCTTACATCACAATAACAGTCATCCTAGTTTACCTGAAATTCGAATACTATTCGCCTCACTATACAACACGACTCATTGTGACCAGAATAAGCTGCGAAAAGCATCGTTCGGTTATATGACGCCGAGCTTCATAAATTATGCATACGTAAATTAATGCTTATAAATGCACATTAAAACTGCCGTAAAGGCTTTTAAGCCCGTTAGCGCACAATACGCGGCTAATTGCTGATTAGTTTGGGAATTGGAGGAGTCATATATATTAGATGGTTATTAGCTGTCAAGTTTGTGAGAGGCGGGCGTTTAGGGTACTAGTATTTATTACAGTATAACAGTATATGTACACGTGAAAAGATATTGTGTGTTCGGCGATGTAATGTTTGTATATAATAGTGAATCCCAATTTCCCTTGGTCACGGCATCAGGTGGCAAACGGCTGACCGATTTTGCTGATTTATTTTTCATATTAAGGAGGTCCTAAATATGCAACAACGATGGAATAAAATAGTCCGAAAAGTTATAAAATGTATTAATTGGCGGAATTATTTAGAAGTAAGTTAAGGTAACAAATAACTTACAGCTGTTAACTGAAACGATAATTAGACATTAAAGCGCTGGTTTGCCAATAACATAGGTTCAAAATTCACAACGATGTTTCAGCGCAAGCTTCGATCAAACTATTAAATATAAACTCTTTTAAAACACAACTCTCAAATTAATTACAGCTATCCCTGCCAGGTTACTGGAAAGGAACAGAACTCTACTCAAATGGTAAGAAGTAGAAGTGTAAATATATTTAGTATAATTTAATAGCATTCGGTGAAATTCATGTCGGCCATTAAACGTTGTAAACCTTGTATCTCCAAGATTCTGCCTACTTCCATGGTTGCTTAAGTGGCAAATGATCCCATAACTCTTTGAGGCAGGGATGACACGGCGAAATGCAAATAATAAAATCTGAGAACAGCTTCATTTTACTGCTTAATTTTGAATAATTAGTTGACGTTTTTTTGGTTCGTATTTAGGTTAATAGTATTAACGTTAGCTCTGAAAATTTGATACTAGCTATCACTAACCTTTTACTTAGGCTGCACTGTCTATCTGTTTGTATTGTTGTTTATAGTAAAATGTATCCGAATACGAGTATATTATAAAACTTACATTCAGTTTAAGTATAAGCTTCCGGTTTGAACTGTTTGAGTAGGGTTAAGGATATCGACTCTACATTTAGAGTCGATATCTCTAAATGTAGAGTCTAGTTAAGAATCAAGCTAACTAGGAATTTCCGCCCCCAATAGGAGCAATGAAAGTAAGTGTAGCTGAGACAGAAAGTATCCCGGTTCCCGCTGACCTAAAACGTATCTCAAGTAAAGCCCGGGATTGTAAGCCGAACGGCCAGGGATAGCCCGTTGGCAAAAATCCAAAGCAAATCTCCCTCCGCAAGGAGGTTGCTCTCAGCCTCATCCAAACAGAAAATTTATGCCCACGCATGTCCGAACGTTCCACTGTGCTGAACTTTTCATCCAATAGGAAATAGGGCGGTGGACATAATCCCATTTCCTGTTGGAGCTTTGTTTGTCCTACATGTTGGCGTTAAAAGTCTGATGTGTGGAGAAGATCGATAGGCACCAGTTTCTACAGGTTAGTCTACGTTCCAAGCTTAGAATTCAGTTAAAACCTTGTCTAAAATTTGCTCCCGAAATGTGAAGTATTACTTGCATCGTCACATAACACAAGCATTAATTTAAAAAATATCACTGTGTTTTTCAAATTTGTGATTCATACGTTCAATTATTCGACGCTCTAACGGTGAAGGAAAACATCGTGAGGAAACCTGCACACCTACAAAGAAAATCGGAGGTTGTGTAGTCGACCAACCCGCACCTGAACGGCGTGAAGACCTTATCGTCCTAGTTTAGAGTAGACCCGTGCCGCAGCAGTGGGGACGTATATGGGCTGATGATGATTAATTAAAAAAAATAGTTTAGCTCGTTAGGGGTGAGAGCCATTTGCTCCCCCGCCAGTTCAGTGATAATTTCAAGGCTAATCTAAGACATCATCATACTCGTAGTCCGTCAATGAATCTTTTTGCAAAATTTTTTGGTAACTCAACACTCACTTTTACGAGTACGTAGCATCGTTTCATGTATGGAGAAATTATCATAAAATAACTTTGAATAGCGAAGCCATTAATTAATCCACATGATATTCATGTGTATTAAACGTATTGTGTAGGAATTTTGTTTATAATATTTTTAGCGAAAAGTGGCAAACAATTCACCAGCATGATAATAATCTGTTTGTTGTAGTTATTAAAATTATTATCTATACTAATAATAAATCTGTAAGGGTCGGTCATAGAGTAAGTTATTTTGTTTTCAGAGATATTGTGTTTATAGGCTCAATATAATGATACTGACACTTACTAATTTCACGATTTTTAGAATTTTTTTATCTGTATGTGTGTATGTATGTATGTTCCTCCATAACTCTTAAACCAATTATCCGAATTTGGTATAAAAACACATAGACATCTGAGACACAGAATAGGCTATTTAAATTCTAGCTCCAACGCGAACGGAGTCGCGGGCACAGCTAGTTATTGAATAAGTTATACATTAATTTATGATTATTTCTATGAATAGAAATATTTTAGTTAAGGGCTTTCGTTCGTTTCGTTCGTTCGTTCGTTCGTTCGTTCGTTCGTTTTAATAATCAATAGTTCAGCACAACTACTAGTAAGAATATACTTAGTGTGCTGCTGATTATGACAGTGGACATCGAGTCTTCCCTAAACTACTTATGTAGGGCCTTAGTCAAACCACAGGCCTAAATCGTGTGGGTCGATCCCACAAAGCCATCAAAATACTTTACACGTGCAAATGTTTCCTCACGTGTTTTCCTTTACTGAAAGAGAGAAGAACTTCATATAAATGTATCATATTCATACATAAAAATCACTTTCCAATGGACCCAGATTTAAGTATGTATACCTAAGCTTAATGTAGCGGAACAAGAGTGACAGAATTACGTGGACAAATTTCTAAGAATCCGAAACTTAGCCCATTCTGAAGAAATCCGAGTACAAACATTACATCGCTCCGCGCTCGGGGACGGACTACATCACTCCTTTCTGTCAGGGTGTCCATAAAGTCAGGAAAATATTGGATTATAAATTTAAAACCACTAAATTAATTTCTAATAAATTCTTTAAGGTACCTTTTCACTATATAAATCAAGTATTAAAAGAACATGATACAAAACTAATTGCAGATTTTGATTTAAGAATTTGAATGCGTTAAGAACCGTCTATCTAATCGGGATTTCATATAAAAATACTGAATGAATTTTATATCAATTGCACAGTGAATTCAGAACCTGAGAAAGAACATAAACATTATAACTCATTGCAATCAAAGGAAACTTCTCGCGATAAATAACTTAACGCGTACGGATTCGTGGGCGTAAAGCTAGACATTTATAAATCTTATGCGCCCTAAAATCTATTTAACCTACTCTGACCTCCTATCTAGTTTTATGTGACAAAAAATATTTAATAACCCCTTTGTGTTTTAATAATTACAAGTCAATAATGTTACGTCAAACAATGTCGTTATGGTGTTTTTACGACCTAATTCTAAAAGTTCATAGACAAAGTTTTTATTGCGTTCTAAGTCTTATATGTAAAGACTTTGTTCTTATGTTAAAACATAATGACTTTGACTTTAAGTTTCATAACAATTATAACTCTCGTTTTTTCTCCTGCGTCAGCCGCCATTGTCACCCGATGTATTTGAACGTTTTCCCGCCTGGGGCCTATTCTGAGAGCACACACGAAGTTGCGAGTGTAAAATTTAACCAATCCGAGGACGCTGACAAAACACGTCTCCAAATATACTTGCGTTATACGAGCGTGACTGCGGTTTATCCTTTATGACAGTTCACTCGCGTTGCAGCGGACATCTTCTTAAACGAGCACTTACGTAATACTCACCTTTAGCAAAAGTTGGGAAGGCTTGATTGGGTCGTGGGTGTTGACTTGAATGCGTATTGTTAGGCTTGGATACCTATTATTTTTTTTAACTGACTTACAATGATGGCTTGGAGTAGCCTCGTGAGCATCACCGGACTTTCGGGGGAGCGGATGGCTCACACCCACCCCTATAGGGTTTGTTAATGATTCTTAACCGACTTCAAAAAGGAGGAGGTTATCAATTCGATTGAATGTTGCTTGTTTGCAATAGCTATGGCAGGTTTAAAAATATGAACCAAGTCGACACTAGCAAGATGGTACTGGCATATAAAAATTAAGAAAAAATAATACGAATAAAAAAGTTTCTGTTAAAATTGAATGAAAGTGCTGGCTGCTATTTTGAATTATGACATAATCTGTGTGACTTTGACATAATTATAAATGTTTACTGATTCCTTCTATGTTTTAATGTTTAACAGTTTTATTCATAGTATTTGTAACTTTCATCCGTAATTAAAAATGCAATCTGTTGTGACTTTTGAAAAACCACTTCCGCATCTGAGCTTGCCTGACTGGGATGCTCGATTATATGATCTGCAGGTATGTGCCTATTACTAGCATATTATCCTTACTAATATTATAAATCCGAAAGTAACTCTGTCTGTCTGTCTGTCTGTTACACTTTCACGCATAGATTACTGGACCGATTTAAATTAAATTTGGTACAGATAAAGTCTAGAGCCTAGAAAAGGTTATAGGCTACTTTTTAACCGACTGCGCTATAAGGAAGTAATGTTTTACCCGTTAAACGTCTCTTCGCGGACGAAGTCGCGGGCGGAAAGCTAGTTTCTTTATAAAAGCTAGTTAATATGGGTCCACATGCGATGAAAAGAATAGTAAATACATAGCTATTTACGTTTCGAATGGGTTACACCAATCATGGTCGCTAGCGAACATTATTCTATTACTAGCGGCCGCCCGCGACTTTGTCCGCGTATTATTGGGTTTTAGTGGCAATGATGTATTAAAATAGCCTACATGTCTTGTAAAATTTGTTATTTATTAGTGAAAGTTCCGTCAGCGATCTCCCATAGTACGTCCCCCGCATCCCGGTCAAATTTTGAAAAAAAAAGTAGCGCTGGTGTCTTTCCAGTGTGTCAGCTTCCTCCATATCAAGTTTTATGAAAATCTATATACACGTTCACCCCCCCTCCCCCATTAACTCCCATGGGGGAGGAATTTCGAAAAAAAAAACTAAAAAAGTCTCTCTTCGGAGTGCCAGCTACCTCCATACCACACGTTTTATAAAAATCTATAAACACGTAAAAGTTCTCCCATACTAATTTTCATCCCCCCCCCTGAGCCATGGGGGTTGAATTAAAAAAAAAATTGCGCTTGTGTCTCTCCGGAATGCCAACTACCTCCATACCAAGTTTTATAAAAATCGACATCCATACATCCATACAAATTTTCACCTTTATAATATTAGTAAGGATTAGTATAAATTCATTGTATTGTTCGCTATTGTAAATAGTATATTATCCACCATTTATCCATCCTGTTGTTGAATATTTGGACTATGAGATATAAATTCTACCAAAACATAAGGTTAATAAAATCTCAGTCTTTGGTTACTGACAACAGTGCTTCCATTTTCTAGAATTACGCTATATTAATATCTAGGTAACATTCTTTCCAACATGTAATTCTATTATACACGTTAAAAGCATATTTATCATTCATCGTTTTCAGGTGGACAGATATTGTAATCTAATCATATAGATTCCCCCACATTTCTACAAGCTACACGTACAGTCAGCCAAGAAAGTGGTCTACCACTTTTGGCATAAGTTTCTGCGAGAAGTAACGATCGCTAAGGTTGACAATAGTCACTGACAAAATCTTATAGCCAGGGAAAATTGATCTTGTTATTTCATGACGTTCAAACGAATCTCAACCGTAGGGTGGAAGACCACATTTTTGGCTGACTGTACCAACGTTTTTGTAAACCCATCCCTTTCGCAATGTTTTGTTCGCCCTCAATTTTTATTTAATCCAACTCAACTTTGGAACTTTTTGCTTCGTAATACGAATTGGAAAGTTATTTT
Organism: Maruca vitrata; assembly: GCA_039566165.1. Classification (NCBI taxonomy): domain Eukaryota; kingdom Metazoa; phylum Arthropoda; class Insecta; order Lepidoptera; family Crambidae; genus Maruca; species Maruca vitrata. The sequence continues at coordinate 11,401,002 of CM076923.1, forward strand.
ATAAACACTGACTTTCAACGCTCTCCAGTAATTTTATGGACCCGGCTGATTCCGTGGGCAAATTAGAAAAGTTTCGTGTCCCGAAAATTGTGAAGCCTATCGCGGAAAGATTCGAATCTCAACCGAGTATCTCAATTTTCACTTTGAATAATGGCTTTGGAAGTTTTTTTATGACTCGCGCCGCATTGTCGGATTTCATTGCATAACAATGACATATTTGTGTAATAAGACAGAGCGGGCGACCGTTCGGGAAGCTTTAGAATTGGAACTTCGCAAATAAAATTTATTTAATTGTTCAATGAGGCTTTGATTTGAGGCAGATAAAAATCAAAAAGGATATACTAAAATTCTTGTTCTGTAAACATGGGCCTGAAACAAAAACTTTAAATAGTACCTAAGCTCGTAAAACTGAGCGTAAAACTTTGTTTTAATCTGTGTATTAAGTCGATTGCTAACTTTTACACACACACAACTTTGAGTACCTATTTATAAAATGGATGCATAAATGAAAAAGTGGCCACTAAGCTTGCTTGCTTCTTATTTATTGAATGGCATAAAAATACCCTGACGTAATACTTGGCGCTCTGTAACAGATCTACAAATGATTGCTATACGTTAACGATAGTAGACAGTTACGATGTTATACTACTCATAGTATGATATAGAGTGTATGATTTTTTTGCCTGTTCCTGTTTTTTTTATATTTTAAGTGTTTTAGTTAATGTTTAAGTAGAAACGAGTAAATCAGCCTCCTTGAGGTGTTTACCTGTAATTGTTTATCACACTTAGAAAGCATGTTGACCAAAGTATCTTTATTTAAAGAGCCAGTGTGTATAAATGTTGGTAGACCTTATAAATAAAATAACATTATAGTATAGGTATTTATAGCACCCAGTTCGAAATTCAATCTGTGGGTAGTTACCAGATAGCGAAGTTAAGATAGATACATGTTGTATAAGTTATGTTTGCGTACTTACTAAGGTTTATTTTCCACTGTGAATACCAATAGCCGTGGGTGCGATCCCCTTCGGACAAATATTTATTATGATGAATATTTGTATTTGTTCCGTGTAGACTCAGGTTTATCTATTGCAAGTCTAGTCTATTTATGATACCACTGTTGGTTTAGGCATCTGTAATACTCGTGCTTGATCTATTTATATTATAGTTGGTATGGAATCTGATGAATGTCTGTTAAATCGAGTATTTATTTAACTGTAGATAATAAAGTTATAAAAAGTATCAAAAACTAACTAACTAGAATGGCGTAGTGTATCAAGAGTAAATTAAAAATTTCTAGACTAGTCGGAAAATACAATATGATGGACGAGTTTAGGTTCACAATGTAGCGTATTTGTAGAAACAACAAAAAACTGCTCCCCTAGTGAATACTCACTAACTTAATGAACCATTAACAGGTGACTGCAGACACCAGGAGAGCAGATGCCTTCGACCTTCGGTACAGCTCTCACCAGCTCCGGAATGAGACCAAGATCAAGACCAACTGGGACAGCTACCATAACAACAACCGGCTTAGGGCAAGGTAGAGATTAGGGGAGAAGAGTGCTACCTATTCGTGGATATATAGAGCGGAAATGGGTTACCATTACAAATATTCGCGAAAAAATCAACGACCCTAAGAATTGCAAACCTCAAAAAAACTGTTTAAAATATGATGTTGTATTACACCATAATTATAAAATTTGATTCGCAAACAAACACATGTTTGTATTTCATACGGTGTTTCATGATAACAAAGGAAGATTGGGATAATAACTGTAGACGTAGCAAACTTGTCAATTACCATTATTAGTACCTACAAAACGCAGTCATGAGCAATTAATTTTTATTTGAAATGAAGTTTATAAAATAAGCCATATAGAAAATGACTTTTTATTTATTTTTCTACACGTTGCTCATAGCTTAAATTAACCATAACTCATAAAGAACTATAATCCAGCCTATCACATAAATAAATAAATAAAATAAATAAATATTACACAACATCACATACATTGATCTGATCCCGTGGTAAGTAGCTTAAGCACTTGTGTTACGGAAATCAGGATCAACAGTGGATACACAAATAAACTTAAATATATTTAATAATACACCCAGACACGGAACAAACACCGATGTTCGTCACACAAATATTTGTTCCGAGTGGGAATCGAACCCACGACTCTTGGAACCGCAGCTTATGAACCTGAGTCACTAACCACTGTTCCAGCGAGCCAGCCAAATAACACTTACATAACACTTCAAATTGCAACTTAAACAATTTCTTTCCAGAGTGTACGAGATAGAACAATGGAAGTCCACCCTTCAAGAACTCTTAGAGCGTTTAGACCGAGAGATGCTCGGACTCAAAGAGGAGAAGGCTTCGACGGAGCGAGAACTGGAGCAATTGAACCTTCCATTACTCGTCTGTTCCGAGTGCCTCTCCAACAGAGATGGGAGACGAGGCCCTGAACTGACGTACGATTTGGCTGACACTGAGTTGAAGAAGGTAAGCTTGTTTAGTGTGATTGGTTCTCTTGTGTAGGGTAGACCCTTTGAGAACTCATATAACGTTTGGACAGAGATATGATGAGGCTCAAATAAGATAAGTCTTTGGCGGAGCGTGAACTGGCATCTGAACCTTCAATATCAAGTCTGTATTGAGTGCCTCTAGAACAGAGACGTGGGGCGAGGCTCTAAACTGACGCATGAAGCTACTGACACAGAATTGAAAAAGGTAAGTTTATTTTGTTTAATGATCAGGACACAGAATTTTCTACCGAATGAATACTGGGTGAGGTGCCCAAAAATGGTCACCGAATGGTAGACGAACGGTCGCCAAAGAGGAAGACCCAAAAATGAGATGGCGCAATGGTCTAGGACGCCCAAGACATAAACTCTAGAAATATTGGTATCAAACGCCTCGCTTAGAAAGAGTGCTATAGAAATATTTGCCTTTTTGAAAAAATATCACATTGTTTTCTAGGAACTGTGCGTAACAGAGAGCAACAAGAAGATGTTGATCGATCGATGCCAGTCTGCTTGGGAGAAGATCAACAAGCTAGAAGTGGTCAAGTTTAAGCTGCAATTGGACTTGAACGACAAGACCGAAGCCCTTCAAATAGACAAGGACATGTTGAGCCTTGACAAGGATTGCGCTAACATCACTTACAAGACTGATTCGTTGAAGAATCCGAAAAGGTAAACTGTTGATGCTCTTTTATTCAACTATGCGAACTATGTTTATCCCGAAAGCTTTTTAAGATCGTTAAACTAAGTAGAGATATTGCCACAACCAAAATATGAGAGAATATGCTGAAAAGTGTGCTTGTGTTTGTGCACTTTATGTCCTACATTAGTAGTAATCTGAATCTACAACTTGATTGCAACCAGAAATGGGGTTGTATTGTTGAATTTTTATTTTACTTTTATATGAGCCACCCAATTTTCTGGATGATAGCTACTAGTTCATAGTGGAGAAAATTATGTATAAATTGTCTCAGATTACGAGAAATAGTTTTAATCTCAACTACATCCGTAAATATAGGTATATTTTTTAAATATTTTTTTTAGTATTTTTAAGTATTTACGAAACTACATAGGGTGGATAATATTTATAATGCACTTAACTGATAAAGAAGTAACGCCTCGTGTAAAGTTATCACTCTGTCTTACTTAATTCAATCAAAATCGCATTTACAGCACCTGCTACCGTGATAGCATTATGCAAAATATTACACTAAGCGCGCCATTTATGGGCACCATAAAGATTGTTTAATGCTGGTGCAATATTGTTTGAAATGTTCTTTTATTACGTTGTTGGACGTTGAAATTGTTTCATATTGGGCGGTCAAATATGTTTGACTTTTATTGTTTAAACAATATAGTAGCATTACAGTGAAGTTCAGGCTTTTGTTTTGCCTAGCTTTATTTATGACGTATATAAATTAAACATAATTAATGAGAGAAAAGAGGAGAAAGCTTCCGGTTCTGCCGCCCAACTGTACGTGTGTCATTAAGTGCAATCCACAAAGAAAATAACAAAAGTGTTAAAAACGAACTTAAAACTATAAACTGTGCAAATGAAGTGAACATTAAAGATTAAATCTATAAAAATAGTATCACGAACTTGATGTCGGTTTAGTGCATACCAAATTAATTGCAAGTTTATTGTGTTTATTATAACCTACAAAATATTTTTGACATTTACTCATCAAGGCTGCCAACATCTAAAACGAAAAAGAACGTTCCGCTCCAAGCAAGTCATAGACCAAGTGTTGCCACTTTTACATAATAATTTCCCTCTAAAATAAATCAGTGTGGACACTATCACAAATTATTTTCCACCAAATTAAACCAGTGTTCCCAACACTGAAACTCAAAATTACCCGAGATGGAAGACCAAATGCAATTATTATTTTCGAATCTAAAACTGGAGATGGAAAAACAAACAACAATATTAAAAAATCTATCAGAGAAGAAATTGACGAGAAATTGAAGCCTTTAGTAGAAGAAAACCTGTATTTAAAAAACGAAGTGGAGAAATTAAATGAAAAGTTAAAACATCTGGAATCGGAGAAAAGGGAGAACAATTTGATTTTCTATGGATTTGAGGAACCCACAAACTATAAAACTGACATAATTGAAATGATAATAAAAACTCTAAACGATTCTGGTATTGAAATAAACAAGCGTGATATTAACAAAGGGTTTAGAATTGGAAAGGCAAATGGCAAAGCTCGCCCGATTTTAGTCAAGATTGTGAATGTATGGAAGAAAAATGAAATTTTGAAAAACAAAAGTAGACTACCTAAAAATATATTTGTTAATGAAGATTTTAGTAAAGAAGTTTTGGAAAATCGAAAGACACTTGTACCTCAGCTAAAAGAAGAAAAGAAAAAGGGAAAGATAGCATACATAAAATACGATAAGCTGGTTGTAAAAGACAAAGAAGGTGAAGTACGGGATAAACGGAAGAGAGAACAATCTAACTCTCCAAAGGAAAATACCAAAAATGGTCGCCAAAAAATGAATAGAATAAATGCTTTCGAAAAAATGTATAGAAACAGATCCCATTCGACATCAGAACTAAATAAAGAATAGCCATTAATACACATCGGTTACCGGAAGATCAGAACAAACAAGGAAAAAAGACTTAAAATAAAAACAAAAATCATCAAATCTCCCCAAACCGGCTGGTCCCCGTGGGGGTTAGCGACCAATCCCTTCCAGCTGAAACGCTAGAAATTAACAACGGCATCAATATAAAAACAAAAGTAAAAACAAATGAAAAAAGAAAGCTATATATTGCTACTCTAAACTGCCTTACATTGAGAACTCAAGAAAGATTAACGGAATTAGAATTAGCACTCTCAAATATTAAGTGGGATATACTAGGTTTGAGTGAAGTTAGAAGGTTAGGAGAGAGTATCGAAGACCATAAAGAATACATTTTGTATTATAAAGGCGTAACAAAAGGACTCTATGGAGTTGGTTTCATGGTTAGAAAATATCTAGAAAGAAACATAGAAGAGTTTAAGGGTATATCAGACAGAATAGCTGTACTTAATATGCACTTGCCAGCATATAAACATAAATGGTCTATTATTCAAATTTATGCTCCCACTGAACAACATGATGAATCGACCAAAGACCTCTTCTACGACCAACTGTCAACAGCCCAACAAGAACACACAAGAATGTAATGGTGATAGGAGATTTTAATGGCAGAATAGGTACGCAGCAAACTGGGGAAGAAAATGTTATCGGAAAATTCGGTTTTTGGCCGAAGAAGCAAAAATGGAGAGAGGATGATTAACATGGCCTTTGAAAATAATCTTGCATTTATGAATAGCTTCTTTAACATAAATAGAAGGAAAAAATGGACATGGCATTCTCCAGATGGATCATACAAAAAATGAAATAGATTATATAGCAACTAACAGCAAAAAACTTATTCAGAACGTAAACATCCTTAATCAATTCAACTTTAACACCAACCATAGAATGGTCAGAGCAGTATTAAATAGTACAGAACCCAAAAAAAGTCGAAGTAAATACAACGTAACAACTAATAATAGAAAACAGCAAATTGAGACAGAGCACACAAAAAACAAAATAGATAACTATTATGAAAAAGAAATAAATGAAATATTTGGATTGTCACAAAATAAGTTCACAAAATCGAAGACAAATTATACTACAAATGAAACGAAAACTCTAATAGAAGAAAGAAAACTGCTTTCGAAATCGAAAAAGATAATCATAACCTAAAAACCATCTCAGAAATAAGTAAAAAAATAAGTAACAACATTAAGAAAGACAGAACTAAAAGAAGAATAAATATAATTAACTATCATATAAAAAAGACAGGGGGAGTCAAAAAAAGCCTTGAAAGAACTAGAAGAGGCAAAACAATGGATACCAAACATAAGAAATAAAACTGGAAAGCAAGAGACAAAAAGAAGAAACATAATTCAAACAGCAACCGATTTCTACAAGACACTCTATGCAGCACAACCCAATACCAAAGAAGCAGTTTTAAATCTTGAAGACGATGAGATAGAAGAAATACCAGATTTCCTTCAATCAGAGATAGAAAAAGCGATAACGAGTCAAAAAGCCGACAAAGCACCAGGACCGGACCAGATAACAAACGAGATGTTAAAATTTGCAATAACAGTACCAGAAAATTTAAACAAACTCAAAGATATGTATAACACCATACTAAAAACAGAGTTAATACCATCGCATTGGACCAAGAGCACAATCATACTATTACACAAGAAAGGAGATAGGGACAACATTGAAAATTATAGACCCATAAGTTTAATGTCAGGTGGGAGACATTTTGTCGACCGGTTGCTGTTACCACCATACAGTTGTGTAAAACCCGCCAAGTGACTCTGACCTCTCTTGGTCAGGTCGCGTTCCGGGATCAGCACTGTACGAACCGGAGCCAGGGGGGACCATTGTTGCGGCAAGCGCCGGACCAGTAGAGTCTTAGCGGCGGTATTGTGCGGGCGGAGCGGGTCAGCCCGGCGGTCAGGGAGACCCGTAGACACGGGGGCCCTTCCGTCCGGCGGACTGGCCAACTCCCACCCGCACAGCTCAATACCAATGCGAGACTCCACGCCTTGTCTCGTTGTTGCCGCAGCAGTGGTCTCCTTTTTCACGGCTTTCAGGGTGAGTGCGACAGGCTCAATATGGTCTATTGTGCCTGTCGACCTCATATTTGGATCTCACTACCGCTTACCATCAGGTGGAGTGAGGTCATCTTGTTAGCCTCTTTATAAAAAAAAAAAAAAAAAAAATGTCAAATCTATACAAAGTGTTCTCTAAACTGATCTTAAACAGACTTACAGGGCTATTCGACCAGCAGCAACCAATGGAGCAAGCAGGATTTAGAGCAGGGTTTTCCACGATTGATCACATGCATGTCTTGAAACAACTAATGGAAAAATGTGCAGAGTACGATAAAGCGTTATATATAGCGTTTGTAGACTACAACAAAGCCTTTGACTCAATATACCACAACTCGCTTTGGAAGGCTTTAGTTGAGCAAGGAGTCCCAAAAAAATACTTACGTATTATAAAAAACATATACCAGAAAAGCACTGCACAAATAAAATTGGAAACAACTGGTGAAGAATTCCAAATAGCTAAAGGTGTAAGGCAGGGAGACCCGCTATCTCCAAAACTGTTCTCTGCAGTCTTAGAATGTGTATTTAGGGGTCTAGAATGGGAAAAATGCAGGCATAAACATAGATGGAAAAGAACTGAATCACTTGAGATTCGCAGATGATCTAATCCTAATTACTGACAACGCTACTATGCTCCAACATATGCTGCAACAGTTATCAGAGGCAAGCAGAACAGTAGGTCTCACTATGAATGGATCTAAAACAAAGGTAATGACAAACAGGAAGAAATTGCTATAATAGTAGATGGTAGAAATATTGAATATGTGAGAACCTATACATACCTAGGACAACTAGTTGCATTCAGAGACCAAACAAACATAGAGATCGAACGAAGAGTAGCTACTGCATGGAAAAAGATACTGGACACTTAAGGAAATATTCAAAAGCGAATACTTTCCCATGGTAGCGAAGAAAAGTGTTCAACTCATGCGTCTTGCCATACCTAACATATGGATGCCAAACTTGGACACTGAGCCAGAAACTTTTAAGACTGAGAACATGTCAGAGGTCTGTGGAAAGAAGTATGGTAGACGTTACAAAGGGATCACATAAGATCAGAAAATATACGTACCATCACCAAGGTGGAAGATATAATAAAGAAAATAAGACAGTTAAAATGGAGATGGACAGGACATATGACAAGAGATAGCAGAACAAAATGGACCAAAATCATAACAGAATGGTACCCACGGGATGGCAAAAGAAGAAGAGGCAGGCAGGCAAAAAGATGGATGGACGATATAAGAAAAGTAGGAGAGGCTACGTGGCCAAGAAAAGCTGGAGACAGAGATGAGTGGAAAAAGCTGGAGGAGGCCTATGTGTCACAGGACACGCTGATCACTAATTAGGAAAACTGATGTGTTAGTTTTTAAGTTTGATTGTGTTATGTTACTTAGTGTTTAGTTTTCAGCAATAAAGGCTTATTATTAATGAGAGAAAACCTGCATACAATACAATACTATTATTATACAATACAATGCTATTATTATACATTAGGTACTACGGCAAAATACGATTAATAATTATTTTTGGATATTCAAAATTAAGTTTTGATTATTTCACTATAATTCTATATTATACAAGTACATAGTAAGTTTCAATCTCTTAATTGGAAATGTTTCCGCAGTCAAATTTCTTTCCATAATCCTGGTGTCTACTGTAAAGTCCTTTTCTAATCTTATGTGTTACTCTATATTCGAATGAACATTACACCAGGATGATCACCTACGACCAATGGCTGGACAAGTGTGAAGCGACAAAGCAGATGGCCATCGACGAGTTGCAAGACACTCTACGTTTGCGCGAGTCTCTGTTCGTCGCTAGAGGGCGCGCAAGGAACGCTTTGCGCGCGCAGACTGATGTCACGAACTACATGTTGCGCAGACGCATATATGACACTCAGCGGGCTAGGAATGAACTGCAGTGGCAGAAGATGAAGGTAGTCATTTGTTTTTATTGTTCAACTTACATAATTATTTGACAGGCTCGGTGGAACAGTGGTAAGTGAAGTGACCCAGGATCACTATCTACGCTTTCAAGAGTCGTGGGTTCGATTCCCACGGGACAAATATTTTTGTGACGAACATCCTGTTTGTTCCGTATCTGGGTGTGTATATTAAATATAAGTATCTTTGTGTATCCACTGTTGATTCTGGTATCCGTAAAACAAGTGCTTAAGCTACTTACCACGGGATCAGATCAATGTATGTAAGTAAGGTTCTGTAAAAAAATATATGTTTCCCGATTTCCCCCGTCTCCCCATTTCTGTGCAGATTGTTATAATTGCCTTTGAACAAATGATAACAATCACAGATGGAAGAAAACATGGACAAACTGAACTCCGAGTTGAAGACCCTGGGCGAGCAGTTCGCGGACAAGGTGAACGCGTTGAAGGTGGCCGAAACCAGGCTGGAGACGCGAGGGTACCGCCCGGGCATCGAACTGGCGGGAGACGAGGCCGACATCGGGTTGAAGGAGGAGGTGCGCAACCTGAGGGAAACGATTCGGCAGCTGCAGGAGAAACTGGACTGTGCTAAGTGAGTGAAGTGATCATCATTATCATCATCATCATCATCATCATCATTGGCATCGAACTGGCGGGAGACGAGGCCGACATCGGGTTCAAGGAGGAGGTGCGCAACTTGAGGGAAACGATTCGGCAGCTGCAGGAGAAACTGGACTGTGCTAAGTGAGTGAAGTGATCATCATTATCATCATCATCATCATCATCATCATCATCATCATCATCATTGGCATCGAACTGGCGGGAGACGAGGCCGACATCGGGTTCAAGGAGGAGGTGCGCAACCTGAGGGAGACGATTCGGCAGCTGCAGGAGAAACTGGACTGTGCTAAGTGAGTGAAGTGATCATCATCATAATCATCATCATCATCATCGGCATCGAACTGGCGGGAGACGAGGCCGACATCGGGTTCAAGGAGGAGGTGCGCGACCTGAGGGAGACGATTCGGCAGCTGCAGGAGAAACTGGACTGTGCTAAGTGAGTGAAGTGATTATCATTATCATAATCATCATATTCATCATCATCGGCATCGAACTGGCGGGAGACGAGGCCGACATCGGGTTCAAGGAGGTGCGCAACTTGAGGGAAACAATACGGCAGCTGCAGGAGAAACTGGACTGTGCTAAGTGAGTGAAATGATCATTATCATCATCATCATCACCCTCATCATCATCATCATCATCGGCATCGAACTGGCGGGAGACGAGGCCGACATCGGGTTCAAGGAGGAGGTGCGCAACTTGAGGGAAACAATACGACAGCTGCAGGAGAAACTGGACTGTGCTAAGTGAGTGAAATGATCATTATCATCAACATCATTATCATCATCATCGGCATTGTACTTGAAGGAGGAGGTGCCTGTGGTCCTGTCCTGGTGGACGCCTGAGGAACTGGACTGTACTAAGTGAGTGAACTGATTAGGAAACTGAATCATCATCATCATCATCAGCTGTCAGCAGCAGGTTTGTCCACTGCTGGACATGTGAATTTGTGTGTCTGGGATATTTACCATGTTGTTTTTTTTATTTAATGAGGTCCCGATATTTCGGTACTGTTGCAAGCGCCATGATCACTGCACAACAATCGGGAGCTCATTCAAATTAAACAACATGGTACATATCCCGGACATAGATTTCTTATGTATGAAACAATTACATTAAGTGTCTAAAATTGAAACGCGAAGTAAGTCACCAGCAGGCCGACATAGCCTTGTCAACATCCTAACTCTCAGCACAATTTTCTTTATTTCTTAACATAAAAGATTAGCTGTTATAGAGATTTGCGCTTAACAGCGCTGTTATCCATATACCAAGCAGGCACTGGTAGCCCGGACCAAGAGTTTCAGTTCCTCTTTTCTGCCCCTTCCATTCATGATTTTTTTCAATAATCCCGGGCTCCTCAGGCGGGATGTAAAGCAGCAGACATTCAGGAGGACGACAGGCTCAATAGAGTCTATTGTATCAGTCGACTTCATATGTGAACCTCACTACCGCTTACCATCAGGTGGAGTGATATCAAACCTGAAAGATTTTTATAAAAAAAAGTAACACATTCAGCAATTCCTTTCAATATTATAGATTTATTTAAAAACTATACATTTTGGGTCCATTTAAAACCTGATAGATGAGATCAGATCTGATCTATTTTTGACTAAAATGAAACACCAGATCAAAACGGTTCAAGTAGACTTTCCATGCAATGCAATTTCTTTACTTAATATACCAAAATTAAAATTACATTATGATTTAGAGCAAATTTGTAATTTTTATGTACCTTACCTACCTATGCTTCTAATGATTATAATATGCAAATATATCACAGATTTTATTCAACTTATAAAGATTGGCTTTAAATCCTTCATTATAACAAGGGCTCCAAAAGGTCCGTAATGAAAAATAATCTTCATTTCGCATGCAAATTACGAAGGACTTTTTCTGGAAAGTTACCCTTTTTGTGTCAACGCTTGGTTTAATCCGTGACGCCATCCACCGAATTTGCAGTGCTGACCGTTCTCAAGCATCGATTTGCATAATAAGTAGGCAGAGTGAGACTTAGATCTAATGCAAAACATTAATAATATAGACGCAGGTATAAATACAAGGAACATAACATTGGTACCTGTAGTGGTCACGTAGACTTACATCCAAGTATTATTGTGTATTAAAGTCAATATTTTCGATTTTTGTGAATATTCAGTAAAAAATATCATATTATGCAGCTCCTAGAAAGTAATCAAAAGTGTCGATGGCCGGGTGGTTAAGGTCGTTGCTTGCGAGAGGACGCCAGTTCAAACCCCGCCACCTACCACTGTGTTTTTCAAATTTGAAATTCATATGTACGATTATTCGACGCTTTAACGGTGAAGGAAAACATCGGGAGGAAGCCTGCACACCTACGAACAAATTCTTAGGTTGCGTAGTCAACCAATCCGCACTTGGCCAGGGTGGTTGACTAAAGCCTTATCGCCGTAGTTGAGGTTAGGCCCGTGCCCCAGCAGTGGGGACGTGTATGGGCTCTCATGATGAGAAAGTACTCAAACCGTAAAAAGTAATGGCCGTTCTCACCGTGTCAGTCTTGCAGACAGACTAAACAATAAAAAACATGATATGTGGCCGGAGAATTGAAAAAAGCGATTGCTTCCAACAAAATCGGGGCCACTTTTCACATGGTTTTTGGTCGTATAGTATTTTTGTATTTCCCATTTTCCTGTGAAAAGCCGGTGTAATATGCCTTCTGGGAGAATCAAAATCGAAAACGCAGCCATTTTATGGTCGAACTTTTTTGGGAACGAACTAGGGTGTCGTAAAAACAATTTTTAAAACAATTTTTTTTCATCCCCTTTTCAATAACCACCTAGTATTTTGTTTGACTAGGCTGTAGCCTTGTTTTGTAAAACACATCAAACAAATAAGTTTTCTATTTTTATTCCTTTGTTAACAAGTGATATTTACACCTTTGTATATTTAACTTGATCCAACACGATTCTAGTAAAAAAAATGTTAATAAAATATTATGTACCTGCTACACCGGGTAATCAGACCTGTCATATTTCCTTGCAGCACAACATAGGGGAATTAAATTATTAATTAGTATAATATTCTGGACCTACATGAAGCTCATATTACAGGTCCAATATGTTCTTACTAACTGCCTCGTTGTAGTCTATTGGTAGCAAGTGCTGCGTAAGGACCGAGAGGTCCCCGGTTCGAGTCTGGGGTCGGGCAAAATTTGTATAAGTTTTTCTGTAATTAAATTACTCAGCCCGGAGTTGGGAAGTTGGCGCTTGAACGCCCGTGCCTCGGAAAGCACGTTAAGCCGGTGGTCCTGCGCCCGATCTCTCATCGGTCAAGTCGGATTGCCGTCTCACCGAATTATGAAAGTGCATATGTGTTTGCGCGCACACTTGTGCACTATAATATGTCCTGCACACTTGGCTGATCTCATTGAGATCGCCGGCTATGGCTGAAATTGGTCGGAGACGCCTTATTTTCTTAATTCCATACAATTTTGAACTTTTAATAACATATTTGTGCGATTTAGCAGGTATCAAATTCTAACTCTCGCACAAATTTAAGTGTCGCTTAAACTGTCAAATACTGTCTGTTCAGTATTCGGCCGTAAAATTTTTAGTACTACCCTAACAAAGTTTGATATTTTCTACCAGGGCGACATACAACGCGCTGGAGGCGGCATCGATCAAGATCGCAATAGATCTGGGCGAAAAGGAACAGTCCCTAGAAGTAGACACCAGGGCCTTGGAGATGAGGGCGGCTCTGGAGCCGAAGAGACCGCAGGGCACCGACAAGAACCTCATCTTAGCCTCCATGCAGGATGAAGTTCCGAATGTCGAGAATTAAAAGGAACACTGGCCACAAAGAAATGCTTTCACTTACCTGCAATTTTTTTTTTTGGCAAAATAATTGTCAATCGAATCGAACGTTTTCAAAATCTAAGGGTTTAAGAAACAAATATTGGCGTAACTGAAGCGTTGCATAAATAAAAAGTTTTTTTTTATTCGACATTAATGTTAATCTCTTTTCGTTTTGTTTTAGATCAGGTTTTAGAAGTGATTTATTTTGTAAATTATTAATGGTTTTTATTTTGAATAAAAATGGAAAAATGAATACCTATTGTATTTAATTTTTTTGCCTTCTAAGTCCTGTCAGCATAAATAATTGTTTTATTACATGAGAAGATTAATTTTATGTTAAAAATAATATCACGTAAAGAAGGATCTACTAGGATACCCATCAACTTTTTTTACCCAAAAAAAAGTAACACATTGATTGTAGATCTCTCCAAATATTTTGAGTCGTTAGCTTGACTTCCGCACTATTTTTGCGGAATTCTTGCTAAAATAATTGCACTTATTATTTCTTCTAGGGTTAGTAGAACCCTTTCCTATCGTCTGCGGGTTAAAAAGATCCATACAGATAATGGTCCTCCCGCTGTTCTCCAGCCATGGTTGGTTGGCGAGCGTAATGGACATGTGGTATAAGAAGCCAGCGTTTCCTTCTCTCTACACACTCCAACTTCCATCTCAACACAGCAAGCTTCAATACAAGCTCCTCGGTAAGCTCGCTACTTCATTTTGTGTGAATTTTAATCATATATGTATTATGTATTGCGTTCTGTAGTCATAGAACTTGTTAGTAGTGAGATTAGTAGTTGTCAGACTAAAACTATTAGCCTGCAACTTGTAAAGTATCTTTATCACTACATGGCGCTTTTAACTTTGGTAAATGTTATAAATATCTGCTTATTATGTAACTATCGTCAATATACATTTTTCTTAGTTGATAAAAATATTTTATTTTGTCCGGAAATATTAGAGAAATGGCCATAGAGCTAACCACTGCCCATTATTTGAGCAAACACTACATAAATGAACTTTCCTGAATAAAACTCGTTGACTTATACACAATTATTCACGATCACGTTTTGAGTACTTTATAGTGATTGTGGTCAAAAGAAGTCACGACTTAATGTTAACATTATGTAACAAAAGCGTTTTATTTCAAATGGCATTAAAAATAAAGCACCGCTTCATAATATGCCATCCAATACTGTCGGCTACTGATTGAACGTAGTCATCGATACAAAGGCGGATTCGGCCTGACAACCATTTCCTGCAACTAGAATACTCTGATTATCACGCTCATATATGGCAGCGTTTCTTTTATTTCCCAGTCAATTAATGCGCGATGGAATGCAAAAACACGCGCCATTCGAATCGGCGATAATGTTTCCGGTAATTTTAGGGCATTGACAGTCGCAAAATTATGACGGTTTGAACGCGTCACACATAAAAAAAATCAAAACGGACTAGGCAACGTACCAAACCTGTCTCGAAAATATACAACTTGCGAGTAACTCACGCACCAAACTGGAATATTTTTTGTCTGTCTGATTTCATACGCGGAACTGACTCCAAGAGACGTCTGCTTATCAATCATAAGACACTGTATCCGGATTATTGTAAATAATTTAGGAAGTGTTGTCATATATTGAGTTTTAAACAGTTCGCGTCGTAGTTAAGTCCGCTTCCTAATCATTTGTAGGTTCTAGAACGGCGGCGTGCTGGCTTTGTTCGTAGTTCGGATTAATCCGAGTAGTTCGGATAGCAATGTACTCTGTGACTTAGTACACGACTCTCGCCTAGAGGTTATTTACATTTGACTTTTGTCCGGTAGCGCGGAAGTAAAATTCTTTTGTCCTAAATGTGGGAGATTCTGATACGAAATCGAATATTGAAATAAGCAGGCACGAACTGTCAGATCGATGATCGATTGATTCGATGTAATTGCGACGCACATTTACGATGTTAATTAAGATTGTGATTTGCATACTTAATGTTTTACATCTAATCAACATTAACGAAACAAGCTTTCGTAGATGGGTCCCAGATTGTATTAAGAGATTAAGCTTTTAGTACTAATTTGATTCGTAAACTAACAAAAGCTCGGCAATATTCGTGAGAAAAACGGGAAAATTTACAAATCATGGAGTATTGAAAAGACATATCAATTCATGCAGTAATGTTCCGTTGAGCTTTTATGATATTTTATTGAAACACGGAAATCCAAACATTTAAACATTACTTCGGATGGCTCTGCTCGCAAAAGCTCTGTAACGCGCAGAGACAACATAATCTGCTTTAAAACAAATTAATTTCGCTGTTGAATCCCCCATTTCGCGCGCTCAACGATATTTACAATTTTACTAAAACGCCAGCGGTTAATATTCGGTGCTGAATACCCCTGTAGCATCATCCACATGCTTGGCGCCTCGGGGTACATACGAAGGCAATCCACTCTTCGTACGGACGCGAAAGAATTGTGTTGACATGACTATTATTTCCTTTTTCGGGGCAACGGACGTTGTAATTACGTGCGTTGCTTTATGCACTTTCACAGTAGTAAATTATAAATAGATTTTACAAGTGAACGAGAAGGAAAAGAAATTTCGACTTTAGTTATTTGTAGAACAAAATTTTTCCGACATCTACTCCGACCGCTCAAAGTAATTTATTCAGCAAAACATTTTTAAAACCTAGTCGGTTAAAAAGCAGCCAATGTTTTTTCAGTCTCTAGACTATCTGTATACGAAATTTCATTCAAATCTGTTCAGTTATTTTCCGTGCGGGTGTGAAAGCCCTGAAGACAGCAAAGGTACTTTCGCATTTATAGTATGTATTAGATTCGGAGCCACATAAGTCTAATTGAAACCGAACATTCGTAATTAACTTAAAATTTTATATTTTTTAAAAGATGAACTTTATTAAAGCACACACGTTACACGAAAAGCCATGACTAAAACAATTGAAAGGACGTTACAAAACGAACACGACAAACAAACAAAACATCGCAAGGGAAATTCTACAATTACTCAATCTCACACCTAGTGTTGCACATAGGCATTACCAGGTACCACTTCAGTTATAAAACTATTAGTCATCAAACTCTTTGCGTAACATGGACCCCAAAAAGGAATGCGTTGAATATTAAACTTTTATCAGCCTTGAACTACAGTCCTAGATTTCGTGAATTATGCAAAACCTTGACTCCTTCTTGGTATGGTCGTCCACTTTGGATTTGACTTTATTTTTAGATGCAAAATTTTTTTTTCCTCTTATTATGTAATAAAGCTCTAAGGATAGACACAAATAGATTTGTTACAGGAAAACACCGATCCTCTTTATTTTTCTAAGGAACCTTTCTTTAACTTTTCCTTTGATGACTGAGCATATTATAGTAGTTAGTAGTAGTACACAATTGAAAATATTTTTGAAATAGTCGGAATATTGCATGCATTTTTAATGATCAGTCCGATAAGATCTATTTGAAATAGTAACTCGAAATTGGTCTATAGCTTTGTCAGATTCATAACAAAGGATCAAGGACACGACTAATGAGACACAACAACTGAACGATAACGTCGAAGAAAGAAAAAATCTATTGGCATAAACAAGCTCACTAAGAAAGAAGTCTGAAGATATAGATCCGACAGAAACATTATTTATAAAAAGATTTTTTTTTTCTCAAAAGATCCTCTTTGATATATATTTCTGTTGATAAGTTTTGGCCTATCCAAGAATTAGACAACCTTACCCTGAGATTTATCGTTAACTTTGTGAAAGTGCCTAATATAAAAAATCTAATAAAATTGTATTCATTTGTTACATTTTATTACCTATTAATTTTTTTAAATGACATTTCTATATAATTAAATAATACTTTATTTATAGAATTTGTTAACTTTCGCAAAAAATTCTTTTTAAAAGATAAATCATATGACTCAAATAAAAAAAAACGATCTTATTGATAACTATATGGATAGGATAACTGTATGGAGTTATATAGAGTAGTAGAAGAAAAATATATAGGCACAAAAACAAACACTCGTCTGAAAACAATACAGCTCCCATGCGACCCCTACTGCGACCTACTATCACAGCCGCCGCATCCACACTAACATAGCCCGTCTCTCGAACTTCCTACTTAGAACTTTCGTCTTTCGCAAAGGTACAGATCCGTTTTCTGGGAGACCCGGGGATGCCCCTTGCCCCCACCACGCATAGCGCAAGCGTTACAACTACATATTTAAACAACCTCCAATAAGTACAGTTCGCGCGCTGGTCAGCCCAAGTGGTCGAACGAACTTGTAACTTCGAAAACTTTCGACTTTTGTTTTAGAACGCGTTCGTTACGAAAATTCGTGGGGTCGTGTCATTCGGTTGCGGTGGGATTCGATAACGAGGAGTCTCTAAGCTTAAACCGGATATACTTATCAAATTATATGTAATGTACCAAATAATAAATAATTGAACAGTTCTACACAAGGAAGTATCCTGATTTCCATAACGTGTATTTAACCTGAAGTGATAGTGATAATGCATACGTAAGGACTATTTGGTTTCATTCTAATTTTATTTGTTTCTTGGTAAGTGCAAAGTTTTATTTTCTTCCTGTTTTAACCTTAATTTAAGTATACTTTGATATTATTTTTCATTAACCACATTATTTTATTATGCCAGATAAAGCATTCAGTAAAGAAATCTGTACCTAATTTTTTGACCAGAATAAATTTTACTATTGAGCTGTCAAAAGCTCTTTTATTAATAAACACCTAGGTAATCCTCGTTGGAAAAACTTAAATAAGCACAAACAATGTAAAATATATTATCTATTTAAACTTTTTTTTACTAATGTTACAATTGTACATTATTTAAAGTCTTTTGTATAACAAAAACAGTAATCGTTATTTAATTAAACAAGAATGGGTAGGTACCTAGCCTTTAATTTTCTGATTGTAATACAATGGACAATTATTTTTAAAAAACGTAGCTTCAATTGAAAATCTGAAGGCTGAAAATGCCACAAAGTTAAGGATTGCTTTTGCTAGGTATGTAATTTAATACATAATAGTGTTTAGAATAGAAACGCTGAAAGAAAACTTAACACTTGAGTATTAAAAAGCTATGTCGCTAATATTTTAAGGGGCATACTTTGTAACCTAGAGTTTAAGTCAAGCGTGTGGGGGCACTAAAATATCTCCATTTTAACTTCTAAGTAACTTCGAAGTCGAAGTACTCTCACATACACTCAATTAATACTTGAGTAACTTTAAAATTGGCATTGGCACTTAATGTTGTTGAGGTGTTTGCTTACTTAAAAGTAAAGTTTACGAGTATAAGAGGTGCCAGTGACACGCAATTAGAGTTACATTAGAAATTTTGCCTCCCTTATTAAGAGCGTGTCGAAAACGGATTCACGGAACAAATTAGGAAATTATGCTGTCTCTTTTTTATGTTGAACGAATGGCTCTGGTTGGTCCAACCACTTTGTTTTTATTAAAAAAATTAGTGGCTCGGTGGAACAGTGGCTAGGTAGTGACCCAGGCTCACTACCTACGGTTCCAGTAGTGGGTTCGATTCCCACCCCAGACAATTATTTGTGTGACGAACATCAGTGTTTAAGTGAAATCTAAATACAACACTAGATCCGGGGTTCTTTCCTGATAGTTCTACTATGCATTTCACTCTAGTTCATTTGGTTCCACAAAATGTATGGCAGTGGAACTGCGTAGTAGAACTAGTGGGAAGGTACCAGATCCAGACTCCAGATCTAAATGTGTTTATATTTGCAGAAGTCAATTCTTTCTTCAAACCAAACTTTAATGACGGAATGCATAAGTACTGTTTTAGTTAATCTTCATCGGCACACACCACCACACGTATTAAACGCAGTATTTCGTTACTGCTTAAGGCTTGTTTTAAGTTGTAACGAAATATTATAACAAAATATTTACCAGCTTTTGTTTTCAGATTCCCTTCAAAATGGCCGCCAAGATGTCTGTAGTCTTCATCGTGTTCGCGCTTTTCGCATTTACCGCATTCTTCCGAAGCGTCGAGAGCAGCCCTGCAATTGGTATGGCATTTGTATAACAATTTTCTTATATTAAAGGTAAGCAAGCTATGAAAATAGACGTGGATAGTTCACTGTCGCGACTCTATAGACTCTAAGGGTTGGTTAACTTTTGTGACATGTTTCATCTTCTCACTTATAAAGTAAGTATGTGAGTATCAAAAAATTGGGCATTTGGGTGGATACATACTGGATAGTCTTTTTATAAAAACGTAAACATCTTGTAGAAAGTGGGACATCGAATTTTTGGAAAAAAATTTAATACACCAAGCAATAAGCTGTTTGTGTAATCGACGATATTAAAAAAAATATTCAAACTGCTGCTATTTTGTGTATGAATATGTGTGTTATCCAATTACTCGTATATCAAACTCCACGGAAAAATGGTCTCAGATTTCCGGCACTGCAGTCCTCGCGGACAGTAGTTAAAATTGCCTTTGAAGACAGAATTCCCGACAGGAAACATGGCTGCGTCCGGTAACTAGCCTTTGTGAAGCCTACACTGGATTTTTCTGCGAAGTCAAAAGGCGTGCACATAAAGAATATTCTAAACGCCACCTGTAGAATGTCAAGTGCGAGAAATGTAGGTAGGCTGGCTAAAACAAACGAAGCACACAGGAAAAGTGTTAGAAGTTTTATTTTGACTACAATACGAAGATACATAGACGGATGTAATCATTACCTTTCCTGTGACTTTGAAAGCCTTAGTCGGAAAAATACAGAATCTGTGTTCAAGAAGTACCTAATGATGATTATGAGATAGATAATGAAGCAAACATGCTTGATATAAGCCTCTCCTTTATTAGGCTTGCTGAATTATTATTCATGAACTAACGAGTTAATCTTAACAAGTAGGTAATATTTGAAGGATTTTCTCGATGAAATACTTAGATATAGTACAATGGCTTACGTAGGTAACTTTCTACATTACATCACCAAAATGATTGTCTAGCTAGATCCATTATAATAATAGGTAATACTTGCCCTAAAGCCACTCTCAGAACTTAGACCTTTTAACTAGTGTCTGTATCACAAGTGATGTATATTACATTTCTATGCGTTCTCAATCCCCTTGACCCTAATAATAGGCAGGTTTCTTAGAAGGCACTAGTAGTTAGGTACTTACTTCATACAATAGCACTTGGTCCAACGTCTCATTACCGTGAGTAGCTTGTTAGTGGGTAAGGTCTAGATGATAATAGAATTTGGAGACCATTTTGGTGAAATGGGAGAGTTAAAAAGGTTACTAATTTGATGTAGCAAGACTACATGCCTAGATGAATTAAACAAATTAAAAAAGTCTATTTATATAACTTAGTAAGTAGGTAGGTAGGTAGGACCTTTAAAGTCATAGCGATATAATATTAACGATATTAATTTAATGCTAAAAGTATCTTGGAATAGCAAAATAAGTAACTGATTTTATAACAAACCTGTTATCTAAAAGCAGCCATGAAGGTCACCAGGTGACATTCACCCATGGATATCAATACGGTAGTTTCCTAAGTCTGATTTTACATAAAATTTCACAATTAACTGTAAGTTATAGGTAACTGAATAACATTAGTCAAAACGAATTAAAAATTTCTGACGAAATGAGACAATAACAGACATTTAAAGTTGGGTGGGAAAGTCCATTTCAAAAGTGCGAAAATTCTCCAAAATAACTATGCCATCTTATAAACTACAAAATTAGTAGTAACTTTCACTATGAACACATATTCGTAAACGCAACATTTGATATAGCTGCGGAACAAAGTTCTTACGATATGCATACAATATCACAAGCGGTGACGTCATAGCTCACTGTGACATTTGTATGAAGCGTTTTGAGCTCGCCCAAATAATGTGCTATTGAAATTGTAATATCTCCGGGAGTTTTCCAAATATCAAACCATTCTTTTAACAGTACATTTGCAATTGTGTGGTGCATCCATCTGTATAAAAATAAAAAAATAGGAAACTACCCTATTATGAGAGTTCCATAATTTCCATAGTCGAATCAAAACAATGTTGCAAGCCGACTAATCCTCTTAGAATGGTTCGCAACTTAAACAAGTAAAGTACACGGTCCTAAGACAAACATTTGTTATTCGTGTCGCGGTAGAATAGAAAGTCTGCCATACAGCAAAAGTTTGTTTCAAATCCACATTTGTGCAAGTTAGTAATCAAGATCTGAAACCAGGAGACTTGTTTTATTTAACATAGTTTCCGCTATCTTCTTCCATTATCAGATTTAGGTAAAAAGTACCATATAATAAATAAATCGGTTCCGTAGTCTTCGTGAAAAAATAACAAACATTCAACTAACCGAACACACCTTTGACTGGATATGAGATTCTTAGTTATGAACTGATTGAGATGAAACAAACACAAATTTTAAGTTACAAGCGCACTAAAATTTACTAAGCCGTTTCTGAGATTAGCCTGCTCATAAGTACCTAGATAATAACAGATTAAGAGACTATGCATCTTTGATTAATAGGGTAGTTGCCTATTTTTTTATTTTGATGTAGATGGATGGACCACACAACATTAAAAAAAATGCTTAAAGAATTATTGTCAAGTCCGGGGTCGGGCAAAATTTGTGTGAGTTTTTACTGTAATGAAATTACTCAGCCTGGAGTTAGGCAAGTTGGCGGTTAACGCTCCATACAAAAAGTGACTGAATCGTGACGTCACGATTCAGTTATTTGTATGCAACGCGCCAGAAATTTGTTCGGCAAGTATACTAAATATTGCGTTTATGAAAATGGTCTCAAAGCAAAAGTTGTTATTAATTATGTAATTTGAAATATGGTATTGGTTTCGCGCGCACTTGTGCACTACTTATAATGGACTCGCCCACCCAACTTCAAATGTCTATTATTGCCTCATTTTGTCAGAAATTTTAATTTCAATTTGACTTATGTTATTAATCTGCCTATATCTTACTATTAATTGTGAAATCACATGTAAAATTTGACTTAGGAAACTACCCAATTACGAAAATAGCAAGAGCATAATGTATTCGTCTCATTAAAAAAAATCATCACTTGGGTAGGTATAACCTTGTCATTAGCCCATCCATCAGTCTTCCACATACTGCCTTCAAATCCGGCAATTTCATTGTTTACCACATTCCTTAACCGTCTGCTACACAAACACACGAAGACGCTCCGAGGCAATGACCCCGATCTGCGATTTGGCCGGTTTACTTTCGCCGTGCCTTACGCAACTCCACCTTAGCCGCTTACACCTGACCTCGGAGACAGATCTTGAGGTGTCAATGTGACCACGTGGTCGGGCCTGAGATTTGGATGCTTATTGCGCAAAAGGAAACAAATATTGCAGAGGTCTGACACATGTAAAGTTTCAAATTATGTTAGCTTTATGCCATTACTAGCTTTCCGCCCGCGACTTCGTCCGCGTAGAGACGTTTAACGGGTAAAACATTACTTCTTTATAGCGCAGTCGGTTAAAAGTAGCCTATGTCCTTTATCAGGCTCTGGACTATATCTGTACCAAATTTCATTTAAATCAGTTCAGTACTCTATGCGTGAAAGAGTAACAGACAGACAGACAGAGTTACTTTCGGATCTATAATATTAGTAAGGTCCTTACATCCTTACTATAATTAAATTAATATTGCTTATTGAACTTAAGAACCAACTAAAAGGGCGCTTTAAATACCAGAGAAAGTATCTACAAACAAGAGTCTGTGCAAACCGTGCACTGTAGTTCACAAATATGCTGACATTATCACTTCATCAACATTGTTAATAGGCGTAGCCATTAGGCTAGCGCTGCGTAAGGACTGAGAGGTCCCCAGTTCGAGTCCGATGTCGGGCATAATTTGTGTGAGTTTTTCTGTAATAAAAAGTTTGGCGGTTGAACGCCCGTGCCTCGGAAAGCACGTTAAACCGGTGGTCCTGCGCCTAATCTCTCATCGGTCATGTCGGATTGCCGTCTCGCCGAATTATGACAGTAAGAGAATAAAGATTGTAGGTATTTGTGTTTGCGCGCGCGCACACGTGTGCACTATAACATGTCCTGCGCACTTGTCTGATCTAAATAAAATGAGATCGGCCGCCATGGCCGAAAACGGTCGGACGTCTTATGTTTTATTAGACGCTGGAGGCTTCAACATTACAGTGTAACTTTTATAAAATACCCACTTTACTTCCAGCGACTGGCTACGACGCGATGGAAATCTGCATAGAAAACTGCGCCCAATGCAAGAAGATGTATGGCGCCTGGTTCGAAGGTCCCCTCTGTGCCGAATCCTGCATCAAGTTCAAGGGAAAGCTGATCCCTGAGTGTGAGGACTTCGCTTCCATCTCGGCCTTCATCAACAAACTATAAGTTAGCGAAACGAATAGGAAATTGAAACCAAAGTGACACTGTACGAAGAGAACTCTTCACTAAATGTTGTTCGAAGTATTATCATAACATGGTGAAGATAATGTAAAATTATTATATACGTGTAATGTTTCATGAATAGGAAATCGAATTTAATGTACAGTTCACAATTTTCTTTGTAGAAAGTTGTATATATTTATCAACTGCTTTTGCTCGCGATTTTAGTCACATACAAAAAAGAATGAAAAGATCGTAACTAATCATACAAAATAATAACTTTAGCTACAATCATTATACACAAATCGATAAAAAGCCATCGCATTGTTGAGGAAATCACAGTCACTGTATAAAAGACTGCCTAACTTGGACGAACTATTTGACTAGCTAAATCACTAATCACGTAGGATCATCAAATAAGTGAATTAGATATAGCATCTTACTACGCCTTGAAGTCCAGTCACCGCAATCACACGGTGTCACCGTAATCAACATATATTAATTTTCAAGTGGTCCCTTTAGGTATGCTTTATGAAAATTGTATTAGAACTATTGTTTAGAGATTTTAGGGAATACCAGCTACTCACCGCCAATCGCTATCACTGATCACAATTGATGCAAAGTAATATAGTAGGTAGATATCACTATAACATTGTAATATTCTCAATAAACGTCATTTATCATTTTCAAATGTACCTAAAAGTATTACAATAAGGAAAAGTTACGGGTATTTTTGTATAGTGGCACTTTGATTTCGCACTTTATATAGATAACACTTCGATAGTAGATGTTAGAATTTTATAGATGTCTGACACTACTTACAAATGTTTGTAAGGATAATTAATAGACAGATGTACAGTAATTTATTGAAAATATTAATCCATTAAAAATGGTTTATGTGTAGTAATTTTTTTTCAGAAATGAGAGATCTAACAAAAAAATTTTTCACAATAGCTCAATTTACTCAACTATACTTGACTGGTTATCAAAACAATATAAAAAAATATCTTGCATCAAATCTAAGAATATTGATTAAGATCTTGTGTTAAAAACAACTACTCTCTAACATCTACTATCAAAGTACAAAATAAGTTAATGTAACGACGTTATGCCAAAGCCTCGATACTCTTAGTATAATAAACATATTAAAATAAGTATTATTGTATACGTACTTACTCTATTTACAGGGATTAAAATGTAAGACGATTTTATAAATCAAATATAATAATGAGAGATAAAATATAAGTTTTATTTGTCTTCCTTGTCATCATCAAAAACAATTCATTTAATTTTAAATTAATTTTGTTCCAGTACTGAAGTCGTAAAAGCCATAAACAATGTACTGAATGGTATTTAAAAGTGTCTTAAAGTTTATACACATTTACCTTTTTCAGCGTAATTAAAGAAATACCTTAACATACTACCAAAATTTACTCTATATCTAGTACAAATCAAATAGAACGCATACA
Organism: Maruca vitrata; assembly: GCA_039566165.1. Lineage (NCBI taxonomy): Eukaryota > Metazoa > Arthropoda > Insecta > Lepidoptera > Crambidae > Maruca > Maruca vitrata. Next base: position 11,426,462 of record CM076923.1, read on the forward strand.
AAAAATCTGATGTGAAAACACATTAGCATCTTATCATAATGATAAAGAATTCTAAAGTCATTGCACTTTGTAATCACTGTTATGTGCATGATGATCAGTTGACTGGCACTTCCATAGCCTGGCTCTCCTCTGTGGCTGGCACATCTGGCAATGGCAACGACACATCTGGCATTGGCAGGCTCGGCAGCGATATGTCTGGCAGCGACATGTCTGGCAAAGATGGCTGCTCAACTGAAAGATAAAAAAATAATTGTCAATTTATTACAATTATTCTCAATAGTCAAAATTATTCTGCATTGTAAATGCCTAATTTACAATGCAGAATAATTTTGAAAGAGGCCATTAGTTAAAAAACATTTAATACAAAGATGACAGCAACAGCATATTTTACACTTATATAGACAAAACTGAAAATGTCATTTGAAAAATAAAACACAAAAAAGTGTAACATTGTAACAACACTTATTTTTTTCTAACTTCTTTTTAAATCATTAGTTTACACTTACAAGGGTTAGTGTAGAATCATAGACTAATATTAAGTGTAAAGGAACATGAAAGTCTAAAATCTTATGAAATGGTTAAGAGTTTGAATCTCAATCATACATTTTGTTTTAAAAGATGGTTCCAAAACCAAAGCAGTACATTTCATTTTAGTATAACAGTAAGAGGTAAAAAACATAAAGTAATCTTTACCTGGCTGCTCATTTAATGTTGATTCAAGCTCACTCGGCATTGGCAAAGCAGGAGGCTCTAAGTTTTCAGAAACATCCATAGGTGTTTCTGGTTCCTCCACTGGCAGCTGTAAGTAATAATATGAATATGTACATGATGTATTACATTACAAACATACATAAAATCACGCCCTTTTCCCAGAGGGGTAGGCAGAGATCACTTCCTGCCATGTCCTACGGTCCTGGCACACCACTTTTGCTTCATCCACATTCATCAACCTGTTCATGCACGCTCGTTGATTATGGGTACTTTTGATTTGACATCTCTTTAAGATTCGACCTATTTGGTCATGAAAGGTCTTTCTTGGTCTGTAAATATGTTGTGTGTATGTCACTAAAGCTATTCTATAAAACTATTATTCTATTTTTGTCCAAATGAAAAAAAAAAAACATCACATAATTGCTGTATGTATTTGCTACATAAATAATATACTACAACATACTACACTAAAAAAAAGACGTGTGGCACTCGGGGACTGCCGCGGTATAGCTATTGCATAGTATCATCCGATTTCGGAGCAGCTCGTCTCGATTCGTGCGAGTTTCGTAGAGTCATACAATACGTCTAACCGCACGCACACAAATACCGTGTCGAAGTCTACTGAACTGAAACGACATTAGACGATTGTGAGGTTTTTTCGTTACGGAATTTCTTGGTTCGGTCGCCGCGCTCAAAGCCCGCGATAAAAGCTATGCAATAGCTTAAAAAGGGTCCAAGGCACAACAAGCTAATAATAAAATATTCCTAGTTAAACTATCTTTAATCAAGTAACAATTAAGGATAGCTTCGCAAAAAAATATTAACTACTTTTTTTGCTAACTGACATACAATGATGCCCTGACATCATCACCAGACTAGCGGGGGAGTGGATAGCTCCCACCCCTAATCAATTCTAACTAAATAAAGTCTTAAACATAAGGCATTGCAAAGGCTAAAACCAAATCACAATACCAACCTCAGGAGCAACCCGTGGAACTCTGCCGATCTTGTACCTCACGCTAAATGGTACACAGGACTCATAATATTGGATGACAAACTCAGGAAAATTTTGATTCATGTCTTTGCCTGGGACTACATCCAACTCCAGACAGTCATGCCTGGAAGATTAAAATTGATTGGTTAAACATTTGATAAGAATTTTCTATTATTTACACAAACATACTATCGATTTAAAACTAAATTGATGAGTGGAAATCAAATATAACAAGATTCTTCTTCTTCTTAGCTTATTAATTATTAATTTCTAGCTTGTTACATATTTGTAAAGATAAGCTTATTTTATAGTTAAATATTGGTGGTCTCAATGGAGCCTGTAGATCCATTGCCAATAATATAATAGTTACTACTGATGTAATACATTTTAAGACAATTTATAAATTGTTGTCACTCATAATAACCTTCTATAGATTAGCACCAACTAATCTTAAGTCTAATTGGATTCAAACTATTCAATTGTAATAACATAATAGAAAATGAATCTATCTCTTGCATAGTTTTTAAATATTTAAGCATACATCTATACTAATATTATAAAGAGGAAAGATTTGTATTTTTGTATGTTTGTAATGAATAAACTCAAAAACTACTGGACCGATTGCAATAATTTTTTCACCATTAGAAAGCTGCATTATTCAGAAGTAACATAGTTTATATTATATTTTAAAAAAAATTAGGGATCCTTACTAAAACTCCAATAATGTAACCCAAGGTGTAAAAAATAGACCTGAAAAAATCCTTACGTCGCCTGCGCTGCGAAAACTATTGAAGATAGAACAAAACCATTTACTAAGACTTTGCAGAACTCATTATTATCTACAAAAAGTGTCGCGACAGCATATGTCTAAATATTATAGTTATGTCAAAGCGAGCGGTTTTTTATTCTAAAAATTTAATTTATATGCCGCCGCTTGAAAGGGCTCTTTATTTGTACCTTGGTATTAATCCTTAAAAAAATAAGTTACTTTATATTCAAGACGGCTTCAATACCTTTTTATAATTTTTTGAATTATTCAATTCGGACATTTAATTCGGAAGATATCACGAGTTTTAAAATGCAAGTATTAGAAAAAAGTCGTGTGGTTGCCGCCACTGCGTTCAGTTAGCCAGCATGCGATGTAGGCTCCATGTAAGCGTCACTGGGGTACGGGGGAGTCAATGTAATATGTAATATAATAAGATAATAAAAAGCGTCGATGGCCGAGTGGTTAAGGTCGTTGCTTGCCATGCGAGAGGTCGCCAGTTCAAACCCCGCCAGGTACCAATGTGTTTTTCAAATTTGAAATTCATATGTACCATCATTCGACGCTTTAACGGTGAAGGAAAACATCGTGAGGAAACCAGCACACCTGAGAAATTTTTCAACGGTGTGTGTAGCCATGTCAGAGGCCTACGGGCGGCTTAAAAACTCTGACACCAGGTTGTTCATCAACCATACGATAAGAAGAAGAATAAGATAATAATTTTATAAAGAGGAAAGGTTTGATTTTTTGTTTGTTTGTTTCGAATAGGCTCCGAAACTACTGCACCGATTTGAAAAAATCTTTCACGGGGTTAAAATATATAGAGATATCCCCGAAGCGAAGCGAGGGCGGGTCGCTAGTAGGGATATAAAGTCACTGTAAACTATGTGATGATAATCTTACCATTTCACAAGGAAGTAAACGCTACTGTTGAACAATTGGGCAGCAAGTATCTTCTCAGGCTGCAGTCCTCTGTCTATTCCTCTGGGCTTCTCGATTTCCTACAAATAAATGAAAAGAAGTTTTAAGATTAATGGTTATTATCTAATCCACTAGTACACACAATAACATCTTAGCATCCATGTTTTATTGTGGAGTAATGGCACGTAGGATAGTGTCTGTGTTTCATATGCCAAGAGTTGATATTTGTGGGTTCAATTTCACTCAGAACAAATGTTTGTGTCTTGAACTTCCGTATTTCTTAGACAAGTTACTTAGGAATAGTCTTTCAATAAACATGATTTAAATGCAAGCTGAGTAAGAAAAGGAATTAAACACACTGCTCTACTAAGATAGTGCATATTATAACTGACGGCTTCAATAAGTCAAATACACTTGTAACATGTACCAGTAAGTCAATATAGTTACCTGAATTCTCTTTTTCCTCCTGCCCCTCTTGCGAGGAGCAGTGCCTTCTTCTGCGGCATCTTTAGATGGGGCCGCTTCGTCTTTTTTAGTTCGAGACTCCTCAAAGTTAGACAGCAAGTCAGAACCATCAAGATTTTCTGCTTCCGGTTCCCAGTTGTTGTCATCACTGGAAAAGTAGTATCAACTCGTGGTTTCATTCCAAATTCCAAAAGTATAAAGTATGAATATACTTCAATGTGTGTGCAAGAATAAAATGAAATGAAAAGAGTGAACAGTTTGATATGAAATTTTGTAAAATATGATGTACCTCGAGTCCCCTTCCCAGGGTTCTGCTTTACTTTTTCTAGGCATTGCGAGCCCAAGTATATTAATTATAGTTTTCAAATGCTTATAATCATAAAAAAATCTACAACAAGTAAACGAAGCCGACGAACGAACAACAAAATAACACGGGGTAACGGCGGGGGGACGCCACCGTCCGGCCGTCTATATAGAAAAGTGACACACACTATTTGAACGTCTGTCAAAAACATAGACATGCCATTTAATTCGAAAAAAAAAATTCTATAGTCCATTTACTTTTTTGAATATTTTATATAGGTTTGAATGAGATTGCAAACTAAAATTTCACGTGGACTAAGTTAGCAAAAAATTAAATAAAAAGTAAGGCTGGGTACTGTGGTTGTTGTGCTCGCTGTTTATAAGAAATCTTACTGCTAACATAAAGATTTCAGGAAATCAATATTGTTATAATAATGAAAGTATGGTGGGAAAGTAAGTATATTTGAAAAATGGAAAATAATTGTAAATTACGTTGTCATCTTATAATAACAGAATTAGTAGCATCTTACTTTATATGAAAACATAATCATAAACGCAACTTTTGATGAACCTGCCAAACAAACTTCCTAGGACAAAATACTAGCATGTGACGTAAATATTCGAGTGTTCCATCCAACCATATCAAATATAAAAACCCAACTACGACAAAAAACGACGCTGAAAAAGTATAAAACAAGACTTTTAGAACACTGAACTGAACAAAGTTGCTTATGTAGTTCCAAGTAAATGGACACAGTAGACTCTACCAAAATGCTTATGTTGAAAATTGACAATAATGTCATACAATACTATTTTGAAGTATGCAATATTTACTATGTAGAGATAAGTTTTCATGTTTGGAAAACCGCAGTCACACGTTGTCAAAGTGCTACGGTAGGTAGGTACTTGTGTATGGAACGTGTGACTACGCCTTTCCAAACATGAAAACTTATCTCTACATAGTAAATATTGCATACTTCAAAATAGTATTGTATGACATTATTGTCAATTTTCAACATAAGCATTTTGGTAGAGTCTACTGTGTCCATTTACTTGGAACTACATAAGCAACTTTGTTCAGTTCAGTGTTCTAAAAGTCTTGTTTTATACTTTTTCAGCGTCGTTTTTTGTCGTAGTTGGGTTTTAGTTTTTAACTTTTTATTATTTGTACTATTTTTTATTTGTCCGCTAGAGGGCGCAATACTAAATTTGGTGACAAGCTATAAAGCTCATAACTAACAGAATATCAAGGCCCTTCTAATGGTACTGCAGTGGTCTTATTCTGTTAAGTAGTAAAGAAGCTATGAACGAAAAGATGTGAACTATATGCAATCAGTCCATGAATATACGTAAAGTCACATGCAAATGCTAGTAATATATATATATTTAAAATGTACAAGTAAAGCGCTTTCCAATGATACCAAACACGGCGTATTTATCTTAACTTTATTTTTTTACTCTGTATGTTTTGTCCGCTAGTGGGCGCCACATTAGATTTTGTGAAACCCTATATAGCCTATAACCAGCGGACAATTAAGACGCTTCTAATGATATGTCATTTGTCGAATTCTGACAAGCAATTTAGAAGTTATGTGGAAACAGATGAACATACATACATACATACATACAAACATACATACATACATACATAGCCTGTCAAAATCATAACCCTCCTTTTGCTTTGCCGTAGTCGGGTAAAAATAGTCAAGTACCCTATTGAGAAAGACCCTTTTTTTGGCCCTTTGGGCTTGGAGTAGCCTCGTCATCATCACCGGACTTGCGAGGTAACGGATGGCTCTCACCCTAAAAGAAGACCTATTTTGATTTTTACTCGCGAAGTATTTTAGAAAAATCCACAATGTGCCTTTGAGCTCTTTTGCCACTCTACACTACTCGCCAAAGAGAATATAATCACTACGTTTTACTACTCGCGAAGTTGTATGAAGTCGGAAGAATAAATACAATTGTGTGGAGAGGCACGTGTCGGCTGATTTTGCCTAACTTTACTTTGTCTTGGGCGACTTCTATTTGTTGTCAACTTTTGCTTTTATTTAAGGCTGTAAAAACTGTGATTTCTTTGTCTGCATTCAGATTTGATAAAACTAAAAAAATAATCAAACATAACCTCAAATTTAGATGTGGTGAAGTTTGTTTTCAAAAGTTGAAATAAATCGATGTTATTAGCGTAAGATTGTGTACAGAAGACAATTTCTCGCATATTATTCAGGACACTCATATAGAGGTAAGTAGGTCTCAACAGCGATAGTACTATGGCATGTTTCATTTACATTGTTTACTTTATTTTAGTTACCAAAGTTACATTGCAAATTAAAATGCTGTTAGAGCCTTTACTTAATTTATGATAAATTACTTAATTTATGATAAATAAACTATTAATAGGTTTGACCCCAATAGAAGCTCCTTTTAAAACTACAATACATTCTATTTATTGGGTATGCTGAGGTTTATCACTTAAATTCCTTTGACCTTTCAGGAAAATGACAGAAGCAAGTCTTTTTACCAGCAGTACAGCGTTCTGTCACAGATGTGGATCAATTTTGCCATTACTTCAAAAGTTTGGCTCAGTCAAATGTTATACATGTAAAGCAGTTTACGAAGCTGAAAGTAAGTTACTAACATTTTACATATTGTATTTTTTAGTTAGGTATATGGGATACAGCACAGTTTTCCTTTCGTTTTGAGTTTGCACCGCCGAAGGGATTCCTCACACTTTTTTTATTTTGCCCATTGCCTAGGTTAAGAACATGTTGCAAAATAAATATTCTATTATGTTCTATGTTCTATTAAAATATTAGTTATCATGTAGAGCCTATAGCTCTGATAGTATGTTGTGTATCAAACCAAATTGTTTTCTTTATAGATTACAACAACCTCAAATTCAAATACTCAATAAACTTCAATACAGTATCAGTTATCAGTAACAAAGAAATCATAAACATGGACAACCCTGAAGGGCCAGTTGTGGAGAGGCGTTGTCCAAAATGTGGCAATGACAGGATGTCTTATGCCACACTGCAGTTACGGTCTGCTGATGAAGGGCAAACAGTCTTTTATACATGCATATCCTGCAAGTAAGTATTTTGTTTTATTATGAAATTTTTATATCCATACTAGAGAACACCCATGACTTCGTCTCCGTAGAATCTGATGATGTTAGATGTATTTTGATTGTAGGACCTGACCATGTATTTCCACTGTCCCCGCAAGCCTAATCCCCCTCCATAACAAGTTTTATAAAATTTCTAAAACATGTAAAAGTTCTCCCATACTAATTTTCACCCCCCCCTTCTGGTATCTGTAAAGTTCCAAGGACAAAAGCTCTGAATTTAAACTCTACATTAAATTTCTTTTTATAATAATATTAGGATGTGTCTGACTGATGAGAGTTCAGGTTTAAAATGCCTTGGCATGGCCATATGCTACCACCTATACTCCATTCCATTTATGAAGTCCTTTTTGACATTTCAAAGAACGTAACTCTGCACGTTTCAAATAAATCCAATTTAATATCACTTTTTGTGTTTAGTAGGAAATCGTTATTTAAAAAATATACAATTATGCAAAAACACCCTACAATTAATTTACAAGCAAAATTAACTTATTGTTTTTGATCTAACTATTGTTTCTATATCTGAACTTCAAAATAAAATAATATTTTTTTGCGCGTATGCAGTTACGTACTATAGTTTATGTTTTACTTTTAAACATAGTGACGTGCCTCAAGTATTCGGTTAGTTAAACCGATCATTCGCGAATGAAAATGAATCTAGCGGCAATGGGACTGCTTATAACTTTAATGCATTTTACAATAAAACGTAATAAAAAGTGCAGTCCTTTGCAGGTATTAGGTAAACTGATTAAATAACAAAATAAATTAATAAATCAAGCAGTGATGATTAATAACTGTAAAATCAAATATAAAAACTTAAATGAATTGTTTGTTTTTATTTTAATCTGATGCTCATAGTAACTGTTGAGTTACTCCATTACGCGATACAATTTGTATAATTAATGTAGTGTTGCAACTATTGGTACTCGGTGCAAACACTCCTGGCAGAAAACGGTGTCAAATATTCGGTGCCATTAATTAACGAGTCTTTGACACGAGCCTATAACTGTTGTGATCCTTTAAACTTAGTGCAAATTTTAAATAACTTAACTATCATTATTCATTATTATTATACTAAACATTCCAATCGTGTATTTCTTTTTTCGACAAAAAACAAGTTTTGAAGTTTTGCATGTCTAAAATTGTTCTTTCGATAATTTTTATTAACCCTAGTTTTTGAAAGTTAGTTCGATTTAAATTTGTTACAAATCGAGAATCGTTGCCGCTGAATATCGATTTCTAAGGGTACTTCCCTAGTACTGAACTATTGACATCTGTCAAAAAGGACTTCATAATTGGAATAGAGTATACTATGCTACATTATTATTATTAATTTTCTTATACTGCACTAACTAATCACACAAAGTTGGCTGTCCCCTACCTACCTACCAATTGACCAACAAGGCAAGGCAACAAGCAGTGGACTGTAGGATATTGAAGAATAGTTTTTTTTTGTTTTGTTATTTCTGCTGTTACAATATGTTTTTTTTTATTATAATGAGCTAACAAGATGACCTCACTCCACCTGATGGTAAGCGGTAGTGAGATCCAAATATGAGGTCGACAGGCACAATAGACCATATTGAGCCTGTCGCACTCACCCTGAAAGCCCGCTTAAAGAGGAGACCACTGCTGCAGCAACAACGAGACAAGGCGTGGAGTCCCGCATTGGTATCGAGCTGTGCGGGTCGGAGTTGGCCAGTCCGTCGGACGGAACTTAACACTACTGTTTCTACGGGTTTCCCCGGCCACCGGGCTGACCTGCTCCGCCCGCACAATACCGCCGCTAAGACTCCACTGGTCCGGCGCTTGCCGCAACAATGGTCCCCCCTGGCTCCGGTTCGTACAGTGCTGATCCCGGAACGCGACCTGACCGAGAGAGGTCAGAGTCACTTGGCGGGTTTTACGCAACTGTATGGTGGTAACAGCAACCGGTCGACAAAATTTCTCCCACCTGATAAAAAAAATAAAAATGTAATTGTTGTATGATAGTTGTTCAGTACTGTTGCTAATATGGTTTTTCTTTTTCAGGTACAAAGAAACAGAAAATTCCTAAGTTATGCTGTTGTATAGGTTAATTAATTTTATTTTCTACTGTAAATATTTCTATATTGAGTACAAGAATTGTTCTTCCATATTGTATTCTTTCTTAAATATCCTATTTGTATATTTACCTAATTTATATATCCTAGTAAGTACATACCTATTGTAATTCCTACATAATATTTAATAGTAGTCACATAGTATTTATCATATACATAGTAGTATATTAGTAGAGATTATTCTTGATATACACCAGATTTGAGTATTATCTAGAGTTATAGAGCGAAAGTTTATCCTTGCTATTCATGAAAATGCTTGTAATAGAATAGAATAATTGTGTATTCCATAGAGATATCTTGAATTATGATAATATGATGCATGGAGACAGGGTGCAAGCTAGCCCACCCTGGTCAATCTTTTCGACTTATTTTAACAATAAATCGAATTCGTTTTAATTTTCAATCGATATCCATCACATTGACGAACGATATTTTTAAAATTCGAACTACGAGAGCGAAACCCTGATTGCGATTCAAATTAAAAAAGTCGCGTCTTCGCCGAAGCACCCCATAAACAACTCGGACTCCGCGCCAATAGCGAAAGAACCGTTGATTCCAGCAACAATGTAGCCGTGGCCGGCTGAATGGCACACATCAAACGGACCCAACCGTTCATTCACAAGTCCAGGTGAAACCTCGTTTCACATTCGGCATGCGCTACCGACTGAGATTCTAAGCATTTTTTTAGCCTAGAACGAGATGGGTGTACGCCTCGTATGCTTTTTGTACGCGACCGAGCGGGACGGTTGCGCTTTTTTTTGAGAGCTCAAGATGAGGCGGTAATTAATTTGATCATTCGGTGTACGGTGCGGCGGTTAGTGTGGTACGATGGTTGATGGTTTTCGATAAGACGCGATCGTATCGGACGCGGTTTCGATGGAGATGTCTGCGGTTTTTGTTTGAATAGATGGTAAGTGTGCGGGATCGAGGGTCTTTGAGGGCGCACTAACGTGTAAGGAAATCGGGAAGTACGCGTAATGTACACTTTCGCAAGCAAGCGATGAAAGTTAACAGGTAGTAATAACGATGTAGGGAATTACTGTTTGTATAAAAAGTACCTATACACACAATAGTAATAGGAAGTAGGTTGATTAAGTATAATCTACGTAATAGGTCTCACTATACCACTATAATAATAGTAAATAAGTTATGTTGCTATATGTTGCAACATGGTTAGTAATTATGACAGACTAAAATACAATAGGTAGAATATAAGGATCATTTAGCACTTTTACAGAAATTATGGTAACAATTTAACCTGAAATTTGTACCAATTAGGTCCCCGATCGGCAACTAGTCGTTGTTGCAAAAACTATTGAACTGCACCCTAAAGACGATTCTGTGGAAACACTACAGTGCAAGTGTTGTGAACTAGTTCTGTCGAAGTAACAAGATCTATCGAACGTTCATAAGTTCTCCACCTTATAGTTCTGTTAGTTGATCTACTGCTAATGCGTTAGAAGTGTTGCATCGTAGGTCGATAAAGTGTAGAGTCGAGGGTATAGATTTCGTATTATGTCTCTTTTTTGTCGTATCTTCAAAGTTTGTCTTTGTTTTAAGTATCATGTTGATCGGTTACCGTTTAGTAGAGTTATAATAAGTAAAAATTCAAATAAAAGATTTTATAATTTATTCCCTGCAGCTATATTATGTTTGCTAGATTATTTTTTCGCCACGCTAAGTTCTATTATAATATTATGTACTTGATATGCTAGCTAGTGGATTAATAATCCAGATTTCTGTAAACGATCTCCAGGGCATGGGCAGGAGCCCATTATCTCTATTTAAAAATACCAGTTTATGGCGTTACGTGTATATGGCGTTTCTCTATTTAAAAAGATGAGTTTTAACTATTCCAACACCGATTAATGAAATCTTACCTCATCATCAACCCATATACGTCCCCACTGCTGGGGCACGGGCCTACTCTAATCTAGGGCGACAAGGCCTTAGAATTTCTTCGTAGGTGTGGAGGCTACCTCACGTGATATCTTACCAATTAAAAATTTATTGTCACGCCCTTGTACGCAAATCTAACAATCATTTGACGAATCATAAGGAGTTCTGGGAAATTTTCGAAACTTAATATACTACCAGCCCTCATTTAATCTTAATGTACATCAAACAAGTGTTCAAATTCTTCCACCAACCAACGACTCCGACTCAAAAGCGCCACAACCAAATGCCACCTCGGCTGTCATCGTTTCATCTGTTCCAACTGTTCGCCGAGAGTTCAGTTAGTCGCCACCGAAGTGCTGCGCTCGTATCGATGTCGATGGCCGCCACCACCTGTCGCGGGGGGGCGGCAGGTGCCTTCAGACGCGGCGGCGGCCAGTCTCCCGCGGCCCGCGATCCGACCGCACGTCGCGACCACCCATCACCCAACCGACAACACGTGTGTCGCTCAACCCCAGTTGTTCTATCTAACAAAGTGCTCTGTGGACTTGTGAAACGTGGGATTAACACTACATAAACTTGACCGGTAAGTCGGAAAACAAATGAATTCGACACGACCAGTTTCTATCATTCGCAACGGTGAAAATCACCGCTTTTTGATGTTAACCGAAAAGTATGTTAGTGACACGGTAGATTCGTACCCTCACGGTTCCCATAAAAATAGTTTCCGTCGGCGAAATGACCTAAAATGAAAGTTGGTGTGTGAATTGTCAGTTTTTCCGTGCGATTTTCTTATCGCTGTGAAAATGGGGTTTTAATGATGCAGAGAATTTTCGCATTAACGTTCAATGGGTATTATTTAAGGCTTCATAATGCGGATAGAGTGCGAAATTGATAATCGACGTATCTCTTGGATACTTGGAATTATCCTTACTATTAAATCGAATGTATTATAGTTATATCGTTGGATGTTTTACATACCAACGCTCGCGGTTGTTTCCGAAACGAGTAACGTAGTTAGCTGGTTTAAATACTTTAAACTGAATAAACTTTGTGGATTTTGTAAATAATAGATTATTTAGGCGCAAAGTAAGTCCCAAATAGGTTTCTCAATAACTTCCTATGTATGTTTTCAATCGCGTAACCAACCACTGATAAACGACTGCATAGTAAAAATGACACATCTTGATAATTGGAGAAATGGAGAAAGCTTATGGCATTTCGTTGACATGATACGAAAGTTTAGTCACATAATCTTCACACCTCAATGACGTGGAAAAAAAATCCTATATTCTCTTTAAATATTCTCTTTAAGATTGTTTTAATAGAATACATAGATGACGGTATTATGTAGAAAGCATCGGTGTTGATGGTGCATATAAAAGACATCAACGCGCTACTATGCGCTTGGGCAATCGTGCACTCTTGATAATATGCGCATACTGTAATGTGTGACGACGTGAGTATAACAGAAAATAGCAGTACAACAACCAACGTATAAATAAATATGCTTTTATCCAAGACGTAACTATTTTGTTCTACCTTAATCGGCATCCAAAATTATCTGATCTCTACATAAACTTTCGTTTATCTCGAAAATTATCAAAATCATAGGAATACGAGGTGGTTTAATATAAAACTGAATATTCTGTTATCAGCGGTTACTAATTAATAAAAATTCTGCATAAAATTACTCGGTAGAAACGCTTGTAAGGCACAAATTTACATATTCGCATGTTAGCAAGTGAAAACCATAGGAATGTATCGTGATATATGAAATCTATGCATGGAACAGGTATAGTGTATAACGTTGCTAATTAATTTTTAATTGAATAACCTGACTTTCACAAATTTGTTTCATTATGGGCGAATACTGAAAATACGTATATAGTTGAATGTCTCTGACTTCTACTTAGACGATAAAATAACAAGTTTTGATTACCGGTCTCAATATTTGCCTTAAATGTACTTAAAAAAGTTATATTTGTTATTAAATTAACTGGTTGGTACATGGAATCTTTACCTCGTATTAAAGTAGTGATTGATAGTCGGATGCCACCAAAGCTATATGCTGACGGGTCAGAATACAAATACAGAATATATGTTTTTTCTAACATTAATTAAATCCCCGCAACTCAAACAGGACAGTTCGTTTTGAGTTTTTATTTATTCTAATTGTGACACGGAGTATGAATGTATTAGTGAGACATGTTCGAGCGTGCTTTGAATGAGACTTGACTAATATGGGATTGGCTACTGTGACTTGTTTGTTCTTTTGTCTCAAGCTTCGTGTACACGGTCTTACTTCGTAGAGATAAGTATGGTTAAGTTATGTAGCGTTTGCTATATCGAACAACAGGGGATTATCCAAATCGTGAATTCAAAAGCAAGTAGCTTTTGAATTAATCCGTCAACACAAGGCCTTTTTGATGATTTTCATTAATGATTTTTTGAATTGAATATCGCCGTCTTTACCATGTCCGTTAAGTGATCACAAAATTTCTTCAAATGTAAATAGAGTTTAATCTAGTAGTTCATGGGTTATTTGACATTTCTCAAAGCTTATCATGATTTACACCGGTACATCCACAATCCAGATTCTAAGACGAAGAATATTCCATTAAAAGTCTATAGAAAATTAAATTTACATATAGCGATGTTGTCAGGGTAAAGCCATCGTGGTTTCATACATCCAATAAAATATTATTTTGCAGTAAAGTCAGTAGGTATCGTGTACATAAACTACTCAATATTTGACTTTTAAAAGAATAAATACTTAGGTACTTATCTAAAACATACTGATCAGTTTGTCCCTATTCCCATACACATTAAAACATTAACAGTTCTCCTCACCAAGGCGGTCATTGAATGAATTAACACTGCTTAGAATAGTATGGCAAAATAATTTACGTTGACACATTTACGCACTTATCCTTTTAGACCTTATTGCGTCGACTTAAAGTCGAGGGTAGCTCAGTTTATTTTAAGACTATGTTTCGAGTGTCTTGGTTGATCAAACGCGTGCCGAATAGTAAATTTAATTGTTCAATCAACTGTTTACTTGGTCTCATTAGCCCGATTAGTAGCCCCTTGTTAGACTTTCAGATTGAGGCAGTAGAGAAAAGAGAATCAGCAATAGCACCTGTCACGGAAAAGGCGTAAAAAGTTTGCATTCCTTTTTTTACTTGTCCATTAATTCGATGTGCGTAGCGTAAGAGTCTTATCCAATCAATCACTTATTAAAGAATATGCGTTTTATGCCTAAACTTACGTTTTTTTTGGCAATAAACTTTTTGTAAGTAGGATGGTAAAACTAGTCAATGTTGTTTTTATAATCCAACTATAGCGGGCGAATATCAGACTGTTATTTTTAGAACCTTTCCAATTATAAAAAAAAGGATCAAATAGTATACATCACATATTAATTTAAAAAACGTATGTACAACAAGACAAACAATATACCCAGGTACCTATGAAAGTTTTTATGTACCATGTCTGTCACTGTGATAATTTATATTTATGCGTTCATGACATTGAGATTTGCGATCGGAGATTCTTATTATGTGGTGACGATATTTGCAAACAGCTAACCATTGAAGCATTACATTCTTGGTTAACGAAAGGTGTCCACAACTTGAGAATAAAATATTAACGTTTTGTACTTTTAAATAGTATTTAGGAATGACTGAATTAATGTTTATCTCATTTCACAAGTGACTTTAAAACTCCGGTTGGTGACATACGTGTTTATAAGTCTTATTATTATTTATCATTGATCGATACCTCAGCACACCTGGTCATACACTTCGTTCATAAGGACATTAATTAATCGAATCAATGACTAAAACAATACTCTAATGCAGAGCCAAAACTATAGAGCAAATTATATTTCTTAGTACGCTTCACAGAACTCACTAACCCAAACACTTTAAGTGTAGGTAACACAGACACTTGACTTTATCTGTTAAGCTCTAAACTGAAGCAATTTTCTATATTCGCACTAATTTATTTCGTCCCACCTTGCCCAGTCTCGGTCAATCAAATATAATCAGCAATAACTCAGCGGGACTGTCAAACAGACGGAAGAACTGATAGCTTTAATTAGGTTAGAAACTAATTTAGACCAATAAATAATTCCGCGCTGTCGACAGAAGTTCGCGGTTTATTTTATTTAGACGTGATCTATTTGATAGAAATGTTAATTTTATACCAAAAAGATATGGTACATTTTTAATCTAAAGCATTTTGAGAACTGTATAATCATTGTAACTGTGATTTTAATTTTAGTTTATCATATTGTTTTTCATTTAAATTTTAAACATATTAATAATATGAATAACTGATCAAAGTTGGCTTACTAAGTTACAAAGATAAGAAAGTTTAACCTTTATCGGAGGTTATATCCTGAAAGAATTGAACGCAATATTACCTACCCTGGAAACTAATTTTCGTCTTTAATTTTATAAACAATAGGCAATCGAAAATAGTCTCAAGTTATCTTGCTCCGCTGTAGTGTATTCAACGCCTACTTAGCAAACAAGTATGAACGAGTAGAACACAATTAGACCCTTTCAGATACAGATCTATGTACCGAGAAATCGCATAAATGACTTGATAAATTCTCTAGAAGCGCCGGTTCGTAATTAAGCACAGTACTAAGAAGGTGTTAATTAAAATATATCAGTTAATTAGGAATGTGTATATCCCGTTAGCTAGTAAGGTTTGAAAGGCGATCGCGTACGTATCAAGAACAGTCATCCAATCGGAGTTAAAGTTAAGAGTGAAATGAGTAACAGCCTAAGGCTCTACAAAATCATCTTCAATGATGAGTGGCTGCTGCGGCTGCATTATAACCCATTGGCCGAATGTGAACATTTGATCACACTTGAGATGCATTTGGAAACTCTATAAGTGAGATTGAGTGACAGGCTCACAATGTTTTTGAAATAATAGATACCAAACTAATTATCTGTGAGATTGAATGCAATTCACTATATGTAGAGTCAATCCTAACGATCGGATTTCTTATTTATCTAAGCAAATATTCTTAGAACAGATTCATAGTAAAGTTACACCAACAAACATGCGAAAATCCGATATAGTTGAACCTAGCATATCTACTAAAAAGAAGGCTTGAAATATTTATACGTTTACAAGAATCGATAATATGTACTTTGTCCAGGCTTAATTAAACAAACAGCTGCTTATTTTTACCTAACTATGGACACTATAATCTTTATCGCTGTACGTATATATCTAATCACACAGTTAGCGCATCAACGACATTTACGTTAAAACAATGGCGTTGTTCCATTGTCTTTAAATCGTTGTTCAGATTAAACGAAATTAAATACGTCGGTGGTCTTGCGGTCGCGCGTTGATTAAGCCGAGCTGGCTTGCTGGTAGCATGGCTTGAAGAAACAAGGGTTTTAACATTCGTATCTCTGGCTGGTACAAAATTGTAGCAACATTTTTATGTTAAGTTACAATTGAACAAAATACATTCACCTCACCTTAGTTGTTTTTAATAATTTAGGTATGATTTATTTATATAATTTCCGAAAGTCGAGAAAGATCAGTTTAACATGTAGTTTAGAACTGTAGTGTTTTCTTAATTCCAGTGTCTTTTTATATTTGCTGTGGATGTGAGCTGTTGGTTATACAAACATGACTTATATATAGTTGTTTACAATGAAGCCAACGTAAGATTAAAAAAATATAGATACCCACTTTGTTAAGATAGAGTGAGTAGTTTAGTTTGCTTGTTTCCAATTGGCGATTATCGATAACCATTATTATTGACATTCTAACTATTTGACCTATGCACTCCGTTGTTAAAGCAAAATTGAGGCCCACCCATCTGAGCTGTCTAGAATACCTTGTACTTACAGAATTTATAATTGAGTACTGTCTTCACGCAAAAGCCAAAAGTATGCGAATAAGTCTAATTAGAGTTAATCTCATTTCCAGTGAAAGTTGGTAGTTGTTTCTGTCTGTTAACTGTGAAAGTAAAAAGGATGAAATTATGTCACAATGTTTGGGCATGTTGCTATGTTTCTGCCTCATCACGACAACATATTGTGTCTATGTAAATTAAGTGGAATGAATGGAAGTAGTGTGTTGGTACTAGGAGACACCTCATGTCGTGAATTCGTGACCGTAGATCTTGAATAGGGCAGTGTCGTTCGTTGTATTGTCTGGAAACAGGCCATAACTAACATGACTATACGTTCCATTCTAAGCGGGACTGTCTCGTTTTTTTTGATTGAAGTATCCTCGTTGTCCCTGTTGAACGCAAATAAAGTAAGATTTTCCCATTTTTAGGTCCCCATATAGTCGCGTTTTAGCATAATCACAAAACCTAAATTACCTAACTACATTTGTCTAAGAGCAATACCCGATTTTTGTAACGAACACATTACACTATTACCGGGACAGGTAAGTGAAACCTTTTCTGCGGATTTCCCATTCTGGAACAAAGCTAAAATGGTCACATTAGCTATAACTCACGCGTGGCGTAGTTGTCTGTCAGAGATGTTTGCAATCAGAGAGTGATATATAGGTGTGAATTGCGATTTCAATTGTCGGTTGGGGGAACGCGAATCGTGAAGAGGATTGATTTTGGAGAATGGTGTATTGTTGATAAATGTATTTAAGTAAGCCAATCGTTTTCCAATTGAATTGGTTTCAAAATTTGTTACACCACACATACTTTGATTGCAAATTATTGGCGGGGCGACTAAATATTTGCTGACTGTATACGGAAAACTAGAGTTATCCAAAAAAAATTCTTGTTTTCCAAATATTGTCGTTTGAACATTCTGTACAGCTGCGGTCAAAAGTATTACAAATACAGCAATAAAATACAGGATTAAATGTTATTATACTTTCTATTAGTATTGTATTTACTGCCATGGGAACCTCGTAAACATACATTATGTACTACGCTAATCTCTATTCTCATACAAACATTATACTATCTGGGATCTTCTAAGTACTGTACTGGCGGCTGAATAAAAAACGTACCACTTCGTTGAAGTAGGTTAACCGTAAATAAATTATAATTGGCTTTGTCTTGTTACGCGTATCTTTAACGCTAGGTTAACATCGCGAATCGGGTGGAATCACTTCTTGAACTAATATTTGTATCTCATGTACTTTAACGACTGTTAGAGAGATCTTGTTTTTTAAATAGGTCGCACACATTAGATTACACTTATTATACAGTATTTCACCTTAAAAACTATATACTATGGGTCTACACGTGGGGTATAAGGAGTATTAAATACATAGTTACTTACACTTACTTAGTTTTTCACCTTAACGATAGGCATATTTGATGTAAGGTCAGATATGTGATGGGAGAACGTTCGTTGTGTAAGTCATATTAACTTAACTGCCCAGGACTTTGATTGAACATAGTCAGTAGTTCAATTAAAATGGATGCCAACTAAAGATTGTTGGCCAGTTTACAAAAAGTTAGACCAAGTACTTGTTCAACAATTGAGTATTCCGTTTCGATTTATCCTAACAGCATTTAAAGATGGAGCACTGAATTTGCATGGTCATTTAGCTTAATAAGTTTGGCTTAGTAAATTCCGTGGGTGTATTTGAAGAGATGTCTTGAGTATTGCAAAATTTTCGCTTCGAACATTACCTGAAACCATACCTTTGCAAGTTCCTCATTTAATATGTACTTCTCTATGATATAATGAAAGCATATAATCATTATATGAATTATTGGGTATATAGTATGTAGTTTTTGAGGATACGTTTGTTCATTCCGAAGATATGTTATTCGTGAAAAACTATATTCAAAACCGCTTCCCTTTTATAAGACAAATGAGCTCCAAAGCCACAACTTCGTAATTACAATAAAACCATAAATAACACAGCGAGATAAATTACTAAAAAGAGACTGTTGGTTCTTGTAACCGCAAAACTGGAAAGGCCAAAGTAACTGACTTAAATCATCAAAATTTACCACAGACCCACGGGCCACCAGTATTTATGTGGCTGTCTACACCCATAGAGTAGGGTTGTCGCCTCTATGGTAGATCTAGATCTAACACGGGCGGAAATGGCCGCCTGTGAATCTATCCTTGTTTAGTCGTTTAACACTTAAAACGTGATTCCAATATGTCAGCTAAAAATCCTATATTAGGGTCTAGAAAAACAGTATATAAAATTTCATTTAAATCGGTGCAGTTAGGATAAAAAAGTGTGTAAGAAATGTGAAAGAAAGTGTGTACATCTCTTACACACTTTTTTATCCTAACTGCTAACTTATCTTAACTAAATTAGACGTGTGACTGACAAACAAATGTGCGGATGATGACAAGGCTGTGCAGCACGCCATCCTTGTGGTCCGTTAGAAATAAAAAAAATCTAAGGGCATAGTTGTATACCATAACGATGTCATAATGTCGGTCACCTACCTTCTATAACTGGGATTTTCGTATAGCCACTGGTTAGGTAGATCAGTAGGCGAGACAGGTAACACTTGCCACTGTCTTCCTGCCAGTATTTTTTTTCCTAACTGAATTACGATGATGGCTACTACATAGCCTTGTCATCATCGCCGGACTTGCAGGGGAGCGGATGGCTCTCACCCCTAAATCCTGCCAGTAACAATTGTGCAGAAGGATCCCGGCGATTAGCCAATAGGAGTTCGGCATAACCACAAAGTTTTCCGGCATCACCGCCACTGTGGGTCGCCACTGTAAACATTACATTAACACAGCAAATTAAATAGGTACCATTTCATAGCAACAGTTACTTCAGCTGTCATAAATGATTTATTAATAATTGCTCGCTGTAAAGTATTTATTGATTTTATTAACTCTTGTATTTAATAGAAGGGTTTTATATGACAGGTTTGGTTTCGGAGTGACATCCTTTCTAACATGTTTTTCTATGATACACTTTCATTGACAGTTATCTTAATGAATGAATACGATAGAGTAACTCTAGAACTTTTGTATTAAGCGAATGTACAGTTAGTTTCATTCATCAATATATTGTGCGTAACAGATTTTCATTTTGTTTTATTGCTTATAATTTTACATAAAAACCAGCCTCTTGAATCCCTCTATCTATTAAAAATACCGCATCTAAATCCGTTGCGTCGTTTTAAAGTTTTAAGCGTACATAGGGATATAGGGACAGAGAAAGCGACATTGTTTTAATACTACATGTAGTATGTAGTGATTTATAAAATACAAATGAACAAACAAACAATCGAAACTTTCCTCTCATATATTAGTATAGATAAAATCAAAACTTATGCACAAATCGTGACACACTTTTTATTTTTATATATTTCTCATTGTGTTTAGAATTCGAGAATATCTTCTCCAAAGGCCACTATACCACCAGCATTTTATTATATTAGATATTAATTTTACGTAAAAGAAGCTCGTGTGTCCAATCATTCATTGAGATAAGTAATATTTATGAACATTACCGGGTTCAGCCAGGGCTATTTATGTTGTGGTCTAAGTTATGAAAGATCGTTTTAGTGCATAATATATTTTTTGATATCTCCTGCGTTGTGGTAAAAGTGTTTATTTTATTTTAATTCGACGAAACTCCAAATGCTTGTTATTTTTAGCTAAACGATTACTGGACATTATGGACATTAAGATGTTTCATCTGCATATTTTGCTACAATATTTTTATTAATATAACTGACTCTACCTCACTTTTTTTTAATTTACACTAGCTTTCCGTCCGCGACTCCGTTTGCTTGAAGTCATTTAACGTGTATAGCTCACGACTATTTATGTACCAAGTTTCATTTAAATCGGTTCAGTTGTATTGGCGTGAAAGCCAGATAGAAAAAGATACTATAATATTAGTATAAGTTTCTAATAGCCTAATGGTGAACATATTGATAAAGTAGTTTTAACGCTATCAGCCTTTTACCCGCGCTTGGCCGTGGGCGTACTATAAAGGTTCTATCAAATACCCATCAATTACCACTGTCGGGTTAAAATATTCTAATGCGGCAATTTGTAGCAGTGAACCATTGTTGAAATTTTTATTTTATGATAGCTCAGTGATATCAAATATCACACATGTATGAAAAATTTTCTTAATATTCTATAACAATGACTCACGCTTGAAAAACATTTACGATAGTTGTAAAACAGTATAATATTTCGCAGACAACTCATTAAAATCACCCTTTCTTTCTAAACCATATAAGGTTTCAAAAACATACACGGTTAGTACCTACAATTACTAAGAATAAATATTTTTACTTCTGCATTTTCTGAGAATATAATTTTATCTCTATTTCAAATAGGTTTTACTGTTGTTAATTTGCGTGCGTATTTCATTTTCCGAACAGCTAATTCTTACCGGGGAAATTAAACCTTTTGCAACTCAACGGTATTCGTATTAGACTCGTAAACCAATTTCTTGGCAGATGTACTATAACTTCGGGGCTCTATTCAACATACCAGCTCTACACTAGTGTTGGGAGGTCTATTGTCTATTGTAGAGCACGTATAAAGTTTATTTATTTAATATTATTAGTAAAACTTAGGATAGAATATAATAGAATAGAAACCGTTTATTGACCACGATATACACATTTACACAACAAACTTGTAATCAGAAATGAGGATTCAGCTACAGCTTAGTTTCTTATTATAGGAATGGGTGCTGATATACTCAAAAACAACAATTTAAAATACACAACATATTTAAGGTGAAACAAATGAATATGTCGAAATATGTAATTAATAATTAACATTTAGTCATGCCTTTAATAATAAACTATGGTATGATAAATAATTCGAAAGCCATTCATCAGTCTTCCTACCAAAGCTTTTAGATCGGAAGTAGTTTGAAGTTCAGAACTATTAGTAACACATGAGCTTTCAGGAGCTTACGTCTCATTGTTAATAAGCTAAGTGCTCTCATTTAGGACGTTCGTAAAGGCTCAAATAAGAGCGCTTAGCTCAGTCATGTATGTGATCAATATATGGTTTTTGTTTTTCTTCTTCACCTAATTTAGATAAAACTGGTGACCCACACTCGCTTCGTTTCGGGTATATTACCCTCTATCTATTAAAAAAAAACCAAAAGCCGTTGCTTAGTTTTTAAGCTTTAAGCATACTTACATACAGACAGACGCGGGAAGCGAGTTTTATTTAAACTATGTAGTGATAATACGAGTATGATTTCTGAATCCTAACTTCAGTAAACGTTATGAATAAGTAGGCAGGGCCAAAGCAAGTCGCAGCACTACTCGAAACTCACATTCGCCATAAACAATGGCCCCTTTGACCCTAGTAATGAGGAAACGTATCTAATATACAGATACTTTCCTGCCGGGTGCGGAATGAACATAATGCCACCTTATTCAACATTTCTCACGGATTGTGAGTCAGACGCTTGGTATTTTGACATCTTTATCGATTGTAAAACTAGGACTTGACATTGATTTACACTTATACGTTTGTCAACATACGAAAGCAAATTTGTTTTTACGAATAACCGAATTAGTGTCTTTTAAAGGGTACTCGAGAACTTTCTTTTACCGCCCCTGTAGTTTGAGCTCCGTTTTTTTAGAATCATTGAGATTGAAAATCAGTTCCTTGTTTTATAACATTTTGTAATAGCTAGATACTTCTTTCTTCATACCACTATGTTTTACAAAATAATTTACAGATTTGGTGTGACAATGAGAAAATATATTTGATATGATATTTTCTGCTTAGTGTCGCATCCCGTACGATGTATGTTATTTAAATTTTTACAGTGTTGGTTGTAGTTGTTAGTATTTGCATTAATTTATTGTAACGATAAAAATAATTCTTATTTAGTTTCTTTCTAAGGTAATAATTATTAAGTAAATTTTGCATTGTTAAACGTGCCCACCATCGAGCAATTCAGAATTTCGTTAATCATGATTTTTATGTTGCTCTCGGTACAAATGATTACTACCCAGACTTAGCCATGGGTCAAAGATAACAATACATTATAATATGCATCTAATGAAATAACTCGCTTGACACGAAAACTATAAAGGCGTGGGTAGCACAAATTGCCGGCTGACAAGCCACTACCATCTTCAAATTTATTAGTCTTTATCACAAGATCTTAATGAATCCATAGTGTACGACTAAAACTAATTATAGGAATCATCAATATTCATTAGAGTGGGAACCAGTTGAAGTTATTATAAAGGTCGTTAAGTTCACGCTTCAATACTGACGAAGTAATCTAATAAGTATTGAAAGAGTGGTGATGAGCGGATAAGAAACTACTTACTTGTCAGAAGAAGCAACCAGAGGCGTTATTGAATTTTATGATTATCATCGATATTGGATACGTATAAATGGATTGTCTAGGGGAATTGTGACTTGGCTTGCGAATTTAATTTTATTTATACAAAGGAACAGGATTACCTCACTCCACCAGATGATAAGCGGTAATGAGATCCACATATGCGGTCGACAGGCACTATAGACCTGGCAAATAGAGTCAGTCGCTCCCACCCTGAAGGTTGCTTAAATGCCGTTTCACAACCTGCCTGAAGAGCACGGGATCATAGGAGGGAGGAAAAACATGAGCCGGAAGGGTATTCCATGCCTTAATGACACTGGCCAAAGAAGAAGAACTGAACCTCTTATTCCGAGCCACCATCGCCTGCATTGTATGTGTGAAGATTGATAGATTATATGTTTTGTTTATAGATGTCGATTCCTGTCTAGGATCCTTCTGAATGTTGATTGACTTACCAGACAAAATATCCACTAAATGTCATGTTTACAAAGTTTAGTTAGTTAAGTTACATTAAATTTGTGACTAAATTGTAATGGGCATGAGAAGTTTATCTGTCATAACTTTAGATTTTTATAGGTTTACGAGTGTAATTTGTATTTAAACAGTTTAGTGAGTTATCACTATGAAAGTCAGTTGCCAACTTAAATTGATTAGTTACCTACTCAAACTCTTAAGTGAATATAATAAATGTCAAAACAATGAAAGTAAAAATTAAGCATAATATACAATGAGAACTGATTTATGTAGTCATTAACTGAATACAAAATTATATGTGTTAAGTTATGTTGCGGAGATTTCGGTTCATAAAAATCAGTGAAAGTTTACTGGCCTGAGTAGAAATTTTAAATTCACAGTCTTTACATGTGTATTTTTATTTTTCATAAGATTGTATGAGTATATTAAGTTTCTGCTAAGATACCGTTGTAAGATTGAAAACTTTCTTATTGCTAGAATTATGCTAGAATATTGTAACTTCATTCCAATCACCTGTCATCTAGATAAGCGCTTAAACCCAACATTTGTATGCAAATATTCAACTCCTTTGAAAAGAATCCTTATTGGAATCCAATTTATCGTTTAAGAATGTGTTAAATACGTGATTAAACTTTTTAATATTCGGTCATTATTTCCATGAGTATTTAATTGAGTATTTTGTCAGTTATCTTGGGATTTAGTGACCCAATAATATGAGGATTCCGGACAAACTTGATACATTATTCAAGCACATTACCATAGAAAGACGTAATCCTTTTTTTCTTTTAGAAGAACGAATTTCCGATATTTTGTATTGTCTGTTGTCTATGGATACTACTCTGTAGCTGGTCCAGAGCAAAATGAATCTCTAGGTTTCAAAATATGGCTGCACCTTTGGAACGCATTGATTTAAGAGATTGGTTACTTTACAGCTTCAAAGGAACACTGACGTAATTGTCACGTATCGATTTAAACTTAGATGTGATGACTTTAATAGAAATCACGACATATGTGTATCATCTATCGAACAAAATAAAACATTTCAAACGTATAGTCAGGCATTGTTGTACTTAAAACTATTAAATTAGGCACAACCGTTTCATTTGTTGTTATTCAAAAGCCCAAACAAAGTTAGTATCCGATATCGTCTAATTTGGGATTATCAACGCTAATCATTAAATTAATTATACTTATTTTATAGTTTTTAAAGTGGTTGTAAAAGTGTGGTTAATTTAGTAGCTTATCTTTATTTATCGTTATTTTATTGCTGGACATGATATGATCAACTGTTACCAGTTTCGAATGGGGACGGAGTAAGGAAAAGAAATATAACTGGATTAGTTCTAATCTGACCTTTTAGAATAACGAAGAAACGTATTGAAGTTAATTTGAAATAAATCCTTTTAAGTTCGTTATAAATACCTTTAAGAGTAGATTTGGTATGCGTCTAACAATCGGCTTTTTCTGACCGAGTCAAGTATTCAAATTTACGGTACTAACATCTCACATGATTAAACGTGTCTTTGAAAAACATTTGATACAATATGATGATTAATTTGTCGCATTGTCAACAGTTTTTAGTTTCAGTATCATCGTCAACAATTCATCATCAATCATTAAGATCGATGATAGATTTGTTATCATGCCATTTGGCATTAAGATTGCCTGTTGAACAATAGTTTCTTGAGTTGCTAAGATAACATCAAGAAGTTTGTGACCAATTAGTCATACTCGTAGTATTAAGCTTAATGTTTGAACTTGGTAGACTTGGAAGCTCCCACACGATGCCTAGTGTAGTCGAATCGTGATTATTTCGTACGACAAGAACAATTGTGTATACTATTGTACTTGTTGTTATGATACTGATACGTGTACCAGCATACATCTTCAAACAAGTCACCGCACACTAAAATAATGGTAAGAGTTGTTTTTGACATTACGATATTATAGGCGTAGTATGGTGGCGTAAAAACCTTTAGTTACCTTAAAGGCAGATCATTAATGTGGCCTTTTTTTCTGAAACTAGTTTACATGGTGAGGTATAATATGTTAGTCTCATAATTTTTATAGGACATTTTTTTATTTGATAACTTTTAGAAAAGAGAGTTTTCCACCAATAGATTATCAGAGTGGAGGATCTAATAGCCTATTGGTGGAAAGCGCTCAAGAATGAGGGGCCCTGTGACTAACAATAAGCATTGAAAAGGAAAGCTGACGAGAATAACTTTAGCATTATTGAATCGTCCACTTACAAACAACGGATTAACGCGTGACCAAAGCCAAAAAAATAAGAAAACGTTCACTTCGCGTCTTAAAATGTTTTAAATCGTTATCCAAATCGTTCGATCGGACATTTTTATCGGCGCAATCGAAATACGGGTAACATTTTAATCGTAACTCAAACTCTCACTGGGTTACAGTAAAAATGCGCGTTGCGGTCTGAGTTAGCGGAATTCCGTAGAATCATTATTAATTTATTAATGTATACAACGCGCTCTCTCCGGTTTATGGAGCTTACGCATCGATGCTCCGGCGCGGGCGTGTGGCGTATCCTCGTAGTAGGGCTGCCTGTGTTGTACATTTTCAGTTATTAAGAAAACATAATATCGAAGCGTTAAAGTCGAAGAAGCGTTGATGGCCGAGTGGTTAAGGTCGCCATGCGAGATGTCGCTTGTTCAAACCCCGTCGCGTACCACTGTGTTTTTCACATGCAATTCAATTTTAAAACCAACAATCTTCGCAACTGAAGAAGATATCTTTTTCTAGTGCTCGGTATGATATATTTATCTATACGGATTAGATGCTTTCAAATTTGTCAGTACATTACAGTCAGTACGATAACTCTTTATAGAGTTAAAGATTTATTTTAAAATTTGTCGATGAAAGTATTTTAGCCTAACTTTTTCACGATTTGGGCTCCTAAGTGGATAATAGGCTCCTACTCTTAGTAAATAAATAGGCTCCTAGTCTTTTAAAGTGTTACGATATGTTTTAATTCCCGAACTTTCCCGCGTGGCAGCCCTAGATCATAGACTAAAATGATGGTTGTGATAACGTCAATTCGAGATGCGTTAACGGTGGTTCAGTTACAGATTTGGTAAGCAAAGGGGCCGTGTTGAATGGATTAGTGTGGCAAATCGCCCGATATGGCGACTTGGTACATTCAAGGCCACTGTGGCGCTATGTGCTGTACTGTCAACGGCGAAACTAGTTTTGCACTTTTGACATTTGCTCGCGCGTCTAAGGAATGAGATGTACATTGTACAGCTGGAAAATTTGATACGTGTAGGTCTAACGATAAGTCTGATATTCATCTGATGCTGACTATATCGTGGGAGTAAAAGAGTACGGTATGTAGAGAATGTAGAGCCATGCCGCGTTTTCTTAACCATTTGGCGTGTTTGCCGGCGGCGCCGTGAAAATTTGCCGCCGTTTACGTCAACAAGCTCCCGTTGTGATCCGCTGAAACATTGAGATCGTGCCTACACACGAATATAATAGATAGGTCGTAGATTTAGATTTCTCGGCGAATTAACGAGTGTACCAAAGACACAGTCTTCTAAATAAATCAACATAATTGTTATGGTATGGTACTAACTCGATAATCACTGTTTGGGCCATTTTAATATTTCTAACTATTATAAGCAGTTGTAAATTTTAAATGCTAACTGATGCTAAAAATAAGAACGAAAACTGTTTGTTTAGTTAAAAAATTCGACAATACCGCAGCGAGCAGTAAATGATGATAAATGCTTTGATTGTTTGTCTATGGTTACGATGGTAGAATTTGTTGTCTAGGAGCCGTATCTTGTATAGCAATAGCTTCTCTTATATGACAAAATATGTGTTTGCTTGTTGAAATATACGTTTCTGTTGTTAGGCATGTAGAATCAGGTTTAATTTTTTAAAGGTGTTTCCGTGTTTTAAAAGGCAGAGCGATTAATTCTGACATAAATATCGTGGTCAAAGTCCGGATGAGCGACAAACGCCAATTAAAATGACTGATATAGAAATTCGAGTGAATTCAATCTTCAGAACCTGCCATTAAGTTTCCATAATTACAGTTTCAAGCGACCCGTTGAAAGATTGCAATTAACTCTGCTCAGAACTGTTAACCCATATCTACTACTAGTGATCTGTTCATCAAGCGATCAGGAGGCGACACTGTTACAGACATGTTGTTACAAGATCAACATAGCCGACACTTAATATGGGCACATTTCCGCCTGTTCAGATTACTGGTTTGGAGCAAATCACACCCCTTCCTCCACTCTTAATAATATGCCGCATTCATTCCGTTACTGCAAAGTAGGTAAAACACTTCGAATGTGTGTTTAATGTAAGTTATTTTTCTATCGGCTATTAAAATTTCAATGTCAATGTAAATGTTTTAAGGCCTATAAATAACGTATGCAAGTGTATGCCTAAATTATGCAAATATTGAACATAAATTTCGGAAGTGAAAATGAAAGGTGACAAGGGATACAAATATTGGAATCAAAATATATTTAGTACATACTGACTTCAAATATGGTAATGAAAAAGTGTGTTACAGTCATTAGTCGTAAAATCTGTGAATCCTATAAACTGAATTTAATTCAATCGACAATTCAACTTTTTCTTTATATCTTTTTTCTTGTATCTCGGTCTTGATAAATTGGCATCATATTATAATAATATTCTATAGCTTTTCAAATCAAAGATAAACTAACTCATGATCTTATTATAGAATGCTTTTAAAAAATGGTTTAACACCAATGACTGGTGGATTTTAGGAATGGGTTTTTCCCATAATATCTAAGACTATAATTTATTGAAAAATGTGATTTGTTTTGTTTCTTTCAACATACATAATTATGTTAAAATAAAATACGTCTGACCTAGTTAGGTACTTACTTTTTGTGCTATATTATTTTTTTATTTGTTAGACATGTACATAAGTAAAGAATCACAGTCGGCCATTTTTAGAGTGCCGTATCATAAGGAACACGGAATTCTATTACTAAGACTCTCCTGCTCTAATGTATCCTTGTGAACCACGATATTTAGACAGATAGAATCTAACAGAATATGTTGCATCCTTTAAACCAAATGTGTGGAAAATATAAAAAAACTAGCGACCCGCCCTCGCTTCGCTTCGGGTATACCTCTATCTCTATATAATATATGGCTGTGCCCGCGACTTCGTTCGCGTGGACTACAGGATCTTGATTTTTTTTAAACTTAAAAGTAGTCTTAGTTACTCCTTAACATCAGCTACCTGCCATCATATAAGTTAAGTAGGGTGATGGAATGTCCCTAAGTTTCGATCCGAGTAAAACTGACAAATAAAGACAGTTGCATCAAAATTTTATCATAAATTAGATTTAGATTTCCGCAGAAATGAGGAATTTTCCCGCCGTAAAAAGTAGCCTGTGACCGTGTCTAGAATCCTATTTTTAAATGAACCAAGTCTTATAAAAATCCGTTCAGACGTTAAGGCGTGAATAAGGTAAACTATTAAAACAAATGATTAAAAATCACTAACTTTATTAGTTTTCTGCTTACTGCCTACGCCTTAAGTACGATAGCATGAATATTAATAGCCTTTATCCTTTTCTAGGTTACTATCTATCTCCTAACTAAATTTCATCAAAATCCGTTCAGCCGTTTAGGCATGATAGAGCAAAACTCCCAGCAAAAACCATAAAAAAAATCACAAATTCAATTCAGTTTTCTGCCTACTTCCTACCCCCTAAGTACAATGACGTGATTATTTATAGCCTATAACCATTTCTAGGTTATCATCTATCACCATACCAAATTTCATCAAAATCCGTTCAGCCGTTTAGACGTCAAAGAGCAAAAATCCTAGCAAAAACGACTAAAAATCACTAACTCAGTTTAGTTATCTGCCTACTGCCTACCCCCTAAGAACGATGGCATGATTATTTATAGCCTTTAACCATTTCTAGGTTATTAACTATCACTATACCAAATTTCATCAAAATCCGTTCAGCCGTTTAGAAGTCAAAGAGCAAGTCCTAACAAAAACGACTAAAAATCACTTACTTTATTTAGTTATCTGCCTACTGCCTACCCCCTAAGAACGATGGCGTGATTATTTATAGCCTATAACCATTTCTAAGTTATTAACTATCACTATACCAAATTTCATCAAAATCCGTTCAGCCGTTTAGAAGTCAAAGAGCAAGTCCTAACAAAAACGACTAAAAATCACTTACTTTATTTAGTTATCTGCCTACTGCCTACCCCCTAAGAACGATGGCGTGATTATTTATAGCCTATAACCATTTATAGGTTATAATCTATCATCATACCAAATTTCATCAAAATCCGTTCAGCCGTTTAGACGTCAAAGAGCAAGTCCTAACAAAAACGACTAAAAATCACTGACTCTATTTAGTTATCTGCCTACTGCCTACCCGTTAAGAACGATGGCGTGATTATTTATAGCTTATTACCATTTCTAGGTTATTATCTATCACCATACCAAATTTCATCAAAATCCGTTCAGCCGTTTAGACGTCAAAGAGCAAAAGTTTTAACAAAAACGACTAAAAATCACTAACTCAATTTAGTTATCTGCCTACTGCCTACCCCCTAAGAACGATGGCGTGATTATTTATAGCCTATAACCATTTCTAGGTTATCATCTTTCACCATACCAAATTTCATCAAAATCCGTTCAGCCGTTTAGGCGTGAAAGAGTAACAGACAGACAGACAGACAGACAGACAGACAGACAGACAGAGTTACTTTCGCATTTATAATATTAGTAAGGATGGTGCTCTTATAACAGACAGACTTATGCTTTTTATCGTTTTTACGTACAATATTAACAATAACAACAGAGCTTGTTTGGTACGGAACCCTTCGCTTGCAAGTTCGACTAGCGCTTAGTAATTTTTTTTTGTGTTAAAGTTGGTTGAACTTTTGGCGACAACGTGGGCGTTGGTTCAAATGGGCTTTTAAAAACATTACCCTACTTGACCAACAATGGCAATGAGAAACAAAACGCATAAAAGCACATTAATTAGCAACATTTTCATGATTAACACGAAAAATCTTCATTGATAATATGATAATCGTTGTCATTAAACCTTCTTGTATAGGTACTTTTGTTAATCACGAGATTCTCTCGGCTAACAAGAGAAATATGTCTATTAATTAAATAAGCTTTATTTAAAAAGTTTCTGAAATCTTCTTTCGGTCTTTGACCAGGAAAAAACTGTTATACAGTAAATATTTGAATAATAATATAGCTAGTACGAATGTAATATATAAGAGCTATGAAATCTAATAGGTAGAAGATATTGCATGTCTACATTGATTGCAATAGCACGAGCTTTCAACGCAGCATAGGCCAGATGTTGAGCAATGCCCAACATCAAACCCAAACGCGGTCAAATACTCACCTTTATTAGCACAAAAAACTACGGGCAATTTTCTTCACCGCCACTGTAGTAGTAGTAGAAAATGAATTTCGTGCGCAAGAGTGTCTACTCATACTATACTCACGCAAGCAACGTCTGGGCAGCGCAGATCAAATGTACCGTAATGTGTGGTAACTTGAGAAGCGATAGAGCTGACCGGTAAAATGTGTAATGCGACGGTGATTCTGTTGGCCCGTTTCTGTGTTTAGGGTCCGATCCTTACGGTTTATTGTAATATTATGGTTGACGATTAAGTATTTGAGTTTGTGGTATTGGTCAAGTTTTTATAAAAAAAATTAAAGGATTTGAGGGAGCAGAACTTAATGTACCGAGTATTTGAGAGATTTCGATTTTATAAAATGTTAGCTGAATAAGTACCTTGAAATATGATTAGTTATGTATTAAGTAGCCTGGGCTTTACCCAACTATGACGTGTCACATATAGACATACTTTTTATACTAAATTTTCCTCTCGGCGGTATGATGAGTTCGCAAAGGCTTATGACCTTTGTAAACAAAATAAAGTTCGAAGTTTATGAGTGTCAAGTGGCTGGTCCAATGCCTCTGTATAGGCATCATATTAATCATAGATGATATTGAAATCCCACAGCAGGACTGTTTAAGATGTGAATTATCTTGTTACACTATACAGCCAGTAATCAGAAAATAAAACAGCGCAGAGAAAGAACTATGCCGCTTCTACACATTTTTACACCTGCCAACCAGCGGAGCACGACATTTGAAATTAAAAATATAACGGAGACGCGATCTCTTATAAACAATTGTTCCGATTTTCCTTGGAAATTAATGCAACATCGCTCTCATTAACCGACAGTGGAGCGCTTTATGATAAGTGCCGGTGATAAACGACCGAATGTTAGTTGTGTTCGCTTCAAATCATTTGGTATACATTTTTGTATTGATAGAGGCTCTCGCTAAGCTGGTGGGTTCTTTTTTAAAAGACGTTGACTTTTCACATTGTCAGTTTTTCTCCCTTTTAGTGTGTTGAGTGATATGCGTACATTGAACCCATAATATGAGCACAAATCAAATAGGGCAGAAACGTTACTTATCCTACGTAAAAATGAGGCAATTTTCTCTTTTTTTTCACTAATTTTATGAATTGAATACTGTTTGATATATATGACAAAAGGATACAATATGGTGCGGTACGATGTGGTGAAAACATTGCATAGTAGCATTGATCAATAGAAATAAAACTAATTTTACGGATTAAACTCGCGTGTATTGATATTCTAAACATTATTTAGAGATCCGACGTTTCGAGCTCTTTACAGCGCTCGTGGTCACGGCTAAAACGGACGGGAAGGTCTTTACCAATTCCAAATGTGTAGTGCTCGCGCAAATAATAGACAATACTATTGATCAAAAGGTTAGGTACGGAACCATTAAAGCAATCGATTCACACTTCGCCGGTTATTCACCGCGCTTCTAAGATCTGCTTCCCTAGATATACCTTTAATCGTCATTATTGTTCCTCGCAACAATGATATATTGTGTTTCAAAAATACTCATGACATTTACAGTCTATAAAGTATGCTGAAGCCTTCGATAAATAGGTAGCTATCTAGCTTTTTTGTCATTTGCCTTTAATGACGTCTCCGCATGACTTGATCGAGAAAATAACTTTGAAAAAGGCAAGCTTTGTCAATAAGAAACATTCATACATACATAAAATCACGCCTTTTTCCCAGAGGGGTAGGCAGAGATCACTTCTAGCGATCCACTTTTCACCTCTGTGGGAAACGTGACGTGACGGGTTGTGGACCACGTCGCCGCCATTTTGCCTTGTGCATTGTTTTAACAAGGTCATTGCGTTCCCACGAGTAGCAAGGATATATGACGGGGGAAGGAAAAGGGGAGGAAGGATACTATCGCCTCGGATGATTTGGACTGAGTCGATAGTAGCTCGAGGAGCCGGGGTCGCTTACCCGTATACCGTTCACCAACCACCGGACAGATAGTTGTGACTGGTATCCCCTGACTATACAAACGACTATACAAACGACGAAAGAA
Organism: Maruca vitrata; assembly: GCA_039566165.1. NCBI lineage: Eukaryota > Metazoa > Arthropoda > Insecta > Lepidoptera > Crambidae > Maruca > Maruca vitrata. Next base: position 11,459,997 of record CM076923.1, read on the forward strand.
ACATTCAGACTCATGTATAAACTTAATTGGCCAATTAATTAAGGCAATGACAAGTTGGGGCATTTATCGTAGCCAAATATGGGATCCTTCTAAATGGGGTGATGTTTGTTAATGGAATTTGCAAATTGAATAAATGAATGATTTATTTGAAATGTCACTTAAATGCCGGTTGTTAAGTTGCACATTTATCTCGGATATTCTCGGATTATTTATTCGGTAAAAAATGGAAGTATGGCCTGAAGATAAAGATGTCCTAACTTTGAATACTGGGTACTAGGCCGATTCTCCAAACCAGATTTTTTTTTACAGAGAGAGAGGACAGTTACATATCTTAATGGGTGATAAGTTAACAAAAGAAGAAAGTATTTCAAAATCTTGTCGCCATTTTGTTACCATAGAAACATGGTTAAATTAACCACCAGATAGCATTCCCGTATATACGAAATAAAGAACCCTAGGCTTTGCGGAGAGGAGATACGAGAGACAGATTTTCAGAAATACTTATTGTTATTTTTTATTCTTGTATCGGCTGATATTAACTGGCTCGGTGCAGCAGTGGTTAGTGACCCATGGTCACTATCTACGGTTCCAAGAGTGGTGGGTTCGATTCCCACCCGGGACAAATATTTGTGTGACGAACATCGGTGTTTGTTCCATGTCTGGGTATGTTATTAAATACATTTAAGTGTATTTGTGTATCCACTGCTGTTTCTGATATCTGTAACATAAGCGCTTAAGCTACTTACCACGGGATCAGATCAATGTATGTGATCATGTGTAATAATTATTGGTATCGGAAGCAATCGAAGGGGCGGACAGAGATGCCTATTTTTAAAAAGAATTATAATGATCCTCACAATGAGACCTGCTCGGATGACGAGTCAAACATTAGCCTTTTTGAGGACACGCATGAATTATTTATGATACAGTACGATCACCTAACTGTAGATGACAATGTTAAGATCAACGCGACTACTGTTGAAACCAGTATTGACTGTTCGATTCATTATCACTGATGAATTTTTGTTTTCAATGTCTTGAATTATCTCTGAATATCTTATTTAAAAAATACATTTGTAATATATTTGAAATAAAACTAATTTTACGGATTAAACTCGCGTGTATTGTTATTCTAAACATATTATTTAGAGACCCGACGTTTTGAGCTTTTTACAGCACTCGTGGTCATGGGCAAGACTGTAGTGTTCGCGCAAATAATAGACAATACTAAATTATATGTATTTTTAATTGTAAAGTAAAATTATTTCTAGATTACTAAAATAACCAATAATCTATCAAGTTTGTAGATTTATGTTGTCTGTATGAAAAAAATGTGGACAAATGGGACATGCTCAACTAAAATAGTTCTTCTTAATGCTTATTGTACGTACAGATAGTTCAGCCTTAAACAAGATTCGAATCGACGTGTGCACCCGTAAATACTCTACCATCTGATCATCATCGTTTCCACTCTCCCATTTATTGCAGTAAAACCAACACATCCCAAGTGCGCGCTATCGATCGATCATAAATAAACGTGTAAGCAGGTTATCACAGGTCTTAAACCATTGTGACACGTTATCAGCTGTGTCTAGGTGGTCATTTATTTCTTTAATGTCGCCATCGGTCTTGTGGACGAGTCTCTTTGTTGCTTATGTGACGTGCGATAATGCGCTTTGAAACAAAACAAAATAGTTTAGCCACCCGCATGAGGCGATGTATTCATTTGTTTTATTTATTCGAGTTTGAATAACTCATTTAACCGACTACGGCTTCCAAGGCTAGTGCTTCCCAGTGGAAGGAGTTATGATTTTGCCAATCTGTGGTGGCAATATTTGTCATGCGATTTCGAACTCAATAAATTTATTATTGGGACAAAACATAGAACTGATACAAATCATCATCATCATCATCATCATCAGCCCATTCCTGTCCACTGCTGGTCATAGGCCTCCCCAAATGAACGCCACTTCTCTCTCTCCTCGGCCACTCGCATCCAGCTCTTACCAGCCGTACTGCGCAGATCGTCACACCACCTGGCCTGCGGGCATCCTACACTACATTTACCGAGACGCGGTATCCACTCCAGAACTGGTACAAATAAGTGGTGAAAAATACAATATTCTATTTACGCACATCTTTTATACCTAATAGTGATCTAATACTGCGAAACTACAATTACGACAACTGGCTTGTCAGTCAGATGAATATATATTTTTTAATCTTTATCATATCGTCGTTTAAATATCGGCGAAATAAGCTTGACCGTTCATTTGTAAGTAAAACGCATACAATAAATTGTGTTATTACCATTCAAAATCTCCAAAGGTAAAAGCAATATGCCTTTACAACTTTTACTTCGTAAAAAAACGGCCGTTAATTAAATAAACATCATAATCATTTTATCATCCATCCATTCAAGTAATTGTTTTACAAAACGTGAACTCAGCTAGACAATAAGAATGCTTTTAAACGATGTAATCTTATAAACGGCGATCTACAAAGCAAAAGTACGTTGGGCAGGTGTAAATAATTTATCCATTGTAACAAGACGTTTAATCTTTTTTCATCGACGAAATATGTTAGCCATTACTTACTAGTGTTTCACAACGTTCAATCGTTAATCGAATAATCTCTCGAGTCTACATTCCAATCGAATTAATATGTAGTAAAGGTTGTATGCAAAACGCTTTTGGATTTGTTGAAAATTCAGTTTTAATATTATGTGTGATCAATATATTATGTACATTGCAGTTTAATAACTTATTTATCTTATAGTGTGTAAAAAACTTAATATTCTAGCACATTTTAATTTTATAATATTTATTGGTTAATGTCTTAATACCGCATAGATTAAACCATTTACATGAGACCGTTCAAAACGCTATAGCTACTAAACAAGTAATGTATGTTTTACTGTAGATTACAAAATTGTATTCCAACCCGAATAATCGATTTGAGTGGAAATTTGTAAACTATGGTTATGCGACTATCGATTTTGCGACTACCAACACTATCATGTCGAGGGAGGGACATAGGTCGTAAAAACTAGTAATTGCGCATGATTATACGTCTGCCTACTAGTTGCTGTACACCCACACAGCTCGCTCATTTGATTAGGAATAGCTGAATCAGTGTAACCGTATGCCATTAGAGGTTTCATTCAACGGCTCTAGCTAGCTGAGGGAAAAACAAGTGATTAAAATGTGTGATTTAATTGTTTTTCTGATATTCTCTCCAATGTTTGTTTACTAGTTGGATTTTTAAGCATTGATTCATTTTCGCAAAGTGTTTAACTTCATTTTAGACACAACCAAGACACGAGAAACAAGACAAAAACTGCCACCTCTGTCTTTGTGTGGCATTAATATGTACCATTTATCTTCATGTAGTTTTGAGCATCAACGTTATTGGTTTCACATATGGAACACATATTTTAGAACTTTTTGTACAGACACAGACTTTGTAGAAACAACACAAAACGAAGTACCTATATGTTGAACAACGGTTGAATAGAATTACACGTCTGTGTTTTACCAAATTATAATATGAATTTTAAACCGCTGTAAAGTCGAGTGGATGTGCAACGGAATCGTAAAGTTTAGGTTAATGATCACTACTGATGATTCTCAGGATAAGACAATAACCAACAATGATATAAGTGATGCGAACGAAGCTTGATTTCAAATACAATAAAAAGTTTTTAAGATAATTATTCCCTTTGTTAGTTTTATGTATGTGTAAAGCAAATCTTTTTGCGTAATCTTGAAAATATGTTTGATGTCCTGCCGCTTCTTTTTTGCGTACTATTAAAACTATATCTCTTTCTTTAATTTATATATTCTATGGTTATGTTGCTCATAAATTGTTCTTAAAATTAAGAAGCTCTGCTAAACATAATAATGACTTTCGATTTCTTCGGTTAATGAAGATCAGATTGCGAAGATTTTTGTTCCTTAATTTTTATATCTACTCGTACTCTGTAATAAACGTAAGAGATAAGTCACAGGAACAATTACTTAACCTCATAGCACTACGTTTACCTCTGCTAATTATTCTTCATGTTACGACAAAGGAATTGTTTTTGAAGCGTTGATACTTACATTTAATTTAATCCGCAATGCAATCATATCATCAGCCTATATGTGTCCCCACTGTTGGGGTACGAGATTACCCTAAACTAGAGCCATCATCAGGCCTTAGTCAACCACCCTGGTCAAGTGCGGGTTGGTCGACATCACACACCTCAGAATTTCTTTCTCTAGGTTTCCTATCAATGCTTTTTATTCACTGTAAGAGCCGAACATGTATTGTTATATTAATTTTAAATTCGAAAACACATTAGTACGTGGCGGGGTTTGAACTGGCGACCTCTTGCATGGAAAGCGACGGCCTTAGCCACTCGGCCATCAACGCTCTCCACATGGGCTTACTAATCGCAGTTTGACCGTGACGCCTGTGGGAATATCATTATCTATCATTGAGTGCAATATCACTCTGTAACAGTAACAACGAGACTACTAATTTAGATAAATGAAATCATAGATAGATTAGGTTGAGCGTGTCTTACAATTAAAGTACGCTTTGCCAAGCCGCATAAAGATTGATTGTGATAGCTATTCCTAAATATTAATTACGCCTTGCTTATTGCAGCGTATGTAGCGGTGTAAAGATGGTAATTGATAATGGCGGTTTTATAAGCATCCGTATACAGTTTACGAAGTATGCTCATTCATGCTCACATAGATACACTCACGTCAAGAACAAGAAAACTTATATATATTTTTAAAAACTTGCGTCATGTCGCCGATGAAAAAATAATAAAAACCACCTATATTGCACTGTGCCAATCCATATTATCCTATTGCATAGCATCATGGGGTGGAGCCACTAAATCGCAAATGGTCTACTTAGAGAGAGCACAAAGAGCCGTCTTAAAGGTCTGTTATTTCCTTCCGTTCTTCCATCCAACCTCTGATTTATACCAAAAAGCTAAAGTACTTACAGTACGTCAACTATTCGTACAACAAATTATTCTGAAACAACATTCCTGTACAATCTATGACCCGCTTTTAAACGTAAACAAACGTCGTAAAAATAAAATTTGTAAATTAATAGTTCACAACTCGCGGATTTCGGAAAGGTTCTTTTATGTTCTAGGCCCGCACTTATATAACAAGCTCAACTCTACATTGCCAGTTTATTCACTTCCGAGGAATCACTGTAAACTCAAAATCTCAGAGTGGCTACTTAGCTTATCATACATAGAGACGGAAAACCTCCTTTGCTTCCCTTCTTAATTACCTATTGAACAAAACTTCCAAAAGTACACGAGATTTATAATTTATATAAACACGTACGCAAGCATCATATAAACACACGCACACGCACACCCACACACCCACACACACACACACATACACACATACACACACACACACACCTTACCTTACCTCTACTCACACGCTATCCCCTCTGACTCGAATTTTGTTTTTGTATAATCAGTTATTTTCTTTATCTGCTGTCTTCTCATTGTTATTATAGAGATTTAGAGTATTTTAAGTAAATCCGTGTACAAAATCCTTGAGGCTGGAGCCTGGTAATCTGTAAGACAGGTTTTTCCTAGTACAGATACCAGTCTCTCACAATGTATGCTGATGACATTATACTTCATTATGTACCCCAAAAGCTATATTGTGAAAGAAAATAAATGATATTATTATTATTATTATTATTATTATTATGCCTCATTGCAATTGGTACTAGGAATGTATAGGCATGGTTATGCCTTTTAAGCAACAACATATTATCAAATAAACGCAGAAATGTATGGATGGTGTACTGTCCTAAACGTTGGGTTAAAAATGAAAAAAACATCTTAAAATGTGTATGTAAGTAAAAGTCTATTTGAACTCACTCAATGCGTTTGCCTTTTGGTACATAATTTCAGATAACATTTTGTATTACACAAGCATTTTAAAACGAAATTGAATTAAGAAAAAGTAAGAAAAATATTTATTGAACTGACCGATTCGAAAATCTGACTGCTACATATAAACGGAGATAATATCTTAAAGATCGAGTGCACAATGTCGGCTTTATTGATACAACTTGTAATGAAATTTTATTATTGTAATTTGTACGGGTGAAAGCGTTGCGTGATTATTGTATTAAGCCTCCAAATTGTCTACAGATTGTTAAATGTTGCCATCTGGGTCGGTTAAAGCAAACAAAAAATGAAATACCTTTTGAAATTTTTTATTTATTTATTTATATAGTAAACTAGTGACCTGTAGCGGTACCATAAGTTGGCATCGAAAACTTACGTACGTTAAAAACCTATCGAGTTGTTTTTTTCATACGACCGATTTTAGTTCTTAGCGTAACCACCAGGGGAGCTGTACAAGTTTTTCATAGACATATTTACGTAGGCGATATCGAGTCCGTAACTTTTAAACTCATGGTAGCGCTACTGCCCTCACTTTGCAACGGGTTACCCTTTCTTACCGGATGCCTACGTCATAACATCTACCTGAATGGCATTTCAGCCCCATCCTTCAAGTGGTTTGGGCTGTGCGTTGAGAGATCACTATGTCAGTCAGTCACCTTTGAGTTATATATTTTACTAGTGACCCACCCTCGCTTCGCTTCGGGTAAATTTTACATATAAACCTTCCTTAAGAATCACTCTATCTATTAAAAAAAACCGCATCAAAATCCGTTGCGTAGTTTTAAAGATCTAAGCATACATACGGACATACAGCGAAAGCGACTTTGTTTTATACTATGTATTGAAGACTGCAGTAACACTACCAACTTACCACTTGTTGTTAATTTAAAACTAAACGAAAGTATTAGTTGTGAAATAATTATTATGATTATGGATATTAGGAATGTATTCGATATTATGTCTATTGTACAAATGTATGTTATATCTGAGCATATTACCTACACTCTAGGTAGTGTTGTTTAAACTACGAAATAATAATTTAAAGCTTACCAGTTGTAAGCCATGTTCCTGCGTTTGATCTTAATCTTACTAATTCATCATCATCATCATCATCTTCGCGATTTCCCGGTTGCATCCTTGCGGAGCCCGGGGTCCGCTTTCCTACTCCTAGCTCTCCACTTCGCACGGTCTTCGGCATCCTTTACGGAGAGTTTGTTGGCACGCATGTCATCCACTACGACGTCAAGCCAGGCCTTCTTGGGCCTTCCCCTTCTGCCGGGACCCGGCGGTAGCGACATGGCTAGACACTTGTTCCCTACGTAGTTTGCCGGTTTCCGTAAAACATGACCGTACCAACGTAGGCGGCACTCTTGCAGTTTATCAGCGATGTCTCGGGCATGAAGGCTGCCGCGAATACGGGAGTTCTTTACGCGATCAGCTCGCGTAACTCCCGACATCCAGCGCAGCATCTTCATCTCCGTGACCCGCAGTTCCTGCTTGTGCCGCTCAAGTAATGGCCATGCTTCACTACCATATAAGAGAACAGGCCTAATGATGGATTTATAGACCTGTCCCTTCAGTTTAACCGGCATTTTAGGGTCGCAAGTGACGCCGCTCACCTCCCGCCATTTATCCCAAGCAGCAGCAATGCGTGCCTTGACGTCGGAGTCGATGTCGCCGTTCGCGTGGAGTACAGATCCCAGATACTTGAACCGGTCCGTGCGCTCGACCGTGTCTTCGCCTATGCGGACGGACATGGGATCTGTAGTGTTGCAGGCCAAGTACTCTGTCTTCGCCACGTTGAGTTTCAGACCCCCGTTCTCAAGCGATTCCTTCCATGTGTTAACACGTCTCACCAGCCGTCCCCTGTCCGAGTCCACCAGCGCGATATCGTCAGCATACATAAGTAGCCATGGTGGCTGCTCATGGTGGTCTCTGATGCTGTCTGACAATACGTCTAATATCAGGCTGAAGAGGAACGGACTCAGGACGGAGCCTTGGTGTACTCCGACGGTTATACGGAAGGGCAAAGTGTCGCCAACAGCGGTCCTAACTACAGAATCGGAATCACAGTACATGTCTCTAATGATATCAACATACGTTTCTGGCACTCCCTTGGACCTCAGGGCCCACCAAATCATCGCACGCGGAACACAGTCGAAGGCCTTCTCCATGTCCAGAAATAGGAAGTGGAGAGGCGTGTTCTTCGTCCTGTATTTCTCCATGATGATTCTTAGGGCAAAAACGGGGTCCATAGTCCCGTGACCGGGGCGGAAACCATATTGACATCCAGAGACAGTGCACTCTGACGGATTCGAGAGTCTACTATCCGCTCGAATAGTTTCATGGTGTGGGACATGACCTTTATACCGCGATAACTACCGCACTCTTGCACTGATCCCTTGCCCTTGAAGACCGGGGTGATAACACTCAGTCTCCATTGGCGAGGAATCCTGCCGGTGCTGAGTATGCGGTTATAAAGGTCAGTTAGGATGCCCACACCACGACCACCCATTGCCTTCCAGGCTTCGATGGGGACTCCATCGGCTCCGACAGCTTTCCGATTCTTCATGCGGCGAAGAGCATTCTCTACTTCTTCAGGCGTTACCGGTGGCACAAGTCCAAGATTCGGAGGGAGGTCCGGTGGCTGCACTTCTCTATGCTGTTTATTTAACAGCTCGTGGAAGTAAGAGCGCCATCTCTCATTCACCGCGAGGTCCTCGCATAGTAGGTCACCGTGAGGGTCTTTAACACAGCGGCACTTGGAGATATCCTGTGCCGCTTTGACCCTAGAACGTGCCAATCTATAGATAAGCTTCTGCCCCTCAGACGATTCCAGCCTATCGTAGAGCGGCTGTAGGTGGGCTCGCCTGGCTCTGGCAACAGCTTTCTTTGTTGCACGTTTTGCGGACCTGTATGCGTCGCGATCTTCGGGAGAGTTGGACGCTTGCCACTTTTTAAAGAAGGCTTTCTTCACCCTAGTCTCCCTCTGGACTGCGTCGTTCCACCACCAAGTCTCCTTGTCAAATTTGCGTCCACCCTTAGACGTGCCAAGCACTGACTTCGCCGCTTCGGTTATGGTTGCCTGAATCCTGTCCCAGTGGTTCTGAACTGATTCGCTCTCAGCCCCAGCCCACTTGTCGCCGATAGCTGAGACGAACACCTGGGATTTGTCTTCGTCAAGCCGCCACCACCTTATTTGACGCCGACAGCGCTCAAAGCTTTTGGCTTTGGGCTTCACGCAGAGATCCATGACAAGTAGACGGTGTTGTGCAGTGAGACTCTCTCCGGGTATGACCTTGCAGTTGACTACTTTGCCGATGTGGTGCCCTCTAGTGAGTAGGAAGTCGATCTGGGTAGCGTGCCGCCCACTCCTGTAGGTGATTAAATGTTCAGGCCTCTTCTGGAAAAACGTGTTCACAATAGCCAGGTCGGCAGCCGAACACAACTGGAGGATGTTCTCCCCTTCAGTGTTGCGTCTGCCGAACCCATAGCCACCATGTACACGCTCGAACTCCTCAGGCTCCTCACCCACATGACCGTTCAGATCGCCCCCCAGAACGACTTCCTGAGATGGTGAGATTCCCCGCAGCACCTCTCCAAGTCTATTCCAGAATGAAGTCTTTTCGGTGTCGCTGCAACCAGCCTGTGGAGCGTATGCGCTTATCAAGTGGGTCGTAACCCCTTCGATAAGCACCGTTACGTCCATTAAGCGGTCGCTGTAGCGTTTCACCTCCAACACGTCATCCTGCAACTCCCCGGACAGCACTACCGCAACCCCGTTCTCTCCACTAGGTGCTCCTGTGTAGATCAGCTTGTAGTCATTCCCAATGGCCCGGGATCTGCTGCCTTTCCACCGAGTCTCCTGCAGGAACGCCACTGCCACCCTCCGCCTGGTGAGTACGTCGGCCAGCTCTCTCGCGCGGCCGGTAAGCGTGCCCACGTTCCACGTCGCGAAGCGGAGTTTCCGTGGGGTTGGGGCTAACTTCTTTAGCCGCGTCCGTCCCCAACGCGGTAGCCCTAGCCCACTTGCCACAGGAGTCGGGCGAAACTCCTGCGCGCCGTTTTGCGGCGGCGCCCTATTCCTGGCACTTTTCTTGATATTTCCTTCCATTTAAAGTGGCGTGTTTCACTTTTACGGGAGCGACTGCCGTCCGACCACCCAACCCCGGAGGGAAAGTTGGTGCCAGGGCCTCGTTCGTTGGTCAGCAGGGGTACGTACTTGCACGTGAGGTTGGCTTGGGCCCAAAGATCTTGTTAGGGCCCCATTCCCCCCAATAATCTTACTAATTATATAATACAAATATGGTCTGTTCTACCATTGCGGTCGATGGGCTATAGAGTATTAAATCATTGGTCTTTACTGTGATAAATCGGTTTAACGTGTAAGTTATTTTATGGGTAACAAATCGATGCCGCTTAGTCTAATAATTGATTGCATTGTTTATTTGAACGCTGCATTAAACCAGTCAGGCTTTAGCACTCTCTTTGAAGATTATACCGTAAAGTTTGGATTGGCGAGCTTTTTAAAACCTTATTTTATTATAGCGGAAGTAATTTATGGGAATATTCAATTAAACTTAAAAGCTAATTCATAACACAAAATCACTACAATTTTTTTTGGGATAAATACTTTTTTTTCCTTTATTAGTAACTACTCTTTTAAAACTTATCTTTTATAAGTATGTATGCCTGTAAACCCTAAGACACACCTCGTAAGCTGTATATCAAACACGTCCACAACGTTCAGTGTCGGCTTGGCTCCCAAACCGTTAAAAGATTACCAGCATGTCGTAACATTGGTCAATTAACAGCACTTATTTCACATTTATAAATTCCCCATGGTGAATAAAGGGAGTGCCTGGAGGCTCCTATCTCGAATAAGTATCTAGACTTAACATACCGGAAACCATGTCCAATTATGTCCGTTTGATGCTAAATTTACTGAGAATCGAATCACCGATTTATCTCTCGATAGTGTTCGTATCGGAGCGCGGTTTGAACTCAAAAGGGTTAATAAAGACGTGGAATTTGCTTTATTGCTATCTCCGGAAGCAGAATATTGATGCTTTGATTATCTTTGACTTATTTACATATGGTCCGCCGTTTATATATGAAGAGTTATATATTAATTTACAATGTAAGAATTATTTATTTAAAATAGTTGTATGCGAGAGGTCGCCAATTCAAATTTAAAATTCATATGTACGATTATTCGACGCTTTAACGGCGAGGAACATCGCGAGGGAACCTGCATACCTACGAAGAAATCTCAGGTTGTGTTGACCAACCCGCCCTTGGCAAGAGTGTTTGACTAAGGCCTGATGATGGTCCTAGTTAAGTAGGGACGTATATGGGTTGATGATCAGTACATATCGATGTATTAAAATTAGAATAAGAAAATTATATTATGTAGAGGAGGTTATTTACTGCATATGAGCTTTGTGACTAGGAAGTGCTACTTTAAAGCTAAGCTTTTAGACGATCTTATTTTTCTATGACCGGTAAACAAATTACCTTTGACAGTTGTTTCTAGTCCGACACAAGTGCTTAAGCTTACTGGATCAGATCAATGTATCCGATGTTGTGTAATATTCGTAATTATTATTATTACTATCTACATCGGCAACTCAAAGTAGTATAATCGTTTTAATTTCCTTCTATTTTATCAGCTCTCTTCATCGGCTCATCTACATTATCCCTCCTGGCGCTAAATGACCGTAACACAATAGTTTCTAAGATCGGATTACCGCGATAGAGAGCCTTGTCAAATTGATCCGGTCTATTGGAAACAATTTATCTGAGGACAATTAGCTTAGGCAGACAATGGTGTCTCTGAGTGGAACAAATGTAAATATTCCATTGTGCTCTGAGCGTGATGTCCTAATTGATTTGTGTTCAGTGATTTTGTACAGTTAACTTTATAACTTCATTATTTTGTCAAGCTTTTAAGTTACGTTTATATTTGGCATATATTGTTAATTGATAATATTTTATAGATATGTCTTGGGTGTCAGTTTTTATTACCACAATACTCACGTACAAATACGCGAAGTGATATATTTGGTTATGTTAGTTAGTCGCCTTTTTGAGAGACAACGATTGCAGGTTATAAAATACTTTCAAGAAATGTGTTAGATTAAATTGTTCATAACGCTTTTTGTATATGAATGATAGCATAATATATTTATTTGCATCTTATTGAGTCAAAACCTACAAGAGGTTTAATGTTGCGAACGTAACATGTGTAGAGGTTAACATCCGAGCCGTTATTATTTAAATTATAGATATTTTGTTTTTCTTACTCGATGACTATCAAATTACCAGCTAACATAAATTGGCATACATATGTTATACCTTAAACTTATGATGCTATCAGAACATTTATGGGTAGATATCCTCTGTCCTTATCGACATTATCACACTGTCTAATCTCGAAATAAAATTGTTTTTACTACGCAAAGCTAATAGGTACTAATAAAATGAGAAAGCAGCCAAGAAGTTTGTTCATTCATGAACATTTTGATTCGTATTAGTAGCGTGAATCAGGTTTTAACATAACTGGTTCCGTCATTCGTTGAAACCCACTTTTGAACGAAATCTTATATTCTGTTTGTTAAAGTAAGCATTAACATTAAATGTTGGTTTAATGTTCGATCAATTACGTACTTGTGTTTTTCGTATCGTATTAGAAATATGTACCTATTCTATTTTTACCTTATTTTACCTGCCCACCAATCAAATCAATGTAAGTAAACGATGAATGAAAATGCGTGTAGCATTTTGTGCCTAAAAATATTTATTACTTATAAATATGTATTATTATATTTACCACTTCCTGCTTTCTGGTTTTAAATATTTTACAGTTTTATACGTTTTGATCTCGGAATTCAATGAAGTGGTTTTCTAATGCTCAGTTCAAAGAGATATGGTATCCATAAACAATTTATAGCCAAATTGATTGGTGAGCAAAATAAATGTCGCTTTCACCAAAGTACTTTGAATTCAGCATCCAACAGGAATTATAAATGAAGACCATTTACCGCGTAATATTTCGCAATTAAAACAATATTTTGCTTGTAAACATTGGATAATGGCGTGTTATTGCGGTCTTTTGTCGTTAAGGGCGATTCGAGAGAACATCACAATTCCACTGCCGAATATGGGTGGCATAGAGATTCCCGAGGGCCTACCATGAGTTGGCTATCCAAAACTTACGTACGTTAAAAACCTATCGAGTTGTTTTTTCATACGGCCGATTTTAGTTCTTCGCGTAACCACCAGCGGCGCTGTACAAGTTTTTCATAGACATTTTCACGTAGGCGATATCGAGTGCGTAAATTTTAATCTCATGGTAGCCACACTGTTCAATTGCATTCTTCTTTGAAGTAAAACGTAATTAATAAACTGTTGAACGAACTTAATGATGTAATAGTTTAGACATTTGGTTGAATCTGAAATCAATAACTCTGGCTAACAGGCACGATGGCGTATTGGACAGTGCCCTTGAAACTATCGCCAAGAGTCGTGGATTCGATTCCCAACATTTGTGTGGTGAACATCGGTGTTTGTTCCGTGATTGGATGTGTTATTTATAAATTGTAGTTTATTTTGTAAAAACCTTAACACAAGTGCTAAGCTAGTTACCAAATAAACTGTGCAATCTATTGGATGTTGTGCAATATTTAAAAAGTTGAATGATCTTAATTATTAAATAGTTAAGATATATTTGGTTGAATCTGGAACCAATAAAAAAAATATTGGATTGGTGCCAAAGCACACTTCCAAACACAAAACGGATGTTAAGTAAACGATTATCGATTACGACCGGAGTCGTGAAATGGTCGCCATTGTTAAGATTACGGAATGATAAAGATGTTTGTTGCCATCACAAAATCGGGTGACTGGGTACTGTTCGATTATGGTTATCGTGACTAAAGAAAACCTTTTTAAACGAGCACTTTGGGTTAATAAAGGCTGGATGACGTATTTGGGTAACAGAGCGGTTTGTGTTTCGAAATTGGGCTTATGTACTGTGGGTGGGGTCAAGAGTGTTTTTTTTTTTTATAACAGGCTAACAAGATGACCTCACTCCACCTGATGGTAAGCGGTAGTGAGATCCAAATATGAGGTCGACAGGCACAATAGACCGTATTGAGCATGTCGCACACAGTGTTGAGTGTCTTTGTTGATTCATATATAACTGATCCCGTAAGGTTTTATTCAAATAAAAGTTGAGAGATGAACGTGTTTTCATATAAATATAACATAAAATTACCGGTTTTTTAGTTATGTGTGTCGAAATAAATACTTCCGGTCGTGTAACCTGACGCCTAGAGAAAATTATTAAAAGAAAACCACCCACAAACTAATTTTCGATAAAGAAAAAGGTAGACGTTTGTATGCTACAGACTAGACGATATGAAATATATATTTTTTAAGACATTCGCGTTCCAATATATTTCATAAAGCTCATACACACATACGCACCGGTTATACATACGCACTGTCACACCTTTTTCCTAGAGGCAGGCCTACCTTTTTCAGGTAGGCAGAGATCATTTCCTGCCATGTGCTATGACAATGTTCACTGGGACATTTTTAAACCGCCTTCAATCAACCGTATTTTTAATCTATTGCATAGCTTTTATCGCGGGCTTTGAGCGCGGCGACCGAACCAAGAAATTCCGTAACGAAAAAAACCTCACTATCGTCTAACGTCGTTTCAGTTCGGTAGACTTCGGCACGGTGTTTGTTTGCGTGCGGTTAGACGTATTGTACGACTCTACGAAACTCGCACGAATCGAGACGCGCTGCTCCGAAATCGGACGCATGCAATAGCTATACCGCGGCATTCCCCGAGTGCCACACGTCTTTTTTTTTAATTTATAAAATCGGTTTTTGACATTTCTTTCGTCACTTGTTACAGATAAACGAGAGCCAGTGCAGTGAACCGCGGCTTGTGGAGTGTCCTTACTGTATTATGTGCGGCGCCCGAGCGCCGGTGACTTACATGCCAGTGTTGTGATCGTGGACGATGGTCGGTTGGCGAGCGGAGTGTACTAGTCGGCGGAGATACGGTGCTTGGTGAGTTGGACTATGTTACTACCTGCTTTTGAAGTTTGAACTATGATATAGCAGTTGTTTAACGGACGGTTTTATAAAATTAATTAAAACACAAAATTTACCTAGTTAGATATTGCCTGATCTTATACCTATACGTCTAGGGTACATGTGACTAGTTACATTAATTTACCTATGTATCCTAAGTAAGTTAATATAAAAAAAAAACATAAAATACGTTTATCTGATCCCGTGCTAAGTTGCTTGAGCAGTTGTGTTGTGCAAGTTATAAAAAACAAAAACGCAAATATTTTTTTTAAATAAACTTTACTTAAGTAAATATGTAAATAACCTGGATACGGAATACACGATGTTGTTCATCGCATAAATATGTTTCCTGAGTAGGAATCGAATCAGCGACCAATATCGATTTGCGTTGTCGAGACAGTAGAGCATTCCTCGACCCAGTACTGAGAAATACGTCAAGGGATGTGATTCTGGCATTTACATATTATATGAAAATAATCACACTATTTAATGTAAGCAAAAAAGTTTCTTTTCTCGAAGACTTGCCACAGATGCAAATAATAAATAGGACATGTTAGCGAAGATGAGTTGATGATTTATTCCGAGTAAATGTAAATACATAATCCCACACATCACGATTTGTTCTTCTAAAGTTGTGACAGCGATCTTAGGAACCAGATAATTTATAAACGTATTACTCTAATTAAAATAAAGCCATTAAAATTTATAACACGATCTACTTTAACGCAATGCAATGGCGCCTAAAGGAGTTTACTTTTTAAATTGTTGATTTAATATTGCGTCCACATTTAAAAAATGAGAGTCCATTACCTGTTGACATCTTGTTACGCTGTACTTTAATTCATTCATAGCTGATGTCAGGAATATATTAATTTTAATGAAAGTCGCTTGGGCGGCAAGATATTATTTTCAATTGTAGGTTGATAGTTAATAGTATAACTTAATTAAGGATCTCGCCTAAAGCGTTGGAAGACGTTTCTATCAAGGCAATAGCAGGGCTAGTAATAAATTCTTGATTAATTCACAAGTTTAGACAACTGACGTAGAGATTTCATCTTTTTATTTAATGCACAAATACTTTTTTAAGGTATTTTTCAGTATTATTTTTATTGGTGAAATAATGAGTTACATATTTTGAACATATTATATAACAAAAAAGTGATTTGGAACACTAACTATTAGGAGCTTTTGCATTACATTACACTAATGAGAGAAGAGCTTTACTTATAAGTGGTAATTTCCCACCGCGCAACACCACCACGTGGAGTAGCACCAGGTATATCGCAGTGAACAAATTTTTAAAATTTAATTTATTTAAAAAAAATCCTGTTTAAAATTACATTAGCCGTCTAATACCTCTAGAAGTCATAATGTCCTCTATTCATCTGACCAGACTCTCAAATGTCTGAGCGCTGCAAATACGCCCTCATATATTATAGTGATATTTCACCGCCTGCTTTCAAGTCTTAAACCTAACCACCGCCGGGGGGCGTCGTCATAGTTAGTGATTCCCAACATACGCCATTTGTATCTCTTACTAACATACATATATAGAGACGTATACAGGGTATATTGTGTATAGCACAGGATGGAGTCAGACCGCGTTTCCTTTAAGATGATAACTGTGTAATTTCCTTGTTCTGATTGAAGCCGTTCAATTTAGATTATTGTGCACTGTTGCAGCCCCTATTATATTAACATTTTAATTTTGTTTTACCTGAAATACCTCCTTCTAATTGTAGCAGCTACGTAGCAGCAAAGGCTGAAAAGTAATTCGATTGAATGAAGGTTAGAATTAATGGAATACGATTGTTGAAGATGATTATCATCTAAGAACATACGTATGTATCTACAGACTGTGCCTCAGTGTATATTTTATCAGAAAGTCATATCAAAAATTTACCGTGGGAGTCGGAACGATTTATTTTTGCTTAAAATGTAACATCCATTGTTTTATGATGACTTAAGCGGACATAGGCGGTTTCGTCAATAAAAAACTATGATTTAGGTTTAGCACTCACAAAAGGTCATTAGCACACTTTTCACTTGTGTTCTGGGAATGCACAAAGTTATCTTAATGAATGCCGGTTCACGACACTTCTTCAGTTTGTATGTATTATGCTACAAAGTGATAATACCCGCATGGTTGCTAAGAGCTGAGATAAAGACAATGTAGTTGTGAATGTATCATGCTATAGGACAGAATAACACTGGAACAAGTGGCCAACGCTCTACGTCGTCATTTAATTATTTATAATGCAGTTTGTAACTAAGACCACACTACATACTTTTAAGAAAGAAAGAAAAGAAAACATTTATTGATCATAAATAAGAAAAAAAAAATACAAAACTATTACAAAACATATACATACAAATATATTTATGATCAAAAGGTTCTGCCTCAGCATGTGCCGTAGCAGCCGCAAGGACGCGACGGCGCTGATATTCTGGCAGAACCTTTGAGAAAAAAAAATATGGACGAATACAATTATAACAAATACAATACAAAGAAAAGACAGATACAATACGAAGAAAAAAAAGAATAAAAATAATAATACATGAAACTGGTTTTTTTATGTCAAACAACAAAAGCAGAAACTGTACCAACCATGTTTAATATCAATGTGTTTTAGTGTGTGACTTGTAAACTGTCCTCAAATAAATAAATAAATAAATAATGTTGTCCTACCGATTTCGGTAAGGGTGGCCAAACATATTAAACAGTATTTTCTCTCAAATTCTCCAGCTAAGAGAACTGTGAGTTATAAATAAATCCAACTCTACCAATAATTACTCCCCGTAACCCTAAAAAGTCGATGAATATTTTAAAACAAAAAACAAATTACGAACGTTCTTAACTCGGACTAAAGACCATTAATAACTTTTTGGACCCGCTGAGATTCGCAAAAGAACGCAATTTCCTATTATTTAAGCTTCTTAATTCACACTTTGGATCATTAATATGATTTTCGCACGCATTGTGAGTGGGGGAGGGCTGGAGAGCCTCGGGCGGTGTAGTTTGATTGATGAACCCACATGCGCGTGCCTTCGGAGTTCAAGGAAGAGCTAAAAAGTTGCTTATTAACGGCACCTGTTTGAGGGCCCAGTAAAAAATATAAATAAGTACACTTGATAATAATCAGAAATGTTCTACAAAGCGTGATGAAGCATCTTGCGGGCATGTTGTATGTTAACTGATGATCAGCGGAATCTTTGGTTGGTTGCCTTAAATGTACTTGGGCTTGCCTTTTAACTTAGACTACTCACACACAGCGTATTTTAACCAAATAACGCGCTTCAAACGCGATTAAATACCCTGTGTGCTTAGGGCCTTATATCATAGGCAAGACACAATAAAAAAGCTTTCTTTTTACTTCATTAGTCGACAGACTGCACCAAGATGAGATGTAAAATCATAAGTTGTTCGAGAGTATTTAAGATGTTTTTTTATGAAATCTAAACAATTTAATTAAACACATTTAATAAAAACTTTATCGAGTAACTTGATTAATTATTGTGGTATCAGAGTATTTGAAAAAGTAAAAATTGTAAACAAAAAAAAAACCGCCTTCAAAAACCCGACTCACTAAATATTACAAAATAATATAATACGAACATTTATAATCATCTGGGTATGAATTTTATATGTTGTTGAAGGCGGTGCCGTTTATATTTCATACAGACAAGCACAGAGTGCTTCTTTTTCCTCAAAATTTTGATTGGCACCGCCTTCAAAAACATATAAAATTCATACCCAGATGATTATAAATGTTCGTATTATATTATTTTGTAATGTTTAGTGAGTCGGGTTTTTGAAGGCGGTTTTTTTTTGTTTACAATTTTTTTTCATACTTTTTAGAGTTAAATCTTTTGTTACCCTATTAGTTCAGCTCACCTGTAATACTACTGATATTAAAACTAGTAGTCTTAATATGTATACAGTATTGAAAGAATTATCCTTTTACTCCAAACAATTAAGGAGTTGACCTTCCATCATCAGCTCAGCATCATAACATTATGATTGCAAGAAGCAATGCCAATATCACTTCAGAAAATATATAAAACGCGGTACATGTGCCTATAAAATTTGAGGGTAGCCCTCGATTTCTCCTGGATCTCATCATCAGATCCTAGACTGGTCACCCTATTAGTTCAGCTCACCTATAATGCTACTGATATTATAACTAGTAGTCTTAATATGTATACAGTATTGAAAGAATTATCCTTTTACTCCTAAGTATTAAGAAGTTGACCTTCCATCATCAGCTCAGCATCATAAGATTATGATTTCCAGAAGCAAATGCCAATATAACTTCAGATAATATGCAAAACGCGGTACATGTCCCTATAAAATTTGAGGGTTGCCCTCGATTTCTCCTGGATCTCATCATCAGATCCTAGACTGGTCACCCTATTAGTTTAGCTCACCTATAATGCTACTGATATTATAACTAGTAGTCTTAATATGTATACAGTATTGAAAGAATTATCCCTTTACTCCTTTTACTCCTAAGTATTTAGGAGTTGACCTTCCATCATCAGCTCAGCCTCATAAGATTATGATTTCCAGAAGCAAATGCCAATATAACTTCAGATAATATGCAAAACGCGGTACATGTCCCTATAAAATTTGAGGGTTGCCCTCGATTTCTCCTGGATCCCATCATCAGATCCGGGACTGGTGAAAATGGGACCACCTCGGAAGTAAACTGTATCCAACCAAAAAAAAATTTTTGAAATCCGTCTATAATTGACGAAAATATCGGTGAACATACATAAAAAAAAAAAAAAAAATATTATACATACAGACGAATTGAGAACCTCCTCCTTTTTTTGAAGTCGGTTAAAAATGGTGCCGAATTGACATTTATTTCGTGGTCAGTGATTATTATTAATCTCAAAACATGTTTCTTTATCTAGTTATCTGGCAATATTTTAATAATCTAATGATAAATATATATAACACTTAATATGTCGCTATGCATTCCTAACAGTTTAAATATTTAATATCCATTTTTCTTTCTTTAACTATCACTTTGATATATGTTTGCTAATGATAGTCATCCTTAAAATATTCTTAGTTGAGCACAAAAAAGCTTAGTTATTAGATAAGATAAGTTTATTATAAACTTCCACATGAAAATATACTGTACTGAAATATTCAGTTCGTGTAATAGACATAGTTGTAGTTTTAAGTGACAAGCAAAAGTGCGTTGTGTCTGTTTAACAATTATAAAAAATAGGTATATACTCGGAATCCAACCAACGACCTTTAGGTCAGAGGCCAATGTTCTTATCCAACACCACCGTATGTTGTACTCAAAGAAATAAAGTATTGCGAATGTCTACTAAAAATGGAACCAACATTTTTCAACACGCATTACAAAGTCTCAACCGAGATAAGTTTGCCTTATACTCTCGACATTTGAGATAAGTAATTATTTTCCGCACACGGGCCTTTGAGAACGTATTCAATATTAATCGCGATTTTACACGAAATGTTATTTAAAACTGGCTATAATTAGCAAAAACGAAATTTTAACGAGATCGTATTTGTTCGACGCCCAAATCGAATGAATGGAATTCGTTTTCCCTGTCATGCAGATGGAAAGGATTATTTTTAAAAATGAGAGTAAATAATTAGTGAAATCTCGCTTCATGTTCATGGTTGTCAACGTCAATGATAAAAAGATAATTTTTGAAAAGTAGTTTTTTTTACTTTTGGCTTTGGTAAAATTAATAACACTTCTAAATCTATCTTACTTAAGCAACATTATATTTTGTGTTTTATGTATTATGAAAATTACATAAAGTTCTGGAAAGTTGACTTCATTGTACATAATCTTTGTTCAAATAAAAATATCGTGACATGTTTAAATCTGCAAGCAGTTCTTAATGGTACTTTTCATCCAACATGTTTCATTTAAACCAAATTTACATAATAATACACTGGCGTGATGTTTCACTCTCTTACTGACATACATCAGACGAGGCTATTACTATGTCACTGTGTATGTTCAACACAAAAAATATATGGATCTTAATAGCCAATGCTAACAAACGGCCAATAATTCGCGTTGTTAGCTGTTTACGAGGCAATATTGCGTTAATTCTCTACAAAATACCATTCACAATCGAACTTGCACTATTTTTTTTGCAAATGAAATGAAAGTGCATGACAACGGGCACGCGACTCACGCCAGCATCGCTCGATTAGACGCGTCAAACGATTTCCCCTAATACAAGACCGCTGTGAGGCTGTGGTTTTACAATAGCGGGAAGCGACTGTATTTATACTGCACGCTTGGTAATAAATCTTGGCCCAATGAGTTACCAACACATTTTAATTAATTTAATAGAAATAGTATTGTTAGTAGTAGATATAGTATTGATAGTGGTTTTGGACTTATTCCAAATTACTTTTTGGAATTACGGTTTTTTCAAATAATCGGTGCATCGCATTGCAAAGAGACTATACTCGGATTTGTAATTCAAGATCAAAAAAACTACTACAAGGTTGCCACTGCAATAAAATATTTTTACAATAGTAAATTCAGTTTTTTGCAAAAAACAACCGTATATAACAAATTTATTGGTAATATTAATCCTATGATTTTCATCAGTAATTCCAGTTATTTATATTTCCATAAATGCAAGACGACTTAATAAAAACTTAAACATCGGTTATTTTTGGTAACAAACATGGTATTGTACTTGTAACACTTCAGGGGTTCATAACATTTGGTGCAATAAACTACAAGCTAAGTTAAGAACATACTCGGACGCAATTAATATATTACACGTCATAACTAATCGGGACATAATGCGTAACTGTTCCGAGTGTTCGAATGTTTTTGCTCCGTGGTGATTTTGTTTTGTTTTAAGTTT
This sequence comes from Maruca vitrata, assembly GCA_039566165.1. Taxonomy (NCBI): domain Eukaryota; kingdom Metazoa; phylum Arthropoda; class Insecta; order Lepidoptera; family Crambidae; genus Maruca; species Maruca vitrata. Next base: position 11,481,946 of record CM076923.1, read on the forward strand.
ATGTTTTGTGTTAAGTTTTTGTTGTTTAAATCCGTAACAAAGAAAGTATTTTATTTATCTTCCCGACTCCTCCATATTGCTCAAAATTATGTCTTCTTAAAATTAGTTAGACATGAGTTATTTATAAAGTTTTTTACTAGAAGTTATAATACGTAAGTAATAGTCAGGCTCAATACAATTTTGAAAACGTATCATTTATATCTAAATAATGCATTTAATTATTAGATATAGTATGAACCCTTTACTTTAAGAAATTATTATTTTATACGCCTTAATTATCAATAAGTGATGTTGGCATTAAATAAAATAAAGAATTATATTACGAAAAGGTTGTCGAAACCTGAAATCATCACTTGAGAGTGACATAAGTGACTTTACCACTTTTGACAGTGACGTATCTGTCGTAGTTTTTTTGATCTTGAATTACAAATCCGAGTATAGATGTAATGACAAAATAAAAAAATATTAGCAAATTATAAATATTAAAGGTTATATAAGATTTTAGACTTTCGCGTTCCATTACACTAAAATTAGTCTTTATGGGTCTACACGCGATATTAGGAGTAGCAAATTACATAGCTACTTACTGCCCGACGTTTCGACTGGGTTACACCAATCGTAATCGCGAGCGAACTGAGCTATGTAATTTGCTACTCCTTATATCGCGTGTAGACCCATAAAGACTAATTTTAATTAAAGGTTTTAAGTTTGAAAACAAGTTCCAGTTGTCGCTACCATCCCACTGCCCGCTGACTTCAAGCCTCGCCTTAATAAAGTACCAGCGTTTCACATCTCAAGATTTGAAATTCAAATGATTTTAATGACGATTTAAACGCAACATGCTTGCTCGGTACATGACTCTTGAATGTAGATAAATTTTGATAGTGTTATTTCTACTTGGAAATTGTCTTTTATAATTAAAACGTGCTTAATTTTTTATTATTTTAGACTAAAATATATTTTAGAATAAAATAAAAATCCGTCACCTGCATGTCTTATGTTATATTTTTACGGGTTTATCTTTTTTAAAATAAATAGTATTACATATTTAAGCAAATATTCGATACAACATCAAAAATCCTGCTAGCATAACACACATTTTACCAGGTTTGTGTTAACGCTGAGTCGTTGATGTCTTTTGTATTAAAATGCATCGATTCTTCGTAGTTCGACTTTTTGTGATAATGCATAGGTTTACTTCCGATCAGACACCGACATTTTCAAATTACATACTATGTAACTGCTATTTATGAAAATATTTCATAAGAAAATTAAACATTTGAAAAAGAAAATTGTTAATATTATTGATATTGGACTTTTAAAAAAATATAAAGATTATGCTTTAGGTCTGTTGCTTACTATAGTAAGCATCAGACAGAATGATATATCATTAAAGATAAAACTACAGAAACGGACAAAGGAAAGAAAGAAAGAAAGAAAGAAAGAAAACATTTATTGATCACATACATTTACAAAGTTTAACAAACACACATACAGTAGATGTGATCAATAGGTTCTGCCTCAGCATGTGCTGCAGCGGCTGCTAGGCCGCTACAGCGCTGATATTCTGGCAGAACCTTTATAATTCAAAATAAATAAATACATATACAAGATACAAGAACATAGAAATAAAAGTCAAGAACAAGAAGCTATAGTTAAAGGAACCAAACGACTGTTCAAACATAACAACAAACATTTGTACGTCGACAAATTACATAGTAGCAAGTGCAAATTTTACCCCAAGGCAACCAATACCAATTCTTAGTGGGTACCGTTAAAATCTCACGTGTCAACGTAAAGTTAGTTCCACTACTGTGTTTACATAAGTTGCAATACAAGGGCAGTTGTTATGATGCTCACTTGTCATTATGCTGTCCAGGACGTGTTCTGACGACTTTGTAATACTTATCTAGCACTTATGATGTTTAGCAAAGTGGGTGGGCGTTATGGAAGTCTGTGAACCGTCAAAGTCATAGAGCTCTCACGTACTCCTGACTATATACTGTTGATAGTAAGGATAAGCTGATAGAGATATCTATTCAATAAGTGCAGTATTTTTAGGTAAGTTGTAGTAGAACAGTGGTAGTAGTATTATTGTGCGTACAAACACGTCATAGTCATATCAAACTTGATGAACGAATATGAAATATAGCAAAATTACTCAAGATATGTAATAAATTAACATTTACTTTAAAAAAAAGTTACTTTATCTGTATTTCTCACATCTTCTAAGTTATTATTGATTTTTTAAGGTTAAACCTGGGTAAATAGCAAATCGCAAACATAATTACCTTCTTTACAACATTAGTAAGGATTATTTTTATTTTTCTACATCCGCCCTCGCGACCTCTGACACCTTGTCTATAACAATGCTTTGTTGAGCCTTGAGTGATGGCAACTGTTAACATGAGTTGGCTGTCAGCACCTAGTCAATTAGAGCCGTAGGTCAAGCTTCCATTCGTAGGTCAATAGCCTAGAACTAGCTTTAAGCTGGACAAAATGATTCTCTAAAATGCGCTGTTCAAGTTTTTTGAACGACGTAAATTTTGCTTGTCGTTATAATGGCTAATGAGACTGCTTAACGCTTTGTAACAATTATTATATACGTAGTTGCTCCGCAAACTTTTGATGGACGTTAGTAATCATTAATGAGCCCAAATTAAATACAATACTTACGTTTCATAGAACATGTGTTCCAGATTGAAAAATAACGTTTTCTAGACCTCTAATAGACAAACAAATCCTCTAAAGTCGAAAAATTAGGTTTAACTTTATAAACCTCATCTTTTTAGATTATCTTAGAGTGTGCACCTGTTCTTATTATTTACTTAACATATTGGATACAAGAAGTCTCGCATAAGACAGAAGAGGCGTGCATTTGACAAGAACTACATAGTTCTCCTGGACATTTATCAGTAGGCTGATGATATGATAATAATGATGATGATGAAGATCGCATAACTGTTCTCCAATAATAACTTATTTTGGATCCAGTTTTGTATTCCTAAAAATAAAATAGACGTTTTCCAACCCCTATTTTATTTAACTCCGCATTTTGATGCGCTCTACGCAATAAATAATGTAGTGTAAATGTTATTTTCAGAATTTTAAATGTCTAGTTTTTATTCGAATTCTTGGTAACGGTAAAATATTTATTCTACTGCTAAGTGCTGTCGTAACATTTTAATGTCAGGCCAGGACTCGGGCACATTTCGCAGAATAGTCGCGAGGCAACCTGCTAGTTTTCTCGGGAAACACATAAAACTCTTATAGATTTCTTCGATATCTTTACGTAATGTAAGCTGAGTTTATTGCGATGTAATGTGATGCGATAATTTCCGACGCAACGAAATATCGTCGTTTCGAATCGGGAGGATTCAATAATATTTTATCGGGATATATAACTTTATTACTAATCGACAGTCGTTTGAGAATTATTTAATGCTGGTTCGGATTGTGTGTTTTAATTATTTAAATAATAAAACTAGTCAATGATGTTAAATTTATAATATAATATTTCGATATCCGTCCACATATACGTTGCATACTAAGTACAAAAATATTGTAAACAATAGAAGCAAGTAGATGCAACTCTAAACTGCTTTTCGTTTTAATGTTGTGTGTTGGGTAAGAAGATCTCAAAAAGTGTGTCAAACGTGTTTTATGTTTAGCAGATCGTAAAAAGCATAAACAAATAGTCACATTCCATATTCAATTCGATTTATTTTCGATAGACTTCATAAACTATGTCTTAAGGTTGTAAGGCTTATGTTATTGCGCACGGGATTTATCATATTGATATGATATTAATATGAAATATCCATTTCCTCCCCAGTGTGGATGTATATTTTATGTCCCAATTGGTCAGTCGTTACTCGTTGTGGGAGTCAAATGTGTTATTTATTACACCCAACTTCTGCCCACGCCGGAACATCGGGTCCCACAGTTTGAACATGAGACCTGTGAATAGTTATTTATTACTGAACATTAATTGTGATGTCCATTTACTAAACATACTGCTCATAAATCGATAAATTGACTTATACGGGTACATCGCGATGCGTGTAATTTATGATTTTAATTTCTTCTTTGATCAGCTTAGATGATGATTCGGTTTAGATAATTACTGTACTTGGTTCGGGAAGTTTGATTACTTTGGATGTAATTTGGGAAAAAAGTAGTAGCGGTGTTATTAAATGAGTTCAAATTTTAACATGTAATGTAGATTGCACGCTTGTACTAGAATATCACATCACAGTTAGATGCTGTGATCCATAATTAGCCAACCACGAGCGGGATAATTCAATTTTAGAATAGTGTTTTGATGTATAAAAGAACATAATAAAAATAAAAATATATGAATATGGTGCTCCTTCACCTTGAAATTACTTAACGTTATCTATGTTGTCATGAACATTTTATATTTGAAAAGGTTTATCCCCTAATGTGTGTCCCCAAGTGTACACAAATTGGGAAAATATTTTATCCATTTAAAGTTATGTTAGAGCCTAATACAAGGAAGTGCTAAGTCTTAGAGCTAAACACAACAAAAAATATGATGTTAAGTTTTGAACGTTCACCTAATCACCTAACACAACATAATCATATTCATGCAAAAAAGTGTTTAATGTGAAATGTTGGAAATGCGAAACGATTATAACGAAGCACGTTTGCAAATGGCCCCGTCGTTGTAAACACTCGTCTGCACGAATGCAATTATGTGCAATTATAACAAACTATTTGCAGTGTTTCCGCTATCGTCGGCCACATAAGTTGCGCCTACTTTGTGAAATGGCCCGCTAATGAGTATATGCCCTTAATTTCTCTAATGATATCTAATCGCATCAATTAATAGATGGATTACTTCTTGATGATACGATCGTGAACTTTTTATCGTTTCTTAAAACACGTTAAAGTTGAACATTAAAGATTTAGTCAGAAATTATACTGTTGCGGGAACGGGGTACGTTAAATTCAAGATACGCCAAAAGTCACTAAAAGACAATTAATTTATTTGTCGACTAACAATTACACAATTAAACACTTAAAAACACAATTTAAAAACACTTAATTACAACACTAAATTCGGAACACTAAATTACACTAAAACACTGAATCGCACTAAAACACTGAATTTCACTGAAACTATTCGCAGTTAACGCACTCGATCACTCTTAGTTCGCAGGAGACTGATTCGCTTCGCTTTCCAAATCGGAACTGTCCCGTCGCGTCGTACATCCCGCTTTTATACCCAGTGAGGACGCAGCTCTTCGCGTGGCGTCGAGAATCTTCTCGCGGGGATCGAAATTTCTAGAACTCGCTGGAGCTCGCTCCGACCGACCAGAGTGTGTGACGTAGTATCGTGCAAGCGAATATAGACCTTATCCATACGTCGATAAGACTAATTTCGCTTGCACAGTCTCTCAAGGTCGTAGTATTATTATTACTTTAGAACACTCTAGAGCTCGCTACAACCTACCAGAGTGTGTAGCGTAGTATCGTGCAAGCGAATATAGACCTTATCCATACGACGATAAGACTAATTCCGCTTGCACGGTCTCTCGTGGTCGTAACATTATCCCCCTCTTAGTCATGCTCGTCCCGAGCATCATTTGACCCATGGTAACGAGCCAATCGATCAATGTGAACAATTTTCGGCTTGCCTCTTGTCCCTTGTTTGATCCGATAGGTTAAGTCGTTCAGCCTAGTGATGATCTTGTATGGTCCTTCCCACCTTGGCTGGAACTTCGGTGATTTGCCCTTCTTCCTGAGTGGGTTGTGTAACCAAACCAGACTCCCTTCATCGAAACCGTCGGTGTTGGCTTTGCGGTCGTAACGGGTTTTCATTCTTTCGCTGGATTTTAGACTGCAGTCTCTGACGAGAGCATGTACTTCATCCAGGCGCTTCTGTAGGTCAGCCGCATATTCGGTTACTGGTTTCGGAGCTTCTGGCGGTGTCCCAGTCAACGCGTCTACCGGAAGCCGCATTTCTCTACCGAAGTTTACCATTGCTGGGGTTGCGCTGGTGCTATCGTGGATCGCAGATCGGTAGGACAGCAAGAAAAGCGGTATGTACTGGTCCCAGTCCCGTTGATGCTCGTCCACAACTTTGGCCAAGTGGTTTTCCAACGTTTGGTTGAATCTCTCGACCATGCCATCGGATTGCGGGTGTGCTGGTGTAGTACGGGTCTTATGCATACCCAACAGTTGACAGACCTCCTGGAACAGTGCTGACTCAAAGTTTCTTCCTTGGTCAGAATGTATCTCAAGAGGCACACCAAATCGGCAAATTACCTCGTGGACTAACTTCTTGGCGACCGTCTTTGCTTCTTGATTAGGCGTAGCGAAGACTTCAGGCCACTTTGTGAAGTAATCTTGGACCACAATGATGTACTTGTTTCCCTCATCGGATTCTGGAAAGGGGCCAGCTACATCTACTGCGATTCTTTCCCATGGAGCGCCGACGTTGTACAGCTTGAGTTTGCCCTTACTTCTGGTTTGTGGGCCCTTTACTGATGCGCAAGTCGTACATTTCTTGCACCAGTCTTCGACGTCCTCCCGACAGTGTATCCAGTAGAACCTCTGTCTCAGCTTCTCTAGGGTCTTTTTCACGCCTAAATGTCCCCCGGATACCCCATCGTGTATGTACCTCAGTAGAGAAGCAACTTGTTTACGGGGTACAATCAGCTGTAGTGTCGTTTGATCCCCTTTTGGTGTTTCCCATTTCCTGAAGAGTACTCCATCCTTAATCTCCAAACTGTCCCATTGTGCCCAGTAACTTTTCGTGATGGGGCTTGATGATGCTACATGGCTCCAAGAAGGTTTTTGACCTACTTCTTTCCATTCAAATATTTTCCTCAGGTCACTATCCTCTTTTTGCGCCTTTTTGATAGCGTCTTCGCTCCATTTATTATCAAGTCCCTGGGTGGTAATCATCCGGACTTCTTCTTTAGTCTCCGTCCTAGAGCAATGACTGCAGGCCACAGGACAAGGTCTCCTTGATAGGGCATCGGCATTCAAATGCGTTCTACCACTCCGATGTTCTGTTGTGAAGTTGTACTCCTGTAGTTGCTCTAGCCACCGCGCCACTTGTCCTTCAGGGTTCTTAAACTGCAAGAGCCATTTTAACGCAGCATGATCTGTCCGCAGGGTAAACTGTCTTCCAACGAGATACTTGTTGAAATGCTGTAGAGTCTTCACTACCGCCAACAGTTCCTTACGAGTCACACAGTAGTTCCTTTCAGGTTTTGAAAGTGACTTACTGAAATAGGCGATCACCACTTCCCGTTCACCTTGCTCTTGCGACAGAACTCCGCCTATGCCAGTATTGCTGGCATCGGTGTCCACGATAAACTTTCCTTCTCTGTTCGGGTAGCCAAGTATGGGACTGGTGCAGAGGTGTTCTTTTAATCTGACGAAGGCTTGATCACATTCCGAGTCCCAGGCGAATACTCGTTTATCTTCCGTGAGCCGATGAAGAGGTTTCGCTATATCAGAGAAGTTCTTTACAAAGCGCCGGTAGTATGCGCATAAACCCAAAAATGATCTCACGTCGGTCTTGTTAGCTGGTATAGGCCATTCTTGAACAGCTTTTATCTTCTCTGGGTCAGTCCTTACACCTTTCGATGAAATAATGTGGCCTAAGTAGGCGACTTCCTCCTTGAAAAACGTGCATTTCTTTGGGCTGAGTCTCAAGTTTGCTTCTCGTATTCTGGTGAAAACCTTCCTCAGGTTACTGACATGCTCTGTGAAATTTCGACCCATGACAATGATGTCATCCAGATAGACCAGGCATGCATCACCCAAAAGTCCAACCAGTACCCTTTCCATCAACCGCTCGAATGTCGCCGGAGCGTTGCAAAGACCAAAGGGCATGACGTTGAACTGCCACAATCCATTCCTAGTTCCGGTCGTAAATGCCGTCTTCTCTTTGTCTTCTGGATGGATGTCTACTTGCCAGTAACCACTCTTAAGGTCCACTGTTGAGAACCACTTCATTCCACTCAACATGTCCAGTGTGTCGTCTATACGGGGCAGAGGGTAGCTGTCCTTCTTCGTTGCATTATTCAACAACCGGTAGTCCACACAAAACCTGGTGCTGCCGTCCTTCTTCTTAACCAGGACTACTGGCGAAGACCACGGGCTAGTTGAAGGTTCTATGATGCGGTTCTTCTGCATCTCGGCAACCATGTCTGCTACCTCCTTCTCTTTAGCAAATGGAAGGCGTCTAGGCCGCTGCTTTATTGGTGGCGCGTCTCCCGTGTCTATTCTGTGTTTAACGAGACCTGTCCTTCCCAAATCATGCTCACCCTTCGAAAATATGTCGTTGAAATCGAGTAACAACCTTTTGGCTTGGTGAAGTTCCCGCTCAGAGAGCTTGTCCTTACAATTTGCTAGAAGCGGAGTGACGTCATCTCGTTGACAGGATTCCGGTTCCCGGGCCCTTTTCAGCCTTCTGATGGATTGACCTGCATCGCACCGTCCGATGACACAGTTTCTTCGTAGCTGCACTTCATCTCCGCTAAGATTGATGACTCGCACCAGCGCTCCTTTTCCGGTCATTGCCAGAGTTCTTGCTGTGATCCAACTCGGATGGTCGCCGCAGTTTTCTATGACGACGCTTCGCCCTTGACACGCAGTGTAAGGGAATCTAACTTTGACCAGAGTTTCAGATCTCGGCGGTAGGGTCGTATTTTCCAGGCAGTAAACTGCGCATGATCTCGCTCCCTCTAGGAATACTTCTTGATCGGGAAAACTAAGTACTCCTTTAGCGACGTCTACCACACACTTCTGGTCTCTTAAAAGTCCAATCCGATGATGCAATCGTCCGTGATGTCTGCTACGAGTACACCGTATTCAAAGGTCTGTTCTCCAATGGTTAGCTTCGCCATCGTCTCACCGAAGACGGTAACTGGCTGGCCTGTTGCTGTTTGAAGCTGAACGGATGGTCTCTGATTCCACACAATAGTCCTTTTCAATAGCTCCGGACGCACTATTGTTCTTGAAGCACCGGTGTCAATAGTAAAATGACACGTTACGCTGTTCAGCTGTCCAACCACTGTAAGGTTGTTCCCATTACCAATCTGTGAAACAGTGACGGTAGGGGCTCGATGTTGACCAGCCAGCGCCCGCCCCACGGCCCTGGCTCCTTCTAGTTTAACGACAGCTCTTCTGCATCCACCTGTGTAGAGGACGCTACTGTCGTTCTACGAGGCCATCTTCGCTTGGGGCAACTACTCCGAATATGGCCCCTCTCGCCGCAGCCGTAGCACATCGGACCCAAAGAAGGTTTTTCCTTCACCACAACCTCCCGAAGTCGTTGAGTTCTAGCGTCTTGACGCACGGCTTCCACCTCCAAAGCATGGGCTAGAGCTTCCTGTAAGGTCTGATGATGGCTCAATTTCACGGTGTGTCTGACGTCTGCGTCTCTAATTCCATCACAGAAAGCTTGAGGGATCATTGATTCCACCATTGTCGGGCATGACACGTACGCACGTCTGACTAGCCTTTCGATTTCCGTTGCCCATTGCTGCAGACTCTCACCAGGCTTCTGCTGTCGGTCGCGGAGTTGTGCTCTATACGCGTGTTCCAAGTGTTTGTCGCTGTACCTGCCCTCTAGTGCTCTTTGGAGAGCACCTAAAGTTCTGTTATCCGAAGGCAGGTTTTCCAACGTGAGCAGGGCATCTCCACGAAGAGCTAGAGTCAGAGCTATCAAGGACTCTTCCTCGTTCCACCCCTTTCCTTTAGCCACCGTCTCGAACTGGTACCAAAATGCTGCCCAAGACGTCGTTCCATCGAAGTGGGGTACTTCGATTTTCGGAGAATCCGACACTACCGTAGCACCCCGGGTCCCCACTCTTGCCATTTTGGTATGCAGCTGTCGCATCTCAGCATCCACCTGGCTCAATCGATCCTCGTGTTGGGTGAATCGATCTTCATGTTGGGTGAATCGATCTTCATGTTGGGTGAGTCGATCTTCGTGTTGGGTCAGTCGATCTTCGTGTTGGGTCTTGACGCTTAGCACATCATCCTTGAGAGCATCAATCTGCTTTTCTAATACTTCGTGCTTCTTCTCAATAGCCCCCAACAAACTCTTGCTTAGCTCTTCCTGGCGGCGGGCTAGCTCCTCCAGATGGCGGGCTTGCTCCTCCTGGCGGCGGGCTTGCTCACGGGCTTGCTCCTCTTGGTGACGGGCTTGCTCCTCCTGGCGACGGGCTTGCTCCTCCTGGCGACGGGCTTGCTCCTCCTGGCGACGGGCTTGCTCCTCCTGGCGGCGGGCTTGCTCACGGGCTTGCTCCTCCTGGCGACGGGCATGCTCCTCCTGACGGCTGGCTTGTGTCTGCAGCATTTTAAATAAGTCTGCAAGCTCCACAGGCCCAATTGATGTTTGAATTGATCCCTCCGTTGAAGTGCCTTCACCCTCTTGCAGGGCCGCGGTTTGACTCCTTGTTACTCGACCTTCACTGTCTTCTCGTGGTGTAAGAGGCATCTTGAATCCCACTTCTGACACCAATTGTTGCGGGAACGGGGTACGTTAAATTCAAGATACGCCAAAAGTCACTAAAAGACAATTAATTTATTTGTCGACTAACAATTACACAATTAAACACTTAAAAACACAATTTAAAAACACTTAATTACAACACTAAATTCGGAACACTAAATTACACTAAAACACTGAATCGCACTAAAACACTGAATTTCACTGAAACTATTCGCAGTTAACGCACTCGATCACTCTTAGTTCGCAGGAGACTGATTCGCTTCGCTTTCCAAATCGGAACTGTCCCGTCGCGTCGTACATCCCGCTTTTATACCCAGTGAGGACGCAGCTCTTCGCGTGGCGTCGAGAATCTTCTCGCGGGGATCGAAATTTCTAGAACTCGCTGGAGCTCGCTCCGACCGACCAGAGTGTGTGACGTAGTATCGTGCAAGCGAATATAGACCTTATCCATACGTCGATAAGACTAATTTCGCTTGCACAGTCTCTCAAGGTCGTAGTATTATTATTACTTTAGAACACTCTAGAGCTCGCTACAACCTACCAGAGTGTGTAGCGTAGTATCGTGCAAGCGAATATAGACCTTATCCATACGACGATAAGACTAATTCCGCTTGCACGGTCTCTCGTGGTCGTAACAATACGGTAATATAAAAAAAATATATTTCTATGTCGGAGATTTTACAAACAATATTAGACAATACACCTTGAAATTTTAGTGGTTGTTTTCCCGTGGCAGAACGATTTGCCTTTAGTAATACTATCGAATCATGCAAATAATTCCATGAAAAAAAAAAAATATTTTTTTTCAAATTTTCAAAATAATAATTTTCCAACTCGAAAACGAGAGAAGCTATCGTTCTTTTATAAGATGTGACGTAATCAGGTATTGCTTGCCGCATGAAATCGATGCTTAAAGCTGAAGAAGCTAAGTCAAAAAGCGGTTCGAACGTGCTTTCGAGTTTCGGTTAAACCTTTCGTAAAACCGGCATTTATTGATTTGAACAAAAAAGAACTGCACAAATCTATTGTACTACTAAGATAGAATTATTTTATTGCGGGAAAACAACCACTAAAATTTCATGGTGTATATATTTTTTTAAAATTTATTCCTTTTTCGAAGTATAATATTACTATACATACATACATACATAAAATCACGCCTTATATTACTATATAAATACTTATATATATAGTAAAAACCGGCAAACTTTTTTTGCCATATAAATTATTTCTAAAATGGCTATAAAATAGTGGTGGGTGTTAAAAAAATATGGTTGTATGTATTTTTAATGGCTCATTATAAAAAAATAAACCCTAAAATTACGTCTAAAAATGTAAAGAAAAATTAAGATTAGCCCTTATCACTTAGGGGTTGCCCATTAATCACATGATCTTTTTTTAGCATTTTTTAACCCCCCCCAATTAAGGACCATAATAAAAATGTCTACACCAGGTTGCAAGTTCTTTTTTAATGCCATAACAATAATAATAAACGAAGAGTGTAATCATATGAAAATCGAGCGTTTGACGAAAAAATAAATACACGTGATATCTTACTACAACCCCCTGCTTGTGTTATTTTCGTGATTTTTATCAAACCCCTCCCCCCCCTTTCAAGCCTCACGTGATTGATGGACAACCCCTTAGAGGTATAAAAATATATAGATTTTCAGACCTACTGAATAAGCACATAAAATTTGCTAAAAATCGGTAAAGTTTCGGAGGAGTACGGTAACTAACATTGTGACATAGAAATTTTATATGACAGTTAAATTATATAAAAAGACTGGGCTAATTTTAAACTCACTTACATAGTAATTTCTTGTTAGTACGATAACAGTGATGAATTAACCTTTTAAAAGCATTATGAAAATAAATAAAAAGATACAGCGGAATGTAAAGGTAATAACAAACTGTCAATCGTTAAGATCTGATTGCATTGCCAAATAGGTCGCCTATTTGGTTTGATGGAATAACAACATAGGAACAATGATGACGCTTATATTGATTACAATTCCGTATTTAGCAGTCGTGGCAATTATGAAGCATATACGAACTGCAAATAAAATGTTATTTGTAAAAAGTGACTAGGCAGATTCAGGTACGATTGGATAGAGATAAAAAAACATATGTTTTCATCCTTACCAATATTATTAAGAAAGTAAGTGTGTCTCTTTTGTTTTCACTTTTTAAAACGTGTTGACGAGACTTTTTTTTGATAGAGATGATCACACAACATCATATACAATGTTATGATTCCGAACAAAGTGACTTAACACTGGAAGGATAGTAAAAAAAATATTAGGAGGTTTAAGATAATCATGCGCCTCGCGAGCGCACAATATATTTAGGGTCTCTCTGTCGCCTGAAATGCCTTTTAATTGGGAAAAGCCTACTTTGTTATATAGTTCATACCTTATACTTTTAAATCAATGCAAAATTTTGTTACATTGTGTTAAACAGAAAAAGCTAGACAAAGCTCTATTATCAGTTGATGAATTTATCGTCTTCATCAGCCAATCAACGGATAGAGACAACACTTAACACTATAAACACTTTTGTAATGTTTTTACAAGATATATTGATGACTAGCGGCCGCCCAAAACTTCGTCCACGAAAAATGTTTAAGCAGCAATAATTTATTAAAATAGCCTATAGTATACCTTGTAAAAAATTAGCTATTTATTAGTGAAAGTCCCGTCAAAATTTGTCGAGGCGTTTCTGGGATAAGCGTGAACAAACAGATAGACAGACAAAAATAAATTAAATTGCGCTTTTGTCACTGGTACCCGATATAAATTTATACCCATTTAGTAGAAAGTCGTTATTTTAATATTACGAACAGACAATTCAATTTTATTTAGTTGTATAGAAAAAAAAACATTAATCGTGTCATCAACCCATTATTTTAGCAGCTTAAGTTAAAAATAAATTACTCTTTAAGACTAGATTGTAATCAAATGGCGTATATTATCCATAGGGACGTGCGTCAGAAGAAAAAAAAAAAATCAACCCATTGACATTGACCGTAACTCGCCTCCGTGAAAGCATATTGTACCCAAGCGCTGCGCACACTAGCAAACTAGTTTAACACATTATATTCACATATTTTCACTTATGTAAATACCATCAGCCCCTGTGAACTATGAGATTCCGGTTAGAAATTGCGATTTGTTGTAGACGTCTTCAATTAAGTTTTATGACACTTGTAAAGACAAGAGTTTCGGCAATTAGAAGGAAACTTTGGTCGTTATCTAGTAATTGCTATAGAATTAGTGTTCACTTTGAACGCGTAATTATGAGGTGTTTTCTGTACATCTGGCTGTAAAAGGTGTTTCCACATTTATGTAACATGCATTGTATTTTTTGTGTGTCAATTAAAATAATGTTTTTTTTGTTTCAACAGGTCAAACATGGCGTCAGACATCGCATCACATATATCAAGGACCACATTCGTATGGATAATCTTAGCTTTAGTAAATGTGAGTAGTTTATTTATTAGTAGTATTAGTATATAAGTATTACTCCATGCTAGTATGAGAAAATATGAGAGTAACTGTTTTGTTTTTATAATCAAATCAATACACAAAAAAAAAAAACATAAATAAGGAAACTTTTTAAAAGGTACATGATATACAACGTCTACATAGTGTGTTTAAAAATAATTGGTTCACATACGTTACATTACTTTGGTGCATCGCAAATGATCTATGCAATGCGAAACTCATCATACGTACTCCCCTAGAAAAAGAAAATACTAGATAATGAAGAATAAAAAGGAAAAAAATGTGTATTTCAGTTTACGTCGTACAGAAATACCTACTACCAACTGTGAACCGAGCATTTGCCGGTCGATATATACATAGAAACACTAAGATATATACATAGAAACACTAAGCGTCCGTGTCCAACAAAAAGACGACCTAGTAAACGTTAAGTAAGCAGAATCGAACCGTCCTTGGTGAGGTCGGCATTCGTAGCGAGACGTTGTCACCCAGGGCTGTCGCGGTAATCGAGTTAGCTGCGGTCGGTTAACTTAACGGGTGACTGAGCTTGGTTGGTCTGGTGCCGTAGACAAAGTAACAATATCGAAACGATAACGAAGTTCGAAAAGAATAAAATGCATGGGATTAACCCATTAATTTTGTTCTTTTCGAACTTCGTTATCGTTTCGATATTGTTACTTTGTCTAAGCCCCCTGTGGCGCTAACATGAGTTAGCTATCGAAAACTTACGTACCTTAAAAACCTATCGAGTTGTTTTTTTCATAAAACCGATTTTAGTTCTTAGTGTTACCGCTAGGGCGCTGTAAATTTTTTCATAGACATTATTTACATAGGCGATATTGAGTCTGTTTAAACTCATGGTAGCGTTACAGATCGAAACTAAATTGATACTCTTTTTTTTGGGAATTAACTGAATTTCCGTCTAAACTATACTATAGCTTGCTTGTGAATGAGAGAGTTTAACTGAATTTTGGTTTGGTTAATCGAATCACAGGTGGTAGCTATGATAGAGAAAATTACTGAAGGCTAACTGAATTCCGATCTGGTCGTGATTTTGCCGAACAATTATGCTGGCAGCTGTGAATAAGTGGAATACACGTCTGGTAGGCATATTTTCGAATATGATCAGTCGATCGATGATAAAGCAAAAACGAGTGTGGTATGTTAACCACATTCAGAAACTTTGTCCTAATCCTTATAATGTAATGTTGATATCAGGCATCGTTGGAAGCCTTTATAAGTGGAAAATTACCCTTTTCTCTTACAAAAAAAAATGTACTTATCGTCTCATAAATTTAAAAGTCTCTTAAAAACATAAAGAAAAGTACTTTTCGTCTCATGAATATAAAAGCCTCTTAAATTAAATAGACATTTAATAACCTTCCTTTTAGCCAATTGTCTTAGTACCACTCTACAGCCACTGTACTGGCACGATTAGCCATTTAAAAGCAAACTATTACTGACCAGCCAGCACTCTCGGCACCCCTACAATACTTTCTTGTTCGCAGCCGCAGTATCCGCTCCATTTGCGCGCGCGCACGCGTCCGGCGGCACACATAGCGGACATATCGCACGCCGCAACTGGACCGCGCGGGTAAAAACAAACGGATAGGCCGCGCTGCCGATGCCGAGGGGCGGTTCGATATTTGAAATGGTCGATCAGCTGTTAATGGGCGATCGAATATAACAAAACAATATGGGTAATCTTTGAAATGACTTATGACAAAATTCTAAAAACAATTGAAAACTGGAATGACAGATAAACCGCGCAGCGAATGGCGGAGGCAGTTCGATTTTTGAAATGGTCGATCAGCTGTTAGTGGGCTTTCGAATAAAATAATATGCGTCAGGTTTCATTTTTAAAATGCTCGGCCAGGGGATGAGTTGGACTTACTGACGAAATTCTAAAAACAATTGAAATTAGGAATGACGGATATACCGCGCGGCGAAGAATGAAAATAAATTTATTCAGAGCATTAAGGCAAAATAGTACATAAAAGATACATATGAACTAAAACATATGTATTTCGATTTCATAACTCTCAACGCTATCCATGTCGCATACAGACAGTTATGAGTCGGCAACATCAATAACACCCGTTGAGATCCGATTTTTGATATTTTGATAGCTGTTTCTAATTTTCATTTCATTTCAATTTCATAAGATCACATAAAACAATAGAATCTATGAAGTTATGTCGTAAAAACTTTTTGAGACTTAAAAACGAAGCAAGCCACCCATAATGCAAAAAATCTTTATGACCTGCAATCTTACATGCAATACCGCATCGTTTAAAGTGTCGTAAAATTAGCAAATGCGCTCATAATTCCTTGTCTTCCGATAAATCATCAAGAAGCATGCGCTAATAAGTCTCTGGTGAGCCGGTGCCGTTGGATTTACGACGTGTCGGAAAATCATTAATCATCATGTATTTAGCTCCACATTAATGGTGAACGAATATTGTGTTGTAAGTAATAAACTTTGTACGGCTATTCGTTTTCAATGAATTTAGCTCAGCATTGTACACCGATATAGCTTCTTTGGCTCCTTTTCTAGCTCTATTATGTTTTAAGGTTGATTTATTTCTTTTCTTACGGATTTTTATCTTTAGTAGATAAAATACTGCACGCAATCCCTTATTAGAGGCTTATGTATAAACAAGAAAATTAATAGGTACATGTTATCTATGAAACTGAACTAAGTCTTTTATGGAATTTCTTTTCAAATGTTTCCTGTTTGAAAGATCAGATAAAACAGAATTGCATAATTATACAGCATATCAAATCGAGTTATTTGTCTAATAAGTTTTGTTTGAATGAAGTGGAAAAACATTTATAAGTTTATTATGCAAATTCAGACATATCTGAGTCTAGACTGGTTCAAAAAGATATCGATGAGTTGAATATACCTATTTCATAATATTTTTTCCAATGCAGCTACTAGGCTATTAAAAAAAATCACCTTTTTAAATATGTATTAGATTACATTTCACTGTAGATACCGTTATTCTTTGCTAAGCATTTCTGTTATTTTATTATTGTACCGAAAATAGATCCTCTAACGATTTTAGACATTCGCGTTCGATTACATCAAAAACTTTATTTTATGAGTCAACACGCGATAAAAGAACAGGAACCACCAGTTGAAACGTCGGGAACTCAGTAGCTAACTTACTTCCCGACGTTTCGACTAGATTGCATCAATTATGGTAGCGAGCGAACCTCCTCTATAGATCCTCTTATATAATATACTAGCGGCGCCAGCGACTTCGTTCGCGTTTCCCCCCGTTTTTTAAACATTTTCCATTGTATCTTTGCTGCTATTGGTCGCAGCGTGATGTTAAATAGCCTGAAGCCTTCCTCGATAAATGGTCTATACAACGCAAAAAGATTTTTTCAAATCGAACCAGTAGTTCCTGAGATTAGCGCGTTCAAACAAACAAGCAAACAAACAAACTCTTCAGCTTTATAATATTAGTATAGATTGGTAGATATTTCCTAGCCCCGTTGGAACACAAGGTCCCATCTTAAAGCCTACTTATATCCCATTGTAACATACTAGAAATAATACCAGAAGTTCAGTAAGCCCAGATTGTCTATGACTTTTGCCCTTTATACCATAACAATGCAGCGGTATAATAGCGATCCTATTTGAGATACGAATACATAATTTGCTGTAATAAGATTGGACTATCGTATGAAATTGCTTTACACATTCAATCAGGTGACTTATAGGGTTATAAATTTGTATTGATTGAGTTCGGCATCAATACTGGCCTTCGGGGTGAGGAAAATAGGCGCAATAGGTTCTATTGTGCAGTTTGATTCTGTATAAGAATGTAGAGTATACATTATATCATTAATTCATATTACCTTTCGTATTTATAAGTAACTGAGTGGGTGGTATAAGAACAAAACTCTACCTACTTATCTTGCAGGTGTACCTTATCTTCCGTATTCGAAACCTTTACAGTTAATATCAACCAGTCATTATTTTCATCCAAAGGATGAATTGCTTTAACATACTGTATACAATTTGTGCCAATAACTATAGCTATTTACTCAGTCATGCCTCCCGTAAACAGCCCTGGGGTATCTTGGCATTTCACCATTGAAATAAGGACTCGCACACACGGAAAGTAAGATTGTATAGGCAGAAAGAAAGTTTCATTGAGAAACGTACATTGAAATAAAACTAATTTTACGGATTAAACTCGCGAGTATTGGTATTCTAAACATTATTTAGAGATCCGACGTTTCGAGCTCTTTACAGCGCTCGTGATCACGGTTAAGACTGAAGTTGACAGGTGTCTTTATTAGGAAGTCTAATCGTACATTGCTTTTGATCATTATTACGACACATCCAAAATATGAACGTGAGAATTTATTATTTAAACGATCTAGGCATATCATAATAGTGAGTTTTCTATATATATTATGATGTTAAGCGTATGTTATTGGTTGATAATGTGAACTATCGAGAACGGAGTACCTACTTGACAAATTAATGAGAGTTTTATTTAACTTTAAAAATTGTAAACAAAAAAAAAACCGCCTTCATAAACCCGACTCACTAAAAATTACAAAATAATATAATACGAACATTTATAATCATCTGGGTATGAATTTTATATGTTGTTGAAGGCGGTGCCAATCAAAAATTATAAATGTTCGTATTATATTATTTTGTAATTTTTAGTGAGTCGGGTTTTTGAAGGCGGTTTTTTTTTGTTTACAATTTTTTTTCATACTTTTTAGTGTTAAATTTTTTGTTACCCTATTAGTTCAGCTCACCTGTAATACTACTGATATTATAACTAGTAGTCTTAATATGTATACAGTATTGAAAGAATTATCCTTTTACTCCAAACAATTAAGGAGTTGACCTTCCATCATCAGCTCAGCATCATAACATTATGATTGCAAGAAGCAATGCCAATATGACTTCAGAAAATATATAAAACGCGGTACATGTGCCTATAAAATTTGAGGGTTGCCCTCGATTTCTCATGGATCCCATCATCAGATCCTAGACTGGTCACCCTATTAGTTCAGCTCACCTATAATGCTACTGATATTATAACTAGTAGTCTTAATATGTATACAGTATTGAAAGAATAATCCTTTTACTCCTAAGTATTAAGGAGTTGACCTTCCATCATCAGCTCAGCATCATAAGATTATGATTTCCAGAAGCAAATGCCAATATAACTTCAGATAATATGCAAAACGCGGTACATGTCCCTATAAAATTTGAGGGTTGCCCTCGATTTCTCCTGGATCCCATCATCAGATCCGGGACTGGTGAAAATGGGACCACCTAGGAAGTGAACTGTATCCAACCAAAAAAAAATTTTTGAAATCCGTCTATAATTGACGATAATATCGGTGAAAATACATAAAAAAAAAAAAAAAAAAAAAATATTATACATACAGACGAATTGAGAACCTCCTCCTTTTTTGAAGTCGGTTAAAAATATATGTGATCGATCTTGTCTAATAGAATCCAACCAATTATACGTTACTAATTAACAAGTATGACCTAAGTATACGATAATCCTTCTGCATCAAAAAAGTCTAATCTTCAGAGACGAATTCAAATATTTAGGTCATTTCTTAGGAATTACATCGCATAAGAAATGTTAAGCTAGTTACCAAAATATTACCATATCACCTAACCTATGCTTCCCAAAACCTTAAGTCACGTGACACTTTATGTACGAGTAGTAGCATAGAGTAGTTTTAACCACAAACGCGAACACCTACGTCCTGTACTTCACAGTTAATAGCCCGTGAAACCGTGCGAAGCCGTCAACATGTGACCCATTGTGTGTGTCACGTCCCATCAGCTCAATTATCTACGGCTAATTACAAACCGACCGAGTTTAGAATGCTAGATGTTTCCTACGAGTAATCGGCGTTGTGACTAAACTTCCTTGCCTTGATAGATTTATTGTACGGCGGTCCGATTGGTCGGTGTAGGTTTTGAGATGGAATATCTTAGAATGATCCTGAGTGATTTGCAAAATATGAACAATCGATTTGAAATACTTGACGCTAAATTTGTATTTTTCCGAATCAATCAAAATCTGGGTTTTCAGAATATAAGTGAGGTTTCTCTTGACTACAAAAACAAGAGACTTACTGATTCTACAGCGAGGTGGATAAATTATTATTTCTCTTTCCAGTAGAATAGTATCGATATCGATCGATCTATATCGACTGATTGTGTTTCCCTTTTGTTCATAGCGGTGGCATTGATCAGCCAATTTGCTTACACGCATCATTACTAGATCGAGATTTTATCTAACAAGAATTTCCTTTGTTTTAGAAGAATATAGAGCATTGTCTTCTCGAGCAAGTCACAAAACAAATTCTAATCAACCACTTCAAATGCATCCCTGAAAAGGAAATCGTTTCCAATGTCTTATTAGGCTCTTAACCTTACAACCGTTAATGTAATAGATTTGTTAATTCTGACCTCGTTGCAAGTTTTACCAAACCGTTTGCAAGGATCGTGCCTCATAGAGACTCCTTCAGGAATCTTAAGTCGAGAAAGCAAAGTCTCAGTACCGTACTTCGTTTGCATTTGCTTCTCAGCCTCGAACTTTCCATCACCTTAAATCTTTAGAATCACTTCGCCGTTGTTAGCACATTTCGCTTCAAGGTCACTAGTTTATAGTTTTCGAATGCAGCAGGACTTGCAATTTGCCGTGCATTTCTAATGCATAATGCATCTGTGCTAGACCAACAATAAGATACGAGTGGTTACGTGAGCCGAATGTTAGATCTTTAAAGGCGTGGGTCTATTTTACGCCTAAGCAATGGGTAAGCACTTTCACGCTAAAAACGGAATTATTCCGTGCTACATAAGGTATATTTTAAGGAAGACATTTTGACACATAAAAGGCACATTTTATTCTCATCTTAAAATATTAATTTATCCTTAGCCTTTCTACTTCTAATCAGAAGATCCCAGTGAGCAAGTGTACAGAGCAGCTAGTTCCTTAAAGTATATATTTTTTTAAAAATAGGTATAATCTACGAGGTTGACTGTAGCTATGAAACAATGCATTTTCTATCGTAATTTTCTTAATCCACACAATATAGACAAATTTTACGAGCAAATTAAAATGTACCTCAATTGGCAGGCACGGCATACGAATGTTTTTTGTTTACTCTAGAGATAGGTCCTGAGCGACACATACGTAGTCCTTAACGGTCACGAATTTGCCCATCCGAGGATTCTGATGAATATGCAGATCTCACGATGACGCTATGTCTTGGAATGTTAACGGTCGGTACACTTCCACAATACAGCCAGCCCATCGATTTCAGCCATCGAAAGTAATACGAAGCCGGTTTGCGAAGATCGGATTTGCATCAGAGCACCTTACGCCAGTATTAATTATCGGTAAACACATAAACATCTGATGTACATGGCTCAACCGTTTCTAATTGATTTCAATGGATGCGCCGAGCGCAAACATGTGTCTTCGCTTCATTATTATTTTAATTAGACCGAACTTTTGTATCGTTCACGCTTACTGCAAATAAGAATACATTATGTTTTGGTTGACATTATATTATATATACATATTCATATAAACATATTCTCATTTTGTTGTACTTTAACAGCTACAATCCACGATATAAATCGTTTTCAATTACTTCTGGTAAATGAAGGGTCGTAGGGGTAGTTTATAAAGTTGTACTCACCTATAACTGATGCATGTATGAGAACCTAGATAGAAAGAGTGATTTATGGTTGTTATGTTTTATGCATGTATTTTTGGTGTGTCTCACATTTAAATAAATAATTAAAAATGCAATATTTGATTGACCATTAACTAGTCATTGTAATTATTTAGTTAATTCTGCAATTTGCCTAAGATTCAATAAATTTTAAGGCCATTGGAGCATAAATGTGCAAATTTATAGAACATATTAGATGTGCTTATTCTTTATAGAACCTGTACCTACATACCAGACGATGAAACCATACCGCTTTACTTTCGCATCAAATTTCGCGTTCAAACTGAAACCTGTAGACGGATGACTGTACTTTAATCCGGTAAGTTTCTAGTCTAATATAATTGTTTATCTGTCTTGTTTATGCTTTCCTTCGAAGCGAGATATTATCTCCAGCGCCTGCTGGCTGCGATACAGGTTGTCCACAAGCCGCTTAAAGATATCGCTAGTAATTTATCTAAATAAAACATAGTTCCACCTAGTCCTATCTCCTTGTTTATTCTACCGCACTGAATAAGCTTTAATGCGATGATGGATCGAGCTAGGTCTCCTTTTGACTTGTTGTGATTGGCTGCGTATAGAGATGTCTGAGTGCTAAAACTAGTTTGGGTATGAGCTATATCATTTTTGGGTGTGTTCCGTTGTTTTCGTTAATGGATTTGGTAAAAGTTATGATTGTTTTTTAATAGTTATGGAAAACAAAACTGGTTGTTCTTTGATCATATTATCACTTATATTAGATCCATACTATTTGTAATACAACGAAACGCATAAAAATTGCCTGGAGCTAATTATAATAACCGGATTTAGAATTTTGTCCTAGTAACGATATATTTTTAACACCACTGTAGTCAGATGTTAGTGTGAATTGGCATAATCAGCACACTTTTTACTTATGTATTGGTGATAACATAAACTCAAGCTACCTACGTCATACAAATTCATAGTAAGACTCACTCACGACTAGAAAATCACGATTCTGAGCATTGCATAAATGAATATGAAATATGTTTTTGTATATTTTATTTAGTGTTTGCCTAAGTAGGACCTGAAGGCTTAGAAATACTGGAAGATATCTAGACACGCGGTAGCGTGTCAAGCCAAGTTCAAGATCAAGAAACAGAACTGGCGAGCCGCACCGTGTGTAATATTACACGAACCATTTGGAACCACTTTTGAACCCCTCATAAATCAAAAACTATTTCACATAAACGTATCAAATTTGGCTCATATATTGTGACTTGCGAGATAAATATGTGTTCTAAATTTCATAAGCTTATCTCAAACAGTTATTTAGATATTAATGTCCAAAAATCCTCATTTTTATCATTGACTGACTGACAGATCAAAATTCTAACCCAGTTCCAAATTACCTAGAGAGTTAAAATTTGGTATGCAGATAGGTAATTACATGAATACAAAGGAAAAAATAAAAAACTGGCAATTTTTTAATAATTAGGTTTTTTTTTTATTTTTTTTTTTTTATAAGAGGCTAACAAGATGACCTCACTCCACCTGATGGTAAGCGGTAGTCAGATCCACATATGAGGTCGACAGGCACAATAGACCATGTTGAGCCTGTCGCACTCACCCTGAAAGCCGTGAAAAAGGAGACCACTGCTGCGGTTAGGTTCTATTATGAACGCTTAACATAAATACCTAATTAGTGCCTAATCACGCCTATATACCGGGGAAGGCAGAGCACTAAGTATATATTTAGGTATACATACTTACTTATTTACAATTAAGAGTAGGTACTTATAGTCGGTTTTCATATTTACATATTACTTAGGGTTATACCCCGTAAACGTAGGAAAATACAGTAACTGATTCAATTGTTTTATATTTATAAAGTCTAGTTTTAGTTTTGAATTTGTCCTTTTCAAAGGACCTACGGCGTTACGATGATATATACTTTTCTACAAAAAGTAATGATATCCAATCAAAAACATAAATGTGAAATAAGAGCCAAGTTCAATATTATGATAATTGCCTTGGTTGTTGACTTCAATGACAAAAGAAGTGAGATCTAAATGGGTGCCAAGTTCAATGGTCAACCCTGAAATTTATTTATAAGGAACACTATAACATACCTATCATATCTTCTTATAACATAAGATAATGTATGGTGGTAGCCTATGAAGGTCTGTCTTGGCTAGTTTTTTTAGTTAGTTAGTAGTCTAGTTAGTTGTCTTGGTTAGTTTGGTATTTGTCGGTCGAAAATATGGATTGTTGGTAGAAACTAGCGAGCGAACATAATAATACGTTGGTAGGTTTATAGAAACTAGCCAAGACAGACCTTCATAGGCTACCACCATACATTATCTTATGTTATAAGAAGATATGATAGGTATGTTATAGTGTTCCTTATAAATAAATTTCAGGGTTGACCATTGAACTTGGCACCCATTTAGATCTCACTTCTTTTGTCATTGAAGTCAACAACCAAGGCAATTATCATAATATTGAACTTGGCTCTTATTTCACATTTATGTGTTTGATTGGATGTCTCTTAACAAGATAGGTACTTAATGTTCAAATCTTCGTAAGAACTTACCCAATTTACTTGAATATACCATACAATAGCTCTTGCTAAATAGACTGTGCCTTTTCTTAAAATACACCAATGAAAGAGACGACGAAGTTCTGTTCTTGGACCGGAAATCTCCGTTTGTATCAATCAAAATACTTAACCAAAATAATGCCATTCAAGATGTTCAATCGTTATTATTTATCGGACAATAAAAGTAGCGATTATAATCTGTAAGCCGACTGGCCGATTTAATTACGAGCCCACGCGCTTGAAATTAATTACAGCGATACAATTTTAATTTAAAGAGTTCATTTGGCTAAAAGTAAAAAATATGTTAACTAAATTAGTTTGCGGCGTGTTGTAGTACAAAAGTCAAAGAACAGTTTTTATTTTTGATGACCCTTAAGTCTATGAGAATAAAGCGTATCAAATGCAAAATAATGTTAAACTACTTCGGATGCCAAGTGTACAATGTGTCCGAATGGGCAATTAGTCGGTCATATCCGAGCGGTGATCAAATATGGTAATTTTGTTACTTTAATAAATATCCCCTGCGGTGTGAGATGGTATGCCTCCGGAAGATTACCCAATATACAGCATACTTGTATCTGGAGCGTAAAAAACTTATCTTCATATTTCATTTTACGTACAGATGCTGTGATTTGAAAGGTTACGGTCTTCCTAAGACTCTATGGCTCGATTTAAGTAGTGATGTGGTTTTTAAAACCTTTTGATTGATTTGAAGCGATTATGCAACGCGTGCTTACAGACTTATTCGTTTTATTTAAAGCTGTAGCCCAAACTGATGTGGAAGTAATTTTATTAGCAACTAAGTAAACCCTATACATAGGAATGCGACTATCTTCAATTGTACTCGTATTTATCTTGTAAAACAGTAGATATCGCGCATTTGGTTCAAAAATTATGTTCTTTCTCAAGCCTGGTGTACCAAATTTTATTAAAATCTGATCGGTAGTCGTTCTTTCCGTTTTGGCGTGAAATCACGACAGACTGACTAAGTAACATTTGCATTGATAATATTCGTTTGAATTGAACCATTTCACAACGCGTCATGTATACGCTTCGTCGTCCAATTAAACTCGGTAGCCCAAATCAGATAGAAAATGTTATCTCCAACACTAAAACAGAAGCGACCAATTGCAATCCCTGTCACATCAGCCGAAGGAATCCTGCTATCTCCATAAACCCGAGCTATTTTAATTGATGACGAACAACATTAGAATATTATCTCACATCGATAAGTCGATCTGCTTACATTTGCCGATCCTACAAACAAGATATAAAGTGAATAAGTTTACATTAACACGTCTGTCGCCATCTCAACAGATCATGCGGGTGATAATTTTAATAGTGAGAAAACTGGTAAGTTGTTACAAGTCGGAAAGTGTAATTATGTACTAATTGGGCAGATGGGTTGCTGACAGATGGTGATTCTTCATTGTTACGGGCAAAGTATAGGAATTGTCGAGTAGGCAATCGTCGGTGTTAAAATATAGATACAAACTCTTTTGTGTTTCTAGATAAGACCACAACATTGTACTACTAGATTTGTTTAATGACAGATTTTAATGCGTGAAAACTGTTTCACGTAGCAGTTTACATGAATAGGCTGTTGAATGGTTAAAAAATCGATTACATAAGATAGTAATTACTATTGAAAGTTAGGCATTATCAATATATGTTCCTTAAAATGTCTTTATAGTCAAAGGAATATAATTAAATCGTCATATAAATACGGGGCAATATGATTTTGAGAGCACTGAAATATTAACATTCCCTTTTATATTTACATTGTCAAAACATTCAGTAAAACATGACGACTGCCAAGAAACATTATGATATTCTGTCATTCGATCGCATCCACCATTCCTTACAATAACAATAATTCCCGAGCAATAAACCGACAATATTCCCTTGTTATTCTCAAGAAGACACGTGTCTATACAACTCGTAAAATAACATCTTTCCACAACAACGGCACATAAAACAAAATTGCTTTTGCACACCTCTTCATCTTTGTAATAAACACGTGAGTCGTAGTTATACCTTAGGCCTCAATTTGTAAGTGATTATGTTACCAATACAGCTATAAGACAGATGTTTGAGCTTGAACGTATAATTTGCTCTTCGTAGTCAAGTAGGATACGCCCGCGGGTCTCCACGTGGCATGTCGGCTCAAATTACGACTATTCAAAGTACACGCTAATAGAAAACTTTAATTCTATTCTCATGTCAATAATGATGGTTGGAGTTTTAAAAGCTATTATTATGTGGCCCTCAGCACGTCTTTTCACCTTAATCCGTGGACACACCATTTTGAACCACGTTATATTATTAGATGTAAAACACCTGTTAAAAGTTAATAGTAAATCGTTTTGAATCTGTAAAGTAGCGTTTAATTTGATGTATTCAATTATTCTGCACTAGCCTTTATCATCAACATTGCAATGCATTCTGACCAACTTATTTACAGCGTCGAATTAGGTTAATGAGAGTCAGAAATCTTTAGTTTATTTTCTCTCGCACACAAATCGATGTTCTTCTATGCAAAGGACTCCTGAATTAACATTTTTCATAGGCTTTTCATGTGAGATCTTGTTAAATTTTAAAGGAAAAGAACACAACAGCGCCCAAACCTACAAAAAGGCGGGCAATCTCATCTGTTTTGTGTCGACATAAGTGGCGGCTATTGATCACAAATCGGCATCGTATAAATAGAAGGAACAGTGAGATAATCATCAAATTACACGTCGACTCGTACCACGCTTCGTAGGGCTGTGAAAAGAATACAGTTTTCATCGCCATAACTAGGTCAACGATAGAAAGGCCTAATAAAAAGTATAATTAGTAGGTAATGTTTACGACTCTTGTTGCCTTTCGCCGAATTAGTAGAAGAAATGACTCATAAACCCTTGAATGTGACGCCATTTTTAGTTTAAAATTGTCGAGCTCCGTGACAATTTGGCTAATTTACGATTATGTTGTCGCTGTGTTTTATGTAGTTTTTGAGAAAGTTATCTTTCCATTAGTTGGTTGTAAAAATGTTGTTTACACTACTATAAAAGATAACATAGTAATGAAAACGTTTCTACAGAATATCACTAAATACATATAAAATTAATTGTATTTAGTATTTTATGACTTACTTGATTGTTAAAATAAGAATTTCTGGGTTTTCGGAGTTTTATTGCTCTTTAAAGTCACTATTAATTTTATTAAACTGATAATGACGAGTATAGTAAATCCGTAACTTTACTTAAAAGTTCTGGGGTATAATGATATCGTGACTTTCCTAAACATTTTCTATTTTCAAATGTAAGATCGCCTTTGCAATACTGAAAATAAAATATTTTACAGTTTCCTAGACGCCTATGAGATGAACTGGTGAGCCTTGGCCGAAAATAGATAGCTTTGGAGTGAGTTGGGTGAGCCCTTTGCCCAGCAGTAGGAAAGAACAAGCCTAATTAAAAAATTCGGCCTTTTTGAAACTTTTGAATTTCAGAACCTACTCAATCGGTTAATCAGCGCTGATATCAGCAACGATTCTCAACCGTACGTTTTCCTACCTCCACGCTTTCTGGTAACATCTACTTAATAAGCGGGCACTTATGAAATGCTTCGCAAGGCTCGGTCATTACGGCCACGCCCGGCTGACATGTGTAGTGTTTTTTGGCACTCTGTCGTCAGTAGTCTGCCGTTGACTGAGGTTCAATGGCACCGCGTAAGGTGGACCTTCGGTGTAACGAAAAATAGAATTTCTAGAAGCCGCAAGGGATTGTATGTCGATATAATTGACCATTACATCACTAACTCAAATATAAAGATATTTCATCGCCGATTTATGTGCCAGTTTAGTAGATTCTGAAATACCTGGAAGCTTGGGATACTCTAGGTAGGTAACTTGGTAGACCCTAGGTCTTAAACTGAATGAAAAATATCTACTACTGATTTTAAATAAGTTTTATTTATTTATTTATTTATTTATTTATTTGTTTATTCAAAATCCACAGCTCTTAAATAAAAATTACAGATAATCTTCTAAATCACAAAGCAAATAACGGATTTTATATACATAGTTTTAAGTTATAGTTTTATTTCAAAGGTGTAGTGTTCACGCAGAAAACATAACACATACATACTTATGTAGTGGCCTAGGTCTGGTTATATTTCATTTTAGTTACAAAGCATTCTTCAAATCCTCCATCCAAAAATGACAAACAAACCTATTGTTGGACTTCTAATAAAGAAATAAAACAAAAAACTGCATAAATTATTAATAGCGCTATGTCAACATAATATTATTCGCTACAAGTCTATAATTTTGTCCTTACCACTTCTAGTAATCATTGATCCGTGTCGGTCTAATGATAATGATAGCTTTGGACCAACCTCAGCCTCCTCCGATAGACATGTCATTTTCTCACCGTGTTAATTGAATACAAGGTGGATAATTATTTTACTAATTTAATGCAAAAAATATGTCCGACTTGGTGATACGTTTGGGCACTTGAAGCTAATGCGTCTATGGTTATTATATCTATGGCACGTGTTTAGCTTATCATTGAGATCTTTGATCAACATTAGCCGATTGTGTGTTAATTACAGTGTAAGCTAAAGTGGTGTATTCATGGAGGTTTCGTACTTACTCATTAGCTTCCAATCAATGTCGATCTGAATTAGATTTCGCAACAATACAGGTACGTATCTCGTATCAGTGACTACGATGGGAAGTTTTTGAGGTGACGCGCTAAGAAATAATGATACTCATCAATATGCAAGTTTTGTACGCAAATATGCTGTTCTTGCAAATAAATTAAAAATATATACCATCTATCCCCTTACTCTTCAAGTGTGAACAGTATTTCGTTACATTTATTAAGTTTTTATACGACTATAACTTAGTTTCAGTCGTTTCAATGAACATGTATGTATCATCATTGTATAGGGATGAATAAGAGGTACTAATTGGGATTAGATTTAATTACCAAGCTATTTTATATATCGACAACATTACGTCTGTTTAACCGACTTCAATATGGAAGAGGTTTAAATTCAAAATTTTGAAACAAAAATTAGGTTGACGAGGAGGTTTCTCAATTAGACCGTATATATGTTTTTTTAAATGTTGTTCTAACAGCTTTTCATTTCATAATGCACACAAATCAGTTCTATTTTATTTTGGATGAGCTCTACCCCTCAGTTAAGATGTCAGTAAAAGTTCTCTTACAAAATCAACTAATACAGTCCGGTCATTGTAAACTAAAAAAACACTGACAATTATTTCTTCGCCTCACCAATTACTTTATATCTCCATAAATTGTTCAATCGTAGCTAACACAGCCTGAGTTTTACAACTTAAAAAAAAGATAGACCAAAATAGAGTCTTACGTCAAACCGTAGACAGTGTTTGGTCACATACATCTCGATTAGACTGGCAAGTGAGGAGTGGATAGGGTTGGCAAGTAACCATTAAATGTTATTAATGAACGTAATAACCGCATTTTGCATATATTTTGATTGATTGATTAGTTACTGTTTAAGTATTTGACGCGATCATTTACCAACATAGTCAAATAATAATCAAACAAATAAAATAATATACTCTCATTTCATATTGCGTTTTTTCATGTGTCCTGCCTTGTGCCTTATAATATTAGCTAGTGATTTTACATTTTATGTGACATTAATGATTAATTTTTTTTTCAAGTGCGATTATTGGTGAATGTGGTTAAATCAATTGTTAACTTAGAAACATTCATTTAAGCTACTAAAATATGCAGTAAGAGAATATTTAAGGGACCGAGCATTTTGAGTGTCAACAAGTTTTCAGAGAAAAAACAAAACGAATTCTAAAATAGTCTATAAACATCGGAGTATTTTGGCTCAATAATAAAAAAAAAATCGCGTAGAATTCTCAATTCATCATCTAATCTTTTGAATCGTTTAAAAAATCGATGGACCCGTAACACATACTGACATTGACATTGAAATTACCGCAAGCCAACCCTGCGCGGAGTCAATAACTCTCTACAAACGCGTTTTTATGCGTCACCGTGCACGCATCGAAAGTTGTCGATGACATTTGCCCGCCGAGCCCGTTGCCAACCAGACTCTAGGTTTATGGCCGTGATCCGATGTTGTCTAAACGGTTTCGATGTTTATTTTTTTCTAATTAGCGCATCACTATTGGCGTAACTTCTTTTTTGGTGTCTACGCCTATTCTGGGTGAAAAAACCGTTCGTTTGTGTGGGCGTTCGTAATTCGAGCTGGATATAATATGATAGGTGGAATTTGTTATAGCCCGCAGGTGGCCGGGATGTGGTGATGATGATTTAGTGATTATGAAGACTAGTATCTATAGACCGGATGGTCATCTCAAATCCAAAGACAATATTTTGACACACAATCTCGTTATTATTGTAAGATACTAACCTAAGTATAAATATGTTTACCCACAAGTGAATGTGGTGATAGCCATTTACTCGCCCAAAGATAAGGTTACTCCGAACCATGTCTTTGTAAACAGTTAGGAAAAAAAAACATTGACCACTAATACGATGATGATGAACAGTTAATAGATTGACTGAATATAAGGCAATATATTTTGATCGTGGTAAATAGAAAATAACGAGATTACCTTCAGATTCCTAAAATACATACCCTGCCCTGAAATACCGTGTATATGATGTAGACTCTACCCAGCTCTGCAGAAATGTGGTTAAAATACCTCGTATCCCATTATGTGGAGCTCAGGTGTCAATATAAAATCTCCAATGTCGGTCAATAGTCCCAAACAGTCGTACTGTTAATCTTGACACGTGTTTACGTCGGGCGAAATGGACATTCCTATACGAAGAAATGGACATTCCGAGCGCGCCTGCGCATTCTGTATAGTGTTGATTGTGACTCACGCGGGTCGCTTTCTTTGAACTTTCTTCTCATATCCTGGCATTTCCATAAGTTTCTAGATACGTTTACTTTTCGAGCTTTAGAGATCTGATATAATTTGAGCGTGACACCAAATTTTAGAATATTTGTATAGTTAGTGACAGTAAAGTTGATACCCATATTAGCTATAACAAGTACTATTTTTAAAAATAAATAAGTACATTTTACCTCATGTTGTTCAAAACCATTGACAGAAAGACTGATCAAATTCCAGAAAGACTGATTCTTTACCCGAATAAGGCTTGCAAAGCCTTAGAAAGGGAAATGATTTAAATGAATGATGCTTATAAGGAAACCATTTCAACGAAACCCATTATCTTATTATTTTTCTTTGTATTTGTTAATGAAATTAAAAATCAACAGAAATAAAATTAGTCACTCGGCCAATATGATGTCCCACGACCGCACCTTTTTTCCGTATTTGTCAATGAAGCCTTCACTCTAATGGATTATGAGCTATCAGAAGTAAACATGAATGAGAAAAGGGAAAGTGCATAAATTATAGCCTTCGATGAAAATTAAGTTGTGTGGATGATTCACAAATTGTGAGTCAGTTATCAGGAGGTTTGAATTAACGTAAGGGAAACTTTACTAAGAACTATGCTGTAAAAAATCATAATTGATCTACCACTGACAGAAATGAAGGTTTCTCACACCTTCAAGATAAAATTAATAATTAAACTAGTCAAAGAAGTTTAATCACTCGTTTAAATAAATGTTCTTTCATTATTTCATACTAAGACCTTTATTTACCGTGAAATTTGCTGTGAACGACGACAAAGATAACTGTGAGAAATAGCTTGAAAATTATTAATCTCCCGCTTTATAACCTTTTGAACCGAAAATCTATTAAGAAGTGCAGGCAAATACGCAACATTTGCATAAACTGTAAAAGACCTGTCAGATGATATCCTGTCGACCCCGTTGTGAGAAAATAAACTTTATTGTGCTGGAGAAAGGTGTGATTTTCAGTTGGCACAAAAGCACAGCACAGTTAGATTAAATATTTGCGGATTCAGTGAAACAAATAGACTAAAACGTTAACTAAATGACTGCGCAGAACCAAGATTACACACAGATCTGTGCTCTGTTGTGTGTTCAAGTGTTTTATAGGTGTTTTCTACCGAGTGACTTTCAGTAAACAAATTAAGATACTTTCGTTTGCAATCTGCTTGTTAATTTTGACATTTGATGATTGTTTAGTTTTGCACAGTAATTTGTGTTCTGATCAGTACTTGATTTGATATTAATGATTCGATAACGAGTTATGGCCATTGGCCATAGATCGTTAGAAATTTTTGCAACTGAATTCGATTTAAGTACGTTTGCAATATAATGCAATATCATCTCCAGGAAATATTTCGAATCTGGGTTCGTCTCGAAATTTGATATCCAACCATTACCCACAATTGATTGAAACTGAAGTAACATGAATATTCGTTAGATCAAATTTTGGTACAGCCTCTTGTAGAGCAGTGCACTCATATGTGCACTCTGCTACTTTCCTGTGTAAATGCAGTGGAGCTATAAATTAAATATTAGACTAAAACCACTTTTTACACTGATAAGATAAGACATCACTGGCACAAGATTATAATTATTTCCATAATTTTTAGAGCATCTGTTGCCGAAGTAGGTCTGGTGTTGTATTTCAGAATACAGCGCAATTATTTTGACAGCGAAGTTACTATACTCTGCAATTGTCACATCTTACTTCCTGTCACGTGTGTCCGGTCGCCTGCATACTGTCTAGTATGTAGTAGACTTGATGAAGCTACCGAGAGTTGAATTCGCATGGCGGTAAATTGTATAATTCTTGCCATCGACATGCGACCAAGAAGTTGGTTCCTTCTCCATATCCTCATTAAGACTGACCTCCTTGATCCAAATCGGTTGGACAACATTATTTCTTGTTCTGACATTTACTGGTAACCGCCAATCTTCATCCTGTACATCATCACAGATAACCATAGCCATCATCATAACGCGACGCTCCACCACCGCCTGTTTGCGTAGCTAAAGCGTGATCTATTTCCGAGTGAAACTCGTAGAAACCGCGTAATGAAGAACACATCTCCTGCGTATAGTAATAACTGTCGATAGAACAGCTGCCTTATTGCTGTATTATTTTCTATACGAGTACGTCATTAGAGTAATGACGCTAGGCACGCGTCGCGCGCACCAATGATTCGTTACCGTGTTAGTCATGTTGTAGGGATGCGCTTGAGCATCGATGTGTTCGGCTTATCTGACGAGGTAAATCAATTCGGTACATTTATAGCTTTTCTGATGACTTAACGTAGTTTCATACTTTCTTTGTAACGTTCTTTTGTAACGTGGTTTGATATGGGGGGAGAGAATATGCTGCACAAAGCTGTAATACTGATGAAATCATAGCAGTAAGAAAATTTACAAAAAATTTAGTGTGAATCAAGAAATATTATCTGTAAATTAAAAAAAAAATCGCATTTATGACCCCGCCATGAATGTGAATTTTTCAAATTTTAAATTTACATTCAGCTTTAACCCAGATGATACAGGTTAATGAAAACAAATCTCTTCGAAACTCTCACACTGTAGTATTTTAATCGAAACTCTACCAGTGTCCCCATCACTAGTAGCGTTTCGTCGCGTGCGCACCGCGGTAACGAGTAGCCGGCCGCTTAACTAGAAAACCCCCAGAAAAACCGTCGCAAATGAATATGGGCTAGTTGTACCGAAATCACGAACAAATGATCCCATCAGTGATGTTCGGAAACTGCTGTCGGCACTTTTTGTTGTCAATTGATTTGTTATGGTTAACAGTACAATTTTGTTTGTAGATGTTGATTTGGCATTGTATTGTAAATAACGGTGGTGCTTAACGCAGTATCGATTGAATATTCGTGATTCGAGTGCATGAATGTTTGACTGGTGTATTTATTGGAGGATTAGTCAGAGTCTCTATTCCATTTTTAAACAATTAGAATTTTTTTAAACTATGTAACTTAACAGATACAAAAGTTTAAGTTATGTATATTTTGCTAAAGAAAACAAAATAACTTGAAATCTATAATCTGTAGAGGGTGGGGGATTAATAGATAGGGTTAATTGCAATCAATCAAAGCAAGTAGGAATAGTAAGTAGGAGTTTCATAAACACTACATATTATTTAACGTGTACTTTTAAAATTTCAGTAGTTACAATAAACCTCCAACCACGATCGATAACAACCAAACAAAACGAATCCACATTCTCAAAACGCACCTATCAATCAAGATCTTCACTTAATCATACCCTACACTTTCTTGTAATAACATCCCGAACTCAAGGATACTGACATACATTCCCGAATAGAAAGTACCGTTTCTCGTTTAAATAAAAAGTGAACGAAAGGCATTCCATTATAATGGCCCAAACTGGTCGGTCCTTAGGGATAAGTAATCATATCTCTGGGCGGTTTTAAACAAAGTAATGGGATGTACAGGTTAGTAATTCCTTTATGCGGTTAATGTTTTGTAAATGCTGTTTGTGTCTTTATATCTTGCGGTATTCTTTATGATCTAACTAGATAGTTTAAGTCTTAAGAAGTTATTCACTTTAACTGTCGGGAGTGCATCACAAGTTCATTAAAATAATTTATACATAATTGATTTCAATTTTCTATTGAAAGCGAAGATAACAAAAACAATGCCTGTAAATTTTGTTTTGTCTTATTTTTTCATTATAATACTCTATCGTTATTCCAATTGGATGTTGAAGACTAATTGACGACTGACGAAAAACTAGGTACTTTGCTAGTACGTTTTGTTGTATCATTTCATAATAGGTAGAGCTAGTTGTTCCAAGCAATAAATTGATGATACCCACTCCTTCCGATTTTAAGGTTTGTAACTAGGAGCGTAATTCAACTAATTAGTAGAAAGATTAATGGGATAATCAACGCACACAAGTCACATATAGTTATTAAATTTCTCGCAGCCTACGTTATTTACACGTCATTAATTTGCACTTTTACGATTCGAATAACTCATACTTTATAATTGTAACATTAATCTTGTAAATGACTAATCAACTATCCTAATAACAATTCAATATTCCCATAGTGAAAGTGTGTCTATCATAATTTCTCCTAGACATCGAGCAGACATGGGAACATTGTAAGTAATGTGCCGCCATTTTTACGCGGCACGCAAACTTAATTAACATCTTAAGTCAATCTATCAACACTTTAATTAAGTACATGGGAAATCTTACCATATTCACAAGGTAATAAATTTTGTGAACAATCAATAAAGTAATTATACGTGTTGGAAGTGGTTGATTGTGAACAATATCGTACAAAAGTTCTTGAAGTAAATTACAAATCAAATTTGGAAATGAAACTGCTTTTTAAACATGTCATAAGAATATACAGAAATATATTCCTTAACAAAAAAGTAAACTACTAGTTTCTCGTTTAAATAAAAAGCTTAAATAGTGGTAAACTACTATTTTAAAGAATATATTCCTGCTTGTTTATTTGGCTAAAGCCAAATCAACAATTATTATATCGAAAACATAGTCGTTCAATTGTCATTTCATCTCTACATAGAGGGATAATTTTGTGTAATTTTAATTTTAAACACGTAAAATAAAATATCAAGCAATGATCATATGTAGCACGCACAAAGTAGATACCATTCCAACTAAAAAGCAAACGGTAGCGACTTCTTTCATTAGGCGAAGAGTCGGTACGAGTATCCTGTGGCGCATTTGCTGCATCCTCGTCAATTACGTCTAAATACGTCGATAATAACATATAGCCGCTGACAAATAGCCAGCAAGGAGTCGATAATGGCTTCGGTCCAGATAATAATGAAATTACAGGGGGTTTAATTGCCTGCGTATCTCAGGAAAGTGGAGCGTGAGCGGCCCGCTGCAATCAGAGCACTTATTACGACTAGAGCCGTGGCACATGTGAATGTAAGACAATAAAGACTAAGGAAATGCGAATTTTAGCTGATGGATAGATAGTGCAATGGTATATTTATATAGTATTGTTTATCATTTGCGCGAAAGCTATTACACATTTGAAATGAAACTCGCGTATATTTCGATTTAAAAAAGCTGGAATTATCGGGTTCCTATATGTTTAGAATTATAGTACACGCGAGTTCAGTTTAAAATATGTATCCCTATACTTTATCGCACATAGAACATTTTTATAGTAGGAAATTCACTTGTGAATACGGCAAAATAAATACGAAGACAGCGAATTTTTAGCTCATCGCTATTCGCGAATCAACTTAAAAGAAACAAAGAAAACTTATATTGTTTACATCACTCAATAAAATACCAATAGGTGATGTCTCATCACGAGTTCTAGAAAGAATGGAAGAAATATCTTTATTATTTGATTTACATATATTCAATTTATTGTCAGACATTTCGAATGGATACTGGATGGATATCCATTGAACGGACTGGATTCATATCCTGTGAACAGTGAGCCATCTTAACTCATTTTTACTGCAAGTAAAACAAAATCGCGATCTTTGTGATGATTTAAACTTCAAAATTGCTCATTCAGTAAAAAGCAAAAAAATATCCATGGCAATTTATAATTTAATTATCTTTCTCGTTAGTTATATGTGATTGAAAAATATTATGGTTTTAATTTAAAAGGAAATTGTCGTATTACTCTCTTGATTGTTTATAAACTGCACTGGTTTTAATATCATCAAGTCTTGATTGAAATTAAAAGAGTTATAAATGCAGTTATCACAACCAAACGATGGTTTATTTTTTATGCACTCATATAGCAAAGCTTTAAAAGACTTTCATGGCTTGTCCCACAAATAAAAAAAAAAATTAAAAACTTATGACTTAGAAAGTTATTAAATGAATCAAGCGAAACTTTATTAAGAAATATACCATCATAGTAACACTAATGTTAGTGATATCTGAGATTACACTTATCAGGTAATGTTACTTGATAAATCTTTTTAAAACAGTACTTTACAAAACTCCTGTCAATGTACACAAGCCTTTATTCGAGATCAAATCAAATAGAACCAATGACTGACCGAGATATCTGTGAATGAATGACGATTAAATGTAATTTGCTGTTGATTTGACGTACATAGTTAAGACATTATGTGGGAATAATCATAACAATACGTGATAAGAAATCAGGTGGCGAGCGGGTGTGGGTTTTGTCAGTATAATCATTTCTTTTATTTGTACCGCAACACAGATATTGAGCGGATAGATAGGATATGTTTGACAAAATGAGTCTCTGAAAAACATAGTTCAATTAATAGAATAAATGTTAAATATGTAGAACATAACATATTTATTGTATTAAAATCACCAATAAATCATTGTCTGTTTTCGAAACAAAAGAATTTATATCTATTTTTCCTTGTTTTAATAGATTAGAGCACAAAGCAGGAGAGGAGGAAGAGTTACAAAATTTTCCGGATCACGAGAAAATTTCTACTAGTTTTCCTTTTAAATAAAGAAGTTATTCACCAATTTCCGTAAAAACCTTATTATAAAATACCTCGTTTGAAAATTACAAAAGCAATCACGGCAGTCTGATAAAGATATCGAAAAAAAAAAACAAAACATGTGATGTCGAATCGCTGCGCCCGTGCGGACTCTGAAATGTTTTTGCGCACAAAAATGTAAATTACGGTGGATTGTTGAAAACTGGGTGTTGCCGTCTCTTTCTGTCGCGTGCGCGCGCGCATATGTTTGTCTCGTTTCGCGCATTCCTCTTTCGCGCGTGGGAACGAAATGCGTCCGCCCGTTCCCGGAACGTGGCCTGGCGATTCATCAAATCGCTCCCTTAACACAGATCACCCAATTATAGAGATGACATGTTGTATAATAATGGGTTTTATTACCGCAGATTAAGAGTAGTAATTGATTGATGCAACAAGCAATTCATTATCCGGTGCTCTTATGATTGGTTGCGAAAATTTTGGGAGCAAAATATTAACTCTTTTAAATCGCAATACATATGTGTTCAAATAATAATCTACCTATTTATAACAAAAGCTTTTGAAAACGTTAGTATTTTATGACACTCATCTTTGTAAATTAAAAAACGGCAAGGTATTTGCAACTATTCACTAATTATTGTAACCGCTTGGAATCTATGAATAAACAGAACTAAGATTTGAGTGAATTTCTAAAAAATCTGCAATTATGAACATGACTAGAATAATCTGGCTCATATCATTACCCTAAGCAACTAGGTACTAAGTGATTTATGATGACTATTAATATTTCCTGATAACTATAAAAAATGTCTTAACTTTTGCTTGCATTTGTTATTACTTTTTATTTGGTCTATTGATGGCAAGCGCTGCATAAAGACCGAGAGAAGTCATCACAGGCCAAAAATATTAAATTAAAAAGTTTGGAGTTTCTAGCCCAGTCAGGAAGCAAGCAATGTAAGAAACCCTCCGTGCCTCTGAATGCATGTTTAGCATAACTTCCTGCCGTCCTACTGAATCAGAATTTTTATTTTTATTTTTTACTTATTTACATCTGTACATATATATATACATATATATATATATATATATATATATATAATAATAATAATAATTTTTATTTCAGGCAAGGCCCATAAAATATTAGTAACAATTTCCTTATGATACTAGTGTTAGTAGGTAATACATTTAGTTAAGTTTAAGTTTAGTTTTTAGCTTTAGTATGACATGCTACCCATTTTTGAAGAAGGGGCATGTCCCATCTGTCAATAAAAACCCTATATATACAAACGTAGAATGATTAGCATTAAATTACACATTTTTTGCATTCTGAATTTTCGCTGCCATTTATCACAGTATCTTTATATAATAGACTAGTGATCCGCCCTTACTTCGCTTCAGGTTTATTTTACATAGAAATATTCCTCTTAAATTCCTCTTCTATTAAAAAAACCGCATCAAAATCCAGACAGACAGACGCAGGAAGCGTTTGCTTTATACTATGTATCTTTTTCCCAATAATTATTTGGTTCCACCTTCAAAGCCGTATATCATCTGACCACTTACTCTTTGACAAACAAGCATACAGCGTATTGCCAATCATCCAATTTTGGTGTAAACGCCCGTCGAAAAATTATGCGTTGTCGGCTATTTTGTTTACACTGGCCGACGGAACGTCGATATGCAGACGAGATGAATTGGAGCCGACCTGTTATTATACAGATGAGAGTCGTGGCTGGTTGTATGGAGATAGGTTTGTATGTGTGAGAGACCGAGCGAAATAATATGGGTTCTTTTAATTTTGCAATGGGCGTGGGTGGAGTTCAGTTGGTTAGATGTTCTTTTGTAAAATTGATGAAACTGGTAGTTTTAGAAATTGGCGCTGAAAAGTACCTCAATTTCAGTGACATGATTTATATTTTGTTTACTGTGTGTCTTTGATGTAGGTATTGCATTTGCCTTTAATTTTTTTCTTTCGTTTTTTCAATTTTTCAACTGAGTATTTAAAAAGTAAAAAAATACTTTACGTTTACTGTAAAATGTTTTTTTACGGGTTATTCCGTATTCATCCTATGTGAACTCATCCGATTTCCTTACTTTTATTTATTTATTTATTATTAATAGGAAAACACAACAGACTACAATCATTATTGCACATACAGACATTCCAGCTTAGAACTTAAAAACAGAACTGTAGTCCTAAACGTGTTTACACGTAAAACATATAACAAATCGCATGGTGAGCAAACAAACTTTTTAGATACTAAATTAAATAGGATTTAAGTATAAATATTCTGAATTATGTCAATAAATTACACAGTTTAGTCAATAATTTAGATTTACATGGAACATGTTTTGATGACAACATTAATTACGAAGAAAGATAGTTAATAATATTATTTAAATAAAACTTAAATTAGATTACAATAATATGATATATAAATTTAGATTACGGTAGTATTACACAATGTCAAGTTGATTCCTGATGTCAAATAATGATAAAATAAAATAAAATACAAATAACAAATGCAATTTATGAAACACTAAAACTAGGATTCCTTGAGGAGATCTAGCAGGACCTTACGGAAATGACTTATTTTCGAATCAAATAAGTCCAAATCTGGGCAACATTTGCTGTACTCCTCATACAACCGACAAATTCGCAGCATAGGTTGGTTATGGGAAACATTATTGTGGCAAGTTGGTAAATAAAATATCTTAGGTCTGCGATAGTTAACCTTAGTGTTTAAATTTAGCATACATACTAGCTCTGGACTATCAACGGCGGAATTGGTAATTTTATGTAGCTGCAGTAAATCCAGGAGTATACGCCGATTGCGAAGGGACACAATTCCATATTTTATGAGTCTTTGCACATAAGACGGACTATTATTATTCCGACTACCGCAGCGATAATTCAAGAGACGGGTAAACCTAGACTGGACTGACTCAATCCGGTCAGAGTGAGTCACGTAATGAGGGTTCCATATTACCGACCCATATTCCAATATGCTGCGCGCCAAAGTGTTAAATAATGTGATATGGCTTTGTGGCTTTTTAAAGTGTTTGGTTTGACGTGTTATGAAGCCAAGCAGCTTATTGGATTTTTTAATGATGGAGTCATAGTGAGGTCGGAAACTTAGCTGCTCATCAAATATTATTCCCAGGTCTCTAACCGAGGTAGTGCGTTGCAGCACCTCCCCGTCAATTATGTAGTGATTCTCCATCTTAACTTTTTTTAAGGTAAAGGAAATCACATAGCACTTCCCGATATTGAGATACATGCCATTCCCCTTACACCACTCAGCAATAATTTGTACTTACTTGTAACTTACTCATCCTAAAATAGTATTCCTAGCTCATCCTATTAGATTTTGTCTTGACACAACACTAATGCAGTCTTTCCTCATCACTAGGTGAATATTCCAATAAAAAGTATGGATAGCAAAATCAAAAGTCAAAACATTTTC
This sequence comes from Maruca vitrata, assembly GCA_039566165.1. NCBI lineage: Eukaryota > Metazoa > Arthropoda > Insecta > Lepidoptera > Crambidae > Maruca > Maruca vitrata. The sequence continues at coordinate 11,523,147 of CM076923.1, forward strand.
AGTAAGTGAACTATTAATAGGTTTTGGATATAAATACTATTATTATAAATAAAAAGAAATCTGTATGTTAAAACAAGAAAATAACATAATATTCAATAAAATATACTTAAAACCGAAAGCCAAACTTGCACGTGCTATTAAAGAAAATAATATTAACGGTTTCATTTACATCTAATAATGAGTCACCAAGTTGTATTTTTAACTATTACCTGTGCATACAAGTGAAAGAGATAGAATCTTTTGTTAGAAAGAGATAGATACATGTTGTATCCCCATGTTGCGAATTGGCTTTAATCAGTTCACCACTAACTGATATCCTGGTTCCTCCTTAATCTGTGATTTTTAATTAAAGATTATTTTTTAACATTTTATTATAAGATTTTAAAAATCATACAGTTTAGGTACATATGGAAGACGATGTTTTTGAAATCAAAGTTGATTGTGTCTTGTTTGTCAAAATTTAAAAATATTGCTGTGTTAATCATATGAAAAATATCTAATATATTATTCTTAATTTTTAAAAATAAACATACCTAACTGTTTAATACAACATTTATAAATAAATATATTATTTTATCAGACTTTTTGCAGTTTTATTTGACAAAACGACTAAATTAAATTTTAAACTTTTATTCCAACCGTACAAAATATTCTTATTTTTAAAATGTTTTGTGATAGGATGAGCTAGGAATTATTTTGGGATGAATAAGGAACTTAAAATTGAAATATTTGCTTTGGGATGATTAAGGAACGAAATTAGGATGAGTAAGGAAAAAATATCACGTAGGATGAGATCACATAGGATGAATACGGAATAACCCAGGTAAGGAGGTAAACCCTTTTTTACTTTTGATAAAATTGTACAAATCTCTAAGTAATTTATATCCTCTACCTACATTAAACGAGCATAAAGATTATTGTCTCTACAGGTATTTCCAATTATATTTTATGCACACATTAATAAGTAATGTAATATTCATTCAACCTCATTCTTCAAATATTTTAACATTCCACTAAGTTAATATCCAATTGCAAATAGCGACTCATACGGAATACGGATATTGTTAAAATATGTAGAGCGTAAAGTGTATTATATATTTTGCTTCTAAGTTTAACGATAGTGCTTGCGTATAGCTTGGAAAAATATTTTACAAACATAGAATTTAACGCTCTGTACGGGATGTTCGCAAGATTTTAGTATGTAACACATACCTACCAAAATCTTGCGAATTTACACATACCCAATGTACGCAAGTACCATAATAATATAATATTTTAATTATCTGTTTTAACCAGTATCATCCCACTAATGAGCGTATGGTGGCTTCCAATCCAAACCATCGCTCTCTACCTAATATTAGGACTTACAATCTCTGAGAGCTGGACCAGAACATCAGGCCATCTTTTTTATGCCTTAGGCTTAGGCTTAAAACGTAGGTACGTTTTCTCATGTATTGTATTTTGTACTAAAACAATTTTTCCCCTTGTTTTAGTCGCAAGTGCGAGCGGCGGGAGAGCTATGGCCGATGGACCGGCCAGACGGAATGCCAGTCATACAATCACTAGAAGTAATGTGCGGGAAAGATCACATGGACGTCCACCTTACGTTTTCACATCCTTTCGAAGGCATCGTTTCATCAAAAGGTAATTCACTACAAATTTTAAACATGATTTTTAACTTTTGAGTAATCGAACTGTTTAATGCTTTCACGTAAAACAGTCTTGTACAAGGTTTTTTAGCAATTAAAATATTAATTTCAGTAATTTTCAATGCTTGTAAAAAAGAAATCGACCAGTAGAAGATTTAATAAGCGAACATACCGAAAAGTAGTAAATGTCAATATTGAGTCGTTAATTTTCATTGTGCAGATAAATGTGTGTCTATCGCAATTAGATCTATGACAATCTCTTTTAAAAATCAAATGTAACTTCTAATTCGGGTTACATTACATGAAAACATACGTGTCTTAACGGGTGCGCGAGTGTATAACTATTCGCTGTATGCCTATCCGTCATAATTGCCAGTGAAACCTCAACAATTATACACAGTAAGCCCGTATTAGCAACGCTCTGAATACAACACCCGGAGACTTCTAAGATATAATATAAACTTTGTAGGCCATTTGGTTTTCACTTAAATCTTGTATTAATATTAATAAATAGCGATGAAAGTAAGAGCTGGGTGACTAATAAACCTACTAAGTGGTGTCGGGACTAAGAAATGTTTACTTCGTAGCGTATTAAGGGAGATACTAACGATTTATTTAATGAAGGGGATTGGTGAGGGAAAACACTGCCAGAGAACTTGTTCAGATAACTCTAGAATCTTGTATCAAATTGGTCTGGTCTCTCTTTGGGGTCGAAGAGGTCAGATGGCAATCTATTCACTGTAATTACAAGACTTGCTAAATCGAATATCATAGTAGTGGTAACCCTGTACAAACTAATAAAGCAGTACAAGATAGGAGAAAGTTTAGGGATTCGTTCGGGGTAATGTGGATCTTAACTTTATGGAATGTTTGGTCGATAAACTGCCGATGAGTGGGAGGTCTCTACTAATATTAGTGTATATCTAATTAATATCACTATCCTGGCTCAATCAAAGTGATATCTATTTGAATTATTATTGCAGATTTTATTTGTAATTTACTTTAGAATAATCAATTTGTGTATCTCGTTTCATCAATGAACTTTATGTAACGAATACGCACATTCATATTACCTAGATTGTGATCTTCTTGAATATAGATACATATAAGATTTATATGCGATCAGTCTTCAGGATACAATAGAGGTTAATAGACACACCAAATACCTCAATTTGCGTTCAACTTCCTCCAATTTCTGAAACTAAACTCACTATCGATGTCAGATTAATAGTATGCAATACCACCCCAAGTTCCCATAGATCTATACTATAGGGATACGATTCTATTAATCCTAATAGCGTATAATAAATTCTTGGCTTGACCCTTTAGTAGGCAGAGGGATATTATGTTTCCACCATAATCTGGACCTTACTCATTTGATATAAGGTCTGTATGTAAGTAATGTAAATGAAAAATTTAAAAATGTCATATCCATTAACCCTTAGTCAGGCACAGTATGTCATAATTTTCCATTTGTTTTGGATCTCATGTGAGTAAGAGAAAAAGAATAAGACTCTTTATATATAACTTTAAACTTTTACAACTAAAAAGTTAATATGTCCGGGATATTTACTATTTATTATTTTGATGAGTTCCTGATATTTTGGCATAAACTACTTACCACGGGATCAGATCAATGTATTGTATGTTGTGCCTTAACGTTGTATATGTTAATCTGTGGACATCGCTGTTAGTTATGCATTCAACTTATATGTATGTAATTTTCATCATCATCATTACCAGCCTATCATTGTCTACTCCTGGCCATAGGCCTCCCCAAATGCATGCCACTTCTGTCTGTCTTATCATTTTTTGTTTATTATGTAATATGTAACTGATTGTTTTTCTAAATAAAATAACCTGTCGCCCTTACCCTGAAGGCCAATTGTGCCAAACCCTGCATATAGGTTACAGGGTTAACGGCCAATGTAAGTTGATCCGGCTCTGATTGGTGTATGTGCGTGTGCGCAGGTCAGCACGGCGACCCGCGCTGCGTGTACGTGCCTCCGTCCACCGGCCAGACGTACTTCTCGTTTAGGATCGCGTACGCCAAATGCGGGACTAAGCCTGGTAAGTGTTGTTTGTTTTTATGTTTACCTGGTACTTTCAGGGATGAATTATCGCAGCGGAAAGACCGTTGTAAAGTTTGTTAGGTATATAAATGCAACGTTTCCTTGCATTTGTTTCTGTGTTTTAGCAGCATAATGTGTAACTAAACTAACTACATAGAATATGTTTCTAAAAGCGCTCAAGAATAGAGTTAATGACACGTATATACTTTTGACATTTTCATAGAGCGTCGTTTCGGTCTTATTAATTAATTAATCATTTATATCAGAAAACTAAGTATCCGTATTGGTTAACGTTTAAATAAAACACAACGTGAGCTTTTGAGGGTTTAATTTTAAATTTAAAAAATTGGAATGTAATCGGATCGGGCTCATTAGAATGTGAGAAAAACAAATTTCATAAGTTACCGATAATTTAAATTTACTTTCAAACGATTTTCACATAAAACAGGCTTCGAATCGAATAAAAACAATTTGTAATCGATTATCTGTTAATTTGAGTATACACGATTGACGCAAATGATCATTAAAGCTTGCTACGAATATGCTTAAGGCTCTCACCAGGAAATATCCGGAACGTAGTAAAGATAAGAGTTTCCGGCTTCTTACGAGATATCGGATTACGTTCGATTTCATGTTTTTGGACTCATGGATGTCATGTATCGAGTATACATTAATTTGTATGTCGGCGTATACTTTGAATTGAACAAATCTACAGTGGTACTGTAGGCAGTAAAAAGCTAATTTTTTTATGGGAAATAATAAAATGCAATACCAGATAACATGCAAATTATTGCACATAAAATTTGTTGCGTCATTAGATAATGATGAAACTTTGCACAGAATTTATTTACTGTTGGAATATACGTACGTAGTACATGAAGCAGTGGATTTACTTACTAAATTGTAAATTAATATGTACACTACCTTTGTGAAGAGGAAATAAAGAAATATATTATTATTAAATTATTATTATTATTGTAGAGCATATTTAGCTCAAGTTCTTAAATTTCTTGCTATGGGATCATATCAATGTTTGTGATGTGGTCAAAGGTATCTGGTATAAACCTATACCTTCCTATTTTTTAACAAAAGAGTCGGGTAACTTTCCATCAACTCTAAAACACAGATTGCAATAAATAGAGTCAGGCATTTATGGATTTTGAAATGGAAACTCTTCAAGTTTCACGGATGTTATAAACTACGAGCGCACCGATCTATCAGCAATTAATTATGTATAATTGTCATTTGATATCGAAAAGGCATTTCTTTGAGAAGAGTAATTATTTTATAAAAAAACAAATAATATTTCATTTATGCATGTATTTGCTTTCACCTTCTATCTGTCACTATAAGTAAGAAATTACTTAAAAAAGATTTTATAAAATAAACATCGGCCCAACACAATTTATCAGTAGGTACTACTACTGACTAGCTCGGTGGAACGGTGGTTAGTTACCTAGGTTCACTACCTACGGTTCCAAGAGTCGTGGGTTTTATTCCCTAGTGATTTGAACCGAGACCTGTGTGGTCTCGTTTCGTCTCGTTTCAAAAAACTAGGCAATACACGGTAGGCACAGGTAAAATCATACTAAGTACTAGGTTTTTTTAATGTGTTGCATTGGAATATGCAGTAACTTTTACACGTCACTATCACTATAAAGCAAAGTCGCTTCCCGCGTCTGTCTGTCCTTAGGGCCTACCATGAGTTGGCTATCGAAAACTTACTTACGTTAAAAACCTATAGAGTTATTTTTTTCATACGGCCGATTTTAGTTCTTCGCGTAACCTCCAGCCGGCGCTGTACAAGTTTTTCATACGAGCGATAGGCTACCACATATTTAAACACAATGAGTAGCAATTTTCATTAACATTCACTCACGGTAAATTCTTTCGCGAGGTATAATTATGTCCGTATCATGTCTTTTATCAGACAACCTCCTTTGATTTGATAATCGCCAGCCCTCAGACAGCCCTGCACTTTATGGGTGCTATATCTACACGCCTAAAGATGTGGCCACTAAGTAAGCGGGTTACGGCCTATGATGTATGAAAATGTTTTAGACGGATAATAACAAATTTTAACAAAATACAAATGCTACTGATTTCTTGTTACATTTTACCACATATCAAAAAACTGATAATCATGATAATATCTTTAGACAAATAAACTTTACCGGAAACTATAACTAATCGAGGGAACGCATCGTAAGTGCAGAGGCTAACAACTTATTAAGAGATTTATCGTAAATCTTATTTTTTCACTTAAATGTGTGAAGGGTAGAGTTCCTTCACACTGTGCCTTTTGTACGTTTCTCTTGCAATATGCCGCATCTACCCCTACCCGCTGACTTCCAGACCCCAACCTATAGAACTAAAGACCTGCATGCAATATCTCCCGATGGATTTATTGTGAGCTAATGGCCCCAGTTCGCACCGATTACCGCAGCGAAGTATTTATTGATTTCACACCGCTTGTCTCGGCCCGTTTAAGCAAATCCATTGGGCACGTTAGTGTTTGCTGACTGAGCCTGTTTTGTGAGGTTAAGTTCCCATGGAGGTGCCATGTTTAGTACCTCCGTGTTGGAGGTGAACTTTTGTTGTTGAGGAAGATGGGAAATGTTTACCTATGAATGAAAATTCCTTAGCCATTTGTGGTCAAGGCATCTATCGAAAAGAGGTCAGTTGTCATGTGTGCCTGACTTCAACTGTTACTTGCTTCAACTTGACTTAATCTTCATAAAGTTAGTAATTTTATTTTATTAAGTTTATTCTTCCGTATTTTCTCTTTAAAAATACACACTTATAAACATAGGTAGTATAGAGGCACCCAGTGTCTTACTAATTATACTCTATTCCATTTATGAAGTCCTTTTTGACATTTCGAAGAACGTAACTCTGCACGTTTCAAATAATTCCAATTTAATATCACTTTTTGTGTTTAGTAGAAAATCGTTATTTAAAAAATATACAATTATGCAACAACACCCTACAATTAATTTACAAGCAAAATTGACTTATTGTTTTTGATCTAACTATTGTTTCTATATCTGAACTTCAAAATAAAATAATATTTTTTTGCGCGTATGCAGTTACGTACTATGGTTTATGTTTTACTTTTAAACATAGTGACGTGCCTTAAATATTCGGTTAGTTAAACCGATCATTCGCGAATGAAAATGAATCTAGCGGCAATGGGACTGCTTATAACTTTAATGCATTTTACAATAAAACGTAATAAAAAGTGCAGTCCTTTGCAGGTAATATGTAAACTGATTAAATAACAAAAGAAATTAATAAATCAAGCAGTGATGATTAATAACTATAAAATCAAATATAAAAAGTTAAATGAATTGTTTGTTTTTATTTTAATCTGATGCTCATAGTAACTGTTGAGTTACTCCATTACGCGATACAATTCGTATAATTAATTTAGTGTTGCAACTATAGGTACTCGGTGCAAACACTCCTGGCAGTAAACGGTGTCAAACATTCGGTGCCATTAATTAACGAGTCTTTGACACGAGCCTATAACTGTTATGATCCTTTACACTCTCTGTAAATTTTAAATTACTTAACTATCATTATTCATTATTATTATACTAAACATCCAATCGTGTATTTCTTTTTTCGACAAAAAACAAGTTTGGAAGTTTTGCTTATCTAAAAAGGTTCATTTCGATATTTTTTATTAACCTTAGTTTTTGAAAGTTGATTCGATTTAAATTTGTAACAAATCGAGAATCATTGCCGCTGAATATCGATTTGTAAGGGTACTTCCCTAGTACTGAACTATTGACATCTGTCAAAAAGGACTTCATAATTGGAATAGAGTATAGTAAAGATGAAAAGCCAGTCGCAAGTTGTAGCGTGACCAAAGGAAATAGGGATTATGTTGTACCACTTTATAGGTACTTCATAAACGCGTACCGAAAGATACGCTATAAATCAACAGTACACATTTTGTTAGCTCAAGCCGTTGCAACGGGTGCTGACCAGTTGCATGTAATTTCCGTTGGGTGGTCGAATCGTTAACTTTTAGCTTACAACCATTGATTATACCTGGCTGGAAGGCTCAAATGTTTACACTAATTGAACGCACAGCGAAGCGAAATGTTTCATGTGGGGCTTGCCATTATTTTTGAGGGGATTACGTCGGTACGAATTAAGAAATATAAGGTCTCAGGAGATGACTATGTACTGTATTTATTTATTTGTTTATTTACATGAGGTATGCAAACAGATGAGAAACACAGTATGATCGTACATAAAATATTATAATAAGTGTGATAAACTAGAAGTTGGATAAACTAGAGTACTTCAGAGGTAATTTATGTGTTTAAATTTGATGAAATCATAATAATTATGGTTATTTTCTGGATATTCATCCAATCAATTATTTCGTTTAATTTCGGTGCAGTTCGGTCATAGGCATCTTTTATTTGCATCTATACTATTTTCTTGCTAAATAGCTTATTTACTTAACCTGTTATGTCTTTAAAATGTTGCCTAAAATTATAAATCCAAAATAACTATCCCACGCAGACGAAGGCACACAGCTAGTTATCAATTTAATAAGAAGCGCTTGTAGATACTGCATTTTCGTGTATAGTTTTAATAGCAATCTTGTACTCATTATTCTGAAAAAATCGTTTCCTGGATTAGATAGCCTGGAATGGGACCCACTTCATTCAGTACAGTGCGTTTCAGTACATTTAATAGTTAGATACTATGTTATACATGTATAGTAAAGAGACCAAAATTTCCGATGAACTCAAATCTCTACGAGAACCGACACAGATTCTATATTTAAATATAACCGTTAATTCCCCTTTATCAGATCCATTATTTAAATAACTATGACCTCACGAACTACGGGTCAATTCTGAAGTCTATATGGCTCTTATAAGGATGTGAATATGTTAATCTTAACATTTTATTACCAGAATAACCCACTAAGCCTATTTGATGCTACCCGAAAAATGTTTGGTCACTTTTTGATGATTTGAATTTATAATTTTATTTTCCACCAATAAGCTAAGTTATGTGCTTTCTTTTATGGGAAATAAATGTGTTGAGATCATTTACTAATAAGGAGTCGTATTAAAGGTTATTACCGCGGTATGAAATACAACCTTCATATATTTAGTATGAAAGCTCATCCGTATGTCGTTATATATTTGTTCACCGGACGTTTATGGGGAGAGATAAAGATCTGCGGACTGTAAATTAACAGTAATTAAGACGTTAACATCTTGCCAAAATGAGCAGCTCCATTCAAAGGTTAACTTTAGTTATTTTTTACGATTGTTTAATTATAATGAATTGTTTCGTTAAATTTACATGCTATTATATATAAATCTTATAAATATTTATTTAATTTTAATTGTAATAGCAGTAGTATGATGAAATGTCAAGAAGTATTTTTCACAATTATTTATAAAAATTGCAACGAATAACAAACAAGTATTATTATATTAAGTAGAAAGTTTAATTTAATCACACAAACCTTTACAAATCTTTAATCTACCCGTTGTCATTTTATAATGTATAATACATAATTAATACAGATACTTACATAGCTCTAGTTTTTGTAAAAAACTAGAGCTAAGAATCCTATTCATCCAAAAAAGATACTAAAACGAATAGTTCTTCAAACTATTACTTATATCTGTCTTTTTTGGCGTACCTGTGAATTATAAAAAATAAACACACACATTTGCGTTTGATGGTCGTCGTTTGACGATCGCTGCCAGAAGGCAGCCTAATATTTAGAACGAGGAAGGAAGATAACTTAGAACACAGCTCTCAGTTCAGACCTTCTTATATGTATGTAATAAGTAATATTCCATGTTTGTCTCATCAGTTGTCTCAATAAAGTAGTAATGTATGCCTACACCCACCGCAGAATTATGTCAAACTGAGCCAAGTCTAAACTCAGCAGACACTTTCCAAGTACTCTATACATGCGCGGAGAAAAATTCTAATTACCCGGTAAGTGACGTTTTAGCCTCGCAAAGTCACAGAAGAAGTTAATTCAATTAAACACGCACTTTTTGCGGCATATAAAGTTACCCGGAACCTGGGACATATGGACAGTTAGGATAATTGCCATGCAGTAGGCACTGCGCTGCAGGGATGTCGCGAGGAATGGAAACATAGGCTTTTGAAGTCTGGACAAAGTCAGGTATAATGTGGATGACTTTAGTGGTAGTGGTAGTCTAGTGATAGTAGTCAATCGGAAATTTGACGATGTGCAAATACTAGTACTATTACCTACTAGGTACATATTCAAAAGAAGACTGCGAGGATGGTCTCATTTTTGGATAAAACATATGCCACGGATTCAATGTTAGTCTGTTTTTCATAATAGCATTATTAGGTCACTAATCTTAATCCCATATTTACATTTGCCTACTTCCATCAACGAGTTACTAAAGAGCTTCAACCATAATAAGCTTACTTTGTACTTCAACGAGAAAGTGCACTTAAGCACATTGAAATGAAAGACACATCACATAATAATGGTGTAACAGCCAGACAAGCAGCTTAAACAAAGACAACATTTTTTTCCTAACTGACAAACGATGATGGCTTGAAGTGCCCTCGTCATCATCACCGCACTTGCGGGGGCGCAAATGGCTCTCACCCCTAAGCAGACAACATATTACGGACAGAACAAATACAATCTACATCATGAATATGTATGGTCAATTCATCTGCACTATACCCAGCTATTCGCACCAACCCTATCTACCCAGATATGCCCGGTATTCACGCCGAGTCGTTGTTTACCTCCTATTATTGTTACTTATTGTGCATTCGAGTCGTCAGCACCTACTTACAAAGTTGTCCGCACATTCCTGGCTGGTAGGTGTCGTCATGTTCGCCGGTTTACGGCTGATAGTTAGAGACTTCGTGACTTCATGGAAAGTCCTTGTTGTTTTTTTTTCCTAGGAACGGTTAACTAATGTGCTCCTCTTTTCTATGTTGCCTTGCGCAACAGGGTGCATACATACACATCTTTGTTTTAAGAATTTTTATGTTAGTCCTTTATTAAAGAAAAAAATATATTGCAGATTTTGTTCTGTTAGTAAACAATCATCTGATTGTTGATCTTTAAATAAAAAATAAACATTTGACGATTTGAGGTGCCAAAAGCTATACTAATATTTTAATGCTGAGGAGTTAGTTAGTTTGTTTGTTTAACGTATGTTTGAACGCGCTAATCTCAAGAACTATACGAGATCGAATTGAAAAATTATTAATTTTTCTGTTAGAGACTATTTATCGAGGCAGGTTTTAGGTTATATATATAACACCACGGAGCAACAAATAGGAGCAAAGAAACAGTGGAAAATGTTTAAAAATAGGTGAAAAACGCGGATGTAGTCGCTGGCACAATAAGTTTTTGATACAAATTGAAACAATGTATGAAGGTAGGGGAGGAAATAAAAAAAAGATTAATTAACAGTACAAATTTATTTTAGAAAAGACCTTCTCGGTAAATTAGTTCGGAGAGCGAGGGACGAGGGTCGAGATTGAGCTGTGATTATCAAACCGCTTAGGAAAGCTACTGTCCTGGTAGGGTAGTCCGCAGCCGTTGAGGGTAGGTCGTGCAGGCAGCTTCTGCACGAGGTTGTAGGCGGCGCGGTCAGGACACGCAGTAAAGGCGTAGGCACGTGGTAGGCGGCCAAGCACGTTGTGTAGGCAAGCACAAGGGATTGCTGGTAGCAGCGTAGGTAGGAGATCCCGCTTGCACTGACTCGTGTCCGCTGAATGTGTGCCCCGCACTTTGAAGTCCAGTCCAGACTTTGAACCCTGGAATGATGGTAGGTAGGTTTCAGCACACATCCTTGTCCCCGCAATGGACCGCACCCACCTCGAACAACCACCAGTGGGAGCAGCATTCCCACTAATTAATTGCTGAGGTGAGGGAATCCATAACAGTAACAAGAAATACATAAAGAACACTAAGAAAACAGCTAATTTGAAAATAGAATTTAGAAACAGAACCAAAAGTAAAAGTTAAACTAAAAAGATTTGCAAAACGTAATTATGCCGGTAGGTGAACAAAAACAAAACAATAAGAAGGCATAATTACGACCTAAGAAATGCAACCTATTAACCTATTGCAACACACTCACCCGATCTGGGGTATCACTGATTTTATAAAAATGTGAACGTAGGAAGTTAACGTGGCAATGGGAGCCGCAAATTCGCGTTAAATTACGATAAGTTGCAAAAGTATGATCAGGAGCAAAAAGAGGAAGCTCCCGGCGTCTGCGCCTCTATTTATACCGTCGGTTTTGACGTTTGTATTTTTAAGTGACATTTCTTTTGACGTGCACCAATTGCATGCGGCAAAAGAATAAAGCTATGGACAGCCTTCGGATTTTTGGTATCCATTGCAATATATTTATTGATGATTTATTATTTAATTTATATATTGAAATTAAATAATAAAAATTATTAGAAAAATAATGTACTACGTTACAAAATAAACTCGCTTAGAATTAGTAGGTACTCGTAAAAATAATGATGCGGGGTATGTCTATAAGGCGTCCGACCGATTTTAGCCATGGCGGCCGATCTCAATTGAGATCAGCCAAGTGCGCAGGACATATTATAGTGCACAAGTGTACGCGCAGACACAAGTGCACTCTCTATTCCCTTGCTCTCATAATTCGGTGAGACGGCAATCCGACATGACCGATGAGAGATTGGGCGCAGGACCACCGGCTTAATGTGCTTTCCGAGCCACGGGCGTTCAATCGCCAACGTCCTAACTCCGGGCTGAGTAATTTCGTTACAGAAAAACTCACACAAATTTTGCCCGACCCCGGACTCGAACCGGGGTCCTCTCGGTCCTAACGCAGCACTTGCTACCAATAGACCAACGAGGCAGTTTAGTTTAGTTTAGGGGGTATGTCTGTAGTAGTGTTGTGACGTAGCAAAACGCCAGCAACAAACTCTTGTTCATTTCTGTTCCTCTAGTGGCGCCAAATAAGTACCCGTCAAGGAGCCACACAAATTATGACCATTATTGGTAGGTACAGATCGAAGGAGGACCGTAACAGTACCTTCCATTAACATTTTCCGTCGGCCGACTCACAATGGGAAATTCCAATTTAGTGCCACCACGTACACCATAGAAATTTCCGCCGGTGGCTAAAGCAGTGGTTTCCAAACTTAGTTTTCAAGCAGACATTATAACTATATAAGTTACTTACAACAATGAATTAAAAGCAGTCGAATAAAATATCAAGTTAACTCCACAATTGTAAAAACTGCATGCCAAATTTTAATCATCTGTCTTACGTGGTTTAGATTTTATTAATAGAAGATTTTTTTCCGCCTACTCCTTCCCGTTCCCGTGGTCATTTTGCGATATCCTGTTCCAACAAGCTTTGAGTTTTCTAAGGTACCTGTATGCTAAATTTCAAGCGTCTAGCTTAAGTGGTTTAGATTTTTTATACAAAGGATTTTTCCTACTAATTTCCGTTCCCGGAAAATGGAAATTCTCATTGCACCTCTACGGTACTTAAGCTATGTCCTATCCAACTTTCAAGTGCCTACGTTTAGCCGTTTAGGCTGTCAGTTGATATGCTAGTTAGTGAGTTTCTCCTTTTATATATTTAGATATTGAGTGGACTCTTATGAATCCTCCAAGGACCCTTGTCTGTTTGCGCTTGCTTTGTAAGGTGGGCTACCAGAAGAAGGCCGAAAAGCAAACTGTGTACTGCAATTGAGCAAAAAGACACTTCTTTTTTTATTTAGTTGTATAGATCTCCTACAGACTCCTCTTTATATCCGTGCTTCTTAGTCTACCTACATATTGAGAACCAGCAGGCTAAATACTACCAACGCTAACGGCACGGGCGCAGGTGATTTATGTGACAAATGAATAGGCGCCGCGGCGTTGGGCCCGCCAAACGCACCTCGAAATGTTTAGTCAATCATCCTTGTCCCTTTCCATTGTGATAAATGAACGGTGCTGAGCTTAACTAGGAACAAATTTGTGAAATAGTTATTTTGAAAAGGTTCTTTTAGATTGGATTTTAGCGGCGTTTACAAAACAATATTAAATAAATGTCTGGGACATTTCCACACACGATCATCTGACCCTAAACTAGGCAGAGTAATATAGGCGTCAGAGACTGATAAACATACATAGATGTTTATAAATACACACTGAAATACATATTCACAACACGACCAGACACGGAACCAACACCGCGATGTTCATCACACAAATATTTGTTCCGGGTAGGAACTGAACCCACGACTTTTGGAACCGCCAGCCAGGGTCATTAAGCACTGTTCCACCGAGCCAGTCAAAGTTTCTATTTGCAAATAACTATATAGATTGGCGCAGTACAGCATCCACATACCATGCAGGCAGGCGGTGCACGCTGGTGGCTCGGAACAAGAGGTTAAGTTCCTCTTTTCTGCCACGTGTCATTAAGGCATGGAATGCCCTTCCAATTCGTGTTTTCCCTCCCTCCTGTAATCTCGGGCTCTTCAGGCGGGACGTGAAACGGTATTTAAGCAGGCACAGGTTAATTGCGACAGACTCAATATGGTCTATTGTGCTTGTTGACGATTCATCTATTATTTGGTTCTGTTTTAAATATGTGAAACATGGAAACAAAAAAATACATTATCTCGTTATTGTTTCTGAAATAGGGCTTGTTTTCGTGATTCGATTCTACATTTTTCATTTTAATTTACCGGACTAATTATATCTTTGACTGCCTTAACATAGGAATATGTGTGTTTGCATTTACCTAGAACATGTATGTTTTCTATATTAATTGCATCCTTCTCAATAACGAGCAGCTTTCATCGTAATAAATAACTGTGAAGATGAAATCTTCAAGAAACATGATATTTATTTGTATGTCAATATAAGTAGTATTTACTTCTAATACTAATAATAGCAGGCAGTAGATTAACATGATATATTATTAAATATAGGTGTAAATAATGCAACAAGGAGAAATAACCATAAGACTAGAGCCCCGACTCTGATAATTATGAAAATAGCCAAGTGCGACCGAACACACGAAGGGTCTCGAATAATTACACAAAAAAAACCGTTCTAATTTTTTTTTGGTTATAGCAGCAACAGATGTAAAAAGTCATATATCATCTTTGGTAAATACCAAAGTTCAATTAAATAATTGATCGATTATTTTTTACAGGACGTTTATACCTATTTAAGAAACAGTCAGTATGCTTTACACGAAAATCAGTGTTTATAATTGCCCGAAACACGCCTTTAATACGATTCCTTTAGAAAGCGCAACAACTCTCTTTGCCACACACTCTATCGTCTATTAGCTTCCCGGTAACCACCGGTAATTCGCAACAATTTCGTAATAAATCGCCACCGAAGGACTTACTGCTCCGACCGCAGTTTACCAAAGTAAGTGAGTTTTTCTCGTTCCGATTTCTAGTTGCGTCCACTATGGGTACCGTGGAGTATTATAACGGAGTGCGAGCGTTCCCGCTCCTTCCGCGAATGTTGCCCGCGCATTGTTTCTCGGAATCGCCACCCGCCAGACCACATATCGGAGCACACAAAGCTCAATTTCCCACAGCAATCCGACTCGCAGACGCCAACCCTCCAACCACGCCGCGACCATTTCCTTCCCGACACATCGACGTATTTGCGACTTTAAGAACCGCTGACGAAACGCTAAGTATTATACGCGGTGACAATCCAAAATCGATTGTATATCTCGCGAGATAGAGTCCGCGCGGATTAACCGCCAGTCAAAGTTGGAAGATTAATGTCCTAATGGATAGGCGGTCTGAAAGCGAGTTAGCTGGAAGCGCTTAGGGGTCAGTTTCGCTTGATGACCGAGGCTTCTGGTTCGATCCGCGTTCTTCAGGCGATTTCAACTTTTTGCGTGAGTTCATCCGCGTAGGTATAGCCCTAGCAATAATAAGGATTTAAAAATTAAACTGCCTCGTTTATAAAGAAGAGTATTGAAAGGGACAGGGTTTGAAGGAAAATTAGGTAATATAAATCTAACCTCTTGGTTTTCGTGGTAGGAGTTATATTGAGATCAGCAAGTACCATAACAGTATAATTCTAGCAATAAAAATCAGGTCAAGAATAGCAACAGTATCTTTCATAACTACTATGAAATTATGATAACCTGTCAACTATTGTAAAAGCTCTATCTAGTTATAAAAATATTGATATTGAGCGGTTTATCAGTGTTTTGGGTCCAGTTGCTGTGAAGTTGGGTTATCATTGAAAGCGATCTTCCTCCCGTTGACGTATGGTATGATGATGTATTCCAAAATTTCCGTTCTAAGTCTAAGACATTCTTCTCCATTTCAGATCTCCACGGTCAATTCTACGAGAACACAGTGGTCGTGCAATACGACAAAGACCTGTTAGAAGTATGGGACGAGGCGAAGAGGCTTCGCTGCGAATGGTTCAACGACTACGAGAAGACCGCGTCGAAGCCTCCGATGGTGATAGCTGATCTGGACGTGGTGCAGCTGGACTTTAGAGGTAAGCTTGAGGGGTTCCTTGAAGTAAACTGGAATTCATTATTAGCTCATCTTCATGTCAGCAGTGTTTATAGGCGTGGCTTAATCTGATGTGTTGTGCGGTAGGTAGTGGAACAAATAATAGCCCTTCTTTAGACTTTATAGTGAGAGAAGGTAATCATAAAGTATATTTACTTCGATTCAACATTTTAAGTGTATTGCTCGGACAGAAGCAAAAATGTTCAATAAAAACATTCACTTTTTGTTCAGCTCTCTTATCTTATTTCATTGCATTTCACTTGTTAGTGGAGCTAAACAGCATAAGTAATATTTTTATAATTGTCTTATTATTTTTCGATATGAAATACATGCATGTAAGGTTATAACGTACGTAAGATACGTCGCTTAAACTGTCAAATTGTTAAATGGTTAATAGTCTTTTCGATATAGTCAATCTCAGTATTGTACTTTAGCAAGTAGGTTTCAATCTGTAGAAAGGTGCATTAAATAGATAAATCAATTCGTTTCTAGGAGACAACGTGGACTGTTGGATGGAGATCCAGGCCGGCAAGGGTCCTTGGGCGCCCCCGGTATCCGGGATCGTCCCTCTCGGCTCCACTCTCACCCTTGTCGTGGCTATAAACGACTATCGCGGTAAGTGTTAACGTCAAGTGTATTCGTAGTGTTAAGGTTAAAGTCTTGACTAAATAAGGCGTCCGACCGATTTCAGCCATGGCGGCCGATCTCAATTGATATCAGCCATGTGCACAGGACATATTATAGTGCATAGGTGTGCGCGCAAGCACAAGTGCACTCTCTATTCCATTACTCTCATAATTCGGTGAGACCTCTCGGTCTTTACGCAGCGCTTGCTACCAATAGACCAACGAGGCAGTTAAAGTCTTGACTATATGTGTTGTAGTAGGCCAAAGTTATGTTGATGCGGTTTCATACAAACTTGACCCAACGCGTGGATCCCGTCGCGAGAAATTATATGTCTAGGCTTTTGGATAGCGGTATTTATGAGCCATGTACCAATGTGTTTTTCAAATTTGAAATTCATGTGTACGATTATTCGACGCTTTAACAGTGAAGGAAAACGTCGTGAGGAACCTGCACACCTACGAAGAAATTCTTAGGTTGTGTACAACCAACCCGCACTTGGCCAGCTTGGTTGACTAAGGCCTTATCGTCCTAGTTTAGGGTAGACCCGTGCCCCAGCAGTGGGGACATGTATGGGTTGATGATGATGATGATTTATGAGCAATAGCGGCCATGTTACGCAGCACAGCGTTGTAGAGATAAACTTTTGAAGCGTATTTTCTTTTGCTGTGCAAAAAGCACAGCAAATAGATATTACGGATAAAATTGTTACATATCTAGTTTGTTTTGAAAATATATAGAGATTACAGATAAGATAAAGAGACTCCATGTAGCATAAGAAAATTGTAATCTAAGCTTATCAGTGATGCGAAAACACAATAATAATAATATGTGCTTGTACCTATATTTATGAGTACATGCACATGCTTGAAACAATGACAGAGTAAAGAAAAACCAATTGCAAAAAATAACTGAAAAAAAAAATAAGTTACGTAGCAGATTGTTGTAATAGTATGAAGTATTTTATTGTGTTGCATTGCGGTCAGAACGAACGAAAAACGAGAATCGAACATCTACACAACGCAACCGCTGTAATTTTTTTAATCTGATAGAGTTTGCTATTACTCACTCAATTGTTTATTGCGTAATAAAATATAAGAAACACAATTAACTAACGGGCTGTGTAACAATCAACATTTAAAACCGTTACAAATATATATGTTTTTGATACGGCAGGTACATTAGTTGTTTTCTGTTTCAACGATCAAGCTTAGCAAGCAAGCTTAGCAAGCTTAGCTTAGCAAGCTTTAGCGGTTTTTTTCATCCCAGTTTCGGACAAACACCTACAACTTGTGTTTAGTTATTTTTTCAAAAAGTGTGAGTGTCAAAATCACTTCACCTCTATGTCAGTTCAGGCCATTATCATCAGCCCAAATACGTCCCTTCTGCTGGGGCACGGGCCTACCCTAAACTGGGCGGTCAGGCCGCTAGTCAACCACGCTTGCCAAGTGCGGGTTGGTCAGCTACACAACTTAAGAATTTTTCCAAAGGTTCCTCACGATCTTTACCTTAAAGTCCTTACGTACCTTTACGTTAAACCACCTAATAATCGTACATATATATTTTAAATTTGAAAAACACAGTACGTGGTGGGGTTTCTATAATTACTACCCTAACACCTTGTAAACACTTATAGAAGCAATAAAGTATTGAGTATTGAGTATTGAACTGGCGATCTCTCGCATTACAAGCAACGGCTTTAACCACTCGGCCTTCGACGCTTTTTTCAAATAACTATAAGAATTGATGATTATCGATTCCTTAATAACATATTGATTGACATACATTATTAAGCCATAAAATTTTTGCTTTTAACTTAGATTGCGGTTGACAAGTGGTTTTACGAATAATGAATATCGGCAAATTATAAAAACGGTGATTGCAAGCTTCTTTTCAATAAATTTAAGAAATACATTTTAATTGCAATTATAATTGTAATTTTGCAAAGTCATGACTAAAGTATAATAGACGGTTGATAGCCAAACCATATATCAAATTAATAAAATTATTTACTCATCATTGTATCTTGTCAGAGTACCAACTTGAAGATGCTCAAGGATTTTAAGTGGGTTTTTAATAAAATAATTCTCAAGCAATTATAGTTTCACTAGGTTACTATTAATAATCTTGACTGATAGGATAATATTAAATAAAATGTACATCAAATTACTATTTCTCTTCATGACAAAAATTAAAGCTACTTATTTGTTACCGAACATTTTATACTAAAACTGTTTCATTTAGTCTGTCTAATTAAAATTATGTATACATACATTCACTTGTGACTAATAACTAGTATGTTATAGTACCGTTTCCATAATTCGTACGGACTTATACGCCATAGTACACATAACGCGAAATTTAACCAAGAATCCGATGAACTGGTGTTACCTTTGACTAAGAATTTTTCCTTAGGGAACAATGAACAATGTTAAGTATTGTATAAAAAATCATGTCTCAGCATTCTTTTAGTCAAAGATGTCCGACGAAAAATATGAATTTGGACGTCAATGTACTTTGTACCTATATAGAAGGTAGGTTACAAAAAGAAAATAATGATAAAATAAGAGACATGCTCAAAAGGGTTTATTATGCCAATCGACCTCATTTGTGGTAGTAGACCTCACGATCGCTTACCAGCTGGTGGAGTGAGGTCATCCTAAATGTCTTTTATTAAAAAAAAAATTCCTAGTCAGATTTAGCAATGTTTTGTTAAATATAAAATCCATTGCCTTCATTGTGGGCTTTTATACAATTGAACTACTTACACATACTTGCACTACGCTAATACAATTCGAGAGGTGTTTCACAATCCACATGGCGGTGTTCTGTATAATTATGCGATGTCCAGTTATTAATAATTACACACTTTTATACAATCTCATGAGTTTAGATGCCTTCAAATTGCCCATTGTGTTCTTAAACACATGAGGGCAAAAAAATTTCTTGAAATTATTTTATTACATCACTATTTTATACCTGTCATTTCCTAGCCAACTTGCTTGGTATTTTGGCTCATTATTTTTTTCTTCTTAATATTAATGAAGCTTTAGTAAGGCTTCGAGGGTTTATGGCAGCTCTGTTTTATAGCGTATTAGGATATTTAGCACTCACTCCGTCACATTTGTAGCTAAATAGGTGGACCGTTAGCTAGTAAAGGGCTTTTTAGATAAATAAAAAACGGTTAGCCGGAAATACTTACTTATTATCACCGTATTTACGTAAAGATGTGTAAATGCCGTGTCGTAGTAATGTTAACACGCTGTGTTGAGTATCAATGAAGTTTTGGGAATTAGCACCTTTTTATTCCGAAATATGAAAGAGTATTGATGTTTATTAAAGTACCATGAAAATAAAAGGAACACGTCAATCAATGAAAGGTTAGATTTTTCACGTTTTATAACGGCTCTTGTGTTCTTCATATTTTTTTATATAATTTAATCTCCACACTTTTTACAGTAAGTACTACGTACTACCAAAGATTATGACAACGTACAATAATTTCTTAAATTCACCTTTTGTATACTCTAAATTAAAACTCATCAATGAGCGTATAGAAGCTCCATTGCCAGCAATGAAAAAAGAAAAGAAAACTTTTTGACGCAACACCTTTTTATAGTGATCTCAGGGCCTAAGAATCCCCGCGAAATTCCTTTACGATGTACTTCCTAATTACCATATTCCTCAACGTCTCATACATGTGTACTGATGTTATCGAAAGATTAAATTAAAATCCACCGTACATCATTCCACCCTTTGTCGGCCGGACTCCGGGCTCCGCCAAAATGGTTATTACTCTCGAGTTACTTTTTTTTCTCGTCGGTTAATTAATCATTGTTTTTTAATCTCGAAAGTTTTCGGATACTTTCAGCTGATATTAGGGGAGAGGGGGGCAGTTTTGAACATTTTTAAAACTTCGTCTTATATCTTAAAATTCTTTAGTTTTATATCGTTTTATAGTTTCGCAATGCTTAACCCGACCATTATGCCATAAAATTTCAGTATCATATGAAGAAGAATATTTAAGATATAGCCGTAATATCAATTATAATAGCAGTAGTCAACTGTTCAAATCTGCCCCACTCCTGGGGCAGCTTTGAATTCATATGGGGCAGTTTTGAACTATCCTTAAAAAATGAAATTAAATGACTTTTTATACTTTTTTTTATTAATTTTATTAAAAGAAAACAAATTAGAAACGACTGAGATCAAGTATCATTGCCACATTAGAAATTAAAAATGATAAAATAGTTCAATATGGTGATTGCACCAGTACTAGGGAATAACAAACTTCTATTTAAATAATATCAATTAACATACGGAAACAAATAAAATTATTAATTAACATTATGAGGTCAATCAAAGGAAACCTAAAAATAAACGAGATATAATTAAAACTGCAGTCTTCATGTCTCATCAATTTCATTCTCTCTCTTTTTTTTTATAGTTGGGTACCATTATTACCTTTAAATGAAAAAGATACAGATACTTATTCCTATTGACCATTACGCTAACAAATATATTCCATGTTAGAATAAAGTAATAAAAAATAATGCATTATAACAATCTCAGTATTTAAGACTGAAGGTGGGGCAGTTTTAAACAATGTTCAAAACTGCCCCCTTTATTTTGTTCAAAGCTGCCCCAATGGTCCTTGAAAAACAAAAAACGTTTTCCTTCCAAATATTTTTTTAAAATTGTTAATAATATCTGCTTTATTGCGTGATATATGAAACCTTCTGACTAAAAAAGTAAAAAAACACTTCATTTGCCTTGAAATGAATCTCTGAAATCCTTACGCGCGAATTTCAAAAAGTGTAGAATTCAAACTCGTAAAAAAAATCTCCTCGCAACTCGTCGGCAAGCTGTCTAATGTGAGCAGTGATAAGTGACAGCTATGCGGGTTCATGTTACCACTACCCAAAAAAAAAACTACAAAAATTCTTTACATTAAAGCTTGTTAAATACACTTTTTCAAAGGTGCCCCTGTTCAAAGCTGCCCCCCTCTCCCCTAATCAATGTTCTCGTTAGGTATGTTCTTCGGTGAATGTGAACTTTTTATCGGCATAATGATATGACGATATTTTTGTGTCAAGTCTTTCAATTAATTGTCGTAACTACTGTGTTATTTCATTTAAAGGAAATCATGATTGTTAAAAGGCATGACGTGATGTATGATATAACATGAGAAAGCTTTCTTATTGACTTCCTTTGTGACAAGCGTATTAAAGTGTTATAAAATAAACGGGTAAGTGTATAATTTTTTTTTATCAAAACTGGTTGTTTTACAATCACGGACGATATCATTCTGTTGAGTACAACTTTCAGACATGAATCGACAAATTCACTTTCATTATTTCATGATTATACTTTAAATGCTTCTACATATGGATTGTATTATCGCACGTATATATTAACAAAACCTTGTAAGAGTTTGTAAAATAGTGTACATGATAAAACGTACTTTATACTTTCACAATATTTGCTTATCTTCATTAGTTTGTGGACTATAGGAAGTGTACTGAAGGTAAACCTACTTTTTCGACGTGAGAAAAGTGTCACCTTCCTAACTTTTCTAATAAACATTGCTTTAACCTTTTTGGAGAGTATATACTTACCTTTGTGAAGATTTAAGTTTAAAAGTTACGGTTTTATATTGATTAAACCTTACTTACTTAATAGTATGATTCGATTTTGACTTTTAATTACTCTATTACTTATATTTTATTCCGCCTTTATATTTTATTTTTGTTTTCTCATCTATCGGCTACTTTATTGTATAATCGTCTAACGATGTAACTTACTTCTAAATGGGTTTGAGTATCCATCGCACTACTAAGCTATTTTTCTTGGAATGAAATGAATATACATATATATTATGTTTATCATCATGTACAATATCTTTCAGTATATCTGTCGCAACAAAATGCAATTTTCCTATATTAATTTTAAGTGGTCCTAACTCGAATTTAGACCCTTTCGTGGCACCAAGACTGCCACTTCCACAAAGCCATCGAACCCGTCCCGCTGGATGGGTCCAGAGCCATCCTCGGTAATAATGCTGTGCAAACACATACGTTAACGGTACTAGAATAGTAAAAAGTAAGCTGGACAAATAAGACGGAGTGGGTTTACTTAACGGGCCGGCCGACGGCGCGGCGGCGGGGTGGCGGGTAGGGCTGCTAGAGGCTAGGTTTAGTACGAAATAGAATAGGAATAGGTGATACGGTATTTTGTCAGGGGATACCAGTCACCACTATCTGTCCGGTGGTTGGTGAACGGTATACGGGTAAGCGACCCCGGCTCCTCGAGGTACTATCGACTCAGTCCAAATCATCCGAGGCGATAGTATCCTTCCTCCCCTTTTCCTTCCCCCGTCATATATCCTTGCTACTCGTGGGAACGCAATGACCTTGTTAAAACAATGCACAAGGCAGAATGGCGGCGACGTGGTCCACAACCCGTCACGTCACGTTTCCCACAGAGGTGAAAAGCGGATCGCTGGAAGTGATCTCTGCCTGCCCCTCTGGGAAAAAGGCGTGATTTTATGTATGTATGTATGTATGATACGGTATTAAGATTTCTACGGTATATTCAAATACATGGTTATGGTTTCCCAAAATAGAGGCTTATCTCTATTTTGGGAAACCATAACCATACCATAACGTTAGAAAACTGAAAGTGTCCGAGATATTTACCATGTTGTTTTGTTTTAATGAGCACCCGATATTTCGGCACTTTTGCAAGCGTCATGATCACGGGTGAACTGTAGGACTGCGAGAATGACGGTAGGTCTAAGGGCAGACATATCAGTCTACCCTCTTTCTAAGTCTTTTATTACGCACTTTCAGTTTTCTAATGTGTAACCATGACAGTTTAAAATCATACCATAAGCGTTTGGGAACCTTTGGTTAATAAGTTTAACATTTATTTAAACTTTTAATTTAGTACTTTAATTTGTACCTTTTTATGTTTTTTCTTTGTGGCCAATAAAAACATTTCTATTTATTTTATATTTCTAAATATTATGGAAAAAAATATTTAAGATTCTTTGTAATTAATACAAATGAACAGATAGTATTGTCTATTATTGTACGAACTCTACGTAAACTCCTCGATTCTTAACATATTATTAAGAGCGTAATACAAGCGAGTTTAATCCGTAAACTTAATTTTATTTCAAAGACCTGAACAGATTGATACAGATGAAAATAAGTGTAGGATTTAATTCGAAATAAAAATGGGTATAGTAAATCTAGCAAAGTCTAATCATCATAATAATTAAGAGTTTGGGAAAACTTTATAAATCAGTTTTAATACGTTAAATGATACATAATAAAATACAATACTGTGCTATGTCTAGACTTCGTTACACCAATAAGAGCTAGGAACTGCCCGTCTTCGTCGGCTTTTTCAAATTCATACCCACAGGTGTGAGTTTCTCCATCCATACCCCATTACTGGTTATTGGCGGAAGGTTGTGACTATTCATTTATTCTTCTTCAGATTCTAATAAAACTCGAATGTCTTTGGTTGCAAATTATCAGAGTAGATGATATTAACAAGAGGGTGGATACCCCCTGTTATAGCGAGGTATAGCTATAGTATCAAACAAACAAATATACAAACGTATTGGCCAGACTAAAGGGCTGCCTTATACATAGACGTCACAAATTGTTCAATCTGTTAAACCTTAGTTGAAAATGTAACATTCATTAAATGTGCAATATTTTGAAAAGTGACTGCAATGATATTTCTGAATGGTCTCCAAGTCTTACTTTATTCTCAGTCCATATAAATCTCACTTTTACTTTATCACACTCTGAAATTGCATACTTTAAATGCATGCAAAGCATGACTTAACAAATTAATTTCATGTCTCAGGAAAGCTGCTACTAAGCTTTATGCGTATAAGTAAGTTTATATTTAAAATTGAAAGGCCATGACTTTGAAGATTTGCGGTAGTTTATTAATTTCAACATTTCACTGTTTCGTGAGTCATATGATTCACAACGACGGGTTTTCCTATTGTGTCTCGCAATCATGATTGGGTGGGTCTTCGTTTGAATAGGTTATTAGTTATCTCCTTTAAATCAATTGTGTGCGGTGGAATAAATTGATTCAGAATTGTTTAATGAGTCTCCAAAATGATGTAATGTTTTCTTAACTCGTTTTTAACTAAGTAGTAAGTAATAAGTATGGAAATTATGGTGAGAGTCAACTGTTTAGTGGGTCTATTATCCAGCATTTTGTCACTTCATTAACTTTATGGTTGCCATTAATGTAACATATACGTAGCCTATTGTAGATTAAGTAAATTTCTTTGTATATACCAAGTTAAATAAATTAGGACTCTGATATTTAACATGTTTTATTTGTAAGAGCTAGATCGAAAGTCAACAGTTGACACGTGATTATGGCGTTTGCAACAGTGTCGAAATGTTGAGAGCTCATCCAAATAAAACAACGCGACAAATATCCCAGGTTTATTCAGTTTTCTATATGAAATAAAACAGCACGGTAAATATCCCGGACTTATTCAGTTTAAAGCTAAATAAAGTTAAGATAGAGGGCAGCCCTAGGGAACGTACTGGTGTTACAGAAACACACATGTAATAAGCGTTTCGATCGTTCAATGAGATACCCACACACTTTTGTACTATTAAATGCTTGAAAACAGAATGATGTTACATGTATATTTATACATCTATGACATTATCAAACTAGAGTACCTAAACGTTTTATTTAAGTACAGATAAACGATCTGAAACAAATGAACATTTCATGGATATTCCACGTAAACTTTAATGATTAATTCTTATAAAAATCATTAAGTAATGAAGAGTAAGGACAATATTTTTTGTGATAATTGATTCTAAAGTACATGGTTTTGAAACAGATTGCAATATCTTGTCTATATTTCCTTTTTTGCTTTTTACTTCTATTACTATTGGCACCGTAGAGGCAAAACGCTTTACCACGGCATTTAACGATATGGTTATAGCACATAAATCCTAACAATATAACTGCCAATTTAGATTTTAACCTTTTGCCCAAATATGGGACAGTATAATCACCATAGACGAATATTCTGCAGTGGAATAATCCGCAATTCCTTTAACGATAGTGATTTTTACGGTGGAGGGAACTGTTTACCATGTATTGCTGTTGTAATTTGAACCTTATTTAGTTAAGACAGGGTTCAAAGGAAGTTAAAACCTTGTGATACACTACTGGTTAAGGGATAATCTCCTCACGAAGCTTCAGTAACCAGAAGCCATACATTAGAAGCGTTGTAATTGATAAGTCCCCGTCTGTGCGAAAGTAACGACTTGTCGTGAGGATTCAATAAGCTCTTTGGTTGTTGGGCTAATGGATCAAAGTTCACGTGGTAAAATGACGCTTTCTTCCCTCAAAGCTGTAATATGTCAATACTTAATATTATAAAGCTGAAGAATTTATTTGTTTGTTTCAACGCGCTTATCTTAGGAATTTATTTTTTTATTTTTTGTTGAAAAATTATTTTGGTGTTGAATAGACAATTTACCGTGAAAGTTTTTAGGCTATATTACATCACACTGCGACCAATGAGAGCAAAAAAACAATGGAAAATGTGCTAAAAACGCGGGAACGAAGTCATTACCACAGCTAGTACTTATTAAACGGAGTTCTAATTAATGTAGTTCATTTGCGCATTCTGCTCTATATGAGAGATCTATTGGAAAATTAGTGATTGCCCAAAGATGCTACGCATTATATTGGTGTCTTAATGTCAAGATTGTGCAGGATGACTGGTAGGAGCTGGATGCGAGTTGCCGAAAGACAGAAGTGGCGTGCATTTGGGGAGGCCTATTCCCAGCAGTGGTGACAGGAATGGGTTAATGACGATGATCATAATGATGTCAAGAATTAACCTACCTACTAATCGTTAATATTACTTATTCTAGTCATCAGAAAGTCTTAAGACGGGACCAAAAGACTGTGCCATAGTAGAGTAACTGAATGCCAATAAGTTTGTACAACGCGTTCTTGATTGTAATAGAGATATTATTACAAATTGTAGAACTTAACGAACTGTTAGTTAGGTATGGCGGAAAACATTTCAGCCGCAACATTTTACCGGCACGAGCTATCCACTCCCTCCCAACCGTGCAACGATACACGCACGTTTGCCCACAGCTTTCTGCTTATTTTCTTTAATGGAATATTCGTTTACGGATTCCCGTCGACAATGTTTGTTGTTTACACACCTTAAGCGATTGTGGTACAAAACTGTTTAATGTTCTCTCGAGACCGGGCTAATGGGATAACTTAGCCGCAAACACTTAAATATTGTTTTGTAACCTACCTTTGTTTGGTTATCTAACTGGTGCTTAGAAACTAATCCAAAAGCTGCGGTGAGGCTGCGGGATTGATTACTGGTTGAAGCGACCTTTTAAGTTATTTGCTTTTTAAGTAAACCTCGCGTTAAGTAACTAGTAACTTACTCGTACGTCTAACATAAGTATGCTCTGAGGGCCTACCATGAGTTGGCTATCGAAAACTTACTTACGTTAAAAACTTATCGAGTTGTTTTTTTCATACGGCCGATTTTAGTTCTTCGCGTAACCACCAGCGGCGCTGTACAAGTTTTTCATAGACATATTTACGTACGCGATATCGAGTGCGTAAGTTTTAAACTTATGGTAGCCCCACTGTGGTTCATTGATCTGGGCTGAGAATAATAAAGATAATTCATTTAGAATTTTGCTTTTTTTTGCAAGTATTTTTCTTTGTTACATTCTTGTGAAAAAATCTGGTTAGAAAAGTTCAGAACTAAAAAGTGATCATTCTCTATAAGTATTACAATCGATATTTTTGTCGTGACTCTAGCTATTAAAATGTTTTATAGAGCACTGTGTGATTTATTTGTTTTTTTTTTCTATTATCTTCAGGAGAGTTTGACATGCGAGTGAAGTCGTGCGCCGCGTCCGATGGTTCCGGCCACATCATTCAACTCTCCGACGAGTACGGGTGTGTGCTCCGCCCTAAGATGATATCTAGGTACGTAATAGTAACTCAAATATAATCTTGAATGAGCCTGGAAATACGGGAGGTAGTAGGTACTTCCCGTACCTATTGTTTACTTACAAACCTAACAGCTAAATTTTTTAGTAAGTTTGTAAGTAAACAATAGTAAGATCATCTAATCAATAGTATGTTAAACCGTGTATATAGTTAAGAGGTCACTATACAAAACTAAGATTTAACTCTCAAAAGAAGGGATTTTCGATTTTATATAAGAGCTTCTCAATTAGTTTCTAAGTATCATGCATTTAGCATTGTGCAAAGAGTAGGAATGAGCATGTCCAAAATGTCCAAAGATATTTTTTAATTAAATATTGCATAATACCAGCCACTCCTTTATGCATTATAGGCTGTCCAGATGTATACTGGAGTGTAGGAGTAATAGGTTTCTATTACAGTTATTTAATAGGCTATGATCAGACTTTAAATCTTGAAGTTGTAGCTCAATATCAAATATCATCCGTTCCAAACGCAGGTTCCTCAAAGCTAAAGCGGCGGACGAGCGGGCAACAGTCATAACGTATGCGTTCTTCCACGCGTTCAAATTCCCGGATGCTCTCAGCGTACACATCCGGTGTAAGGTGGAGATCTGCAGACACGGATGTCTGGACCACTGCCAGTTGGCTGGGGCGGGACCTGGGCACGGCCATGGAGCGCTGGACAGGAAGGACGATAGGACGCACCAGGATCATAATGAGATTAAGTGAGTACAATGGCATTATGGCCTACCTTATTTAAACTACAACACAAGTGTTCAAAACCCTAGAGTCGGACTAAGCTAACTTGCTGCAGCTACTTGGTGGAATTACATAGGGGACTAAAAACTGTATAATGAATGGAAGAGTTTACATTTAGGTAAGATGCCTCGTCACGATTCAACTATCAATGGTCATTCCGCTAAAGGATTCTACAAGTTCAGATGAATCTTGGAAATGACTGAAAAGATTTTGTGATTGCAGAATTGAACTTTTTAATCGATCCTACAAACACGTTCTTATTACATTACGATTTTATCTTTAGAACTTAAAGTACACTTGAAAATTTGTTACTATACCTTACTGTCGTTAATTTGATACAGGTACTTTAACATCCTACTCACAAAACTCTCCCTCCAATTCCAGCGACTCATCAGCAGAAGACGTAGGCTTCAACTTCTCCGAGGAGCCTCAGCGGCTCCCGCTAGAGGAAGCCTTCGGTGACGAAGTATCAGGGGACGCGGTGCCCGCGCCCGCCCCGCTGCCGCAGCGCGCGCCGGCGCCCGTCCGGGAACCGGACACGGATCACATGTCCGCTGTGCAAGAGCTGGTGGAGGCGCTGGCTAGGCCTTTCACGGTGAGAAATGATTGAATTCTTTTTTCAAAATTGGCTTTTATGGTTGTAATAATGCCGCGCGCTTGTGCAAGAGCCGGTCGAGACGCTACGGTGAGTAATGATGGATTTCTTCTTTTAAAATGTTATATTCTGGTTATAATAATGGCGCCGGCGGACCGAGAACCCGACACGGTTCATATGTCCGCTGTGCAAGAACTGGTGGAGGCGCTGGCTAGGCCTTTCAAGGTGAGCAATGATTGAGTTCTTTTTTTAAAATTTTGCTATTCTGGTTGAAATAATGGCGTGCGCCTGTCCGGGAGCCGGGAGTTCACGGTGAGAAATCACTACATAGTATTAATTAAGTAGCTTCCCGCGTCTGTCTGACCATATGTACCTATGAGCTTTAAAACTACACAACATATTTTGATGGTTTTAATAGAAAGAGGGATGGAAAAAGAAGGTTTTTATATATAATATACCTGAAGCGTAGCGAGGGTATGTCACTAGTAAATAAGTAAATATACACAACATCACATTAATTGATCTGATTCTGTGGTCAGTAGCTAAAGCACGTGTGTTACAGCGATTAGGTGTGGCAAATAAATACACAGCTACTTCCTGCCCGAAGTTTTGACTGAGATACACCCATCATTTTCGCGAGCGAACAGCTATGTATTTGCTACTCCTAATATCGTCAATGGACGTAATAGTAGAGGAAGGCCGAAGAAGACATGGATGGATTGCGTGAGAGATGATATGGGAGTGAAAGGAGTACACGCAGAGATGACGAATGACAGGCCCGAGTGGAAGAAATATACATGTTGCGCCGACCCCACTTAGTGTGGGACAAGGGCAGGAGAATGATGATGATGATGATGAATATCGAGTGTAGATGCATAAAGACTAAATTTAATTAATCATATCTACCACTAATCAAATTTACGCCATATCAATACTAACTTCTGCCCTCAGGCTGATGTAGCACATGCTGAGGCCTGTACCTCGTTGACCACATTTAGTCCCTATCTGTCTGTGTTAATTCTTTGTTCTTTGTGTGTGTGTTTTTGCTTGAGTTTTGTGTTTTGAAGTAATGTTGTGATTCATTGTGTACATGTCAAATCATTTATATTCTATTCTATTCTAACTTACAAATGTACCTCGTTCCAGGACCAACCAACCGACCTAAGCGACCGTGAGCGATTCCCGCACGGGCCCAGAAACTTAGGCTCGGCTAAACTAGAGCCTTCCGGCGACACAGTGGTACCGGCCAAGCCCGCCGGGCCCGCCGTAGCAGGCCCCAGGTCCTTACGCAAACGGAGAACAGTGAGGGAAGGCAGGTCGGCCGATGTCGGCGTGTCGGGCATATACGAGGTCGTCTCCGAAGCAGATCTGGCGTTTGGACCCTCCAGGGAACCCGTCACAGTGTTCAGTGGACGGATTCGGGAAGAGGTGAGGATTGATTTATTATGATTCTTTTATTTGTACTCAATACTCAATACTCAATACTTGTGATTCAGGTACATTAAAGATACATGTTGCGCCGACCCCACTTAACGTGGGACAAGGGCAGGAGAATGATGATGATGAGATAATGAGATACATTAAAGATGTACAAAAAAAATTACAAAAAAAAATCGCTTTCAAAATACATATAAAATTACAAAATAATATAATACGAACATTTATTATTATTTTAGTAGGAATTTGATATGTTTTTAAAGAAATTTTTAAGTTGCGTAGTCGACCAACCTGCACTTGGCCAGCGTGGTTGACTAAGGCCTTATCGCCCTAGTTTAGGGTAGACCCGTGCCCCAGCAGTGGGGACGTATATGGGCTGATGATGATGATTTTTTGAGACCGTACATTAATATCAATCACAATATGCTAGCTATTATTAAAGAAAGAAAGAAAGAAAGAAAGAAAAATATTTTATTTAGCACATTCTCACAGTAACAAAAATAGAAATAAAAAAAAAGACTTAAAACTAAAGCAGATTGTGCCAAAAAGGCTTTCACTCAGCATTATGCCGCGGCCCTACGGGACCACGACGCTGATTTATTATTTATCAACATATCATTATTCATTTTACCCCTCATACATTTCAGGTGGTGTACGGTATCTGTATGGGAGCAGTGAGCTTTGGTGCTTTGTTCGCGTCTGCGGCCGGAGCAGCGGCCGGGGCGGCGTTAGCTGCTGCCGTCTTGTTGCAAAGACTTCGCTCCAGGTATGTAGAGGATTCATAGCAAGTGTACAATAAATATTAAATAAATAAATATTACACAACATCACATACATTGATCTGATCCCGTGGTAAGTAGCTTTAGCACTTGTCTTACAGATATCAGAATCAAAAGTGGATACACAAATATACTCAAATATACTTAATACACACCCAGACACGGAACAAACACCGATGTTCGTCACACAAATATTTGTCCCGAGTGGGAATCGAACCCACGACTCTTGGAACTGTAGGTAATGAACCTGGGTCACTAACCACTGTTCCACCGAGCCAGTCAAACAAGACAATAGGTTGATTATATCTAATAAGATATCATCTTTTTAGGCCGTAAGAGCTCCTGCGACACATGCTTAGAGTCTAGTATAGTGGTCGCTGCCTAAATATATTATATTGTTAGTTTTGTACACAAACTCTTATAATTATTGTAAGTTTATGTTTCATTTTTTTTCTAACTGACTTACGATGATGGCTTGGAGTAGCCTTGTCATCATCACCAGACTTGCGGGGGAGCGGATGGCTCCGACCCCTAATGTGCTTAGTATATACATATGTATAACCATATGCTGAGACTGGTCCTATTGCCAAAATTTCCTAAAAATTGTATGTCTTGTTCTTTTTTCTTTTATTGTATAAGATTTTTGTTTGTCTACAATGAACTTTGTAAATTTGCCAACAAAAACAGTTTCATTTAAGTTTGCAAATACATAAAAACAAACTAACCTGCAACTTGAACAAAAAAAAAATCTCATCTCATCTCACTCTTCCACAGAATGGCGACCCAAGTCCCGCCCCCGGTGTCCCCGGCGCCGGCCTCGCACTCGCTCGCCGCGTGGATGGCGCTGCGGCTGCTCGGCGCGCCCCCCCACCCGCACTCGCGCGCCGGCTGAGACCCCAAACACAAAGATAGCACAGTATGAAAGATTCTAGAGGACACTTAAACCCCCCTACCCCCCTCCCCCCAAGACAGCCAGTATGAAAGACCTTGGAGTAGGCTGAGACCCCCAAAAGACAGCCCAGTATGAAAGATCTTAGAGTGGGCTGGACACGCCCCCATACACACAGATAGCCCAGTACGAAAGATTTTAGAGGACACTTAGACCCCCCTACCCCCCTCCCCCCAAGACAGCCAGTATGAAAGATCTTAGAGTAGGCTGAGACCCC
Source organism: Maruca vitrata (assembly GCA_039566165.1). NCBI lineage: Eukaryota > Metazoa > Arthropoda > Insecta > Lepidoptera > Crambidae > Maruca > Maruca vitrata. Next base: position 11,555,822 of record CM076923.1, read on the forward strand.
CAAAAGACAGCCCAGTATGAAAGATCTTAGAGTAGGCTGGACACGCCCCCATACACACAGATAGCCTAGTACGAAAGATCCCCCCCCCCCCTCACAAGACAACCCAGTACGAAAGATCTTAGAGTAGGCTGAGACCTCCCACTCCCTCAAGAGCAGCCCAGTGCGTCCGTTACACTCAATATTAGTATTTATGGGTCTTCACGCGACATTAGGTTTCTATCCTCATAAGGAAATTAGACTTCATTAATTAAAGCATGCAATTATTTATGATTGGCGCTGCGGCTGCTCGGCTCGCCCCCCACTGAGTCACCCCCTTACCCACAGATAGCCTAGTACGAAAGATCTTCAAGTAGACAGAGACCAAGAGACAGCCTCAACTTGTCCTCATGTATTTTTGATATTCTGATGTTAAGTACCAAGGCACACCTATGTCTAATCCAGAATCACGCTAAATGACACATCGCCTATTATTTGAAACGAAACAAAAAAACTCGCATTTCTTTACGTCACACATTTTTTAAGCGACTATTTTAAAATGTTCTAAGAATTGTGGTTTCTTGACTGTTTTATAGTGGAATAGCTTAGTTTCAGTATCTATGTTAAAAATTAATATTGTTGGCAATCCGAAAAGTTTTGTAGGGTGGGTTTGTGCTATAGGCATTCGTTATATCAAAAAACGAAAGTCCATTACGGATTCGAATTTAATAACAACACGTAGATTAAAAAAATAAATTGAAATCGATTGAATTCGATTAAATATCAATTGATTGTGCATGCATTTACGATTTGCCTTTTATACCGAATGGTGCTACGTTCTGAGGGCATAGTCCGAAAATCTTTGATATCGCTGTTGTGAATATTATAACTATACATTATACCGATAAGTGTTGTACAGAATATTCCTTTGTTTTTATATAATCTTTTACAATCATCGTTTAGAAACTAGCCGTTAAGTATAAACGTCGAGTCATGCCATTAGGATAAGTGTAGTTAAATTCTCAGCTCTGCGGGTCTAGAATGGCTTGCTTAGTATCAACCTTATTACTTGATACACAAAGATCAGTATGGCAATCAAAAATTAGTCTATAGGAAGACTATGGTGCTCCTATCTTTCTTTGAATTTTGGTTGGTCAAGATTATCAACATTTTCAAAGAGCAAATTTTGACATAAAAGTTTTTAGGGGTATTGCAATTTGGAAGATCGACCACGTCGTAATAGTTATAAAATTTCAAAAAATATAAATAACATTCCATAGTTAGCTCTACGACTTTGACCAGTTAATCATACTCTTATTACGTAGGTAGAAATAGGATATAAGCGTCGCAAAGTAATATCATTTTTGTAACCAACCAAAAATATAAACATAAAATATTTTATTTGCATTTATTTTTATCATTAAACATCTATTTTTTGGAAATAAATTATAAAAAAAATGTTGAAAACTACTTAATGTTTTACCGTAGTGGTGCTTACATTATGATTAAGTTAAAAACCTATTCGCATTTTGTAGATATAGATATTTTTACTAAAAAACGCTAGTAACTTCGTTATATTTAAGAATGCTGTTTTATAGTATTTTTTTTATTATTTGTTAATTTTAGAGTATAATTCATTATTCTACGTTTATTATTTGTACTTATTATTAACACTTGAATAACTAAACTAAGCGAAGAATGGCGTAGGCATAAATAAAATGTCAAATAACGACGCAGACATGCTGAAAGCATTTTTAGTTTTTTTATGCTTTTTTTTATAATTATTATGTTTCTGTTAGACCTCATAATAAAAAAGCATCGAAAATGATATTTTTTTGTTTGCCACGTTTAGCTAATGTCCATATTTAACACAATAAAGCAAGTACATACTTACATTGATTATTTGATAAAAAAGTCAATTTTTTACGATTTTTTTTGCTTTTTATATCTCTAAGAGTTTATAGAGAGTTTAAGGTCTACATGAAACATAATTTTAGGTATGACTGTACATGTATACTTTAAGTTATATTAACAATTAAATTGTAATTATATACATACGTTAGTTGAAACACCAATGAACGTTACATATTATAAAAATAGACTCGTCTTAGCGTCTTGCATTTATCTTGCATTTAAGTTGTTATAGTCTATATAAATTATTCTGGTGACAGCTTTCGATGCCAAAGAAAAATAGTCTTTAATGAATTGGCATAAGTTTCCCTAGTATTCAGCTTTAGTGCTATTCAAATAAAGGTTAATTTTCGCTGCACATGATCGCTGTCACAGGAATAGTCGATTACCTATCCTTCCTAATATTGCTCAACGTAATTTAATAAATTATTTAATACTATCTGTATTGAAACATAGCTATGACTAGTTTTACTATAGTTTTAAGTATGAAAATTAGAAAAATGCTGTCTGGGAGGTAGATAGATTGTTTGAATTTAAATTAAATTTTATACACAGAAAATATTATATGATTTACACATTGCAATAAATAAACAAAGGCCGGTGGTCTATTAATAAATTAAACCACCGCCACATTTGCACTTGATTTTGTTTTGGACAATTGCGACATCTTGGAATTAGACGAACTATTTTTCAGAAGTACCTACTTATCGAATGAATAACTTTCTATCAATCTCCCATTAAAAATAAATTACGACATGCCACCCAAAAATCTTGCATTTATCGTAGCAAAACTATTATATCGTAAGTTAAAGTTTTGTGAGAACATGTTTTCTCTAAGTGCAATTTTATTTTTATATTAAAAAAAAATATTTTACACGTTTCCCATTAATCTTCCCTTTGTGGTTATGGTGTCCCTTGTATAAAGGTTGATCCTTATTTGTGACATTTGATATTCTTGTCAGATTTTGTCAAACAATTTCAGTCGTTGCGTTTATCTTCGGGACACGTCTATGACAGTGAGTATATTTTCTGTCTTAGGACCTGTACTTTATATGGTAGAGTACGATGTACCTAAAACCAAAATCTAAATATATATAACTCAAAGGTGACTGACAAAGTGATCTATCAACGCACAGCCCAAATCACTCGACTGATCGGGCTGAAATTCGGTATGCAGGTAGATTTTAAGACGTAGGCATCCGCTAAGAAAGAATTACCCGAAGTGAAGCGAGGGCGGGTCACTAGTTAAATATACAAGCACCTTTTTGACAACCGTTAAGACATTCACAAATCACAGTCATAAAAAGCTCCCAATGAGAGATTCCTATTGTGCTCCAATTTTTGTAGGCCACAATATTATTTTCCAATGATCAATCATAATGTCACTCACTGCCGCCTACCATCAGGTGGTTTGAAGTCAGTCCCGTAAGCCTTTCATAAAAAAAATCAAGCACTAGAAGTACTAATACTTACCTACGCTTAAATTACTGATACAATTCGTACAACTGAAATTGAAGGTTTTCTTTAGGGCTGATTTTAGATTTGCGCTGGCGGCACACTGATCTTCGGCGCCGATAGATTTTTGTATACTTAAAAACGGTCCCTATATCTCTATGCATACTGTAGTGCTACCATGAGTTTAAAAGAGAGACTCGATATCGCCTATGTACAGTATGCCTATGAAAAAATGTACATGCGGTGACTATGAACAAAAATCGGTAGTATGAAAAAAAAATCAATTCGATAGGTTTTTAACGTACGTAAGTTTTCGACAGCTAACTCATGGTAGCGCTACTGGTACTACCTTCAGCGCTGATAGTCAGAGTGCGGTCAGGGCGACTCTAAAATCAGCCTAAAGGGTAATGTCACAAGTGCAGATCTTCCTTAAGTACTCTTGTTACGTCTTTTGTAAAGGGAGGAACATTATTTATTGTAAACAAAGTTTTATTTATGTTAGGTTTCTTTGTATGGATGCGGTGGCGATATGTGTTTAACGCGTAAGCACCTGTTAATTTGTTTAATTGAATAAAATGTATGTTGAACAGGTTTTTGTTTGTTATTTCTACGTACACTCCCATTTATTTACCTACTTAATAAAAAAATGCGTGCACAAACAGACAAAAAGTTCAAAAATCATTGTTCCTATTACTGAGTTGACAAAAGTCTCTTATAATATTTTTCATCATATTTAATATCATCCATGTCCACTAATGTACCTACAGACAGCGATCTATTACCTTTTTATTATATGTATAGATCATTTTATTATATGTGTAACAGTTAGTTATTTAGTTAAATATCAAACTGAGAGTAGGTACTTCATGTATTATCTTACTTCATATTGTATCCTCATTGTTAATATTTGTACTTAAAGTACTAAATTGATTACTATTAATCTACTTAATTCATTTAATCCATGAATGCTGTGTTTCACCTGTCGTATTTATATTTCGTTTAGGAAGCACAAATTATTTTCGAAGAAATAAATAAAACATCGTATTCGTTTTCGTGATAATGTTTAATTTTTCAAATCATGTTTTATACAGGTTTATACATCACGTAAATGTGATTAAATAATCAGCGAGTAAATGGCCAAATACATTCTCTATTTATGGAACACTATTAACGAATTATAGAATTATTCCATTTAAATTACGTAACAGTAAAATAAACTTTATAATAACGCGAAGAAAAACAACTATAACATAAAATAAACAGATGAAGAGGTACTCAGGTGGTATAAAACAAATAAATTAGGTAGTAATGACTACGGCAATAACTTAACTAAAATAAATAATATTAATACTAATGACAAGTTATTTTAAATTAAAGTCTAGCGGTTCACCTAAATGTTGATATACCACATTATATATATTTTCCGTTGCCCCTGTTTCAAATTAATATGATATATTATGTATATATAAGCTTTTCGAAAAGAGGTAACAGAAGATTGTACTTATCAGATATTTAATACTACTTTTGTGTTTACAGCAATTCATTCTAAAGTGTTTGAACATTCGTGAACTGAAATAATGCCAGTACACTAGTCTCTGTACTAAAACTCGTACATTTTATAATAGGAAACAATCAACTGAAGCTCACGTCACGATGAATACATTGATGGTTGTAGTTGAAGTGATTCTTAATAAATAGATCTAAAACAAATTGTAGCTATAATTTGATTGAGCACTGGAATAACACGTATTTATAAAAATTGGAATGGTCTATATACTTCAGTCTCATCACACTAATATGTACAAATTGAGTTATTTAGACGATGTTACGAGTAGAACCGACTCTTTGAAATCACGTGGGCTGTGGGGGGTGGGAGGGGTCGGGCTATCGTCGCCACGGCGGCTGTCTTCTTCTTCAGCGTAGATATGGGACGGAGCTTGACGAACAGGATTGCTGATACCGCACAAGAGCATAATAAAGTAGCAAGAAGAGCGCCGAGGGTTGCTGCGAAGCCAGGGGTCGTCATACAAACTAATCCAGGGGTCGGGATAATCTTAGGCGCCGTATTTTCTTCAGCAGCGTCCAAGTTCAAGTCCCCAGCAGAAACGACGCGAATGACCCGGTTGACGCCGACCTCCTTCTCGGGAGTAGTGGCACGACGCTGCCTCCTTACTCTCCTCTCATCCCTCCTCGCTTCGGCACCCACGGCGTAACCTTCCAATTGCGGAGTTCCGTATTCAGCATGAGGTGCGATCACATTGTGAGCTCCGTCAGAGCACTGCTCGGGGCACCGATATCTGCAAATCTGGATAGTACATTGGAAGTGAACTTCCATCGAATCGGGGAATTTGAACGCTTGGAAATGCGCATAGGATAGAACGCTAGCGCTAGCCCCGAAGTTCTTGATCTTCGTAAATCTCGACATCAGTTTCGGTCTGGTTACACAGCCTCGCCTATCGACTAGTTGTATAGGTGCGCGTTGACCGTCGTGAGCGACACAGTCTCGGACTAACATGTCGAATTTCGCATCGTCGTCCTTGATAGCTAAAACCATTGTCATTGTCTGTCCAATCTTCACCAGGCCAGATACTTCTGAAGCCCATGGACCTTTTCCAACTTGGATTTGCATCCAGCAGCCAACATTGTCACCGGCGAAATCTGCTCTCACTACGTCTAGCATATCGACAGGGAAAGGCCTGAAGGTTACAGCCTTTTCGTACTGATCGTGCCATGTGCAACGCAGCTTGCGAGCTTGATCCCACACCTCTTGCACTTGTGGGTCGTACTGAATCACGATAACATTTTCGAAGTATGTTCCAGCTGCTGCTACGTCTCCTCTGTATCTAGGATCACCGCTGCCAGCGGTGCCACAAGCATGAGCGCCGATTTCGAATGAAGCTGATGACCTGCCTAGATTGGGAGGAAGATGGACGCACTGGTGGTTGGAGTAGTGTCCTTTAGAGAAGACGATTCCGAAGAACGGCTTGTCGAAGCTGAGGAAGACTCTCATGGCGTTCTTCTCGCATTTCACGTCGAGGGATACGATTTTGGGCATGTCTGGTGCTGGAGCGGGCCACACGTCACCGGCGCCGGTGAAGACCTTGTCACTGGCCGAGGTCTGGGCGTCAGCGGGCGGGGCGGGGGGAGGCGGCGGTCCACGGAAACCAGGTCCAATGTCGTTCTTATGGTGGTTCACCGGTGGCCCGAGTGCGAACGGTTTCGAATGGATCTGATGATGACTGGTTATCCTGGGCATGCCTGAAATAATAAAAAACACGTCTTATTATTTTCTTTAATAAAAATAGTTTGAGATAATAGGTTAGTTTTATCATTAAAATGCGATTTAATTTAATGCTTTAATGAATAACATAATGTACATTTGATAAGAAAAGGACCTTTTGGTTAAATACATAGAAGAATTTAACAGTATTTAGGTCCCGTTCCGTGCTTGCCACTGAAACCTAACGTAAAAGATCATCTATGATCAACATCTATTGTATTTTGTACTGTTCCCTTTTCTTCTATGAAATCTCTTTAAGCTACAAAATAAAGTACAAACCTAGCGGGTGATGCGGCTGATGGTGCGGTGGATTCTGCCTCCTATTGTGCGGGGGCGGCGCGGGCGGCGGGGGTCCGTTGTACGCGTGGCTGGGGGTCTCTCTCTCAGCTGACTCCATGGCCAGCTGGTCCGAAGACGGCTCCGCTGCGCTGCTGGTGTCCGACCCTGAGCTGCCCCCGCCGCCGCCACTCTCGTTCGATGATTGGTCGCTCAGTGCGCCGCTCTGAAAAATTTGGAAGCAGAGCATGAATTTTGGGTCTTGGGATTAAAATTACTATGCTTTACGGTAGATTTGATATATGAGAAAGGTATACAAATGTTTACAACTTTATACATGGATTCTTAATAAATTAGGCATAGGGATGATGCCTTAAGTAATCTGGCGGAGAAAAGACTTAACTTAACTACTTAACTTAACTATGTCGCTAGGTGAATTAAAGTGAATGATGTAGAGGCATCGCATCAAGTGTAACGTTAAAATATGACGTTGAGAAATAACATAGTTTTTATTTTCAGTTGTTAACCTAAATGGTCTCTAAAATATTCTTCATCTTTATAGGTAAAAGTAACTATGCATTGGACCTTCGGGAAATGTTCATATTATTAACTTGAATTCAATTTACGTGAAGATTTAAGCATGTATCTTTAATGAAGGCGTACCTTAATGTAAGTAATCTAAAACGAATTCAAAGCAGGCGCGGAAGCCGGTTGCACGATCGATTTTATTATCGACTAATCACTTCACTCGTCGAAAGAAGTTTATTATTTCGAAACAGTTTCATCTCACACCAACGTTTACATCTCGTATCTCATTCTAACTAAATTCACCTTTTATCTGTTCCGACCGCTTTCACTACGGAGCGTGGGCACAATTTTAAATGTTATTTAATTTGACACACTGACCTTTATACAGAATCAACACCTGTATCAAAAGTTATGCGACAAGCCAATGTAAATACTTTGTTCTGGGTCGTATGTAAAATGTGGCCGTAGACAAGATTTTTCCCACTGTGAATAGAATGACCATGTGAAAGTAGTTCTTAGCCGTTCCTGTTTGCTTTAAATCATCTCTGGCGATCTGGTTTCCAAATATATTCCATGGGACTGGTTTTTTGTGTCAACCGTTTCGGTTTCAATTCTGTTTGTTTTGTTTTTGAGCCGACGTTGTAGAGGTGTTTGTACCATCATCAAAAACTGTCAACCCAATCGTCACACACTGTTTTGAAAAACGGAAAAAATTCACGTCTGGGCGCGATTCCCGGAAGGACGGGTGTTTAAATACCCGGTTAACAGTGTACCATTTAAATATTTTCCGCTTTTCAAAATATTAAAACAGCTATAGCATTTTAAATTTCCGTTACACACGGTTGTTAACTTTACCATGCAAATATCTACCCGTTTAAGAATAAGCTGGAAGGATCATGCTTTCATAAGTACTCCTTATTACACGCTGTTGTTAATTTTACCATGTAAATATCTAGCCGTTTAAGAATAAGTTGGAAGGAGCATGGTTTCATAAGTACTAGGTTTTTACTTTAGTATCAACTAGAACTTCACCGATTGAGTGAGACACGTATGTTTCATACCTTGGGGAACGACGATAATTGACGATCATAATAATTATGACTCAATGATTTAGTACGAGCTTTACAACTCGAAGCCTCCGAGAAAGCGGCCAGATCACGCACTTAAACTTTCATAACGACAAATACGAAATGAAATTGCAAAAAGACAATTCGCTATGAAAGTATAAAAAACTATTTATCGTCTACAATATACTCGTACGCGTCCAATGCGCTTTGTAATTTTCTATATCATTGTGGGTGTTGACATCTGTCCGTGAACCCGGTATTAACGAATCGACTTTACGATACACGTTTATTTCGCCTCGAGCTATGAAATTAGAAAGTGTTTCTACATCAGCTTCAAAGGTTTTTTTCTATATTTTTTTCTGATAAAGATTTACGATTACCCGTGACCACTCCTTCATTTAGTCAATCCAGCAATTATAGATTGGGATTCAAACCACAGGTATTGTTACTCGGACTGTGTAACGAAATAAATAGGAGAAAGTTCTGAGGGATAGCCTTGATGGTTATCTGTAAAATGATAGAGTAACGACCAGTTTTGTCTACGTGAGAACTGCTTGAGATAAATGGGATGAGTATTTTATGCTACCAAATAAAACCCGATAGTCCCTAATGGTGGTGTCCATATTGATGTTTTTATGGGTGGTCTTTAAATCTATCTTTCTTAAGGGTATGCTGTACGTTGGACCGGGAGAAATTTTGGAACCTGTTTTGATATTTGAACCTGAATAATCTTATTTAATGAATCTATGTCTTGGATGTTCCTTAAATACGATATACTTAGAAAAAACCTTATATTCCCGTATCCTACGTAATAGATAAGCATATATAGGCCTTCAGGGTGAGTGCAACAGGCTCAATATGGTCTAATGTGCCTGTCGACCTTATATTTGGATCTCACTACCGCTTACCATCAGGTGGAGTGAGGTCATCTTGTTAGCCTATTATAAAAAAAAAAGCATTTCGGTGTAGACACGAGGCTAAAGACGAATACGTTAGCCTTAACAGTCTGAAACTTTGATAAGCTTTTATGTAATTAAAATCCATTGAAATAGCTCACTTCACTAGGTGAGTCGGTGTGTAATAATTTGTTGTATCTTCGTTCTTGTCTTGTCGACTTGTCAAACAAATCCACGATCGGTCAAGTTTCCATACAGTACATTAATTACATCAATAGCAAGGCAGCTCATACTATTATTCCTGACGTACAATTTACGCCCCGCATGATTATACCATGGCACCGTGATGACAGAGTTCACAATCAAATTACTGTCATTCCATAACTTTCGTTTGACAACATTCCAACGCAAATTAGCAGTTAGTTCGGAAATGCAAGGAAAGTTAATTTTCATGTTAAGTATAAGTTAAGTTTGTCGGGAGAATAATTTGTGGAAATTGATCATTTCAATGAGATAATTTCACGGAAATAGTATAATGTTCTTCAAGGCATAAGGATGGTGCTTAATAAGTTAAGTTGCTAATCTGGCGCAGACAAGATTGATGATACAAGTTTGAATTTATTGCTTTCCTCTCTACAACTCATATTTTCCTTAGAATACTTGTAAACAATATTTTACATTAAACCTTTTTTCTGGTTCTCTCTCTCGTCTCAAAACGACATAAAGGAACAGATTTGCGTACTGTAATGACTTAATATCATCTATAAACTACATTTTATTAAATAACTTCTCTAAGTTAATTTTATTGGAACAATCAATATGATTATATTCTATTACGTACCACTGTGTTTTTCAAATTTGAAATTCATGTGTACGATTATTCGCCGCTTTACTGAAAAATATAGTGAGGAAACCTGCTCACCTACCAATAAATTTAAATTTTGTGTAATCAACCAACCCACACTTGGCCAGCGTCATTGACTAAGGCCTAATCGCCCTATTTGAGGCCCATGGCCGAGCGGTGGGGACGTATAAGAGCTGAAGATGATGATGGTGATGATATTGTATATCTTCCTAAATTAAGGTAAGAAAAATATTTATTAGCTAAATAATGTTTTAGTAGCATGCACGCAAATCGCGAAGATGATGATGAACTTATAAAGGTATCTAAAGAGGTAAGGAGACCAATAACTATGACTCTTAAGCGGCAAGTAAGTTACCCGACTACGGACGGAACAAGATCCGTAATGTATTCGCATCTCGAGGGAGCGGCTCAAGTGCAGTGTGTCGCGCGGTCGTTGCTCTGAGAACTAATTTTACTTTCATTAAATGGCTGAAGAAGAGCCTCAGCAAGATAGCAAGTCACGAACGCTTTCAGTGCGACTTGACGCAAACTGACGCGTTTAAGTTATCTGTAACTTCAATGGCCGACTCGAGGGCTAGAGGTCATTCACTGACTCGTGACGTGGCAAGTTTTGGGCAGCGTCATCTTCAAGGTCATACTTTCCATTTGAGTGAACTTTTTTTATAGAAATTTATATGCAGATGTTTGTTAATTAACTTGACTTTCTTAAGATCCCTGTGTATTCATTTTTGTTTGTCTTAGCACCGCAGATGAATCCATCAAAAGCCTTCCTCTATGGTTTATAAGTAACTTTTTTATTATTATATCTCAAAGCTAATTAGCTCAGTCCTAAGTTATTTATTTGAATAAACAACATAGTACATAGATAGAGTTATGAGTGGGCCCAGGAGGTAATCAAATTAAAAGTTAAGTTCACATTTTTAACTTTATTCATGTTTATCAAAAACATCTAAACAATCTTTTGAATCGTAGAGTGTACTCAAGAATTAAGTTAATTTAAACTTAAGGCATCGCTGAACACATAATTTCTAAGACATTAAGACTGAGCGCTGACACCAAAGAAATAGGGTAACACGACAAATCGTTGACCGGCGAGCCAAGAAGGATATCAAGTTCAATGTATGTCGACGCTCTGTGGGTCGAGACGGGAAAGCCGTCTCACTCTTCCATTGGCTATTGTCGTAAATCGACGGAGCTCAATGATGACTCGTCCGAGCGAACGAGTCTAGAATTGGGACGTGCACCCTACTCTATTAGCATAGCGATGTCAGCAATAAACTGTTCGGTTATATCTTTATTACGTTTGCCTACCTTTCCGTGCCTAATTGGCTGGCCGTTGCACCAATATTTGCATAATCAACAAGTTTCGGCGTTATTTTTAAACCCACCCACAAGCTCTTTTAACTGGCACGGAAGTGAAATAAAGATAGCAGTTAATTGATGTTCGTTAAATAGAATATCGTATTCAATCAATTCGCTGCTTGTGCTACCTCAGAATCAGAAGTATAATGCTGTGGGATATGTATTTTTACATTACTACATATGTACTTAGATACATACTTAGATAAATTCTCATCAGAATGGATACTTTCATTCCATTATACCCATCTTTTATTGCAAGGAAAACAAGAAAACGGCAAAGAAAGACAATATCATCAACGATACTTTTAAAACGTTCTTCAATCATTCTAAGTGCATCGTTTACACAATGTCGCTATAGTGCACTTTGTAATTCTGTACAATGCAAGAACCTACTTTGCTAAGGTCATTTCATAAAGTACTAAGAACAAACTTTCTAATTTACACTGATGGCACCTTCGTTAAATTTTCAAACATGCTTTAAGCACATATGCGGCCAACTTTGCCCGTATTAATGATATCTCGCATACTGTTGTGACTAGGTAGTTAATGTTGTATAAGGGAACGACAATCTGACAGAGGCCGTAGGGAAATAGATACTGGGTATCTGCAGGGAATCAGTCGTTCTATTGAGGCTCTACATCAATGCTAGGTCTGTGTATCTCAGAATTGTTGATTTTGTACGAGGAATATTGTGTTATGCTGGATGCTATGTTTCATGTTTACACTGTACGGTTTCATGTTTGTTTCATCTGAATCAAATTCTTGGTTAAATGCAAGATTTGGATTTGGTGCGTTGGATTTCTTTAGGTACACTGTGTCTGACTGAGAAAGTTAAGATAATCTTCATAGCAGCTTTTGTCTTTCTGATGTTCACTTGAAGTGTATTTGCTCGTAATTAAGGTAAGGTGTCCGATCAATTTCGGCTATGGCAGCCGGTCTCAATAGAGATCAGCTAACCGCGCAAGACTATAATGAACGCGTGTGCGCGCTAACACAAGTGCATCGTTATCTCACTCTCATGGTGAAAAGGCACTCCGACATGAAACACATCATCAGCCCATATACGTCCCCACTGCTGGGGTACGGGCCTACCCTAAACTAGGGCGATAAAGCCTTGGTCAACCACTCTGGCTAAGTGCGGGTTGGTCGACTACACAACCTAAGAATTTCTCCGTAGATATGCAGGTTTCCTCGCAATGTTTTCCGTCACCGTTGAATATGAATATCAATCATAATGAATATTGAATTTGAAAAACACAGTGGTACTTGGCAGGGTTTGAACTGGCGACCTTTCGCATGGCAAGCCACCTTAACCGCTCGGCCATCGACACTTGTGTGTATGTGTTTCAAACACACCAACTCAATACATATTAGCCGCGGCTATAAGAACTCGAATGGGCTGCGTCTCCCTTCGGCCTCTGCAGACGGAACTGGGCATCCGTCAGGGCTCAGTAGGTTAGCACGTGGCCAATACCCATCTTGGGGTGGCCGGGTTAGATCCGATCTCGCCTCGCCCTTAGTCGGCTGGCGAGCCAGACGTTGATGTTCGTTTGTTTTCATTCCTCGCATTCCCGTACGTGCCATGGTTTACAGATCGAGTGCGAGTTTTTTTCTTGTTGCTGCCAAGTTTTGAGGCGATATGTCGAGGCGGGGGGAGTTTCATAGATTCACGAAACGATAAATAAATGAACAAGTGTAACGTATGCCACACTCGTGCGATGCTTTAGAGATCACATGCGAGCTTTTTTGTTGTTGCGTATGTAGTTTGATTTGTTAAAGCCTCTAACACATCAAATTGATGGGGATGATCAATGGGCTGGGTAAATATTATTATTTTTGCGAACCAAATAATTTACATTTTAGTGAAATGTCAGTACTTACTTAAATAAATGTGAGCTTCACGTACCCACATAGTCTTTTTTGACTCAAATCCATTGATAAATCAAAACTTAATTTTATCCTCGAATTTTTTATGTAATATTAATGGTGAAATTTATATAATCTTGGTATCGTATCATAACCATCAGCCCTAGGAAAAAGTTGGTACAATAAATGTCGCAATATCCTTTTTCCCGACTACATAGTTTGGTGTACTGTCTAATATTACAGCAGTCATACTCCAACTAGAATGCAACTTACATCTTCAAATCCTAAACGATTTAATACACCATTTACAAACAACCTTACATCAATTCATACTGTGCATAATAATACGCTGATGTCCGATGTTATCTTGAACATTCGTCAGTATTTGATGTTGTTATCTATGGCTGAATATAAATCACCGGAGGAAAGAGATTGGCCCGCTTATAGAAACATCAGAGGAGCGAGCGCGTGCGGTGATCATATCAGCCAATCGTTATCTGATCTATGATTTGCGATCAGACTAGATTACACCCAACCTCATTTCATAAACTAGAACTTCTTTGCACCTAGAGCTAATAGAGGCAAATTGTTTATTACCCGTTTCTTCGGTTCATGTTGTTTCGATATCGAATTATACTCTAAGTGTTTAGATAGATATTTATCAATAAGCCTGTGCAAAATAAGACTCATGCCCTACATTCATAATCATATTACTGAAATGCTACTCAATCTTAAGAAGTCTATCAGCTGGCAAATTGTTCAAAAATTTGTTTTAAGTTCAAGTAGTGTGTCTGTATCATGTCGCTATATTTTATTTCAACTTTGTTTGCTTTTCCATAATATATGAAAACATATTTATTCTAATTGGCCATCTTAAATACAGATTAATTATACAAAAACAATTAGATATAGGCTGCACTCCGATTGAAAATTACTACCGCCGACCATCAAAAGGAAAGCCCGCCGTCCACATACCACAATTTACGCATAAAAGAGCCGGAATCCGACATTTAAATGGTCATAATTCAGGCAAATTATATGAAAAACACAACATTGACCACTTAATCCAGTATATGAAAGTTAATGACATAAGCCGGCACCTTATGGGGCGTCAGTGAGGCCGCCTCGTCCGTCGTACGCGGCTGTTTTCACGAAAATTACCGCAATCGATTAGGTGTAAAGACCCTGTCACTTGACTGTCGCTAAGCCACTGAGCATACAGAGTTATCGTTGTGTTAGCGACAGCAAAACGAGTCCATACAATCTCGGTATTTCAATATTAATCGGCTGCTTTGCAACTGGAAGATCAAAAAGGTGGTATTCTGGATGTTCCGAACTTCCAAACCTGGTAGCATCATACTATTACTGTATTGACCATAAAAGAAGTGCATTTAATATGATTCAAGTATTTTTATTACATATCTGAGTAGATATGTAATAAAAATCGGTCTTTTCCCTTTCAGTCGGTCGATCGGTCTTTTTTTGTATGTAGAGGACTCCCTCTACATACAAAAAAAGACCGGCACAATATTCTTGGCACTAGTTCGCACATACTAGCAAAAGACAAACTATTCAATACGTTCCATTCTCCACCGAAAATTCTTAAGCCGTCATTCAGAGTGAAACTCCATTAAAACCGGCCATTACGGCGAGATACGAAAGCGAATCGTTGCACATAATATTCTCAATATTCTCCAACCGCAACCCGCATTAGTATTCTATAGGGGAGGCTGGCTGCAGCGAAAATGCACTGAGCTAGACACAATTAGGTTTCATGCCTCGACGGCAATAATCGCAGGGGCACGTATAACGTTTTAATCATCCTACTCAGAAGACGGATGTTGGTATCTAAGAGGTCGC
Organism: Maruca vitrata; assembly: GCA_039566165.1. Taxonomy (NCBI): domain Eukaryota; kingdom Metazoa; phylum Arthropoda; class Insecta; order Lepidoptera; family Crambidae; genus Maruca; species Maruca vitrata. The sequence goes on from CM076923.1 coordinate 11,571,164, forward strand.
GAGCTGAAACTCAAACTTCTGCTTCTGTGTTTGAAATACAACTAAGTTTACGGATTAAACTCTCGTGTGTTACTATTCGAAAACTGATTTTAAAGGGATCTCGATAAAACAGACTGTCTCGGAACAGTGGTTAGTGATTTAGGTTCTTAACCTACGGTTCCAAGGGTTCGATTCCCACTCGGGACAAATATTTGTGTGACAAACATCGGTGTTTGTTCCGTATCTGGGAGTATTATTAAATATATTTAAGTTTAGTTGTGTATCCACTGTTGATTGTGATTCCCGTAACACAAGCGCTTAAGCTACTTACCACGGGATCAGATCAATGTATGAGATGTTGTGTATTATTAAAAGGAGTTTTTTCCTGTTTATCTAACACACAGTTCAATAGATAGGATAATTTATTTATAGAAGACTCAATAAGCGCAAATAGGTATGTTTTACTCGTGTTAACTTGTAAATAAATTATAAACGGGTAGAGTCGGAAGTATCATAAACTTATAATGACCATATTAAATTCTATATGAATTATGTTATTATTTCACACATTAACTACTTTACTGACACTAATATCGGCTAAAAGGTAATGTAAGTCCAATTACTATATATTATGTGCACAACTTTCCTTTTCGTGATAGACAGAAGAAATAAAATTGAACGATATAGGTACTACTGCCTTTCTTTATTACATAAGCTTTTAACTTAATAAGATCAACTGATTGCCGCGACGTGAGTAGTGTAAGAATTAATATATTACATTACGAATTGATTGGTTCAAAGGTTATTATTACTGGGTAATTACTCGATAATCGTACCTAATACCTATGTAATTCGGTAAGAAAGACGAACGAAATATGGATTATAGCTTATTCGTTCATTTGTTAATAAATATATTTTAATGTATATCGATAACTGTTGGAAGTATAACTCATATATTTATATTGCAAAAGGGTAGAACTTCAGTTCCCAGTCTAGTTTTCCTAATTCGTGCAATATCAAGAGATGAGTTAATAGGTATGTATTCCAGCATAGTGATTTATTAGTATTTTAAGCACATTATATAATACTACTCAAGTTTTGAAATGTATCATTCATATAAGTGTACTGACAATGCAATTAAATACATATAATAATATTTTTGCCTAAATGACATTTTAACGTAGGATTCCCATAAATTTAAGCATTGCTTAATTCAGTTATATTTAATAATACCTTGTATATATTTGCCCATGGTGAAAGCATCGCTTAAACTGTCAAAAATTTAATTATCTATATTATTTGTCAGTATTCGACCAACAGTTGTTACTTTAGAAACAACAAACACATATTTCTACCGCATATTACGCTATGATTGTAATAGCCGCCTACAAGTTTGGTGTTTGAATTTGCATTGATATTCCAATCAAATGCAAAGTTTATGCTTAGTACCATAACATTAACGCTTGGAAGGGGAAAGTTGACCTAACTACACCAATTTTAGCCCCATACAATGAATTCTGAAACCGTGTAACTCTGGATGTAAATGCGAACGCTGTCAAGTCTCGCCTCCATTGGACAAGAGAAAGGCAAACAATGTGTGGGACTCGTCTGAAAACAATTATCCAAATGAATGAAATTGCCAAAGGAATAATAAATAAATAATGGCCATTCTTTGTATCGGAACTTTGAACACTTTCACACGGTAACAGAATCAGATGTGCAATTTTAAAGGCTGTTTAATTAAATCAAAACGTTGCATTTTAAGAGCATTATAATATGAATGTGTGAAGAACATACACTTAAAACTGTTCATTAAAGGTCGTTCGCGACCATAACTGTGGGGCTACCATGAGTTTAAAACTTACGCGCTCGATATCGACTACGTAAATATGTCTATGAAAAACATGTACAGCGCCGGCTGGTGGTTACGCGAAGAACTACAATCGGCCATATGAAAAAAACAACTCGATAGGTTTTTAACGTACGTAAGTTTACGATAGCCAACTCATGGTAGGCCCTCTGGTGCAACCGAGTTGAAACGTCGGGCAGCAAGTAGCTAATTGCTACTCTTTTTATCGCGTGTAGATCCTTAATATACAATAGTTTTTGATGTAATGGAACGCGTTAGTCTACAACGTAGAACATACACTTTTAGAAGTTTAAGATAAAGCACCATAGGGTTATATTCCTTAGAAGGCTATAAAAAAAGGTTATAGAAGAAGTAGTATGCCGAAATATAATCTTAAAATCTCATTGTTACACACATTAGAAATCTGAAAATGTTCGGGATATTTAGCATGTTGTTCCGTCAGTTAAGCCGTGATCATGGCGCTTGCAACAGTGCCGAAATATCGGGAGCTCATTACATAAAACAAAACAACTTGGTAAATATACCGGACATTTTCCGTTTTCTAAAGTATGCACGAGGCTATCAATTACAAGCCTTCATGTTTAGCAAACAATTTAATGTAATAAAGCATTATCTCACCATGTGTAAGACCAGTAGCAAGCCGATAGCTAGCCCTCGACGCCGCATCTTCAACTGTAAACAAAAGAAAAACCTCTTTAACACACGACCAGAACAAACTAAGCAGGAAAGTTCAAATGTTAGCTCACATGGTTATAGCACTTAGCGGGGAAAGTAAATACAATGTACGCTGGAAGACGTAGTCGGTTTCAATTTAATAATGAATAATGGGCCGAGAGTGGTCGGCTATAGAGAAGTTAGTGGACATTGAAACGACTGAGTTATAAAAATGCTTAGGTGTAGAAATATTTTGAATAGTATCTCTATACTATTACGAATCTAAACTGTATGATTTGCCTGTGTACAATTTGTAATTATCACATTCAGTTAAAATGAAAAGGTAACTTTTGAGTTTCATAATAATATAATATAACATAATATCTCTGGGACATTTCCACACACGGTCATCTGACCCCAAACTAAGCAGAGCTTGTACTATGGGCGTCGGAGACTGATATACATACATATATATTTTTAAATACATACTTAAATACATAATCACACCCAGACACGGAACAAACACCGATGTTCGAGTGGTGAATGAATCGAACCCATGACTCTTGGAACCGCCAGCTAGGGTCACTAATCACTGTTCCACCGAGCGAGTCAGTTTATTTTTTATTTATTTATTATATTAGAGCAGAATGTGTTACTACAGACATCTCTTGTTACATTCTGACCCACAAGACAGTTTACACTATCTAACTGCGGGGCTGGTCGAAGTGATTCTATACAATAAAAATAAGTATGAGCTAATATGTAGTTGGGTTAAAATTTAATAAAGTGAGATTTAATGTGGTTTATTACTGAAGTTCCCTCTGAAGATTCAACCATTCCGAACCGGTAGTAAAATCAATGTATTGCTGTATTGACGCTTAGTGCATACAATGTATAAATAAATGTTTGCTGAAACCTGAATCCGCGATGCAATTAAACCCGCTTACTTAGTAGCCCCTAAATCCAAAAGTAAAATCATTGTCCGTGAAATTACCAAAATATGCTAAAACGAAGCTAAGAGCAAGCGTTTGGATATTTGCCAAAAGGTCGCAGTGAGCTCGTCGGTGATATTATTCTTTAGCATTTGCAACACCAACTTCTAAACGGCCTAATAACTTTTGCATGTTCCATCTATTTTAAGTTTAGAGCGTTAAAGTCCTATTTATATAAAATAGATCAGAGTGGCAGACTTATTGGCTGGAACGATGAATATTATATTATGAAACCATTTCAACAAGTAATAAATTAATAAATAAATATTACTCAACATTACATTCATTGATCTAACCCCGTGGTAACTAGCTTAAGCACTTGTGTTACGGATGTAAGAATCAACAGTGAATACACAAATATACTAAAATTTATTTAATAACACACCCAGACACGGAACAAACACCGATGTTCGCCACACAAATATTTATCCCAGATGGGAATCGAACCAAAGTTCCAAGACTATTGGAACCGTAGGACATGATTCTGGGTCACTAACCACTGTTCCACCGAGCCAGTCAAATAAACAGATCCGTTAAGTAATAACGGCTAAGTAAACAATCAACCTTGCTAATGCTTATGCAGTACCACAATTAACACAACTGTACAATTGTTCCAGCTTTTAATATACAAACCTCATTATGATGAATCAAAACGACACTATCATCACAGTAGACTCCCATAATGAACCTACTTATCGTTACAAATACGACATTTTCCCATATAATCGGGGACAGATTCCGGTGTCGTATTGTCACTTTGTACCCACGGCAATCTTGATTATTGCAATTGCAATTGCAAATGCAACTGTAAACTTGGATTCAAAAAAGGCGATGAATAGTTGCATTTTGATCTGTCTCCGTTCCACTAAGCTATTGAAGGAATTTCTGCAGGTGCAAAGCCGTCATAGTTATGTTACTCGTAGACATAACAATTTAAAAAAATCGATTACAAAAATCCACCCATACAGAAAAACTAACAGAGTGAGTCTAATAAAAGCTTGTAAAAAATATATTCGTAGTCAATTAGACACAATGCCAATTTAAGTTCTTGCTCCATAATTTTAAAACAGTTTAAGGTATTATTAAAAAAAGTGTTTTAAAAATGTCGTGTCTATCATAATAAGTAGGAACTTAGCTGGTAGAAAACCACAAAAACATTTCATAACACTTTCAAATGTCAGGTAACAATAACTTGAAATGTCCTCACTGCAACCACGACATTAAATTACTTAAAAGTCGATTATATGGCTTTAAACAGTAAAAAAGTAAAAATAATAACAGTGTAACATAAAACCACGAAAAGTAGTAATAACCATAACATCAGACATAACACTTTAGAAGGAAGATTTTTTATAGCACTACTTCAATCTTCATAGTAATCCCATGAACAAAAGTACCATGAATAGAAGGTGAAACTTACCTACTGTGACGGCTAAATCTGTAATTTTACTTTCTACGGTACCAATTTACATTCGGGGATTAGTCTATGTTATAAATTGACCATGACATAAACGTCGTTTATAAAAATGTTACGATCGCACGTCTGATAATTGAAAGGCTTTTTTATGACGTATCAAGATTTGAAGTACGATATCATTAGTAATTTCTCACGCTTAGTCAGTATTTTAATGAAGTAGAAGTATTTTAGTAGAATTATCTAGTATAACAGGTTAGTTACTTTTATCTCAACATAAATATAAATATAGTAAAGAAATAACAGTGACGATAAATGATTTTCATACAATCATACATGCATTATTTACACGCATTACAGACAATGCTATTTACATTTTCTAAAAGTATATTAGAAAGACAGTATTTACATGTGTATTCATAATTTACGACAAACATAAAACAAACAAATTCAAATATGCACCAAAGAATGCTATGAACACTTCACTTTCATATTTGAATTGCATCCTGCATCCAACTGAAGATTTTCTATATTATGCTGATGTACTTTATAACGAAGCGCCTACTTATACAAGGAAAGTAGGGGTTATAGGTCATCACAAGGCGAGTTGTGTTGTCCCTTATATCTCACTTGGGGGATATGAAAGCGAAAACCTGTCTGGAACGCCGAGCTCTGTAATCTCGGGATCTTCCGAGAAATGTGGCCCAATGAAAGGTCAAATGCCGCAGACAACTCTTTACTGGAATACCGAAATGGAGGTAAAGTCAAAATGTTGTCATAACATGAAGTTGGGGACCTACATGGAACGGATTCTTTAGTGAAATTCATTAAAGTATTATAGTTTACTTTAGAAGTAGTAATATCTGGGACATCTGGGACATTCTGGGACATTTCCACACACGGTAATCTGACCACAAACTAAGCAGAGCTTGTACTATGGGCGTCAGAGACTGATATACATACATAGATATTTTTAAATACATACTTAAATACATAATCACACCCAGACACGGATCAAACACCGATGTTCATCACACAAATATTTGTCCAGAGTGGGAATCGAACCCACGGCTCTTGGAATCGCCAGCCACTAACCACTGTTCCACCGAGCCAGTCTAGCCAGTAAAACTCTGATAAATCAAATACTAAGTTGGTCGAAAACTTAAATTAACACATTAATATCGTAATGGAACCATTATTAAATTCACTAATTACTGATTCTCAATTAAACCAAATCAAATACTACACGTATGATCAAAATATTTAAAATTTGTTATTTTTAAAACAGTTACCAGAGTTAAAAAATTACCGGCAATTAGCTTTATGGTCATAACAGCTATTCAGTGGGAAAAGGGGACCGCCGAAATCCTTCTATAAGTGTGATTAATTACACTTCACGCATATTTTATTACGTTAAATTTTGCACAATGGTATGAAATTCAAAAGATTTCAGCTGCAATAAAATGTTAATGCCAATTAATCACGAATTTAAAGGCGTGATTTTGTATGACATTTAATATTTAACACACGTATGTGATAAAAATATTGATGAAAAGATACCGATTCTGACCAAGGTAATTTGAAAGGTAATTAAGGATTGTATCGATATTAATATCAACTATCAAAAACCAGTTCGGAACGACAAGAAATTTCTCGGATTACTCCATTTAAACTGGGTGTGAATGATGAAATCGATAGCAGCGCTCAGGGTAAGAGGCATGAACTCTCGTTACCCTGCATACGTCGATTAACTTTTAATTTTAATCGATTAAAACGAAACCAAAAACAGACTTGGGCGGCACATCGGGGCCGAACTGCCAACTTAATTGGCGGGAGGCTCGCGAAAGTAAAGGCGTACGATCGACTTTAATCACCGAATATTTGGGCGTTCCCTTGGAACGGGTTGTGAGGGTTTGGTTGCAAGTGTGCCGTGGGACTTGGAGAAAGTACTGCCGGATCTCTTTGTGGTGGCCACTCTTTTTGTGGTGCATACCGCCGCCGAACATGCACGGTGCAGCATTGTGTAATTGTTGGGTGCGCCCACCTGCACTTTATGACGTTTCGCGAGTGTCAAACTCAAACCACCCGCGAGCATTTCACGGACGATAACTCAGGTGCAGTGAATGCTATCGCTTTGCTAATCAGCGACAAGGGAATGTTCGGAATGAATTTATATTGAGAGACGGGTTTGTATCATTAGATGACTGAGGGAAGTTTATTGTAGTAGTACATCGTAACGTTATTTATTGGTAATAAAAATCATAGTGTAACTCGGTTCCAGATGTTGACCCTCGTTTCCTAAAATGAAAGGATTCAACTGTCTCGTACCAATAACATTTTCATTATTTTGGGGATTTCAGACGCTTACATATTAGTATTGATGGTTATGCTCCGTTTATTCGGAGGCTTATTTGAGTATGGGTGGGTGGAAAGATGTGTCTTAACTTAATTTGCCAGGTAAGGAATTTTGTTGTTTTAATAAGACAGAAAGCTAAAGCACCTTTGAAATAAAACTAATTTTACGGATTTAAAACGCGTTTATTGTTAATCTAAACATATAATTTTAGCAATCCGATGTTTCGAGCTCTTAACAGCGCTCGTGGTCACGGGCAAGACTGTCTCAAATTTGTAGTGCTCGCGCCAATAATAGACAATACTATAGCACCTTTTTCTGTTGATTTCAATACAATTATTAACATAAATATTTATTCTTAACTGGAAAAAGATATCTTTGACCATATGAAAGTTATCATAAGTAATGATAATTCCATTCTTCAGACTACGGTCATTACAAAATAAATAGCAATTCAATAGCTGATAGGGTGATTAGATACAGAGATCACGAATCCAAGACTCGAGAGTGCAGATAGCTTCATTACTAATGATTATAGTACGAAAGTGGTTTCGCTAAGAAATCATCGCAGCCATAACACGCCATATCGTTTTAATTCATATTAACGACCGCGGCTACTTAATCAGACAAAGGAGATTATGCTTTAGATAAACTCAGCTCAAAAGATAAATGGGCTTTGTTGTAGCTCTTTTGTCATTGAGAGAGCAGTTAGTTGGCTTTTGTACCAACTATGCCGACAGCGCGTTGAAATTTTATGACTGATTAATTCAGTTCTCGTCAAAAACTAATAATGATTTCAGTTCTGTTGCCCTTATAGTTAACTTCTGACTTACAAGCATACTGATTCAAGATATCTCTACCGAATAACCAATTATTAAATTCTATTAGTACCTCCTTAGTATAATATATTATGTATCCTTAAGTATAAGTGTGATACTTATATATTGTACAAACTTCATGGTAGGTATAACATACATAGTATAACACAAAGTAAATATGAAAAATCAACGACATATTTTTCCATAAAATCAGCTTTTGAAGTGGATCCCACATAATATTATATTTTAATTAATTAATTTGCGGTCACATGGTTATTTCATTTCATTTAACATGAAAGCATCATTAGGAAAATATACTGAAATGAAAACAATCAAGTTGCACACAATACCATAACACTAACGTTTACACAGCATGGAACTCTCAGAAATAGATTAAGTACACTCGGTCACAACATGCATAACGCATTCTTATTCCCATCTCCCACTATTATCATTACTACAATGTCTAGGTTTGAATTAAAACACGGTCAACGACCTATTCAATTTAACTCACTCATTACTGTGCACTTGAGTTGACCAACTGAGCGGTGGCCATTCGAAAACCGTCTTTCTTACCTTTGTTTACGGTTCAGTAAGTTGTTGTTACAACAAAAGTCATACGATGAGTCTCACGAATCTCCGCCAGTGCAGGCTTTGTTACTTTCACTGCGGACTTGACCCTATTCGTGAAGCCCTTCATTGGAAACGAATTTGTGAGCTTGATTAGTTGGTTACGTGTTTTTCCTGATTGGAAAACCTGTTGGAATGGAAGTGCTAAGAGCAAAGTTCTGAGGGCTGTTTGCCTGCATTAGTGTCTATTAGTTTTGTTGGAGTAAGTGGTGTTCCTTTCTTGGTTCTTTGGAAGACATAATTAGATTCTCTTTAGATGAAGGATTTATAGTATGCAGAGACTGAAATAGTAAGAAAGACTTGCCTATTAACCTACATTTTGATTCGTTCTACCTTAAAACCAATTGAGTATGAGTCGATAGAGTCAATAAGGATGTTATCAGAAACCCGTTAAAATCTCAAAAAGTGTTAACAGCATTTTCCGAGCCACGCCAATGAAAAACCAACATTCAGTTCAGCTCACTAATTTCACTGCATGAGAGGTAAAAATAATTGAATGTTATCAGCAAATTGGTATAATCTCAGCGCTTCAGCATTATTCATGTTCATTCATTAGTTACGCCGTTTTACACTATAACCGGAGAGAAGTAAGTCTACCCCAGTTGCGGCGGAGCGTTCACGAAAAAGGTTTCATTTTTATGCTTGTCTTATGAGAAGCCGGCTCTATTGTAGTAATAAATTGTTGCTGATAAGCAGAATAATTCATGCTACCCACTTATCCAACGCAGCGGAACAAATCTTCTAGAGACAACACACTACAAATTTGAACTCAACATTCTTAGATATACGGTTCAATTTATCACAGACGATGGCGCGCCAATATCAAAATTGGGAATAAAGTATTATAAATGAATTTGCAATTTACACGGTTGTTTTATAGTCTGTGAACAAACCCAGCTTGCCCCGTTAATTGGTACACATAGAAATATTTACATAAAGAAATCGACAAAACCGTTGGAGTTCAATTCTGGAAAATTTTAAAATCTGTTATTCATACTTGGTCATAAAACACTTGGGTTTTCTTTCTCTCCGTTCATTATAAAGTTGGTCCGTAGATACATAAGTGAGTTGCAATCTCGGTGGCTATTGTACTTCCGAGATTAATTTCTTTTGTTCGACACTTGTAATTTTATAGCTTTTGCTGCTCTATGTTGATATAGAAAAACTTGAATCAAAAACTTTCGATAAATATAAATATTGAAACTCTATGTAAAGAGTCAAACTTGAATAATATAAACCAGGCAATACTTTGGACCATTACGTATATGATAATAACCTATAATGGATGATTTATTTAATGAATACGTAAATACCTACGTAAAATTAAGTACTTTTATTCCGGTATGCATTAAATAAATCTTGTATTCCGGATTTTTTACCACTCGTTTAATTTTAAGCAACCAAAAAACAAAAGGAAGTAATTGTTTGTTAATTTGCGCACGCGCTAGAAAGCTTAGTTAAATACGCTCGTTAGCGTAACAAAATCAACTGTCAGTTTTTAATTTTGAAACGTCATCCGTGTGTCAATGTCATTGACATTGGACCACGTGACAGCTTGACGCGTCCTATCCACAGAATCCTCGAATGTCATGAGGTGAAAGTGTAAACAGATTCTATTAGCTTTGTACTGCAAAGTAAGCTTTATTTGCTTGTTGTGAAGTTTCTTTTGCGGTAGGTCAGGTATGTACTATTATTTATTGAGTGTTTTTATTTGATTTACGGTTAGGAGAGTTCTAGCTCCAGTTCGACCGTGACTTTTATCGGATGTTATCTAATTTATTGGATGGAAAGTTGATGTACGTCCTTTATTTTGTACAATGCATAAGCAAGTAAAGTATAAATCAAAATAACCCCTACGTCATTATACTCATGTTTAATGTTACGATAATCGTAAAGTATTTTAACTAGGTATACCTCCTATATTTGAAAAGTGTTTAACACAGATACAACTTTGGGGCTACCATGAGTTTAAAACTTACGCACTCGATATCGCCTACGTAAATATGTCTATGAAAAACTTGTACAGCGCCGCTGGTGATTACGCGAAGAACTAAAATCGGCCGTATGAAAAAAACAACTCGATAGGTTTTTAACGTACGTAAGTTTTCAATAGCCAACTCATGGTAGGCCCTCTTGTTCATACCAATATCTAATAGCTGTATGTTCGTTTCACTTGCTTGATTAGATAACCACATGTCACATGAGTAATTCTGTCTAATCAGACAGGCATAAAAAAGACATGCTCACTACATAATCTCCTTACGGTGACAAGTTCGATGATTAACATAATCCAAGTTACGCATTTAAGTATAACAGGTCCGTGTCCGCGTCACGAGGCTTTGTCGCTACACTTTCAGTTTCGATTCGTTTGCGCGTGCGATGTACAGAGCCAATTCAGTGTGGCTACCATGAGTTTAAAACTTACGCGCTCGATATCGCCTACGTTAATATGTCTATGAAAAACTTGTACAGCGCCGGCTGGTGGTCACGCGAAGAACTAAAATCAGCCGTATGAAAAAAACAACTCGATAGGTTTTTAACGTACGTATGTTTTCGATAGCCAACTCATGGTAGGCCCTCAGATGAAGATAATGTGGATTAGAATTTAATGAAGTTTTATTGGTCATGGAAGAAGAGGGACATTTAATTAATGTGTAGTTCTAATGTGTTTCTCGAAGGACATATTTTTGGGGTTTCAGCCAAATAATTACCAACGAAATTTATTTCTGGACGATTGACATTTTTTTAATGTAGAAGATCAACACCTGGATACAAATAAATTTCTCATCAACGTCGAACTCAAAATCAAAATCAAAATGTCTTTATTTATATAGGCAATTTAAATGCACTTATAAATCGTCACATTAGTAATAATACGTCACATTAGTAAAATAATGAACTAATGCCGATAATTTGTTTATAAGCAAAATATAACCGAAACATTCACATCTATAAGTTAATTAATTGAATTGAAAATATTTACAGCCATGATAAAAAATAAAGGTAGTAAAGTAGGTACTTTACTTCATAAGCTTACAAAAATACTATTAATACTAGGCTTATGTAGGATACACAAGAGACATAGGATATCTGATTGTTAAAGTTTGTATCCTTAAGCTACATACTTGTGTTTGTAGGTCATTATGCAGGATGTTCAGTCCTTTTTGTTGCCATCGTTTTCTCAAATAGTATAGTATGAAGTCAGGGGATACCAGTCACAACTATCTGTCCGGTGGTTGGTGAACGGTATACGGGTAAGCGACCCCGGCTCCTCGAGCTACTATCGACTCAGTCCAAATCATCCGAGGCGATAGTATCCTTCCTCCTCTTTTCCTTTCCCCGTCATATATCCTTACAACTCGTGGGAACGCAATGACCTTGTTAAAACAATGCACAAGGCAGAATGGCGGTGACGTGGTCCACAACCCGTCACGTCACGTTTCCCACAAAGGTGAAAAGTGGATCGCTGGAAGTGATCTCTGCCTACCCCTCTGGGAAAAGGCGTGATTTTATGTATGTATGTATGTATGTATAGTATGAAAAGTAGATACACTTTTTTGTTGATAGTACATGTCTCGGCACTCTCGGTTTCTGCGCAGGGCAACGCTCCCGCGAGATGTAGACCAGATAGGCTTAGGCTGTGAATGATATTGTTAGTCTAGACTTGTCTGGGTACGCATTTGATTCATAGGTTCGCTTGGCTGCTTAAAAGATAACCTTTGGTGAGATTGAGATATCTAAAGATGCTTGGGGAGGTTAGAAAAAATAACGTGGTGGTGATATTTGGCTAAACTCTTTACATCAGGTAATTACATAAAATTATCACTACTTTGAGTAGAAAAGTCATTCAATCTAATTATGATTGTAACGGGTTATGTAATAAAATAAATAATAATCACAAAAAAGATCGGCACAATTTTGGTAAGACCATTTACACTACAAAATTTACTTAATGATATTACTTTACTAGAGCACCTATCCAAATACAAATGAATGTCGATAATGTAGGTGCATATAGTTATGTACACAATGCAAAGCGGAAGCTATCATATTCGAAACTTAAAGCAAACTTGAAAGGAGAAGAAGAAAATGAATTTGCTGACGCGACGGATCTGTACAAAAATTTCAAAATATCCGGAAAAGAAGCATTCCCTTAAAAGCCGCCTGATATTAAAAAAGAAACAGTTGACAATCTCTCCACAAGACAGCAACAACGCAACGCCGACAACCGTCCAGGTTTTAATGCGCAGTCTTCAATCACGGCTTGTCAAAAGAGCAAGATAAACAACAGACTCCGGATCACGATACAATTTGTGTCTTTGTCGGACATTCGTGGTCGTGACCGACGGAGGTCGACGAACCCCACGCGAACTTTTGCTTTCAAAGAACTTTTACTGTGTTAATTTTTATGGTACTAATAGTTGCAGAGTCAATTTATTGCATGTTACATGCTTCAAACTTCAAATCGTTAAAACATATTTGAGTTTCTAGAAGTGATTACTGTGACTACAGGTGTAAAATATACAGATGTGGCTAAAATTTTAGAATTTCATCGTGTTTTGTTACATCAAAGCAATCGTCTAATTTTGGTCACGGAATGATTTGCCACTGCTCTATTAAAAAGAGTGATGTTTTAATAACCATAAACTTATCTTTAATTGAGTTTTCTCTCTGTTTGCAAGGTTCTTATATTCAAAGCACGAAGATGCATGATGTTCAAGTTGTGATTCGATGACCTTACTGATTGCAGGCTGCTACCGAGTAATTTTAAACTGACTTTACATAAACTAAATATTTGTCTTTATTAGGACTACACGCGTTATTAGGAGTAGCAAATTACATAGCTACTTACTGCCCGACGTTTCGACTGGGTTACACCAATCGTGGTCGCGAGCGAGTGGTGACTTTACTTAACTTCCACATCACAAACTTGATTTGATAGATGGCGAGTAAGTAAGAACAACGAGATATTGACAATAAATTACAGGTATCATGATAATGATAAGGTTAATTTTAGCATGCTTCAGAGCTATCTGCAAACCATTCAATAAATCGTTTAAAGGTCAAGTGCAAACGAAACCGTGCCTCAATAGATGCGGCTAATACAGACGGTGTCTCATTCACATACAATCCTAGGAACTGTTGACAGTTAGCTTTAATTGTTGGAGACAATGCGCCACAAGGCAGCTATGAGAAGCTGCGACTCGTAAACCCACATTGAAGACCTGCTGGCACACATCGCCGCGGACTACTAAGCTTTTCTAGTTTTTGTCCGGCCACTCAGGTGGAAAAGGTTTTATTAGGCACACGATTGCACATATCAGCAGTGGAGATTACAAGAGGATGTGACAGATAGAAACAAGTACACATAAAAACAAATAACTTAAGGATAATGATAATAATGAAATATCACACAACATCGCATGAAGTACATTCTGAGCTGAGCTTATGCTACGAATGTCAGTTACAGAAACTAATTAGAATATACACAGTAAAGATATAAGCTAATGTCGCAAATATTAGTCCTAAATGAAGATCGAACCTGACTCTCCTGCCAAGATAAAAACACTATCAATATTGTCATCAGCCAGTCAAACAATGAAGTGCAATCACAAGGATATCTATTGTGCCGAAAATTTACTATACAAAGTGCTGACCAATCAACCATAGTTTAACACTCTTGTACCAATAAATGGCTCTCAATTAACCAGTTGTACTGGTCTGGTGTACAGATTGAATACAAACAGTTTGCTATGTTTCCAAACTCAATCACCGCTGAATTCAGCTCCGGACTGATGTTTGGCTTCTGAAAGGGACCTATTATGCGGGATTTCAGTTCAGCGGTGGTACGAAACTTTTCAAATTAAGTTTGTAAAGCGCCTATGAAAACTTTGAAGCGCATTACTTCTAACTTACATAAGTTTCAGAACAGCTTACTTAATAAATCTCATTATACTCGTATTAGAACTCTAATCGTTTAGACTGGATTGTGTTTAATAGGAGTAGGAACATTTTTTTGTTACGTTTCTTATTTTTTGTCCATATTAAATACATTTCATACATACTCTTATTTGACTTTTGAATACTACGGTAAAAAGTTAACGATTTTAATTTCAAATCTTACCTAATTCTAATTAATTTAAAGAGAGCATCTACATTTACGTTTGATTAATATGCATTTGCGCCGTCGTTTTTAATGAATTACTTTCTTCAATAAGCATTACGAACCCGTCCACCCAAAACTGACCACCAAAAGTTATAACTACACAAATAGCATGTAACATCTCGAATAAATCAATGTACCAATCTCGAGTACGGTAAGAGTAGTCAAAAACGAAAGTAGAATCGAAATAGAATCGAACCTCCGAATCTTCGGGATTGTGGTCAGTCGGCCGGTAACTTTCACCAGCTAATTAGAGATACGATGTGTCGATTTTGCTGCCATCTGTCGATATCGATACCTGTTAATGATCGGAAGAGGCGAGCTCGCGGTAATGTGGACAGGTTGGTCTAGTAAGTTGTTTGTCTCGTTAATCTAAATTAAGCTGACTTTTATTGATGCATGCTTCGAGATCCGGTATATTAATATTTTCATGTACTCGCGACTCTACAGTATTATTTAATTACACTGATAAATAACCCTGTACTAGTTAACTATGCGTGTTATTAATAAATCTTCATAAATAAGGGTACTCTCTGTACTTATTTATCAAAGGTATCCAAAACCACACAAAAGCTTTCAATTTGGATTCAAGAAGCTTTTTACTGACCCTTAACCTTATAAATTGATAGTACTTGCCTTTGATACACAAAGAAAAGTATTGTTGAAAAATGGTTCCTTGATGTAAATGATGTCGATAAATCACTTCACCAACACTATAAAAGCTTGAGGCCTACGCACGGGCGCGTACACTGAGGTGATAAAATTGATGACTCTAGACAAAGCTCAGGGCAGAGATGAAATATTGAGATAACTCGAATAGGCCGGGCGGCGAAAAACGCTTAATTGAATTTCGTTATCAAACTTATTCTTTATGGTCTAAGGGAGTAAGAACGGTAGGCAGTGTTGATTTTTTTTTTATTTTAGAGATAGTATAGTAATTTTTCATGTTTTTTTACTGTTCCAATTTAAACTGTGATTACATAATAATATGTACGTAAATACAGCAAAATATAAAACAATTATTATTATTTACATTTTGTCTTCAAATTATAAATTGTAGTAAAAACAATTATTTAGATATGAAATGAAATGAAATACTAGATTTCACAACAGTATATTCAGTGTTTCAGTTAGGGCACTATTAGTAGGCTAGCAGCTGTGTTTGTACTCGACTGAGCGTGAACACATCGATGGACGGACGCAAGACCCTAAGGTGACGGGGGCGGCGTGAAACGCAGTCTCCGCATAAAAAAGTAAGATACACTCATATGTATACTGAAATACTTATTATAAACGCGTCAGTGGAAAAAGATATTAACAAAATGAGTAAAGCTAAAGTCATGTCATATATAAAATTATTAGACAACAATATCTGAGATGGAAGCATTGAAGCATGTTTAAGACGGATAAATGGATAAGCAATACTGTGTTAAACCACAAAAATTCCAATCCTAAGGTTTTGATGTATTCATATATACCTACATCACTGAATTCGCAAAAGTTTTTCTCAAAACAAAGATCATGAGGGTTAACATTTTATTGCTTATTAGCATCCTGTCATCAATGATGCTCATTTTTCATATGCAAAAAATATAATAGTATAACCTTATTACTTGACCATCACGTTTAAAAAATAACAATTCTTAAATTCTTACAAAAGTAAGGTTTTAGTGTAGTAGAACCTTATTTACAATTACATAAAATGAACCACGTATCGTCTTCATGTTACTGCTACGTTTTGTATCCAGAATATGATTATATCTCTATTCCATTACCATGTTCTGAATTCATAGAACAGTCCTATTCTTGTCCTCAATCCTTTGACCGTAAATATAAACAGAAGTATCGATATGACAACCCTAAAATGTAAATCCCGTCACTATCAAAAGCCCGCTCACTCAACTGAGTGCGTACGCATGGACCGCTCGCTGAAATATGAGCTTCATAAATTACTACGCGTGTTCGCGAATTAGCAAGAAAACATATATTTTGCAATAGATACTCGTATTAATTGATCTACTTACTTCGAAATAAGACTGCTAGTGATATTTCATAAGTTGTATTAGTTAAATTCAATGTTTGGAAATGATATTTTTCCAGTTAGGATAACCGGAAGTTGTTGTAAGTCAAAATGTTATTTGACTATATCCTCAACTATTTACTAGTTTGATAGATATTACGGTTTTTTTACCTACGATGGTGTCTTCAAGTAGCTATCATAACCGGCATTGCGAGAGGTTCGGGTGGCTTTCACCCCTAAAAGTTTAGAAAACCGACCCTTCAAACAAATTCTGAAGGTCAAGTTCATTCATGGTGTCAAGGTTGCTTATATAATAGTCCAGTCAAATTAGCTCTTTTAAACACCAATCTGCGGAAAAATTACTAGTGAGCTGAATTTTGGTACATACCTTTATTACGGCATTGTAATGAAGGTGTGAAAAATCGACATTCATATCGTGCCGGCTTAAAAAGTTATAGGGGTCAAAAGGTCGCGAAAATCAGTTTTTCGCGAATATCTTGCGATCTATTGCTTGTAGGTTAATTAAGGTCATTAAAAAAATTATTTGTTATAAAATTATCTACAAAAAATGTCCTTTGCATTTTTTTGTAGAATTGAAAGTTTTCGGAGGAGAGCGCCGAGAAAGCACTCACATACGGTATTGTATACCAAGGCGTACGCCCTATGCTTTTCATTGATATTTGTAAGCGTGTTGTTAGTAAAATCTACTACATACAGACATAATTATAGCATTAGTAATACTAGTACAGAAAGTTTTCCTTTTTGGAAAAGGAAAACTGAAAATCATGAAGATGTTTAAAAAAAGATTTGTAATTGTACAAAAAATTGCAGCGGTAGAAAATATGTCCTAGCATTGACAATGCATCTCGAGAGCAATTTTCTTGTTGGAATATTTCTGCAAAATTGTTTAAATCACACGCTTACAAATATCAATGAAAAGCATAGGGCGTAGGTACGCCTTGGGATACAATACCGTATGTGAGTGCTTTCTCGGCGCTCTCCTCCGAAAACTTTCAATTCTACAAAAAAATGCAAAGGACATTTTTTGTAGATAATTTTAAAACAAATAATTTTTCTAATGACCTCAATTAACCTACAAGCAATAGATCGCAAGATATTCGCGAAAAACTGATTTTCGCGACCTTTTGACCCCTATAACTTTTTAAGCCGGCACGATATGAATGTCGATTTTTCACACCTTCATTACAATGCCGTAATAAAGGTGTGTACCAAAATTCAGCTCACTAGTAATTTTTCCGCAGATGAAACCTAATTTGACTGGACTATAACGATTTTATTATTTTATTCACTTAGATCGAGAACATAATTTATTGGCGTTGGTAAATACGTAGGTGTTGATGCGCCATAAAAATCGTTTAACAAATCATCGTGACATTTTATCAATGAAAATATTTTGCGAACACGTGTGACACAGTTTAAAATAAAAAATAGCTCTATCGACTCAGAGAATATTGCGAATGTATCTAGACACGCGGTAGCGTGTCAAGCCAAGGTTCAAGAAACAGAACTGGCGAGCCGCACCGTGTGTAATATTACACGAACCATTTGGAACCACTTTTGAAACCCTTATAAATCAAAAACTATTTCACATAAACGTATCAAATTTGGCTCATATATTGTGATTTGCGAGATAAATATGTGTTCTAAATTTCATAAGCTTATCTTAAACAGTTATTTAGATATTAATGTCCAAAAATCCTCATTTTTATCATTGACTGACTGACAGATCAAAATTCTAACCCAGTTCCAAATGACCTAGAGAGTTAAAATTTGGTATGCAGATAGGTAATTATATGAATACAAAGGAAAAAATAAAAAACTGGCAATTTTTTAATAAATAGGTTAGGTTCTATTATGAACGCTTAACATAAATACCTAATTAGTGCCTAATAACGCCTATATACCGGGGAAGGCAGAGCACTAAGTATATATTTAGGTCTACTTACTTATTTACAATTAAGAGTAGGTACTTATAGTCGGTTTTCATATTTATTACTTAGGGTAGGTACCTACATAAAGTCTAGTTTTAGTTTTGAATTTGTCCTTTTCAAAGGACCCACGGCGTTACGATGATATATACTTTTCTACAAAAAGTAATGATATCCAATCAAAAACATAAATGTGAAATGAGAGCCAAGTTCAATATTGCCTTGGTTGTTGACTTCAGCGACAAAGAAGTGAGATCTAAATGGGTGCCAAGTTCAATGGTCAACCCAGAAATTTATTTATAAGTAACACTATAACATACCTATCATATCTTCTTATAACATAAGATAATGTATGGTGGTAGCCTATGAAGGTCTGTCTTGGCTAGTTTTCATATATGAATTATAGCCGTCGCAAGTTCTAAGCCTACAAGTATTTGTCGGTTTTTATTTTATTATTCCGAAAATTTGGATTGTTGGTAGAAACTAGCAAGCGAACATAATAATACGTTGGTAGGTTTATAAAAACTAGCCAAGACAGACCTTCATAGGCTACCACCATACATTATCTTATGTTATAAGAAGATATGATAGGTATGTTATAGTGTTACTTATAAATAAATTTCTGGGTTGACCATTGAACTTGGCACCCATTTAGATCTCACTTCTTTTGTCGCTGAAGTCAACAACCAAGGCAATATTGAACTTGGCTCTCATTTCACATTTATGTTTTTGATTGGATGTTAATTTAAATCACGAATATGCAAATTATGATAATAAAATCTAAATCGTGTGAACTGTGTGTGTCTGGGTCACGAAATTATTGTGTTTTATAGCGTTTTCTGACTAGATAAAGTACACTAATTCATCTCATACAGGAATTCTAAGATATAAAGCGACGTAAAAAGAGGCGTGTTTTGTATACCGATGAGACGGGACAGCATAGTATTATAATATTATAAACAAACCTTCACACAATGGTTAGGTACAACATAGCTATTGAATACCTTACCCCATTGTCCCTGAAAACGCTTTGTCCCATTTTGAATGCCTTAAGAGCTAAACATTTAACAATAGTGCCGTAGCAACTTTGAACTTTATTGTAATTGCAGTATACTTGGAGCAATCAAGTATCGAATTCCGAGCAAGTCAATATTTGAGCATAACCGTTTGTATTTTAAATCGTATAAAGTGCGTATTCATTCCTGTGTCATGTGAGATCAAAGAATTTAACAATATATGTAAGGAAATAAAAAGGACATGACATTTTAACAATTACATTGTGCAGTAGATATTATGCACCCAGAAAAATCTAGTACGATTACGCACATTACTCACATTAGTGAGGCTGTACTGACTACCATGTCTCACAAATTTCATTATTCCAGAGGCTTTATGCGTCAAATGGAATACTTGTATGTGATGGAATGTGTCGCATGCCTAAGTTAACCCTGTAGTAAGCTCGATGGACATACTAGAGCCATAAACTTAATATGTAAGTTATATATAGTTACTATCATCACGCCTTTAATATAGGAGTCCTTAGAAACAATAAGATTTGGCAGACCATAATAAAAAAAGCAGTGAAAAACTTGATACTAGTGACAAGTAGCCCAGCCCGTTAGCTAATTGTTAAAATTATCAATTTAGTGGATTTTCCTGACAAATAAGAAAACAAAAAACATGTATTAAATACATAATACCAGCAGGCATATTGTTACTTCTCCGAAATATTCGACATTTCAGACACCCCAATTTCACTCTTTGCTCTGTCAAAAGTAAATTCATCTTCAAGAAAAAGTAACAGTAATAATGAACCGCCATCCCGACCCATCTTTGGCCAAGACAAAAGGTCGTTTATAAATGTCAATTGGAGCCACTGACTCAAGACTTTCCCTTAGCTATGTTAACTATGTACCAAGTCTGTAGGCTAAAAACTCCTTCTATGTACGAGTATTTCAGCTAAACGTGGGAATATTGGACCGTTTCTATTCGCCGGGCGTTGGTGAAATCGTTATTATATCGTAACGTTATGCAAATGTGAAATAATTAGACCTGATTCGATGCGAGAGCGTTATAAAAGGCTCTTAGCTGCGTAATTTCACGTTAAAATACTAGTGACACGTTTTGTTAGAATATAAGGTTAACGACCTTTACTTTACCAACGACATAACTTAATACTTTACAAGGAAATACTACTTATTGAAACTAAAATTCTTAATTAGTATAAAACAAAGCTCATTTAGCTGTCCTACTGTCCTATTATATTAAAGTATGCAACGAATTTAGATGCGGTAATACTGTAAATAGGTAGAGTGGGCGAGTCTACTAACTTTATGCAGATAACAATATCTTAGCTTTTTTTCAATTGAATATTTTATCGAAAAAGGTGATTTATAAAAAATACATAATAATATAATCATATTAAATACAATTTAAAAAAAAACACATGGAAGGTTCAATCATATCGTATTAACCCTTACTACTACTAACTTTGCGGTAAGTAGCCGATCGTAAGTCGGCGACATCAAGCAGGCCTCATAACCCCTACTTTGTCACATGCTTCCGCCAGAATAGCTTGATTGTCAGTCAAGACAATTGGAATTGAATCAAAGCATTCCACTGCTTTGATTGCCAGCACAAATGGAAGCGGAGATAAGCTCGGCCCCTGCTGGATGAATGCACGAATGCATGTCTACTAGAAAATATATGAGAAAAACATTCATATTTTTTTTAATACAATCATATTATTTTTTCATTGATCATTTCGTGTTCGATTCTACTAATCATACATAATCCTTTTTACCTGAAATTTACATATTTTTTTAGAGAATTATCACGTATTACCATTTATTCCACTAGGACTTTACGAATTGAAAAGGAAAATATTAAATATAGAAAAGAGTACTACTCTTTACTAATATTTTCCTTCTCTGAAAATCTGATTCTGAAATTACTAACGGCTAACATTTAAGTTCTGTTGTTTAAACCTTAGTAAACAATCACGACGCGCACATAACAACGTATGTACAATTTTCTGGAAGAATGCATTTGTCGATAACTGACCATCGACAAGTGCGCGATGCGCATGAACCGCCCTTGCATACAGGTGATTTATGGCATCACGGGCAGCGAGTCTTTGACACAACTATAGTTAATTACATAATGCAATATGTAAAAAATAATAAAAAAAATTACTTACTCATACAAACTCATAAACCTATAATTCAAAAGAGGCGTTGTACACATCAAAGGCAGAGGTTTAGGGAATGTTGATGTTGTAATATTATAATCTCGAACTACATCGACGATCGATCAAACATTTGCCCAGCGAAACAGCCGCAATCGAAAGTAACGTCGGTGCTTTTTTGGCGAGCTTTTTTGCTCGAATTAATGATACAAAATTTATTTAACAGCTTAAATACCTGTTTAGCATTTCAAAGGAGATACTTTCACTGTCGGTCGACATTCACAAATGAACCTGTTTGGCGAAATGTAGTGGATCGCGCCACAATAGTATCCGTTGCGTCAATTTGCAAGGTCGCTTGTGGTCTGACGGAGCGTTACATCAGTCGTGATGGTGGTACATTGTTTGGTAGAAAAGCTAGAACCTAAGATTTTAGACTACAGAGCACATATTGTTAAACCTGTATGTTGTCCGACACGGAAAGCTTTATCGTTTTCAGCGTTTCAAAAAGCTTAGTCCGCAATCGAAAGCTTTTTGTAACACTTGTACTCAAACTTAATGTTGGCATTCATTATTCGTCTCTCAGACATATGACCTAGTGAGCATGACAATCGAATTATTATAAGATTAAATCTGTACAAAACTACAATGATTCAATTGATTTGGCGATTAAAGCATGACGACGTGACAGACAGATAATTTTAACACAAGCATATAAGGGGAATATACTAGTTCAGTCAGAGGATACCAGTCACAACTATCTGTCCGGTGGTTGGCGAACGGTATACGGGTAAGCGACCCCGGCTCCTCGAGCTACTATCGACTCAGTCCCAGTTATCCGAGGCGATAGTATCCTTCCTCCCCTTTTCCTCCCCCGTCATATATCCTTGCTACTCGTGGGAACGCAAAGATCTTGTTAAAACAATGCACAAGGTAGAATGGCGGCGACGTGGTCCACAACCCGTCACGTCACGTTTCCCACAGAGGTGAAAAGTGGATCGCTGGAAGTGGTCTCTGCCTACCCCTCTGGGAAAAAGGCGTGATTGTATGTATGTATGTATGTACTAGTACAACCTTAATAGGCTAACGCAACCTAATATCCAATGAAAATTGTTGTATTAGTTTCATATTCACATCCTATCATGCCTTAACTCGACTAACAATTTCTCTTAAGCACAAATGGACATCGCTCTCATAGATGCTCAATTTTCGATACACATTAATTATTAAACTATTGCATAGCTTTTATCGCGGGCTTTGAGCGCGGCGACCGAACCAAGAAATTCCGTAACGAAAAAACCTCACAATCGTCTAACGTCGTTTCAGTTCGGTAGACTTCGGCACGGTGTTTGTGTGCGTGCGGTTAGACGTATTGTACGACTCTACGAAACTCGCACGAATCAAGACGAGCTGCTCCGAAATCGGACGATGCTATGCAATAGCTGCCAGACGTCTTTTTTTTTTTAGTTAAACGAAACCTAAAGTATATCGAAACAATAACCGCCCTACAACTCAACGAACCAAAAAGCATTATCGACGTCATTAATTTTACGAGCAGACGACTCGGCAGTGCCTATTAGCTTTTTATACATGTAAATAAGCTTCTCCGGCCCGACGCCTATAAACATAATCTATTAACACGGATATTGTGGTGGACAGGCCGTCTGCTGACCCTGACTTTCTCCATGCAGTTCCGTTTGCCTCGTGTGTGGAGTATCTTTGACGCTAGGTGGCGTGGGTGTAGCGTAAGTCCGATGCGGGATGTGACGTTGTTTCCGTGACGATACATCGTTGGAATTGGGACGTTGCTGCTCTGAAGTTACGGTTACACAAGCTTTGACCTCAACAGCAGGCATTTAATTCAAGATTCTCACGTAATTTTAACTTAACAAAGTTTTTTTTTTTTATTTGTTGTTTATAATGCTTTTTTTTTCAAATTTTAAAATTAACAAAGTTTTCACAGCTGTCGCAAACTCAGAGTCAAACCTAGATGATTGCCATTACCAATAGGGATATGATAGATGTATGAAATTTAATGTTGTGTGTAGGTAGAGTATTTCTTAGGTTCATTTTGGCACAATATTTGATTATCTTGCAAATCGGTTATTAGACTTGCCAATGTACGTACACTTATTAAAATATTAATGAAACACCTTTCCACAAAAACTTAACTTACATCTTGTAGTCTATAAGTAGACAATCAACTACTTTCCATGTTATAGTCTCAAAAACGTTTAAAAACAAGGGGTTCCCATAGCCGAAGATATTAATTATCATACAAATTCGCACGGTTAGGAAGTTAGGTATTAGATAGAGAATGGATGAAAGTTTTACCTCATCAGCTAATCTGAGAATGTTTGGTGCACTGAATGGGATGTTAATTTTCTTGTTTCGTAGAAATCTTAAGAAAAATACCAGGAAAACATAAAACTGGTAATGAGTAGAGTGTGTATATTTAAGAAAAAAGATTCATGAGGACAATTGCATAACATTTTTTATTACTTAGAGGAAATCATCAAAGTAGAATAAATATTCACATCCGTAAAGCCAGCACAGAAAAAAAAATCCTCTAAAACACAGTACGAATCTTAGTTTTCTATGAATCAAAATAAGTTTAAGTCCCAATCTTCGTAGGGAAGCGAGATCAATCTTTTCTAACGACGAATAAAGCTTTAGCGACAGATATCTTACGAAGGCATTTTCGGGTGCTTCCAGAAGATTGAGTAGAAGATTGTATTACAACATATGGAATAATACGCCTTTACAGGCGATCATTCTATAGTCTTGGTTATAAAATGTCTCAAATCTTCTACGTAACATGTCGAAAAGAGACAGATATTTTGAATTTAGCTCTAGGTTTTTGAGGTATCAGTAAAATAAATGGGTTTGATATATTTGGGATGTAAACCATGATTTATTTTATAAATTTGTATCAAACCTAATTATTTTCATCGGCATATTCTTTATGGTATGTTACATAAGTACGTTTCCATATTGTTATATGTATTATATGGTTTACTAGCGGCCACCCGCGACTTTGTCCGCGTATTAATGGGTTTTAGTAGCAATAATGTATTAAAATAGCCATCCATACCACGTTTAATAAAACATCAACGTTCTTTCATACTAATTTTCACCCCCCAATGAACTACATGGGGGTTGAATTAAAAAAAAAATAGCCTATATGATATTCCAGAGCGCCAGCACCATCATACCAAATTTCATGAAAATCGGTTCAGAAGTTTGAGCGTGAAAGAGTAACAAACATCCATACATACATCCATACATCCATACATTCATACTTACAAACTTTCACGTTTATAATATTAGTAAGGATTATACGGTGAACATTTGTTTTTATTTGATCTAAGAAGTGACTGAGTGAACCGCACTACTGTGCGGTTGGTTTAACAGAAAAACTCTTATACATATTATATCGAATTGCCCCTGTTACGCAAAAGGGTTTATACGGAAATCATCTATTTATCACGAAGAGAGATGTGTTTACTTAGATCATTTTGGCTTGAGCCTCAGAATTTAGATGGCCTCATTTACAAGTTTTCCAGCCTTTATTAAGGGTTTAAATATATGTGTTACCTCTCTATGGCGAAGAGAGAGAAGTTCCCACACAATAAGATCGTATAAGGCATGTTCTCTGAATATTTTTGATTGACTCATCCTCTCACAAAAAATACTCAAAAGATTATTTGGAATGATGTGACGTTAGCTATCAATCGATTACAAACATGTTGATTGATGGGTTTTGATAGTTCGTTAGATTTGATATTGTTGATACACACATTTCAATAACATATGTAACTCTCGCTTTTACGGATTATTTCGTAATAACACAATAAATAATACCCCTTTGTAAACAGTAAAACTATTTGCTACAGGCAAGTTTATTTCATTTGAATTTCATTATTTACATAGTGCTCTCAGTACCACCAGAGTTCTGATCATTATATTTAAGGTGAACTTTTTAGCACAAACATTAGCATTGCATAGTTTAATTTGTTTTTCGTCCCATTTACTAGCAATATTTTTATAACTTTGAAAACCACTACAAAATCATATGAATGTACTAAATACCTGTCATCTCGTAAAATAAAGGGATAATCGTCAAAAATTTACGACATCCGAAGAGACCGAATGATTTGAAAAGAGAACTCAGAAGAACTCATCAGATTTATTATCACAGATACGTTGATTGGTCGTTTGCAAGACGATACTCTCAGATTACGACCTCTGCATGGCCTTAATAAGATAACTTATTTAACCCATAAAATTAAGCTATCGTTAAAAGTATCTCAGCTACTTGATTACTTAAAATTTAATTAACTTTGGTAAAGTTTCTACTGCTAACTTGTTGAAGTTTGTAGGAACACACCGTACCTATCTATACTAATATTATAAAGCTGAAGAGTTTGTTTGTTTGTTTGTTTGTTTGTTTGTTTGAACGCGCTAATCTCAGGAACTACTGGTTCGATTTGAAAAAATCTTTTTGCGTTGTATAGACCATTTATTGAGGAAGGCTTTAGGCTATACTAATACTAATGCTAGTAGCAGAATAAAATAAAATCATAGCTTAGACATTTGATAATATTATAATGTGTGTATCCTTCACACAGGGATATATTATGGTATTAATCACAAGAATCTAATTAATGTCACCTATTACTACAGTAGGTACGAGTCTTGATTTACTGGGGGAGCTGAACCGTAATGACAAATAATAAAATTAACATACTGTA
Source organism: Maruca vitrata (assembly GCA_039566165.1). Classification (NCBI taxonomy): domain Eukaryota; kingdom Metazoa; phylum Arthropoda; class Insecta; order Lepidoptera; family Crambidae; genus Maruca; species Maruca vitrata. The sequence continues at coordinate 11,597,944 of CM076923.1, forward strand.
GATTTGATGATTTAAGATTACAAAGCCAATCAATTTGTATGACATTTACCCTAGAGGCATAGTTCTAGGCATAGACCGATAGGCAAGTGCCTCTAAAGATAGATTGAGTGAATGAAGAAGAAAAAAAGAAGAATTACTTTACCAGTACAATACAAAACACACCTACACTTATACGATTGCTACCAACATCTACTCAAATCGTTATATTTATTCTATGAGAAGAATACTAAGCAACCAATACGGCGTACCAATTTGTAGTCACCCGTACATTGTATTGTTGTACCCAAAAACAATTTCAAATCAATCAAACCGAATCTCCGCTCTGCCCGCTCTCAATAACAGAATTCCTTTAACAATTTTTCCTCATCAATCTTTCACTAATTGGAGAGAGCAGTACAAAAAACGTTGGCCCCTCCTGGTTTATATTGGCGGAGATGAGTTTCACCTATTAACGTACGATTAAATGGCGATTAGTTGAATGCCGACCGCTGTTTCCTGTTTACTGTCTGGATGAGTACTCTTGGACATAGGGCTTTCGATTAAAAGGAAATCCGCCTAATTTCGAGGAATAAAGGCGAATCCGACAACAAGGCAATGGCTTTGATCGACATTAATTTTAAATAACCAAAGACAAAGCCCGCGATTTCTGTTTGCTCATAAAAGAGCGTTTAAGAGAAAGATGTAAATATCCCGATCGAAACGGTCGACTTTATATTTTTTTTACAGCGCCACTAAGCTTCGCGATATTCTAATGAGAAAAACAACACAAGTACTAAAATAAGCACATTGTTTCCTTATAGACTATACCACCACCCTACCCTTAACTACATATATCTTATGTATATGTACAAAGGACTAGAGACCCGCCCTCGCTTCGCTTCGGGTATTATACATAAAAACCTTCCTCTGTCTATTAAAACATACATTCATTCATAAAATCACGCCTTTTCCCAGAGGGGTAGGCAGAGATCACTTTCAGCGATCCACTTTTCAGCTCTGTGGGAAACGTGACGTGACGGGTTGTGGACCACGTCGTCACCATTCTGCCTTGTGCATTGTCTCTCTATTAAAAACCGCAGCAAAATCCGTTATACAGTTTTAGATATTTACTAGTAAGCATACATAGGGACAGACAAACGTGGGAAGCGACTTTGTTTTATACTATGTAAAAAAAGGATTTAGACTATCTAGTGGTTCTTTCCCGATCATTTGGCAAGTTCTAACACGATAGCTTCCGTTACAGTTGAGACAGTTAAAACAAACGTCTCCAGTACGTGCCAGCCCTATGCTGAAGTGGTTCATAAGACGGAGCTTGACAAATATATGACTTTATTGTGGAGCTTATCTCTTCCCTGACAGCCTGCCGCCTCCCGGAATATATGAAGTGGCTGTTATTAGCGTTGTTATGGTAATTACACGTTTTGTAGTGGCACCGTAATATTACGATATGACGGCTGTAAACTCATCGTCGTAATTTTAAACTTAAATGTAGAGCTTTTTGATATCGTTCAGATTTTCGTTGGGATTAATTGTTCTCTGGGGTATTAAATATCGATTTAGTGTTAATCTTTATACACAAGTATAAAAGACCTGGTACATACACGTAATCTAAATATATAACTTAAAGGTGACTGACTGACTACTGACATAGTGATCTATCACCGCACAGCCCAAACTACTGAACGGATCGGGCTGAAATTTGGCATGCAGGTAGATGTTATGACGTTAGATCCGCTAAGGAAGGATTACCCGAAGCGAAGCGAGAGCGGGTCACTAGTTATATATACGTCACCACTAAATTTATATTAAATCTAAATCAATAGACATCAATCGAACTGACAATTGCTCAAAGCTTAAAGTTTATCAAAGAAAGTTCGTAATTTGAATAATGTCACTGTAAACAATATCACACAATAACTACAACTTAATGATAATAATTTTATCATATTCACGATTTTAATAGTACCTACTATTTTCAATCAATCCGAGTACATCAGTAATTAAGTAAATGGTTGCTTATAACGCGAATGCGTTGAATCATTTCAATGAATTAAATGATAATAAGGTTGTTTCATTGAAATTACAATTAATTAAAGCTATGTTATCATCATATTCGTTCGTAAGATTTGTATTTACTTTACTAGAAATAACAATAGTTATATTGTTGTATATTAATCTTGGCTTTGAGAAATTCGCACTATTATAGGAATGCATAAGTCATATGATATAACTTTTTGTCAAATAACTCTCAAATACGTTTAAAATGGTTCTGTTGAAACCTTGTTTTGTATTATTCACTTGCAATTATATAGGTATACAAGATTTATGTAAGATTTTAGACTTTCGCGTTTCATTACACTAAATTAGTATTTATGGGTCTACACGCGTTATTAGGAGTAGCAAATTACATAGCTACTTACTGTCCGACGTTTCGACTGGGTTACACCAATCGTGTTCGCGAGCGAACTGGCGCCGTCCGTCTTCGTCTGCCACAGCGGTTGTGAATTTCTTGATCCACCCCCGAACCAGCACTAATGTCAATGGTGTGTAGACCCATAAAGACTAATATTTAGTATACAAGATTTGTCTATTAGTCCTTATATGAAACAAAATTCAAATAAGCTCAATCTGTCACCGCATTTTTTTAAACCATCTTTTTAAACACCGTCAAAACAGTATCTGTCAACCAACTCCCCTGCATATTACCAATTGAAATGAATCAATCCAGTCACGCTGAATGCTCAGCGGGCCGAGAATATCGTAAAAAGCTGCGTAATGGTGTAATTGAACCAATAATGGCCGGCAAATTGGCCGTATAATTCAAATTGGCATCAGCCAAAGGTGTAATTTTGTTATCAACAAAGCAAAATAGCATGGCGCCATGTAAAGGGAAACGCTTTTCAATCAACATGCGTCATCTTTTAGATTAAGCAGTCTTTAATGCAAGTGTTGGCCAGAAAGCGTTAAAAGATTTTGAAAATGAAGAACAACTTTAGAAGCTGAAAAAGAAAATTATCAACGTGAACGGAAGAAATACTATCTCAAAGAAAAGAATGTAGGTAATAATAGCATTAAAACGGTTTAGCCTGCTACGATAATAGCTACATATTGTCTACCTATTGTATAATTTATTTATTTCTCAATACTTATTGTCATCCTTTTTTCACAAAAGAAAGTGTTTTAATTTCTCCTCTTCACCTAAAAACGAACTGAAAAAGAAATTGCAAGTACATAGTTCTATTTTCAAAACGGCACAATTAGGCTTGAAATTTTAAAACAAAACACACGCGCGTTTCTTCCGAAAACGCGAGCGTCATTACGCCGCCCACTCGGGCATTTGTCTAATGACGTCACGGCTAATGAGTGTCAGACAATCAGTGCTGACCTCGGTAAAGTCAAGGTCAATGCACATTGCACAGGTGATGCGATGCGCTTGTCATTTGTTTACACAAGTTAGGGTGGGCGCGGGTGTTAAGGTTGAAAAGCTGTTCGTTCAACTTGTAGAGATTCGACGATTGGATTTCGTTAGATATATTTTAGAGTAGTATTTGGCACCCTAACCTGAAGGTGTTCTAAAGAAATCTTTAGTTACCACTTGTCTTCATAGCTTCAATTTATAAGTTTGATGCAATTTATTCAGGAAAGCACGTATGTTTAGACAAGGAAGCCTTATCTCGATTCAGTTTGAATCTTCGATCGATTTGATCGAATTTAGTAGCTGTTTTTATTTATTTAGTTTGTTTTGTTTGTTTTCAGGGACTGTTGTAAAGGATTAGTATTCTTAATAAACTGATAATATTAGTATTCATGTTATAAAAATTTAATTATTAAACTACTTGTACTACTTATTACAAATAGTTACTGGATAGCTATGTTAGATATATAGCGATAGAAAGCGTCAAAAAAGACTAAAAGCAGAAGAGCTGTTGAAAAACATGTCCGATTAACTGTCCTTCAAAGTAGGTATAATATAAATAATAGGTATGTATAAGGTTTCCGTATCCTCCCATAGAAGACGACTCTAAAACCCGTTACTTTTATAGACTTAATAAATAGTGATACGTCGAGTATGATAAATTGCTCTCAACGCGCGGAGAAAGTGGCTATGTAAAATTGGCTTGCGCTTTTTTTTTTGCATAAAATTATTTCACAAATAACACGCGCACCACACCTTTTCGTTATAATGCAAATAAACCACAATTTAAATAAGCGTTTTGTAGTTTATGTTGCTTTGTGAAGATTTTTTCTAATCGTAGGGCAGTGAAATTGTTTAGATAGAATGATTAAACTCAATATATACGTATGTTATTGTATTTTTACATTGAGGACGTATTACGTAGATGACCGCACTCCACCTGAATTCACGTGATGGTAAGCAGTAGTGAGATCCAAATATGAGGACGACAATAGACCATAATATAGGCATAGTTAAGTGTTAAGGTCTTTGAAGGACAGTCTTAGCTGTCCCTACATGTTTATTAAAAGAAAGCAGATCACGGGGAAGAACCTTCACAGTATTATTATAGTTGAAGTGGATAGCAAAATATGAACAATTAAAATAGCATAAATTGGTTTGTTTACAAACGTCTGGTCCACTTTTAGTCGCACCCTGCCCCTAAGTGTGTCGTCGTAAGATATTCATTCAGGTTCCTCATTAATGACGCGCCGAGAATAGGGCTGCCTCAAAACGTGTGATTTTACATTCACGTGTCAGAAATGTGAGTGTTTTGTGTGTTAGTTTGAATAATCTTGTTAATAATATATAAAATCGAATAGGTAATGCGCTTACCAATAGGTAGATGGGTATCGCTTTTAATAATATTAAAACAGTTACTAATATATCCTCTTACTAATGATATTATCATTGCGTTATCTCAGACTGGCGTCGATGATGATGATACATGATAGTCAAGTCGATTTGAAAACTTGCATGAGATTTATTATAAACCTGAGACTCTTTCTACTGATTATGAAAAAATGGTCACTTCAAAAAAGCATCATAACAATAAAAGAAACACGTTGTCGTTAATCGTTCATTACCAACAACAAATAAGACCTTACGTAATGGCTTAATATTCACTCACCAATTAGAATCTATTAAGATTAATCATGCATGCTACAAGTCGACAGAATATACAGTTGTTCCCATGTTATGAACTTCCAAAGCAAACGTTCGTCTTTAAAAGCATTCAGCCTCTGGCAACCCTAAATAAGTGTCAATAACAACTATACGATATGCGTTTACTCAGGGCGGGTCTACACGCATCACACGCGCACGCACTAACCCACATCTAACCCACTTCTAACTCACATGTAACCCACTTGTAGTTCCGGATGCGACGGAGATGGTTCCCGCCGACATCTCGAAAGGTGTTACATTAGAAAGTGAATATTGTTTACCTATTTGTACCTTAGCGTATGGGCACGGTAATACTAGAGCCACATGATAAGATTACTAAGTTGAGGATTACTTCCAGATGAGACCATCATCCCCAGCGTTAAATAAAACTTTGTAAAGAATGGGAGCTCTTTTAGGAAAGTTACTTTTTGTCGCGAAAGTAATATTTGTTCGAAAGTAAGTTTTTCTCGTAATTTCATTTGCATGTGAGTAATAGATTTTTATGGGCTTAATGCTAATGGTATAATTTGCATAAATTATTTATAGTAAATGATCTATAGCTTACGAAAGCAGGTCATTGTATCTCGCCATTCAAAGTGATTGTCATAGTGATGACAATCACTTTGAATGGCAGTAAGCAGTGGCTTAGGAGTTATTAAACTTACTAAATTAATTACTCTTAACTTTATCCACTTACCGATAAATTAGGGGACGGCCGAGAAAAAACAAAAGACGCGCACCGCACCACGGTCCGAACACAGTCACAGTTCACACAAAAATCCGTCGCACAGAGCAATTGAAAAAAAAAGTTCTCAATTAAAAAAAGTTCGTTGTGTTTATCACGTGCGCGTAGCGGCAGAGGGCGCTGACGCGGTGAGCGCTGCGCACGAGTCCACGGCGGAGTGACAAGTGGTTACTGCGCAGGTGGGAGCCTCCCTCTAACAAGGTCGAGGCCCCCCCTCACGTCGTTTCACCCAGAGAAAGTCTGCCTACATACATACCGAATTTCCGAAGTGATTGAGCCGAGTGAATCGAATAAGATGATGAATGGACCGTGCGTAAGGTTAGCATTACACGCATAACTTTGTGTATCGATAGATCGTCTAATTGGTGGGAACTTTAAGCTGGATTGGTTATGTAAAGCTTTTTGGCTTACGAGCCGGTTATTATTGTTCTCTAGTAATCCGGATTACATTTTAGATCTACAGTACGCAATAGTACGATTAAATAAAATTATAAGCCTGATTAAAATGTCATTTAGCCTGTATTGGTGCATTTGAGAGTAATCGTTTCTTGTAAAGTAGGTAAGCTTCAATATTTCGCAAGAGCTTTCTTTGCTCGTAAGAATTCAAATTTCGTATTTATGAACAGCCTCTTTATAAAAAGGTGACCTTTTATTTTTATGTAAATGATATAAGACGCCAAGATGCAATATCTATTCAGATTGAGAAGATTATATGAAAATTATTCATTCAACCGACTTATAAGATTAATCAACAAATAAATCCGTTTAAAAACAGTGTGTCATTTGACTTATTAATCAAAAAGATGTTTATTTTAATTTTCAGCGTCCTACATTTACTTGTCCGCCCTAATTACACACATTAATATTCACATCCTTTTTCAAAAACACATCTTTATTATCATAATGAATGACCTATAGGCAAATATAAAAACGTCAGTCAGAAATTTGATATGCCAAGATAAAATAATCAGGCAATAAATAATTACTTGTCACAAACATCGGTTGTGGTCGTTTGGCGGTATGTTAAGGAAATGTCGGGTCGCGATGGTGAAGATAAAATTGAAACTTTGAGTGTATAAAGACGCGGATAACATAAGGTCAGGTTAGATTTTTACAAAACAATAACCTGTCTGACTGTGGAAAAAAATGTGATTCTGATTTGAACTCTTTTTACAATAGAATTTGGAAGATGTGTGAGTGTTCCTTGTGGCACTGGTGTTGATCCGTGTGTTGATAATATTTCACCGTGTGTTTCATGTTGTTTTAATATTGGTCATTCGTAATTTACTCAGAATTGAGTTTTTTCATAATCACCATTTTTTATTCGATGTAGGTACTATTGTCTGAGGTTATAACTAGAGACCAGTTTCTTTTCTGAAACAAAGAAGGCAAATAATTTTATAAGTCAGTATTATTCCTGGTGTTGAAATCCGAATATAATATGTATACTAGCTGTGCCCGCGACTTCGCGTGGACTACAGGATTTTACATACAAAAGACAGACAGACAGACAGCGTTAGTTTATTTTTTTAAACTTTCGCATTTATCATATTATGTAGTAAGGATACTTGAGTGTTAAAACAAAGTTCCATGAATCCTTTACAAACAATACATTGTATTGACCACCTGGACCTTTTATCTCTGGGCCATTGTAGTCAATCATTGTTGACATCGATGGCTTCATTTAATTTAACAAAGACGGTTATAGTTTGGCACAAATTAGGCGTGAAAACCTCTCGATACGCCAGATAGCAATATTTCTTTGACATAAACCGCTTATAGAACCACTGGTGGTTATGTCAAGTGTGAATGAGTTGACAGAACTGACCTCGGTGAACTGAGAACTGATTTTGGAATGGATGTTAATGATAATGTACAAAAAGATACGGTTAACAAAAAATATGGGACTATCAATGAAATTTTACAACGACTAAGGATGATTGCAAATTTCGAATAGCAGTAATGAAGACATTACTTGTAATAAATTAATATTGACGACGTGCGCTTGAAAGACTTAAATGGAAACTCTATGTAGAGCATCCCAAAAATCTTGAAATAGTTAATATGCACTTTAAATTGGAGTGAGGTCATCTTGTTAGCTTATTATAAAAAAAAATTAAGTCTTTAATATTCACATTGTGTAATAAAGACATAAAAACACGATTATATGAGGCGAACATATGCTTTTCTTTCAAAACAAACGATCAAAAAGAAAAACCAAATCCCGTAACTAATCGCAGAGGTAATGGACAACAATTGTTGACATTTATAGCTTCATTTGTCGTTCGTAATAAAGCGGCACAAATCAGCCATGAAGACGTTACGATACTCTCGATAATGATCTCGTCGTTGTTGTGAATTCAATTCGATTAAACGTTTAGTTCTCACGCAAGGAGACTTGGTTGCTACGGCTTAGTTTCTGAAACTCTTTAGTGTACAGTCGCCTGTACTGGAATATGTACATCATGCTTTCTTACTGCGTTATGATAAGGTTCAAAGTCACTGTTGTATTAAATACTATTATTTGATTTTTTCTTGTAATATGTAATTGTGTATGTGACCAATTAATAGTTATTCTATCCTATTCTATTTGTGTACAATTTTGAACGAAACTTACACATATCAGTAAACGTGACTGTACTTTAAATCTATTCAGAACTTTCCACTTGTAGTACTTATTAATAGAGTTTCTTTTTCATCAATCATTCATTACAATAAAATCTTATGCCAAATTGTTAACCTATCGCCAATTTCTACTTATACCTCTTCCCTCAACCGATCACATTTTAAATACCCAATGTAGGTATACTAGATGTTGGCGAACATCAACTTTAATTTATTTGTATACGAGTCCGAATTAATCTTCACTACTTACACAGCTCATCCCAGTTTACATAAAACAATTATTATTGGTGAAGCCTGTTTCAATTAATCAAAAGGTTTTAGTCATTAATTGCTGAAATCGTTGTTTACAAAGACGTATCTAGAGATGATAGATTGCTTTTCTGATCAGATAATGGTACTACGCGTAGTAGTAACTGTGACAACCGATATAAAAGATGTATGATAAATGAAGGGAATACGAGATACCTTCACATATCAAATGCCACTTTGTCATAGTTGCGTATTGGCAGAATATTAACGATGTATCTGTTTAAAAGTTGTTAATGGTCATTGTCAGTTTTTGCAATGAAAAAATAGCTATCAAGCAGTTTACTGTTTTTGTATTAATATGTAAGTAAGTATATAAAATGGCGATAAAATTACCGACAATTTATTATTATCGACAATATTTTTGTAATTTTTATTTGTGAGCATTAACATTTTAGGCAAACACCCGCAAATCGTTCAGCTTATTCCTACATTAGAAAGCAGAGTCCGTTGAAGATTGTATTACTGTGTTGCCAGAAGTCTGATTCATTACTCTTATCTTGCGCAAGTATTGAGCTAGCTTAGGGACTGATAAATAAAAAATATAAATAGTGTTGAGAAAGGAAAATGTTACATTAGTGTTGATGAAGTGTTCTCTCTGAAATATCAACTAAGTATGTTCACCAAGTATATCAGATGTCTTTACAAATACATTGTTTCCTCAATAACTCACAATGAAGGTAGCGTGTCTGGATGAACAAAGAGGGGACACCCACTTGTGTCGGATACTTTATAATAGACTTCTATCAATAGCACCCGTGGTGCCTATAATATGGCTAATGTAACTTCAATATTTTGCTCCAAGTCATTCTTCAGAATCATCGGACTCTATGAATACCTGTATTACTCTATTCACTTTTTATTTCCTAAGGAAATTTCAAAATTTTCTATGAAATCGCCGGATCAAAAAGTCAGAAATCTCCGTTGCACTCGTTAAGAACAGTGTGCAATTCATAACCTAGTGGTAACTTTTCGTTGTAAACTCCCAAAGCTTGCAACACAGACCGATTTACGTCCGGTGACCACCCGCAGAAAACGATTTACGACAAATGTGTCTGGTCCAAGAACATGTTATTATTTCGCCGCGATCCGAGGCCCGAAGGCTCCGATCAATTTCACTATTGAACGAGAGTTCCAATGATTCACAGTTCGGGTGTAGAGTCACAGAGCACGTTGAACTCATGCCTGTCAGTACATTTAATGCCTTTACGAATCGCACGGGGCAAATGTCAAATGGATTTTTCGCCGACTTTCACGCAAATTACAGCACTTGTAATGTCAATAGAGTCGAATTATCATTGTTGTTAAGAAACCGGAACTACGAGTACAACTAAATATACCACAAATAATTATTCAAAAAGTTTTTAAGTTAAGTAATACAATAAAAAGTACCATTTGTATCAATGAGCCCAAATACTGAACTACCTAAGTTGCCAAAATGAAATGTTCATTATGAGGATCCATTAATTAAAACAAGAAAATAAAAGGTACATCTAATCAGGCGGATATGAAATGATATGACACTGACACAAAAATAAAACGAAAGCGAAAAGTAGGTAAAACAATACCACCAGCCAATAAATTATATTATTGTTATATTCAAAACCATCAAAGGTTATGCAAATGGCGGTGTGGTCTCACGCTTTATTAGGCAAAGTAAAAATTGTTTTATGCCAGATGTTAAAATCGCGCGGTGTGGACTTTTACGTGTAAAATAAAAATGTTACGACGGCAATACTGCTTTGGGTATCACCCCTTAATCTGAATCCTTTGGTATTCTCCGCTAAAGTTGGCAGGCTGCATTAAAAATGTATTTCGCCAGTCAGAAAACGGAACAATTTTCCAAGACTGGTCTGATCCTAAATTTCATGAATTGTTAGCTATACCGAAATAGGTACAAGAATGTATTTTATTCCTTCTTGCCTATTTTCTGTCCCCGAGGTGCGGTTAATAAACATAATTCTAAGTGTTTTCATGCAAAACCATTTACTTCTTAATTTTATTTTCCGCAAAAGCAATCTATGTTTAATTTGTGTAAAATCAAACGTTCAAAACGAACGATGTTATTTTAATTCAGTTAACAGTCTCTGAAAGAAGATTCGAACAATATTATTGTTTGCTTTCAATTTGAAATTCAAATGCGTCTTTGTATAAAACTTTACCAGTGGTTAAGGCCCTTTCGAGAAATTAGTTTCCAGACATCAGTTAGAAGGCTCTTTGCATAATTATTATATGTTACGCTTTCATTTTCTACATCTGTGGGTCGTATGTTAGTGCACTACATGAAATAGGTGTGTGAATTGCGTGCGTATGTTTTTGCGTATTATATAAATTGGAAATTGGTTTCAATGCTGGGAACCGTTCACTGTTACGATTAATAGCTTTAGATAGGTTACTTAGTTTTCTTAATAGTATTTTCTTACTTGCACTTATTTTAATATCCAGCCTATTGACGTGACAGTTTCAGTATGTAAAAGACGTTGGTTAACCATGGCATTATGCGTATGGTTTTCCTTAGAATATTCTAGGTTTTCTCTTCATAGAATAGTTAAGGTGAACAATGATTATTGTGTATTGAATTGAACACTAACTATTACTAAAGTGACGATTTATAAGTGCATGTAAATTGCCTATAAAAATAAAGACATTTTGATTTTTGATTTTGACTATTACGTACAAATCTTAAAGCGACGTAAAAAGTTCACTTTGAACTAAAGATCTGTACTTTAAGATTTTAGACTTTCACGTTCCATTATACTGAATATTAGTCTTTATGGGTAGCAATACATAGCTTCTTACTGCCCGACTTTGTATGTATTTGCTACTCCTAATATCGCGTGTAGACCCGTAAAGACTAACATTTAGACCTGTACTTTCTTACCACATACAACGTAACGTGAAAGTAAGTAAGTAGTTAAGAAACTAAAAAGTACACCCTAGATCAATAAGACCCACGATAAGACCGAATTCCCTTGACTTAACCCATTTCGGGATATAGATATTTATTGGTTTCTAAAACCAAGTAACGGGCGAGGGTATTTCACGCGTTACGATCCCTCACGATTATAGTTAAGCTTCTTTCGTTTGTGATATGTTAGCAGTTTATAGCGACAATGTGTGTGAAATTTTAGGCTACAAGTACAGCTAACACAATTTTTTTTTGCTCAAAAACTTTTTACATTGTATTTTACGTCAAAGTTCGCTTCTAGGATAATACATATAACAAAACAACACCATAATGAGACTTATAAGGTAACGAATAATTAATAATGTACTTCAATCGACGAGTACTACCTACCTAAAGGGGTTAAAAATGTCCCAAGATATTTATTAAAAATGCCAGCATAATGAGGTTTTTCGTTTTGAGCCCATGCTCAAAGTTGACAGACTTTGAATTGAGACATTAGGGACATATCAATTTCGTAAATTTATATTTTTTAATATCTTTATAGAACACTTTGTCATGATCGTTTAGATTATAACAAACGACTGTTACTATAATATAGGGCGTCACGTAAAATTGGTAGAAGAGATCTCAGATTTATCAGTTGTAAGCGAAATTTTATACAATTAAGTACATTTAGTAAAGAAGTACATTTAGTAAGAAAATTTAGTACATTAACGCTCTTGCTTCTAGCAAGAGCGTTAATGTACTAAATCATTACTTATGTTTAATATCTCGTACTGTTAAGCGAGTTTCATCCATAAAATGAGTTTTATATAGTCGAATCTTTCTTTTTCCAATATTAGAATGGGTTGAGAGTGTATTGAAACAATATTTCCACTTCCATGTTCATTTCGTTACTTTGTAACTCGCGCTAGTAGCACCTGTTATAACCCGAGGGCAATATATTAATTGAATCAAATACGACTCATGTTTAACGTCCGGAGCTTTTTAATCATTTATGTTATGCGAAATGAAATTATGAATGTCACAATGATTTATTATGTCGGCACAGTCAGTGTTGTTGTGTAACGGTTACAGAAGTATAGTGACAGTACAGTGATGAAGAAAAATAAATTAATCACCGGTGAAATTACTAAGGAACGGACGGAATTATCGAAAACTGCAAACAACCGATGTATTTAATTTAACGACATGGGATCTTTTTGCCATTACAAATTAAATGGTACTGAAAAAAACGACCTAGATTGGGGAAAAAGAGACGGGATTATAGGTCATCATCATCATCATCTCAGCGTTCTCCCGGTTGCATCCTTGCGGAGCCCGGAGTCCGCTTTTGATTATTAGACGGGATTATAGGTACAACCAGATTTTTTACCTTATTCTGATGTAATACCGGCTAAAACCAATCAAACAATTCTATAATTCTGTTACTCATTAAGGGTTTTGAATGAAATATTGATAGAGTTAACGCCTAAAAAGGTTTCTTGTGCAAAATCGATTTCATCATCATTATCATCATCATCGGCCTTTTCTAATATCCCACTGCAGGGTAGAGACCTCCTCCGTAGAACGCCATGCATTTCGGTCCTGCGCCAGTCTTATCCAGAGACCTCCGGCGGCTTTCTTTATATCACTTGCCCATCTGGTCAAAGGCCGCCTTTTTTTCGTTTACCTGATCAATTTACTTTACATAAAATGATTTTAATAAAATTTAGAACCAATCAACCAATTTCAGGAACTGGGTAGGTACACGAATAAGCTTCGACTATTATTACTAGGACCTGAATTATAAACTGAACAGCGGCATTGCTTAAACAATGCCATCAATATCAACGGTGTGTCCATTTACTTCCGCCGAGTCGTAGTTTCCGCCTTGCGCAAGCCGGACTATCTGCCTGGAGTACGCCCTGCTAAGTTTATCCTTTAAGTTTATTCCGATGGACGAACGAGCTTGCTACGAGAAACTAGTGTCCTAGGCGTTGCATCAATGGATTTATTGCGACAATAGAGGCTTAGGGCTGCTTTATATAGGGTAGGGTAAAGCGGGCATTGAAATATTTTAGTAAAGCTGTAGTAATGAGCATTAAATTTTAAACTGTCATGGTTACACACATTAGAAAACTGTAACTGTTCGGGATATTTACCATGTTGTTTTGTTTTAATGAGCTCCCGATATTTCGGCACTGTTGCAAGCGCCATGATCACGGGTGAACTGTAGGACTGCGAGAATGACGGTAGGTCTAAGGGCAGACATATCGGTCTACCCTCTTTCTAAGTCTTTTATTACGCACGACACCACTACCCTCGTTCACAATCCTCGTTCGTCATTCTCGCAGTCCTACAGTTCACCCGTGATCATGGCGCTTGCAACAGTGCCGAAATATCGGGAGCTCATTAAAACAAAACAACATGGTAAATATCCCGAACAGTTACAGTTTTCTAATGAGCATTAAAGTTTATCTTACTTTTAACTTCTTTAAAAGTGCGACAGGCGCAATATGATCTATTGTGCCTGTCGACCTCATATTTGGATCTCACTACCGCTTACCATCAGGCGGAGTGTGGTCATCTTGTTTGCCTATTATAGAAAAAAAAAAATAACTCAAATTAGTTATTACCACTTACTTGATTAACCGCAAAGTGTTTTGAATTTTTTTGTTAGTTATGGAACTGTCGAGTAATTGATGGTTAAACAAACTTACCTAAAGTGAAGTTTGACCGTAATTGTACGAGACGTTGCATCCTTGGTGAGAACAACCGCCACCAGGTAAAAGGTTAGAGAGAATCAATATCTTTATTAACTCGGGTTGTTTCATCGTTGGTTTTAACTTTAAGTACATTCTTCACTTCAGTATATGTTGAACTACAAAACCTTCCTTAAAATTATACCATTACCTACCTTTCAGCTTATAGGCTTCGTAGGGAACGTGCCAATCCGATCATAAACATCGACCGACCTCTGTCAACATTTACAAAACTGGGTTCCCTTTATGGATAGAGACGAGTGATATTTTCCGAAACATTCGTCTACCTACATATTCGTTCGATGGTTGCTCCGATCTTCTTCTTATCGTATGGTTGAGGAACAACCTGGTGTCAGAGTTTTTAAACCGCCTCGTAGGCCTCTGACATGGCTTCACACACCGTTGAAAAATCTCTCAGGTGTCCTGGTTTCCTCACGATGTTTTCCTTCACCGTTAAAGCGTCGAGTAATGGTACATATGAATTTCAAATTTGAAAAACACATTGGTACCTGGCGGGGTTTGAACTGGCGACCTCTCGCATGGCAAGCAGCGACGTTAAGCACTCGGCCATCGACGCTTTTTTCTGTCTCTATTAAACTCTACATATTCGATGGTTGCTCTGATGAATTCTGGTCCGCTTCTGTGTACAAACTTTTACTTAGTTAAGTTGTTGTTTAAAGCTCAACAGAAATGTCGACACATTTATATTTGGAAAATAAATAATAAATAAATAATAAATATCTCGGAGATTTCCACACACGGTCATCTGACCCCAAACTAAGCCAAGCTTGTACTTTGGGCGTCAGGGACTGATATACTTACATATATATTTATAAATACATACTTAAATACATAATCACACCCAGACACGGAACAAACACTGATGCTCATCACACAAATATTTGTCCCGAGTGGGAATCGAACCCACGACTCTCGGAACCGCCAGGCAGGGTCACTAACCACTGTTCCACCGAGTCAGTCAAATGCTTGTAATGGAAAATGATGCAACTTTTCTCTCTAATAGCTGTTTTCCGTTTTCACCCTTGTAGATGACAATTCGTTTCCGACATACTTAGAAGTAGCTTTGAACATCAATTCTGAACGCTAGATTTAAGGAAGGAGTATCTAAGGAAATAGATACTTTAAATCAAGCGAAACAAATCGACATTGACTTGACAACTGTTCAGGTTAAAACCATCAATACATATCGAGTAAACAAATGAAGTGGTCAGAATACCTTTGTAATAAAATTATTTTACGGATTAAAGTCGCGTGTATTGTTATACTAAACATATTATTTAGAGACTCGGCGTTGCGAGCTCTTTACAGCGCTCGTGGTCACACAAGTAGTTCCTCATATTAGCACGTTCAAACAAACAAATAAACAAACATTATATAGTAGCTGTGCCTGCGACTCCGTCTGATTTTCCCTTCGTTTTTTTACACTTTTTCCATTGTTGGTGCTATTGGTCGCAGCGTGATTTTATTCTAAAGTCATCCTCGATGAATGTTCTATCCAACACAAAAATATTTTACAGTTCAAACCAGAAGTTCCTGAGATTAGCGCGTCCAAACAAACAAACTCTTCAGATTTATAATATTAGTTCAGATAAACCTGTAGTGTTCGCACAAATAATAGAAAATACCTCTGTTTGTCCTCTGCGGAAAGTGAAATATTCAAAGCGAAAGTCAAAGGTGAACATGTTTCGTTTATTTATTTAGAGTATCGGGATCCCACGCCATATCCTCAAATCTTAGGAAACGGTTTCACCGGACGCCCGTGTTTGATGTTTATTTAACTCCATTTCTATTCCGGATTGCTCCTCCGATGGGAATGGAAAACCAAATCGCTGTTACTTATGTAATGAAGAAGTATCTTAAACTAATGCAACTAACGAAATTTTCTTCAACGACAAACATTTAAAACTCTTTAAAATCAATGACAACATTATTTCAGCTATCAGAATACACATAAAAGTGAGAACCTTAGGGATAGAGCCATCCGCTATCCCACAAGTCTGATGATTTCGAGGCTACTCCAAGTCTCCAAAGTCAGTTAGGAAGTCCGTCGCTCTCAAGCTTTAGCAAGACTAATGAACAGCAATTCATATATAAAGACAAAGCCAACATAGATATCAATTGTAAACAAATCTCTCGACTAATGCCGGTGGAAACCTGGCCCAGGCGGGTTGATCACAACGAGTCAGGATAAATGTTGGAATCTCTTAGAAACGAGTGTGTTGCATCCGGGCAGAGGCACGCGACTAGCACGTTCCTTACGACTCTACGCGGTGAACTACAGTGCGGTATCCTACTAACCAGTTACTTTATTCACCTATGTTACATTTATATGTGTCACGCTAGATGTAACATAGGTGAATATAGTCCTTCCTATTCCTCTCCTAATTATAGCAAAGATGCCATAGATATAGGAATAGGAAGGAAACCTTAACCAACCTTTTTTTCTTTTTGATTTTCTTCCCTACATTCTTGAACATTTTTTTGTTTTTTTTTATTGCATTGTATTGAATTGTATTGTATTGAATTTACTTCAAAAGAGCAAGATCTCCTAAC
The DNA here is from genome assembly GCA_039566165.1 of Maruca vitrata. NCBI lineage: Eukaryota > Metazoa > Arthropoda > Insecta > Lepidoptera > Crambidae > Maruca > Maruca vitrata. Next base: position 11,614,965 of record CM076923.1, read on the forward strand.
CCAAGTGCCTATGCAATAAAAAGGAAAATACATAAATACATACATACAATCACACCTTTTTCCCAGAGGGGTAGGCAGAGATAACTTCCAGCGATCCACTTTTCACCTCTGTGGGAGACGTGACGAGACGGGTTGTGGACCACGTCGCCGCGATTCTGCCTTGTGCATTGTTTTAACAAGGTCATTGCGTTCCCACGAGTAGCAAGGATATATGACGGGGGAAGGAAAAGGGGAGGAAAGATACTATCTCCTCAGATGATTTGGACTGAGTCGGTAGTAGCTCGAGGAGCCGGGGTCGCTCACCCGAATACCGTTCGCCAACCACCGGACAGATAGTTGTGACTGGTATCCCCTGACACCCTGAAAAGGAAAATCCAATCATATAAAACTCTATGTATATATGGTACAAACAAAAGATTTGTTTATTATCTAAATTCTTCAATATTTTATACATGTTTGCGAAACGATTGACGTATTACATCTATTAAATACATATGGACAATGTTGTGTGTACCAAAATTTTATCAATTGCTGCAACTGAATACACAATTGTCGCACAATGAGACCTCAACCCAAATCAGTGTTATCTATGTTATCTATATTATAAAGCTGAATAGTTTGTTTGTTTGAACGCGATAATCTCAGGAACTCTTTCGAATTAAAAAAATATTTTTGTGTTGGGTAGACCATTTATCCAGGAAGGCTTTAGGCTAACATTACGCTACGACAAAGGAACATGACCCACCACCTTCCCATGGTCCTTCCCGCCTTCCGGCATACGGACCGAATCATAGGAGTCGCACCCATGTACTTGCGTTGTGGCTCTTTCCACGGGTGCGTTGCTTGATGCTCCATACAAATTTCTATACCCGTGTCCCTGTGCTATACCGTACTCTCCCCTAATGGGGCATACACAACACAAAACAGCTCCTCGCGCTCTGCAGCTCCATAACTAATTGTCCAGCTCAATTCTTCGCTTCAGCCATCTGTGCGCGAACGCACGCAACCTCCGAAAGCCGTCCTCAGTGTTTACCATCTCCTGATGGTAAACCGGTCCCATCATGTCTCGTTCCCACATTCCGAGCATCTCATCTCTCTCCTCCTGGTACAACTGACATTCCCACAAGACATGGTCCCGAGTCTCTTCCGCCTCTCCACACGGGCACGCCGGTGACTCCCGAAGGGTCATAGCGTGCAGTCGGCAGTTGAAGCTCCCATGCCCTGTAAGAATCTGTGACACGGCGTAGTCGGGCTCCACCCAACTGGCAGCTAATCTCACTGAAACGTCGGGGAAAAACTGCGACAACTCCCTACCCTTATCGCTGGTCGACCACCGCACCTGCCACTGAGCAACAACCTCCTGCAAGACCTTCCGCTTCACAGCATTCCGCTCCTTACCTGTCGCCCCCTCCGGACATTCCTGCACGATTCGTCCCGCACGAGTAACCTCCAAGTCTGCCGGCAACACCGCCGCCAGCACGGGCAGCGCCGATGTGCTAACCGACCTGTAAGCCTTCGTGAGCAGAATCAAGGCCGGTCTCTGAGTTCTAAGTAGAGCTCGCTGAACAACAAAGACGGATGAGCGTCGCCACCAAACCGCAGCCGCATATGTGAGGATCGCAACGTAGGTCCCTGAAAACAGAACTCTAAGTGCCCTGAACCGTACTCCCCAGGTCGAAGACGAGATCCTCGCCATCTTCCCGAACGAGTTAGATGCCTTCTGGCCAATGTGAACCGCATGCTGAAGAAAAGAACTAGACTCGTCCAACACCACACCCAGCAGACACGCCTTACTGACACTCGGGATCGATGCACCATCCATACGAATCGTAGGAGGACGCTTGAACTTGCCCAAACGACAAAGGAACAATGGAAAACGTGTAAAAAACGGGGGGAAACACGGAAATAAGAAAACCATCAAAAGCTCGCACCGTAACCGTTCGCGCGGGCTCTCGCCGCTCAGCCCACTTGCGCGGGCGCATCCTACTAGCGACCTTGCGCCCGACATGCGCCCAGAGGTTTCACTTCCTCTTGGACACTTGGAAAAAAAACTTCTCACGTCCACAGAAGTTGGTTGAGAAGTATAGCGACAGTACAGCGATGGAGGCAAATAATCAACAGTCAATCAGTATACCAACAATTATTATTTTAGCAGTTTAAGTTAAAAATCAATTACTCATTAGTCTTTTTAAGACTATATTGTAATCAGATATATATCAGAATATACGCCATATTATCTATAAGGACATACGTCATAAATATATACAAAAATACAAATACAAAAATATTTTTTTTTCAACAAGTAGAATTACAAATTGGTTTACACTGTGTTTCTAGATATTAACCTACGTAGTTGTATTTTTTACAGCAGATTATCTATGACTACACTGGAGTTAATAGGGTAGTTTCCTAAGTCTGATTTTACATACAATTTCACAATTAACAGTAACATATAGGTAAATCAATAACATTAGTGAAATCGAAAATTAAATTTCTTATGAAATGAGACAATAATAGTCATTTGAAGTTAGGTGGGAAAGTCCATTTCTAAAGTGCGAAAATTCAATTAAAATACTATGCCATATTATAAATTACAGAATTAGTAGTAACTTTCACTATGAAAACATATTCGTAAACGCAACATTTGATATAGCTGCTGAACAAAGTTCTTACGATATGCGTACAGTATACAGAGCGGTGACGTCATAGCTCTGTGCGACATTTGTATGAAGCGTTTTGAGCTCGCCCAAATGATGTGCTGTTGAAACTGCAATATCTCCGAGAGTTTTCTAAATATCAAACCATTCTTTTGACAGCACCTTTGCAATTGTGTGGTTCATCCATTTATCAAAAAATAAAAAAATAGGAAACTACCCTATTCTGTATTGTGGTGTATTTACGATCAGCTGCATACTACTTGAACTAAGTCTATAACTTTAATTTAACAAAAATAAATCAAAAATTATAAATAAATATGTCAACACGACGCCTACGACAGATTCGATAAGTTCTATTGTGCCTATCGACCTCTTATTTAGATCTCACTGCCTCTTACTATCAGGAGGAGTGAGGTATCATCCTGATAATAATTCTTTTATAAAAAAGTATTTGTAAGACTTTTCATCGAAGAGAATCGGACACGACGCAGATAGCCGATGTATTTAATTAATCAAGGAGGGATCTTTTTGCTGTTGCAAATTAAATGGGATTGAAAAATACGACCTAGATAGGGAAAATGACTGAATAATAGGAACCACCTGATATTGTACCTTATTCCGTTGTAATACCGACTAAAATCAATCAAACAATTCTACACTTATACTGTTACTAATTTATAAGGGTTTCGAATAAAAAAATGATAGAGTTAACGCATTTCCGTATAAAAGGATTATTTATGTTGTGACTGGCTCGGTGGAACAATGGTTAGTTACCCTGGATTAGCGTCTGCCTATCCCTATGTATGCTTAAATCTTTAAAACTACACAACAGATTTTGATGAAGCGAACCGTTGTTTGTTCCGTGTTTAGATATGTTATTAAATATTTAAGTATATTTGTGTATCCACTGTTGTTTCTGATATACGTAACAAGTGCTTAAGATACTTACCACGGGATCAGATCGATGTATGTTGTATAATACTTATATTGTAAAATAAATTTCTTCTCATCCAACTAGCGACCTTGCGCCCAAAATGCTCGGAGGTTTCACTTCCTTCTCACGTCCACCGATCACTCTTTCGTGCTGTAAACCTGTCGGTTCTCATTCTGCCTCATTAACATTATTATTCGTTTTATTGCTTTAGTTTGTTGACCTCGAACTTTTAGATGACGGTCGGTTGGTGACGACGATTGTGTCTAGATTAACAGCTGATGATCTGAATGATTTTTTAAATTAGTCCTAGATGCAGATCATTAATTCACGATATCATGTCCTGATTTATGTTTTTTGTTCTAATAAAACAATGCACACTTACACATAATTGTTTTCACACCAAAAATTATAAAAAAAAACATATTTTTATGAGGACCTTAAAATTTTAGACTTTCGCGTTCCATTACACTTATCAACTTATCCAACACCTTACACCAGTCGTGGTCTATGAATGAATGTGGTATGAATGTAACCCAGTCGAAACGTCGGGCAGTAAGTAGCTATGTAATTTGCTACTCCTAATATCGCGTGTAGACCCATAGAGACATATTTTAGGACCTTAAAATATTTGAATTAGAAAACTGAAACTGTTCTGGATATTTACCATGATGTTTTGTTATAAAGAGCTCCCGATATTTCGTTTTATTTATTTGTTATTTTGTTTTATTAAAAAAAACGGAGAATTACATAGTACAGTTGTAGTAATAATTCAAAATTATTCCTGATAGCTAAAATAATTATATGACAAATGCTTATTCATATTTCGAGTCGCAGAAATAAAGACACTAAGATACTACATTGTGATTGATCACAACAATTAATGAAGCAGAGATTAACACAGTGCATTGCGTGTTCAATGATTTATTAGATGTCTAACGTATTTGTTAAATGGAAACGCACGTAAAAAAAATGTAGGAAACATAAATAAAATTATTAAGATGCTACATACGGCCAGAATACCAGTGCTGCAGGAGCTCTTGTTGAGCTTCTGCAGTCTATGCTAAGGCACGTACCTTGTTGGTCACTGATGTGAAATATTCGTTTTATTAATATATTGTGTTAATTTGTATTATTTTATGTTGAATTTATATATTTTTTCTTGTAATATGTGTATATATGTGACCAATAAATTCTATTTTTACATAGTAGGACTTGCTGGTTTTATTATGTTTAGGAATTTTGTCTTAGGGCTTGCGCAACTCCTGGTACAAGCCGTAAGTAAGATATCTCACCCCGGGACAAATATTTGTCTTATGAACTTATGTGATTCTTTCATTTAATTTTAGAAAATACAACTTCATTGGAAGTCCATTGGTTAAAAAATGTCCTTGTCAATAGTTTTGAATAATAAAAATAATGAGCATAGCTTTTGACGCATACAGTTAAAGTAAATAGTTGCTCTAATGATTTGTGAAGGCGACAAAACAATCAAAAGAAAAGAAATATATTTTTTAACTGGCTCAGCCGCCGTATTACTTCATAATTAACTACTAATGATCATGCAGTCAAAATAACATTCATAATTTATAGATCACAAACAACAATCTTTCCCCTGTCATATTTTTATGACAGCACAAACAGATGAGAAGCAGACTTCCCAAGGAGGTCCTATAAAAATATCAATTTGAATGCAAAGCATGCTAATTAATGGCTAGCAAAAATACAGTTTACTCATACTAATTTGACGGCTGTTTTCGATTACGGCGCCCCCGATATTCGCCAAATTATGCCCGTCGTGGTTCAGATATGAGCTGCTAAGTTGAAGAGTGCCGTCAATGAATCCTCACCGCGTCTAGGATCCGGTTTGTTAACGATGTCGCTGCGACCAACTTTTGTTTCTGTACAAACCTCGTGGCCGATATAAAACTCCACGAAGACCGCCAAACGACGCATACAACACATCACACGCGAAGAAATGTTAACCTTACTGCAAAGAAAATAGCGATCATTCTACAAATTTCAACGCAGATAGTGATTCAGATGTGAAAGATCTTAGAAACGGAAAAGTAGTAAATGAATTTGAGCTCTATGAATGAAATCAGTTAGAAGATAGTTTGATTGAAGATATAGATGTCGATGCAGATACTACGAACTTAGCGATAGCTTTTGAAAATAGTGAACAAACTAGTAAAGCGTATTGTGCCAGTTTAGCGATGAGGCAGGTTAATATTCACATTCTGAATCCAAATGCGACTTCTGATAAGTAAATTATATTTCGATGACCGTGGAACTGAACTATGTAATTATAACTCTGTTAATTCCGTGCCTATATTTCCTGATTAACATAAAGTAATTAAAACACGTCTGTTCGAGATTCTATAGTTAATTTTACACATATGACGGAGAATTTACATATGGTAAAGAAGTTGATATTGAAATCATCACAGCTGAGTGTCAATGAAGAAAAATTTACAAAGAATGTTCCGAGCACTCAACCTAAATATGTCCAATAGACGATAAGGTCCGCCTACAGCCGATGCTGCGTGACCAACTCAAGCGTTATTTTAGATCTTATTGTGATGGACTTACGGTCGATGTTAAGTTCGAAGGATTGGTTTTAAAATATGTAAGGTCTTACCGAACGTGTACTTTCCAACGTGTCAATAAGAGCTTTCGCTATCTGTGACCGAAACGCGGGTTTTGTTTGTTTTACTTGTTTGTACATTCTTTTTTTTTACTACCTTGAGATTCGACATCACCAGTGACGAGATCGGAGTTAACTTTCGTTGGATGTGTTAATTTATTGGCCGGTTGATTGGAAAAGGATTGTTGGTTCAGTAACCAATGTCAATTAGTGTTTCACTTTCCATTTCTGTGAAAGGACGCATAATTTTTAGATCATATTTTACATCCGCCAAATTGGTTTTCCTTTTAAGGAATTGCTGGCCAACTGAATGAATAAATGCGGTAATTCTTTCTTCATGATTATTATATCATGCACCTAAGAGTGTTAGATGCAATAATAATAAATAGTTATCACAACACTAAGCTGATTTTAAGTAAACAAAACTATTGAAGTCAAAATTAACCCTACTCGAGTATATTATTAAAATAGGCATTAAACCATTACTATTTACGATCTACAGTGAAAAAACTTATGTACTCGTATTTACACTTACTTACACTTGAAACATCTTTGAAACAATAAGGTAGTCCCGCCAATCGAAAGAAAAGACAGAGTATTGTGAAATATAATGTTATCATAAATAACGATCTAAAACAAAGTGTTACAAAAGTATTATTAAAACATTCTATTTAGCTTTCAAATTATCATGGTGTTTCAACTCGACTATACGAGTAGTATATATACTGTTTATGTTAGTTCTTTAGAATGTACTACTCGTACACAGTATATTAGTATACTCCTTCTTTTATTTCAGTTGACAGAAAATTTAAGAAAAGTAGTTTTAGGAAGCATACAAAAATGTTTTTATAATTAGTAACATAATTTTAGTAAGAGGAACAATGTTTCTTAATTCATAGTTAAGTTGCCGGGACTACAAGTCTTACATTAACTTTCTTACCAAGAGAAGATTGATCTGAAATCCTACACAAAGAAATAACGTTAATAAGTTATTTCTAAAATTTCAAACTTATTTAAAATGTTAAACATAACTATTTATAATAATTTGAAGAATTTTCCTCAAGGAAACGAGTAATGAATCACATGTTAAGCACCATAACTCATTCAAAAGTTATGCTCCCAGCTTCACACCTCAATGAATAGGGCTTGTCTACTTATACGTGCTAGGGCTGCCTATTGCCTTGAGTTATAGGTCTCCCTTTGATAAACTATGATAACATATAGTGTAGAGTTTTACGTGTAACTTGTTTTAATATTATAATCATAAAAAAGCGTCGATGGCCGAGTGGTTAAGGTCGTTGCTTGCCATGCGAGAGGTCGCCAGTTCAAACCCCGCCAGGTACCAGTGAGTTTTTCAAATTTGAAATTCATATGTACCATCATTCGACGCTTTAACGGTGAAGGAAAACATCGTGAGGAAACCAGCACACCTGAGAAATTTTTCAACGGTGTGTGAAGCCATGTCAGAGGATACGGGCGGTTTACAAAACTCTGACACCAGGTTGTTCATTAACCTTAACATAGGAAGAGAAGAAGATTATAATCATGATGCTTATAGTACGCTTAAGATGTTACAGAACCAAATAATGCATCACTGCGTAGTACAAAGCAAAGCTCTCCGCATCTGTCTGTATGTATGAATGTGTGATTAAATCTTTGAAACTACGCAACAGATTTTCATGTTTTTGGGTTGTATTGTAAAAGAGAAATAATATCGAACATAAACAACAGGATATATGTAAGATTTTAGACTTTCGCGTTCCATTATACTAAAATTAGTCTTTATGCGTCTACACGCGATTTTAGGAGTAATTTTAGGATATATGAATCCAGCGTGATGAGAAAAAGCTAGCAGATAATAAAATTCAAACGTACACGCTTCTAGAGATTTTGATATGAAGCATATTATCACACAATACGCGTACTTTATGACAGTCAAACTCCAGGTCATATTGTAATCAACTACATTGTGTACTCCAATCTGTACCCTTTTACTTTCAATTTCGTCCAGAAAAACAGGCTTTGCGCAGTTTCTTGTCTCTCTGCTCCCAATCTGAGAAGAAAGCAATCGGACAACCCTAGAACCCATACGGGCAACCGGACGGCAACTATACAGTATACTCAACATACTGACATACATTTTTCTACGCCTGCTGCAATTTTATTTATCCGTATTTAAGCATTCGGATCGTGTCGCATCGATAAGTAGTCCACGGAATCGGAAATGAGACGATTTGAGACGCGTTTGTACTAATGCTGATGCGTTTGGAGGTTGTGTTCCCGTGACCAAGATGGTTGCTGCGGCGTTCGAAACTTCGGGTTCTTTTCTATGTTAAATTTTAAAACAAATAGAACATGTTTTTATTTTTTATTTATTAAGCTAACAAGATGACCTCACTCCATCTGATGGTAAGCGGTAGTGAGATCCAAATAATATGAGGTCGACAGGCACAATAGACCATATTGAGCATGTGTAATGTAGGTAATATTACATTTTCTAAAATATAGTACATACCGACGTATTCAGGAACTCCTTATCGTGGGTTAAATACTGATTGAAATTCATTTATGACGTTAAAATAAAATTATGGAGCCTTACCAACTACACGATTAGGTACATAGTTCAGCAGTATTACATTCGTCCTACAGATTACAAAATCTGTAGCCGCAATGTAGCTCTAAGCGAAGCAAGGATGATCCCTATTCGACTAATTTTTATATTTGGTAATAAAAATAGAAATCTTTACATCTTCATAGGAATGTAATCTTTCCACTACTTACCCCGCGATACCATTAAAAGCATGAGAAAAAGAAATTATCAATTCAAATCTAAGCCAATCACAGTTACAAACAAAAAAGCATAATAAATCCTAATGATCAGCAAACTCGATAATTTTACGACTGAACCAAAAATCTAAATTCATTAATTAGCATTAGCTAGAAAAAGTCTATAAACTAAACACTACAACGCGAAAACAAGACAGGAACCTAAATGACTCGGAACATGTATGTACCATGTATTTTATGTTTCATAATAATCGAATTACGTTAAAGACTCTAAACAGATAGTTTTAGAGGCCGTTATCGCCTGACTCATCTATAATAACTAGGCAGAGAGCGTAAGTATAGTAATCGATAAACCGATGATATGTTGCCGATATAAAAATTGCGAATCGATTAAATGTGATGAAACCAGTTTATCATAGCTATTCGCAATAAAATCATTTACTTTCTCTCGGAGAATCTCGTCGGAATTCGGACGGCAATATTTTGGGATTGGGTGCGACTAATTTTGTATTTATATATTACATTACATGCTTCTTTGTCTCAAGACTGACCACGGCAAAGAATGATAAATCAACTGTGTTTCAAGTTAGAGGTGAATGACGATTTTAATTTATGATTGTTGAAGAAGGGCGAACCGATTGCCGTTACGTTACTATTTTCTCTAATTTCCATGTATACGTTACATTTTATTTTCGACCAAATCGAATTAATGCGTATCCGATACCTATTTATACTAAACAACTGAAATTATATGTGATTAACGATTTTCGTAGTAATTTATACTTCTATTATGAACTGGAACTTTGAAATAACACACATTGTTATCAATTCTAGTATCTAAATCTTTTGTACATAAACTAAAACTGGGAAATGTTTTGGTAATGATATTTTCAATTGTTATTAAACAGGTTAGTTATCTGTAGTAGCAATCATATATAGGACAGTAGCAATCGTTTTAAAAAAAGTAATTCGTGGAATAAATTCGATGCCAAGTTGTCATCCCGATTTTGCAAAAAATCTACTGTATCTACTTTTGCTAAAAAGAAGCCCAAAGTTACAAGAATGATGGTAATTAATTATGTTTAATATATAACTCATTTGCCAAAGCAACATGTCAAAATGTTATAAAAACATCACGCCTAAATTATGTTAAAATAATTCAAAAAGGATACCGCTTTCAACTTGTCATAGTTTCCACATAAAGCCTGATAAAAATTCAAGGAGTGTAATTAGGAGTAGTCACGATTCCTTAATGAGCGAATAAGTAAGCAAAACCTTTTCACATAGATTTAAATTAATTAAAGAAAGTTCAAATGTGCTAGGACACTTGGAGAGTAAATAAAAAAACCACTCGTCTTAATGGCTATCCATTCATTATAAATTTAATCCGTAACTAGCACTTACGACAGCGATTAAAATATATACCAAATACAAGCACTTTCTACGTGAAGCCCGCTGATAACTACCGGTTATCCTATTTGTCTTAATTTCTAACAACAAATATAATCAGTTAGGTGAAAACTCTGAACAATATTTGCTGAAACAACAAAAGGCAGCTCTCTTATAGTACGGGTGGTGTAGTTCATTTTACTTACTGATACCGAAACAATACCACTTGTTGGTAATACATATTTTGTTTAATTACCTGTTACTGTTGTAAGAATATTCAATATGTTTTATCAGCTAACATCAAACACATGCTTAAGGCAGTATATATCGTAACAGTGATTTTGTTGTCGGCCTAATGGTGAAATCATTTATATCTTGAATATGCGCCTTTACTTTTTATTCTGGCTAATATTTTTGATCGCTAGGTCAATTATTATTATTTCAATGAACAATTATCTTAAATCACAGCGTGATATAGCTAAATTCGCCGTCTAAGACGATTCTCGCTTTTCTCATTTTGTGGGTATTGAAAAAAACAATATTTACAATGTATTATTGTTTTATTACTTGTACATTTGTATAGTTTAAACACATTCAGAAAGATTATAGTGTTGTTGTTGTAGACCTGCTCCCTAACACCTAGTGTATGAGAAGAGGGACCAACTAAGTAAAGAGCGGCCATATAATTTTCGTTGCCTCCTGTACTAGGCAGACATTTTGGCGATGGCTTGCCAGATAATGTCGGAAGCACGGACTTCATTTCTGGCTCGTTGACAATGGGCTTAATTTTTGCTCTTTTAAATTCAACTGATGTTTTCGGGGATTAGCCGACTTTGTATTACCGTAATGGTGATTGCATTGAATGCTGTCAGGTTTTAACCAGCAGGTTTGCAGTTATAAGGTGTGTGTTTAAGTAATCGAACGAATGATTCTTAATAGCATAAAGTTATCAAAAATAAGCGAATCTTAAAAAGCTCCCATTAATGTCTTATATTATAGGCAGAAGTGGTGAGACACTTTATTTGTTTATTTATTGCACTCCATAAAAAAGGTCTTAAATCTAGGATGTTTTCTTAATTTTTTTAAGACTCATTTACTTGTGAACTAATTCATCGTCATTATTTTTCTTTTCTTTTTGTCAAAAAGGGAATTGCTTTTGCAATGCGTTCTATGATCTCATCTAATCTTAAAAGACAGAAAAGAGATTTAGGGCCAATTTTTCAATGGCTAGATAAAATTTAACGGAGGAAAAAACTATAAGCCGGCAAAAATAAGGACACTACTGACAATCTTAGAAATAAAACGCCCATAATATTATGGTCGTCTTATAGTTTACGTCACCTATTAGTTTTATCTGGCCATTGAAAAATCGGCCCTTATAAAACTGTTAACAGTTGTCGATCGAACTGGCGTTGCTGTACCTACTATCTCCATTATATGAATATACATACAGATGTTGAACAACACAATCTATCGTGAAGTGTAACATCTGACCGACAAGTGGGAACACACGGATATTGTGTGCGAGGGCCGAGGGCCGCCCACGTCTTAATTGCCGGCGGTAATGGCACTGAGAATGTAAATGAAACTCTCTTGCGCATACCGCGCTTCAGGTTTTAGAGGGCCGGGGCCAGGGCCGGGCGTAGGGAGGAGAAGGGACGAATTTTAAAAGCATTTGGTAGCACACTGCCTGACTCCACACGATTTTATATTACACTTTTTATTTATTCAAACTTCTTTTACAAAAATTTGGTTTATTTTCATTTTTATACCTAGTACTTATATTTTGGTGAATCTATAACACATATAAAAAAAACCTCCCCAATCCACCATCCACATTTGCCTTTTAATGGGACAGATTAGGCTCAGTAAAAAGAAGTTTTTTTAATTTTTCTTGTCGGTAAGACGGTATTTCTGACCGACTACTGACGCGAATTGTGACGTAAATAGATCCCTTAATAAATGCTTAGAACATCAGTCTAACTTGTATTAAATTAGATATTAAAATCCCCATATATAATGTGTTAAGCAACAAAAGTGTATAGTAGCGCTACTTAATTTTAAATCGTCATATATTACAATACTTTGTTATTTCTAAGACAGCTGCTTTTTCACAATAACAAAAAAAATACATGCGTGATGCGGCGTAACAAATATCAGTTAAACACTGCCTTATCTTACCTTCATCAGCCCTGAGTTCGGCCCTGCGCGCGCGGCGTAAAAAAACTTATTTAAAGTGGAACAACAATTTTCTGCTTTAAGGTAAAGACTTTTGACATATTCGTCCCCGTTATGACTCTTGAAAAGGTTTTTCTTTCTCCTTTCGTTTAGTCCAGACGTGAATGTAATTTGCGGTCTGAAGCTTACCTACAAGCCAAGACCGAATACTGAACCGATAAATAACATTTTGACTGCTGAATGCCAAATACTGTTTTAATATATGGTTTTTAAAATTCGAAACACCTAAACTTGGAGCTAAATTGAGAAAAGAGGTTCTTTCATTCATCTGAAAGAATGAAATCTGAAGTATTTACTTTAGATGAGTATTTTAAACAATTTAATTTACTTTGCCTTATTTAACTACTGATTTTTAAAGTGAGGTAAGTCATCTGGTATCCCCATACCAGTCACAACTATTTGTCCAGTGGTTGGTGAACGGTATACGGGTAAGCGACCCCGGCTCCTCGAGCTACTATCGACTCAGTCCAAATCATCCGAGGCGATAGTATCCTTCCTCCCCTTTCCTTCCCCCGTCATATATCCTTGCTACTCGTGGGAACGCAATGACCTTGTTAAAGCAATGCACAAGGCAGAATGGCGGCGACGTGGTCTACAACCCGTCACGTCACGTTTCCGACAGAGGTGAAAAGTGGATCGCTGGAAGTGATATCTGCCTATCCCTCTGGGAAAAAGGCGTGATTTTATGTATGTATGTATTAATTTTTAAAGTTAAATTATGTTTGCTACGAATCTCCTAACACACGTGCTTATAAAATACATAGAAATAAAAACAAGCCCTTGTTTTTTTTTTTCACTTACATCCAAGTATCTTACTCAAAAGACAAAGCTGTCTCATCGTAAACCTTCAAAAGAACTGTCTTTTTTTTATAATAATTTATAAATCTGAGCTCAGCCAACCTAATTAACAGACCAGTGACGTTTACGAGTCACCATTCCTCATCAGTAGACAATTAAGATACGTAGCTAGCAAGTACCCACATACTAGCTGTTCCATTGACATGGTTATCCAATTAAAACTTTAAGAGAATCTCACGCGACGGTTTCTATTGCCCGAAAATGTAAGTTAATGCTTTCCGACTTCCTTGGTGAGATATAAACATAGAGTCGGTGAGGTTAAGCTTGTTTTAATCTAAAGTGTACATCATCATTAGAGTGTTTAGTGGTACATATCATACCGTTTGGACTGTATGATAGTCGTACGGTTAAAATAACTCCTTGATGATTGTCCTTCTTGTTGTCACTTCCAAAAACACCGATAAAAACTAAATTTGATAATTGTGTTGAAGTCCAGAAAATTTCATATTAAAACATTTTTAACTTTATCGGGTTTATAAACTTCTCTATTTCACGCCTCGTAAGTACTTGTAATCATTCCCATACATTAGGTATTTAGTTTCGTGTTCTCATATCCATGACAGCTGTCGTTACAGTTTAAGCAAGCTTATAATACTCAATATGCTAAATTTAAGATCAAACAATCTCAGAAAACACTGGTACAACTGGTAAGTAGTATATAGATGCATTTTTGAGCTATTGGTAGAGTAGACAATATGATGCCTGTCATAATTATCTTCAAACTTGTATAACTAAATCAAGCAAGTCAAACCTAAATCTTCGAATGGTAAATTCCACCTTCTTCGATAAATTTTCTACTAAAGTACAAACTTAACTTTCTCATTTTCATTGTGATTTTTATGCGCTGACTTGCGCTGCCTCTTTTAATAGGTATAAAACAGGCTTTTATATATTTCCAATCAGGATAACAAGCACAACGTATTCTTCAAGACTATACCATAATTATCTTATCATAATGTTATTATTCTCGGAGGCTTTGTAGTTTAGTTGTATAATGTATTCCCGGTACTCCGGTTCATTTTCATCAACATACCATTTCCCTGAATCTTGAGCATAAGTTGAGTCGTTAACATATAACCAAAGGCATAAATATCAACCTGTACTATCCACCAACTTAAGAAGACCTTTGTCGCAGAGTTTATTAGTAGGGGTGGTCGAGTTTTGTTATGAGTCGCTGTAATGATGGGAGTTCAACCTTATATGGTTGGTTCATTAACCTCGATAATTTTCTAGGAGTTGAGCGGATACACGCCTTTTTATAGATTCAGCGATTTGTCGCCTTTTGCAAAAGGGGTGCCTATATGCCCTGGTACGACGAGAAAATCTGAGTCCTAAATATAACGGGCACAAATCGTACGTTAAGTTAGTCTACGTTTAACTTAATTATACTGAACCGATTGTTCCCGCTTTGATTTAATAGAAAATTGTATTGTTTATAGTCAACGAAAGAAGCATTATTTATAAGTGTTACGCAAATACCTAGAGTTGGGCAGTTAGTTAAAGCTTTACCGGTATTACCATGCATTCCAATTTTAGTTAAAACCTTAAGAGGAACACTTAAGAGAGTAATGAAATTATAGTTTTAATTTAATGGCTTGCTTCAGCTAATAGATTTTTACCTATGTTGATAATTCAAATGGTTTTCTAACAAGGTAGGTATTTTAATCTATGTTCGTAGGTTACAAAAGAAAATTATACATATATTAAAAAAAAACAAAAGCTATAGTTTTACAAATAAACACTTAATATTTTAAGTAATTTGGTATAGCGAACTGTCCTAATTAGGAGAAAAGTTAATTAATTATGTAAATCGTGGAAGCGTTAACAAAAAAATAAGTAAATAATAATATTTGAAAACCAAGTCTGAGAATTTTTTTATCTTAATTATTTCAAATCCATTATAGGTCATTAAGATGCATTAAAAAGGGAAAAAGTTACTTTTACGATAGTTTTTATGTTCGTTAGAAACAGTATCGCATACTCAAACTAAATAAGAGCTGACTTTGATTCAAATTGTCTCATAATAACTTTTATTCCTGTGTTCAGGATAGTTTAATTAGTACAATGATGGGCGTGATTACATAATATAAAGATAGGCACCTCACTATCTATAATTTGGTCTAATCAGGCATTAACTTTTTAAACGTACCTATTTAGGTAAAAAAGGTTTTATATTTTTTCGTATTTCCATTGCATTCATTTGTGGAGGTAAGTTTTTCGGTCGTCGTTCTTGAACCGTCATCGTTTAACAACAAAAGCCGATATTCGGCTCAATTTCACCGCACAATCGGGCCAAGGGCGAATCTCTACGATGAGATCATTCAACCCGCACGCGTCGTAGAGGTATGCCTCGAAAGCTCCGGACGTGCCCCGGCGGTGCGGGTCCATTGTGATTCCCTCCGCGGCGGCTCATTTAGATTCGCGAGATTTTGCTGGCTAGTGTCGGTGTAGAGCGAGAAATGTTTGGACAGGACTGGTTAATACGGCCTCCTTGGCAATACTGGCCGGAAATATTATTTTACCTAATAGATAGAATCGATTAGGGTCTTATTTTTATGCAAACTCTTTGGACGGGACGATTTTGTAATGTTCTGGCCTCCTTGGTGATACTGGCCGAAAATGATGATTTTCTCATAAATAGAATCGACAAAATCTTATTTTAAGGAAGTATGCAAACTCTTTGGACAAGAGGAAAATGTAATTTTCTCACCTCCTTAATTGTTGAAATTGACGGAAAATTTAGATTTTTTCATAAATAGAATTGATTGAATCTTATTTTATCGATAAATTGTCACTTTTTAACAATATTCTTTTGAGTCGATTTTAATCTGCTGTTTCATAAAATTAATACTACACCACGTTAAAGTACTTTAACATGTTTTCATACCAATAAAGCAATAAAATGCCATTGGTTTATAGTATTCATCTGTCTCGTTGTTTATTTATTAACACACCTACTCTTATTTTCGTGTTCTGTTCCCCTGCTAAAATAAAGCTTACAGGGTTTTCTTACAAAAGACAAAGTTAAACCGACACAAAACAGTACATGCCAATTCTACGCGACTCCTACACTCACGCTCACGCAAAGTACCAAATGTGCATAGGTGCAACCGTGCATAGTAAAACATGTGGAACGACGAGTCCGCGACCGCTTGAAGATAACGCAGACAAATAGGTGAAAACCGCACGAAACAAAAGTAAAAACACTTTCTGTAAGCTAAAACAGATCAGTGTTTGTTGAGATAACGCGGGTTTTAACTGTGAAAGTTGTGTGTGATGATAATGTTAATCACACGGCATGTGATATCATCTATAATGCATACAGATGTTAAAACACCTACATTCTTTACTCTTGCCTTAATAATATATATAAAATGGTTTTTGTTTTTTTTTTCAAACCGACATTTACATTTTATACCATTATTGCATAGCGATACCTCGTTGCCACGACTGCCACGTTGGTCCATTGGCTGCGTTAGGACCGGGAGGTCCCCGGTTCGAGTTCAAGGTCGGGCAAAATTTGTGTGAGCTTTTCTGTTAAAAATTACTCAGTCCGGAGTCAGGAAGTTGGCGGATGCACGCCCGTGCCTCGGAAAGCACGTTAAGCCGGTGGTCTTGCACCTGATCTCTGCCACTGACCACTGTTCCACCGAGCAAGTCAAATCTCAACATTCTCACCACTACCATCTTATCTACTAACGTTAAGAACACTTATTTCATAGAAACATCCAAGTTACCTTGAACTAGAACGCATCTATCTTTCACACATCTCACTTTGATAAAAAAAAAACGAGTTGCCTCAAAAACGTCGAAGCTTCATTGCCCAAATTCCTAAAAGACAAAATGATTTCCTCTAAAATCCGGACAGACCGGAGCTTGAGTGTGTAAAGAAAGTATTTTTACGATTGTCTATTTGAACGAGTTCACAAGGAATGCTGTGAAGAGGCCTCTTTTTGACATCTGGAAGCCATTAACCTATATTATTGCCTTGTTTTAATTTCTTTTTGTTACAACAGGTATCAATCAATAAGTTTGACACTTTTTGCACAGTTAATGTATGCCATACAGTTTCATAATATTTTTTTAATTTGTAGTGGGGTTACTTTTTTCAAATATTTACACAGGCTAGGTAAAATGTAGCATGTATTATAAGCTTTCGTTCCCCTAACAGCTTTATCTACTTCATCATAACAATAATCGTGTGCGAATAAACTTCCACGTTTATTTACGTCTGTGAAACACGGCCTCTACGCTTATTTAAGAAAGTGTGTGCTCTCGAAAATTCGCTCCAGATCCCATACCAATCTACCAAGACGATATATTACAAGCATTAAACACATTACCGCCTTTACACATCTGAGCATATAATCCCAAGGTTATAAACTTCCACTCATTATGGACTAGTCAAATGTGGGCTGCATAAACTAGTTGTGCGGCACAAATTTTGCCAATGCCCA
Source organism: Maruca vitrata (assembly GCA_039566165.1). Lineage (NCBI taxonomy): Eukaryota > Metazoa > Arthropoda > Insecta > Lepidoptera > Crambidae > Maruca > Maruca vitrata. Next base: position 11,632,929 of record CM076923.1, read on the forward strand.
CAAAACATAACCTGTCGGTGCTCACACCTGAAAGTTTTTAGCCTAAATAAATAATTAAAACACGTTTTATTGGATCCCATATTTCAATATCGGTGTATAATTACATGACGAATGACTTCAATTAATGTAAACACGATGTGAAAGGTACTCGAAGTGGATTGTCATGGGATGCTCTATGTGCACATAGTATGTTATAAGCGGTAAAGTGTGAGTCTGACACGTGTGCTAAGAATTCTGTTCTATTGCGTTTTGACTTTATCAACAAGACCCACAAATGGTCAGTAGCGCTACCATGAGTTTAAAAGTAACAGACGTGTATGAAAAAATGTACAGCGCCCCCAGCGGTAACGCTAAAGGACTAAAATCGGTAGTATGAAAAAACTATTAGATAGGTTTTTAACGTTCGTATGTTTTCGATAGCTAACTCATGGTAGCGCTACAGTAGCGCTACCATGAGTTTAAAAGTTGCGGACTCGATATCGCTTACGTAAAAATGTCTATGAAAAACTTGTGCAGCGCCCCTGGTAGTTACGTTAAGAACTAAAATCGGTCGTATGAAAAAAAACAACTCGATAGGTTTTTAACGTACGTAAGTTTTCGATAACCAACTCATGGTACCGCTACAGATCTTATATTATGTATGCAAAGTTGTTTCAAGGCCTTTCAAAGTCGCATGATACAACTGTAGATCTAGAATTCCGTCTAGACTTCACAGAATAATTTTAACCTTCTAGAGACCAACCCAGAAACCTAAATGTAAATAATATGAGTTTTATGTTAATAATACGAAAGTGTTATATTGAACGAACCACAATAGAGCTATTATTAGCTCGATCCGACCAATGCTTTCTCGCCCGATGATTTTATGCTAACCAAATTTGTATTTTACACGTGTAAACATTTTAAATGGAATTTAAAGCGTAAAGATAAGTTAAGAAATAAATACAAAATGCGAGGCAACATAAATATAAGCTACTAAAAAAAATATAAGAACTATAATGATTGATTAGCTTAAACACACAGAGCTATCAAAAACAGTCAAAAAACAATGCTATTGACATAACTCATTCGTAGAAAGTGATTACACGAAATCTCCATCAGTATACCAAATGACAATGGCGCTGATAGGAAAAGGGCTAACAAAATAACTAATAACAAAACGGACTTGGACCGTGAGTCACTTGATAATGTTATGCCGACTGCGTCCCGAAACCACTAATGTCCCATACATGATAACAATTCCCTTAGTACAACACCAATCGTCATAACTATAACACGCCAGACGAAGATTCATTTTTAAATTCAATACTATAGGTGTTCGTGAAGTTAATCAAGCATTATGAAGATCTTGGTGTTATTTTGTGTTATTTTTGCGATGACGACAGGAGTTTTTGGGAAGGTGATAGACAAGAGGAAGTGTCCCGAAGTGAGGGCTGTACCGCATTTTAATGTGTTTGAGGTGCGTATTTTGTGTTTTTTATTGTTTTTTTTTTTTACTAATGGTGGGCAAAGATTTGTTTGCGTGTTTCTAATGTTCAAGTTTTGGGAATGAAGGAGATAATCTTATTGAAAAAGATTCCTTATTTAGATATATACAGGGTGTCCCAAAAAGTAGTGTCAAGCGGAAGTCCTGAGATAGAACACCCCGTGGGGCATCCGAAACACCCCCATGTATGTTCCGCGATTTTTTATAGTTTTCGAGTTATGATTATTTTTTCTAAAATTTTGAGAACAACTGACCTAACCGACTAAAAATATTGTAGAGAAAAAAGTATTTGACTTTTTTGAGTAATTCTTTTTGCAAATCTATTTTCATAAGTTTTTCTTTAATGCCTAAAAGATTTGTCTCCATAACTTATATGGAAAATATCAAAATTATGGTACAAACTGAAAAGTTACGTTCTGTAAATAATGTCTTACAATTTCAACGTTAAATTTAAAATATAAGGAGGTAGTTGCATGGCTCCTAAATAACATTAAAAACTGCGCTAGACTCTCAGCTTTCATAATCATTAATAAAAACTGGTACTTAATGAGCTACTTTTGCTGAAATCGGACTACAAAGACAGAAAGGTGGAAAAATCATAAAATTAGCCATTTGAATACGAAGTATTATTTGGACATTTTATTATTCAGAACGTTAGTCAGTTTGTTAACAAACCTAAATTTAATACAGGAGCACTCAAATGCAAACATTTGGGTGATTTTTTTTGTTTAATTTAAGTTTCATTGCGCTTACACTGTTTTCACATGCAATACCTTTGTTACGACGAACTTGACGAACTTTGCTTTCTTAACGGACATTAAGTGCGATTACTAATAAACTTTTTATAATAAATAATCAAAAACAATAAGTTTTTTTTCATTTTAGTTCCCATTTTTAAAACTTAATTTATTTCTTAAGTATCACAAATAAAACTTTCAAGTGGTCATTTCTTAGTATTTCTGTGATAATTATGATGGTTAACAATCTTATTAACTTTAGAAATAATAAAATCTCCAAATAATACTTCAAAATCAAATGGGAAATTTTATGATTTTTCCACCTCTCTGTCTTTGAAGTCCGATTTCAGCAAAAGTAGCCCATTAAGTACCAGTTTTTATTAATGATTATGAAAGCTGAGAGTCTAGCTCAGTTTTTAAAGTTACTTAGGAGCCATGCAGCTACCTCCTAATATTGTAAATTTAACGTTGAAATTGTAAGACATTATTTACAGAACGTAACTTTTCAGTTTGTACCATAATTTTGATATTTTCCATATAAGTTATGGAGACAAATATTTTAGGCATTAAAGAAAAACTCATGAAAATTGATTTGCAAAAAGAATTACTCAAAAATAGTCAAATACTTTTTTCTCTACAATATTTTTAGTCGGTTAGGTCAGTTGTTCCCAAAATTTTAGAAAAATAATCATAACTCGAAAACTATAAAAAATCGCGGAACATACATGGGGGTGATTCGGATGCCCCACGGGGTGTTCTATCTCAGGACTTCCGCTTGACACTACTTTTTGGGACACCCTGTATAAAGAAGACATTTATAAGACTCCTAAACAAACCAAAAAGATAATAGGTAAAATTCACCAACATTGCAGCAACGAAAGGTTGGCAACCGTAATTACCAATAAAACGTTCTCATTATAAAAATATAACTTAAAAATGAGGCCTAGTAACTAATTGTCAAAATAAGTATGGTATTTTACAGCTTAGAAAATCAAATCGAGTTTAAGTTCAAAGAACAGGCAAACACAAAAAGACAAATTTAAAGCTTTATCCCTATTTTTACTCGGACGCGTATCTTTTAAACTGGGAGAATGCATTTGATTAACTTTATTCTAATTAGGGCGTATTAATTACTCTTATTAAAGGCGCGTACCCATTAGACGAACAGAAAGCGGCTTGCATGACAGTTTGCCTCCAGTTTGCCACCCTATACATTTTAAATGGAGTGTACACTCAGCGCGTAATGTAAGTAGTTTGCGACGTTTCAGCTCATTCTGTATTCCTGATACACAGCGTATGAATTGTATAGGGCGTGCGGTTAAAAATGGGAGGCAACTCAAGAACATACATAAAATCACGCATTTTTCCCAGAGCGGTAGCCAGGGATCACTTCCTGCCATGTGCTACGGTCCTGGTACACCACTTTCGCTTCATCCACATCCATGAACTAACTAAAGAACTCAGAGTTCAAAGACCATACTTTGCTGGCTCAGCCACCTTGACAGGATGGGTTTAGATCGTGCTTTAAAACGAGTGTAGGTACTTAGGACGACCTAGTGGTCGATGACAGTTGGGTATCCCTGTTACCGCTAGGAAGGTTTGAAAGGATCTGCGTGAGCTCCACACGGATGACTGACTGACTGACTGAAGTGGCTCAAGTAGGCATAAGGGGAGGATATTTTTATCGGAGACCAAGACTCATTTTGTTTCACTGCGTCAACCTAGTTTAGGAGGGAAACTGGAAGCAAACTGTCAGCCGCTCATCATCATAATCATCATCTGTCCATATACGTCCTTACGGGGCACGTGCCTATCCTAAACTAACCAAGTGCGGGTTGGTTGACTACACAACCTTAGAATTTCTTCACGTTTCCTCACGATGTTTTCCTTCACCGATAAAGCGTCGAATAATAGTATGCATTTCAAATTTGTAAAACACGGTGGTACGTCGCGGGGTTAGAACTGGGACCTCTCGCATGACAAACGACGACCTTAACCACTCAGCCATCGACGCTTTTTTTAGTGTGTCTGATCGCCAAATGGGGAAGCGCCTTTATAGTTATTTTTATTTTGCTAGTGCGGCTGTTACCAGCGTAGGCAGCGGAAGCTCGATAAGAAGCTGCGATATTCGACACGATTAATAACGAGCGAGTTGTTACATTTTGTAGTTTTGCTAATAAATATTGCACAATAATATTTAAAGAGAAGATATTTAAAGGAGACAATTATAATTTTAATTCGTACATACAACCAAAATACAGTACAAACAAAGATGGTTCATTCGCCCATTTTAATAATTACCTGCAACATTCATTGCCATGTTGCAGGTAAGTATTAAAATGATACAAAATAAAGAGGTTCTCATTTTAATAATAACACTTCATTAAATCATCTTCATTTAACGGACTTCAAACGTGAAATAAGCTTGAAGCAACGTATCGGCTTAGTATTAATTTTCACATGTAAAATATACTTAACTGTTTATGAAGAGCATTATAAGCTTTTAGACACTTTTTGACTGTTCACAAAGGTGTGCAGGTGTTCACCATGTTACCAGAATTCAATCATTTCAATATCGCTATCACACTTAACATCTCTTGCTACGTATAAACGTTCCTACGGTATATATTTTTTAACCATCTCATTCTACTGTTACCAAAAACCATAACGTTCAATAACCTGATGTTACATACACATAATTCTTAAGTCCATATTACAGTTGTGAAGTAAGATACCGCATAAGCGAAATTCCGGTCAAGTTTAATAAGCTTCCGTTCGCTTTCTTTATTGTATTTGCTACCTGTCAAATTGAGCCAATACATTACCATACGGCTCTATGTACATTTGAATACATTACTCTATTATGCGATTGTTACACTTTGAAAGTTAAGCTACACTATTAAACAGTTCCTGCTTATAACTACATACAAACATTATGAAAGGGTTGGCTTATATGATAGTTTTGACAGGTTTAAGTAGCAAAAATGATAGTCACCTTAGTAAAAAAATTTGTCGCTTCAGATTTTGTACATTATTTGTCATTACAAAATTAGTTTAATTAAATTTTTTGGATGATCTAGATACAAGCAGTTAATTCACAGAACACTTAGAACTCGTACGAAGAAAGATATGATATTATTTAGGTTGAAAAGCGTCTTCTTCCAGTACGTCAGTGCGTATGACTCAACCATCTGCCTATTTACAATTCACCTACCAAATTACGACAACCCTAAGTACCTACACGACATTGTATCATTTCACTTTCTATTCTATTTGAGATGAGAGCAAATTCGTGTTCAAACATTTGCTTTTATCAAGTGGGTGGACTGATGTGTATCTATTGACAAAACTGCGCCTGTAGGCGTACAAATATATCTACAGTACAATGACGAAATTAAGATTGATTTAGTGAGCGTAAGTGAATTGACGATGAAATAATTGTTTCAACGTACACATTTAGATCGATGACTTAATTTGTACAATGACATTGCTATTAAGTATGTATAATATACATAGGTATAATGATAGTAAGCGGTACAATTAACAATAGAAATAGCTTGACTTTGATAGGTCAGCTATAATTGTCTTATTTATAACATTAAACTGATATTTTTTAAAAATTTTGGATAGAACCTTTACTACTAGACTGAAAGTATTAGTAAAAGCAATCATGGTACCCCAGTTCTTATCACAATAAAAAAATTACATTTGAATACTTACATGTCAATTTTAGCACTAATTATATATCTGCCTAACTAAACAGAGAATCAAAATACAACGTCTATTGGAATTAGACCTGTAAATCTGGCTTTAAAGAATCATCCAAATATTCCATTCTACCATCATTAAACTTAACTAGTACTTATTTTTTACATTACAAACGCCTTCATTACATTTTCAGCAATGTTTTAAAGAACAGATCAGGTAGTATGAGTGCCTATGATATTTTTTACCGCAAAAGCACTGATCAGTGTATTGTGTATGCGTTTAATATGGGTCGGTACGATGTCGGGTAATAATCAAATTTTATCTGTTCTTCGGTGTATTTATATACTTCCGTTTTTTTTTCAGATGCTCGGTGATTGGTTCGTGGTAGAATATTATGCTAGTGCCGAGGAAGCTCTTTCATACAGTTGTATGAAAGCTTTCATATCTGACGACGAAAATGCGCCAGGAGGTATAAAACCTTATAAAAATCAAACTTTTTTTATTAACAAAAAGATTCTAGATACACTATATAAATACACTTATTTTTTATTCGTCATATGTACTTTTGCGTCACCCATCCTAATTATTGAATAACTGCTTTTCCAAAATAAAATTGGGTTGGCATTAGCTGCATTGTCCAGACTGAATCAATAAAAAACCTATAATAGCATAAAAAAAGCTCATAAAGAATGTATAAAGGATACCTATACCGTAATAGTTTCGTATGTTTGAGCATGCTGAAGTAGTATGTAACTCAACTAGCAATTCAGTAGGTATTTCCCTAGTTTCCATGCAACAACGTGGCCCGATTTTCAGGGAAGCTTATGTAATATGCAAAAGCTCACGACTTCGATTCCCACTCGGTTTTATTAACTCGTATTAGACATTTATTTTGTCCAAAGCGAAGGCAAATGCATTCGATTTCATTCCGATTTAGAACGACTGCTGTTTTATTCACTGCCACATTGGAAACTACAAGTTTTGTGATAGAGACATTAATTTAAAGTTAAAACTTCATTAAAAATTTGAAATAAAACTATTTTAGGTTAATCCATATTCGCGTGTATTGGTATTCTAAACATTATTTAGAGTTCCGACGTTTCGAGCTCTTTACAGCGCTCGTGGTCACGGGATAGACTAAGGTTGACAGGCCTGTCAACTTCGGACTTCGGACTTCGTCGGATCTCTAAATAATGTTTAGAATATCAATACACGCAAGTTTAATCCGTAAAATTAGTTTTATTTCAAATCTGTAATGCTCGCGCAAATAATATACAATACTTCATTAAAAATGTTTATAAGATGCTTTAGGGAAGGCTCTTGCCCTTCAGTGGGGATGTATATGAGCCAAATAAGGTAATTCAAACGACGAAAATTAAACTAACGAAATCGTTTCTACTTGTGCTACATTTCGACGTTTCGACGGCGCTAAACCAATCATGGTCGCGAACGCGTACAGTCCTACTGCAAAATACGTCATGATAAATGACGATCGCTTAATTTCCAGTTGTCAAAGCCGATGGAACGACAGAATGGAGCCCGGCGTTGACGATGAACTTCACTTACCGGTTTGCTGACGACCCTCTAGGCGAGAACCTCCTCGGAAACATCACTTGGAGAGTGGACCTCACGCAGCCCGCGCACTGGACGCATTCAGAAATCACTTGTGAGTACAATAAGGGCACCAATTTCATCCATAGCGGCCTATCAATGGAGATCAGCCTACTGCGCAGGACATATAATAGTGTACGCGCAAACACAAGTGCACTCTCTGTTCCCTTACCCTCATAGTTCGGTGAGACGGCAATACTACATGACCGATGAGAGATCGGGCGCAGGACCACCGGCTTAACGTGTTTTCCGAGGCACAGGCGTGCGTCCGCCAACTTCCTGACTCACTTAAGTAATTTCTTGACAGATAAACTCACACAATTTTTTTTGCCCGGCCCAACCGGGGCCTTTCCCAGAGGGGTAAATAAAAATAAATATAAATAAATATTTCACAAGATCACATACATTGATCTGATTCCGTGGTAAGTAGCTTAAGCACTTGTGTTACGGGTATCAGAATCAACAGTGGATACACAAATATACTTAAATATATTTAATAATACACCCAGACACGGAACAAACACCGATGTTCGTCACACAAATATTTGTCCCGAGTGGGAATCGAACCCACGGCTCTTGGAACCGTAGGTAGTAAACCTGGGTCACTAACCACTGTTCCACCGAGCCAGTCAGTAGGCAGAGATCACTGCCTGCCATGTGCTACGATCCTCGCACACCACTTTCGCTTCCTCCACATCCATGAACCTCTTCAAGCACGCTCAAAACTTAAAAAAATATCTTGTATTTTTTAATTTTCAGACGACGGAATCTACAACACATACGTGTTAGACACAGAGTATAAGACGTGGGCTCTGTTGTTGCACTGCGCCGAACAGCGGGAAGGTGCCAGATACCTGAGTGCCTTTATCCTCTCTAGGAACTCTACACTGCCGAAGAACGTTATGGCTTACCTGAGGGATAAGTTGCCTAGGTGATATGACTTGGATATTTTTAACGATACTGCTCAGTGGTTATGTCAAGAATAAAAACAAAAATTAATATAATTTACTTCAATCAATTGAGTATTGAGTATTAAGTATAATACTCAAATCATTCAATTAACTCGCTTATAAATACGACAAATTTAGGCTCATCATCATCATCAGCCCATTTCTGTCCACTGCTGGACATAGACTCTATCCTCGGCAACTCGCATCCAGCTCCTACCAGCCGTCCTGCGCAGATCGTCACACCACCTGGCCTGCGGGCGTCCTACACTACGTTTGCCGAGACGCGGTATCCACTCCAGAATCCGTCTACCCCAACGGTTGTCGGTCCTACGGCTGATGTGGCCAGCCCACTGCCACTTCAACTTGCTAATGCGATGAGCTATGTCGATAACTTTGGTTCTCTGACGGATCGCCTCATTCCTGATTCGATCCCGCAGAGAAACACCGAGCATAGCTCAATTTAGGCTAAAGCAACCTAATTTGATGTAAGAAATTATAGCACAGTTTTATACTTTCAAAAAGTTTTATAGTTAGGCGCTTAAGTAAACGCGTCCGCCAAATGCAGTGAAATATGCCCTTATATAGAATGGCTGCCCTTAAACTTTATATAAATATTTATTTAACAATAAATAAACCTTGTTCCAGGTACGACGTGGACGTTAAATACGTGTTCCCGATACCTCACGACGACTGTTCGGACAAACCAGCAAGACCTGACTACATTCCCATCCTCGCAAAAGATAGCAGAGGCCCAAAGAAACCAGATCTCAGCTACAACATCACTTCAGACCGTTATTAGTCTATCAACTCATAGTTTTCAAAGAGCCTTTATTATCTAGCTAGAAGTACGATACGGTTTGCAGACAACTAAGCTATCCTAGTTTAGAGCTGGGAAAGCTGTTGCAGTTTTTCATACTTTTTGTTGCATAATTTTCTGTCTACACTCAAGAATGAAAAACAGCTTCTGATGCCAGCTGAGCTAAACTAAGTTAAATACGATTTTAGACTTTCGCGTTCCATCCCATTACAAAGCAGTTATAGTTTTACTAGTTGTAGTTATTCTAGATGCGGTGAAAGGAGTAGCAAATACATAGCTACTCCCCGACGTTTCGACTGGGTTACACCAATCGTGATTGCGGGCAAACACAGCTCTTGGCCTGAAGTCCACTTGAAGGTTAAAATGGTTCATACCGCCTGCTCCGTTCGTTAATCACAACGAGTCTCGTTAACGAGACTTTCTTTAACGACAGTGATCATAGATTTATCGAATCCCTGCGACAAAATAACGTTGTAATAAAACTGGTGCAAATTATGCTTTAAATACGTCAATTCTAAGAAACAAATAAATATGTTTTGTACGATTTATTATGTTTTAATACTCTACATATCTCCTAGTACCTTGAATGTTTTCCTATAACAGTTCTAATTCATTAAGCTAAAGTGTCAACAAAATGACCAAGCTTTAAAAAGCTTTATCCGATTAATGAAAAATAAAGGAACTGCTTTTGACCAAGCCTTATCGCCCTAGTTTAGGTTAGGCACTAGTTTAGGTTAGGCCCATGCCCCAGCAGTGAGAATATATTATATGGGCGAAGAAACGTCTATACGGCGCCATATAAATACAAACAATCGTATCTCTTTTTAATGTTACCGCACTGGGTCTAAGTTATAGATCTAAAGTCGCATATGCGAAGCTAAAAGATGGCAATTAGCCAGCCACATCTAGAGCAGAATCGATACTGCAGAATACACATTACCTATGTCATTTGGACAAGCCAAGACGCTGGTTTACTTAATAGAATATACTAGTCTACTATTACCATAGTTTATGTATAGCCACAACCGTTGGTCTAGCGCAGTATTTGTTCCTAGTAGCGAACTTTAATTAGGTATTCTTACTTAAATAAAGTTTCTCGTTAAATGTTTGATATTAGACTGTAGAGCGAATCATCTGGCTTAACATACATGACAACGGTCTAATAGACGTAATACCTTATAATACAGAATGGTTTAGGGGTGAAAGCTCACCCACAAATCCGATGGTGATGACAAGGCGTCCTAACTGACTACTATGACAAGGCATTTAAACCATCATCGTAGTCAGTTAGGAAAAAAAGCAGAAGGTTTTCTTTCACAAGAGAAATATACGCAATTGTGATCTAGATTCTGCCTTAGCGTGATGGTATAGATAATAGGGAAGCGATATGCTATGACATAAATAGTAAAAACAACATCAAAATCAGTTTAACCGTGCATGAGCTTTGATACCATAGTCAGACACAGACAGACACTTAATATTAAGAATTTGGCGCCGCTTCCGGGTCAGGTTTTAATGGAGTAAGATCCCAGGGCCAGAATTTACGTGAAGTTAAGTAATTATTTTGGGAGCTTTAAAGCGTCAGCAAAGCATTACGGCCGATGGAAAGTGTATGGGAGTTTGGCGATATTTATTATTAAGGATGTTGCCTATAATAACACCTTGATGAATTACGTGAGATAAGTAATGTTTTTACGTACTTTGATTACCTGAAACCTGAAAAGCCTTACCTTACCTTAGATGGAAATAAATCAATTCTCCAATACTTGCACAGTTTTGCAGTAAACTTACAACTTTACACCTTTACGCTCCATTTAATATTGAAAAACGGCCATGGTGGACCCACAAAGATAGGGCACGTTTATTGTTCCCTCCACAATTAGTATGCCGTAGCGGTTCCGACAACGCACAATACCCAGGTACCTACACTGTGCCGTTTGACATTCAGACTGACCGTGTCTAAAGCTGCGACAAAAACATAAACTCATGTCGAACATCACAGTTAACACAATTATGAATTTGAAGGATATTTGTTTGGTTTGCAAAGAGTAGGAAGGGTGAGTACAGGCGGTCCACTCGGACTGAAAAGTGTACTATAGCAAGGACATAAACGTATTACCTACTACTGAAGGACTATTATTATTTATTTTTCTAACTATAGGATTCCTCCTTTCTTATGAGAAATGCATAAGTACATATATAACTTTAAGCTGTCGTCGTTACACATACTAGAAAACTTTGAGTCCGGGATACCTATTTACCATACTAGGTACTAATATTCTAATTTTGAGTTTTTAGTAAAACAGCTTGTTTCAAACACTTCAAAATTTGCGAAGTAAAACTGTAACTAGGTAAGTTGTTAAATACTCATAGTAACCTATGCTACAAAACTTATAATCTAAAAACCATGTTCGAAAAAAGCATGCAAAATTAATATACCGTTTAAAATAAGATATGGGCTTTATTTTTTCCTTCATCAAACGTCTATGTTCTTTTACGTAGCAAAAACTAAAATTGTCATAACATTATTCGTTTTGTTTTCACACAGATGTTTTTCTAAACGTTTCTATTCTTTGACATCGCTTACGGATTGTTCTTACGCAAGTGCTCGTTATAAGCAAGTATGAAATGTTCTTGTCGGCAGTTTTTTCATGACACATTTCCCGAGATGGCAAACGTACGGACGTGTGTGCTCTTTTTTGTATTATTAGTGAATTACCGGTTGGTAGCAAGCCAGGTGAGATATGCCTATATTTAGATAATTAATATTAATAACTGCTAACTCACCTGCAGAGGTCCAGTTATTTTATAGTATGTATGAACAGATGCTTCGTTGTAGGAACGTCCACTTATATAATAACATTGTCATCGTTAATACGGATCACTTAACTAACAATACAGATCCTGCAGACTAATTTATGATATTTGAATATTAAATAATATAAAAATCCAAAATTGTATGTAAGGTTTCCAACCGATTTCGGCCAAGAGGTCGATCTCAAAGGAGATCAGCCAGCTTTACAGGACATTTATAGAAAGAAAGATAGAAAGAAAGAAACAAAAGATATTTATTTGTGTTATAGTGCACAAGTGTGTGCGCAAATACAAGTGCACCCACTCAGTTCCATGAGATGGCATTCCAAATTGATTAAGACCAATGAAAGATCAGGCACAAGATGACTTCTTACCGTGCTTTCCGAGGCACGGGATAGACGTGCAGCCGGCTACTTTTTAACTTTGGGCTCAGTATTTTCTTAACAGAAAAACGCATTCAAATTTGGCGTCTTGTTCCGGGATTCGGATCTCGCGATCTTAACAGGCGCTTGCCATCTATAGATCAACGAGTCAATCACCCATTTACAATAACCACTACATAGTATAAAATAGAGTCGCTTACCGGGCCTATCCCTATGTATGCTGAAATATTTAAAACTATGAACCGGATTTTGGTGCGTTTTTTTTTCGGTGGTTTTCATTTAATATACCACCGAAGCGAAGCAAGGGTACGTCACTTGTTTAAAAATAAATAAATAAATATTACACAACATCACATACATTGATCTGACGCCGTTGTAAGTAGCTTAAGCACTTGTGATACGGAAATCAGAGTCAACAGTGGATACACAAATAAACTTAAATATATTTAATAATACACCCAGACACGGAACAAACACCGATGTTCGTCACACTAATATTTGTCCCGGGTGGGAATCGAATCCACGACTCTTGGAACCGTAGGTTATGAACCTGAGTCACTAGCCACTGTTCCACCGAGCCAGTCAAAATAAAAATAATGTACGTTTACAATCTACACTTCCTGCGTTCTACCGGTTAATTAATTAATTATTATTATACTTACAAGTTACCTACTTAGGTAGCTCATGATGAATAAGTAATACAGAATGCCTGTTAAACACTACACATGGTTTACTGAATTTAATTTCAAAGAAGCCACTATCATAAACGTAATTTCGTTATTATTAAAAAAGTGTCATTTTTAATACACCACCAGCAATTAAAAAATAATTTTAATGCATAACCCATTCACGTTTACGATCGGTGATAATCGATGAATAATATTATGCAATACCAATAAAAATTAAGCTTCGAGTAGCTTTTCAATAAGTGTAAATTATTTTAATTAAAAAGCTGTAAAGATAATATATTGTAACTACCACACGAACTCTCAAATAAAAGCGACATTATTTTAAGGTTTTTTGCTTCGTACTGATTGTTTAGTAATACATAATTAATTTCTACTTTACAGATATGAAATGAGTTTTGCAATTCAGAAAAGGTCGTTTAAAATGCTTTTCACAACAAATTTAAAACATAAGTTAAATTTAATCTCTGTTTTGGTCTGTATCTGTGGTTAATTATTGCTGCGTTATTATTTAACACATTTTATATTTCCAGCTTCAACAGAAAATATCTGCAAAGCAGTTTTTCTGGGTCGCTAGGAAACTAATTAACCCACATTTGCTTTAAAGTTTCATTTGCCATATTTCAGGGCGTTAACCGCAACATTATTAAAAAGAAGCACATTTTTCCTAGAAACATTGGCATTAAACTTTTTCTGAATTTAATTTACTTTATCCGAAGCTCGGTAGATAATAACTAAGGTATATTCATTCTGTCCTTTTTTTTTCTCAAATTCGACTTATTGTGCAAATGTATACCCAAGTATTGGTATGTGACCAATTAGTTACTAGAAAATATCGTCAAGTCAAAACGTTAGAAAACATTTCCAAAGTGTTATAATAAAAGGAACTATTTTACATTTCAATAATTTAGTCAAAACAAAAGATAGCAAACAATATAAATTGACATCACCGATGAATACAATGTAGCATAATCCGTGAAGTTCAAATTTACATAAACGTGGACGGAGTTTTAAACTGTTGAATGTAGAAACTTAATCACCTCAAATACATTTGCAATGAACATGGCAAATCATCGACAAATCATTTACTGATGTGATACTATAGGCGTTTGTGTTATAAAATCTTATTCAATTAGTCAAATAAAAAAAAAACAATAACTTTTAAACGCACATCAATAGGTTTTAAAGCGTCCGTATTGTAAATGTTCTTAAATAAATTTGAAACTGGCGTAAAAATCTTAAGATTTAGGGCATGAATATTTACGTTTACGTCACTATAAGCTCCCGTGGTTGCCCGTTCCTCAACGGAACGAGGTTGTGAGGTGAATATGAGGCGAACAGGTACAATAGAAACTGTTTGATCTGTCACCCTCACCATAATATAACGCCTAGTGATGTCGAGGTTATAACACGTAGGAAACTCATGAGCTCTATGGGCATACCATGACTTATCCACGGTGAAATGAGTTGGTAACTAAGCCTCTTGATCTGGGGCATCTGTATCTGCAAGGTATGCGAATGACATCGCTATCCAGCATTGTTTGTGAGTGGAAAGTAGAGAGAGAGACCCATTGCTGAGGCACGGGCCTACCCTAAACTAAGGCGATAAGGTCTTAGTCAACCGCGCTGGCCAGGTGCGGGTTGGTTGACACGCCTAAGAATTTCTTAGTAGGTGTGCAGGTTCTTTACAATGTTTTCCTTCACAGTTAAAGCGTCGAATAATCGTACATATGAGTTTCAAATTTGAAAAACACAGTAGGTAGTGCGTGGCGGGGTTTGATCTGGTGACCTTACGCAAGCAACGACCTAAACCACTCGGTCATCGACTCTTCATTATTAGGACATTACATAACTGGAAATATCCTGTCTCTCCTCAGCCAACCTTCGGCTCAGCGATATGGTGCAGCATGTTCTGCGGCGACGACAGTGACTCCAGCGAGGATTCTGATGATTATAGTCTGTTGGACCTCTTTGATGTCTGCTACGGATGCTCTACGAAGACCTCCAGCGCCTCCACGGCGACCACACAGAAGCCTTCAAAGAACCCCGTGAAAGTTATGATACGTGAGTCAATTATTCTGAATCTTCTTATAAATAAAAATGAATTGCCGTTCGTTAGTCTGACTAAAACTCGAGAACGCCCGGACCGATTTAGGTCATTTTGGTTTTAAAATGTTCGTGATAGCCCAGGGAAGGTTTATAGTATTGGCGGTATGAAATTCACCGGGACCACTAGTTATTTAATAGATATCGTCTCTAGGTTAGGCTGATGAAAAATTAAACCTGAGTATCCACCTACCGGTAAATCTATACTTATATTATAAAGCTGAAGAGTTTGTTTTTTTGACCGCGCTAATCTCAGGAACTACTAAGTCAAGTCGTTAAAAAATATTGTGTTGGATAGATCTAGGAAGTCTTGAGGCTATACGCCGTGCCCAATAGGAGTAAAGAAACAATGTAAAAAGAGGAAAATGACGGGGGAACACGCGGACGAAGTCGCGCGCACAGCTAGTATCTGATAAACGACATCACGCGGCGGAAAGCTAAATTTATATTTTTTATTAATGTTTTAGATCAAGGGTTCATTATAGTGCTACCATATTACGCTATTAAAACTATGTTTTAATAATTTTTTATAGCTGTGAGTATTATTTAAATCGTTTATTTCTCAATAGTCGATAGGGGTCGACTCGGTAAAGAAGGAACGGGATGTGTATGTCTGTATGCAACACATTATTGATTCAGTGGTAAAGCGTGAGATGCGATCGGCTATTACTATTACGGGGAATATTATCTATCTATACTATAATAAAAACGTAGAGGTAAAAATTCTTGTACTTTTTTGAAAAACGCAAAAAAAACCAGTCAGGGATATGTTTTGAGAGTAGCAGAACACATCCCCATACTTAAAAAAAATTGTGTCTCTGTCTGTTTGTTTGTTTGTTTCGACTGACCTCCTAAACGGCTGAACCAATTTAAATGAAAGTTTACACGAAGGTATTTTAAATTCCGGAAAAATGCATAGGATACTTTAAATCACTGACAGTTAACTGGTTCCCGTGGGATATTAAAAAAACCGAAATAAATGACTGATCTCTGAAACTATTACACCGATTTAAATGAAATTTTGCATGGTGGTACCATACATCCCCGGTCAAGATCTTAAATACTTTTAGTTACAGAAATTCCTGTAGGATAGTTAAAAATCTAACTTTATTAGATCACGTACAAAAATGGTAAAAGTATATCGACCAAATGAACCTTCTGACTAGGACTATACGGACTACTTTATTGAGCAAAATGTCATGGTAGGGGAGGTAAATGGCTAGATTTGCAGTTACTCGAACGACATGGAATCGGAATAGAAAGATAACGAAAAGTATATTACACTTTCTTTATAAGTGGGGGGACAGCGATTAATGCAGGAGGGCTACCTGGTAACAAGCTGTTGAAAAAAAAAAGTTATTTGACCGTGTCAATCATTCAAAGTGCATGTTAAATAATCCCTAAAAAGTGACATTGTAACGATTTGGACCACAAAGTTATAATTAATCTTTGTGTCTGTTGAAAAACACATAATCTTGAGATACTTCAGCGCGTTACATTTTTATGCATGAGGTTCAAGTTGATATCGAAGTCCTGCTGTATAATAATCTGTATTTTTTTTTCTTAACCTGTATCACCTCACTGCTGGGCAAAGATCCTTCAAACTCATCTACTGCTCTCTGTCCAATGCTAGGACTTGCCAGTTCTTTGATACATGGACCAGATCGTCATACCACCTTTTCTCAGGTCTTCTTCGGCGAAAATCGTCTTCAGCTACGCGATGTGTAACAAGTCTGGTCCATCAATTGTTCTTCATCCTCGCACATTTCATATCACATTCCCCGCCCATTGATACATCAGTTTTAACTAACAACAATACCAGTACGGGAGTGGATGGTGGTATATTTTGTTTTAACTTAATACCTACGATACTCCGCTTCATAGCTTTTTGTAAAACCTTGAGTTTGGACTTCTGATTTTCGGTGGGGGACCAAGATGTGTTAGGATAGACAGTATGAAAACGTCGATGAGTTTGCGGTTCAGTGATATAAGAAGATCACTCTTCATATACCCATTCATGGACCAGAAGCTTTTCCAGGCGTTGTCTGCTCTACGGATTATTTCTTTGTCCTGCCTGTCTTCGAAGGAGACTGCCTAGCTCAAGTATGCTCCTCTACATATTGCTTCACCTGCCTGTTGACTGCAATCCACCAAATCAGTGATGCTGTTGGTCATGACCTTGGTTTTGGATCTATTCATCGTCAGTCTAACGTCAACGCTTTCTGCACTCAGTTGTTCGAGCATTTATTCAATTTCTGTCTATGTATACGTATTTCGTCTAGGAAAATGTCATCTGCAAAGCGAAAGTTTATCAGTCGCCTATCTTTTGTTACAAGCTTTTATTTAACTTGCAATGTATGTATGTATGTATGTATGTTTGTGTGTTCGGGTGGAATTTTATAACTCAATTTTAAGGCACTTGCCCTCAACCGATTGAGCTGAAATTTTGCATGCACGTGTATATCCGATGACAATGCAATATTATTATGACATGGAGCTGATCTGATGATGAAGTCGGAAGATAGCCATAGCAACTCAGTAATTAAATAACATAACCACATCGAGTTTGGGCTCATTTCATTCGACTAGATGAGTACTTTGGTGCTAGATAGTAACCAAGGTCTGATGATGGAGCCGGAAGACAGCCAAAGGAACTCAGTACTTAAACGACACAACCAAATCGAGTTTGGGCTCGTTTGATTCGCCTAGATGAGTACTTAGATGCTAGATGGTAACCAGGGTCTGATGATGGAGCCGGAAGACAGCCAAAGGAACTCAGTACTTAAACGACACAACCCCATCGAGTTTGGGCTCGTTTGATTCGCCTAGATGAGTACTTAGATGCTAGATGGTAACCAGGGTCTGATGATGGAGCCGGAAGACAGCCAAAGGAACTCAGTACTTAAACGACACAACCCCATCGACAAGGTGAAAACTAAAAAGTATAAAATAAATTAAGGTAAAAAATCTTTAAAAACAAGCTTTTATTTAAATGCGCTAAAAAGAAAAAATAAACTTTTACACTATAACTTTACTGTCAACTTATAACATTTCAAATTCAACATATTTGACACAATTTATATGTTTTAAAAGCTTGTCGCGAGATTTAAGTACTCGTATTTACTTTCTTAGTTTAAAATTTTTAATAGGCAGGTATTTTAAAACTTGCTTTTAAAATTACGAGTAGCTACTTAAATCTCGCGACAAGCTTTTAAAACATATAAATTGTGTCAAATATGTTGAATTTGAAATGTTATAAGTTGACAGTAAAGTTATAGTGTAAAAGTTTATTTTTTTCTTTTTAGCGCATTTAAATAAAAGCTTGTTTTTAAAGATTTTTTTACCTTAATTTTTTCCTAAGAATATCATAGTGACCTGAAGACTTCTTGGAGCGTGCTACTGAAAGCTTTGGTGATAGGGAGTCAGCCTGTTTAACTCTTTTTTGTATTTTGAATGTCAGGCCTTCAGTGTGCAGTTTGATATCGGCTGTGCTTTGTTATTAAATGATTTGGACAAGTTTTTTTATATGTGGGTTCGATGTTTTGCTGTAGAAGAGAAAGCAAAATGGGTTGATGTGGGTGATACCGTCGAAAACTTTGAATAATCCACAAAGGCCAGGTTCAAAGGTTTATTGAATTCGCTACATTTCTCTATTACCTGGTTTTCGGTATGGAGGTGGTCAGTTGTCCGATATTTGCTTGCTGGCTTACATTGGTGGGTTGTGTTGTTCCAATTGATAGACTGTTCGATATTATCTGAATGTTTATATACATAGAGGGATATCGCTATTCTAAGCAAATAAAGGGAAATTTATAAACATTCACGTAAAAATGTTGGACATTATAAAATTAAAGAAAGTTATCGTATATACAGATCGTTACAAATAAAATCACATAGATCATTAAAAAACTGGTCAAGTGCCCCTTGGATCTTAGTTGTGTCAAAGGTTTTAGTAATTGTTGTTATAGGCGCGAATCTACGGTCATCGCCCCATGGAAACCATCAGAGATTATTAGTTCTTCATAATTCTGCCCAATTCTTTTAACAGTGTCTTTGTAATTAGCATCAGCAGTTATCCTATTTACGATCACGCACCCCTTCCCTCCCGTATGAAGTGTACATACACGGCAGAGGTACATGAAAGGGTGCAAGGAGTCTCCCATTTAAAAATCTTACAAGACAGAGTCTGAGTCTGATCAATACTCCATAAACTCCCGTTGGGCTCCCCAACTATCACGTTCTTAGCTGGCAAGTCATGTCAAATGCTGTCAGATTCGATAAGACGTGATAAGTGTTTAGTTCTTGGTTAGTTAAAGAGATGTCACTATGCTCTATTATTTCGCAATATTGTTTCAAATACAAAAAGTAATTCATAAATTATATTTTATTGCGCTTTACGTTATTATCTCAGTGTTTTATTACGAATACAATACAATCTACGAGAAATATACAAAAACAATGCGCAAAAGTGGCACAAAACAAAGTAGCAAAGCAAATACTGATAAATTCGTCACATGACACACATTCTTTATAGATATTTTGAGACAGTGGATCGGTAGTTTTGTATTTTTTACCTTTTGAAGTTATCCTGATATCAAACATCACTACATAGGTACAGTATGCTGTTTGCAACCATTGAACCCTGTTCCTGTCAAATAAATTAAAGTTTTTATCGTGGTTTTAGTACTAAAATGCGTAAAATTATTTTGTGAGTCCTAGCTACCACTCTCCTCTCAGGCTAGATTATTGCTTAGACAAAAAAAAAGTATTGTGCGAGTGAATTTTATCTTTTAGTTGGCCGATTTGTAATGAAAAATGTGATATGTATGTTGTTTATCACCTATTAATCTGTAAACAATTTCAGGTTCTTTAATGGATATTTATCAAAACAATGACAAAGTTTAATTATATTTTATTTTGTAATAGTTTTTATAATTTTTGTATCTTTATTTATTTTTCCTGTAATTTCTTAAAAACAATCTTCCTGAAATTAAAAATGCAGGCAAAAGTTACTATTCTACGCAGACGAAGTTGCGGGCACAGCTAGTATCAAATAAAATTGGATATATCAAAAGTGACGGGTGTTTAAGCAATGCTGCATACTTAGTCTTCCTTATTAAATATTATAACACGTTAAGATAGCGCTCAGATAGCATTTCAATGAAGTCTGTTAAAAATATCAACGTCATCCAGCCATAGAGTTGTGCAACAAAGCAACGCTAAGGCGGTACGAAGTTCGCCAGGTTAGCAAGTAGATTAATAATAACCACAAACGTAGATATGTGTCCGAAATATACTTGTATCTATTCCAGCGCCGTCCACCGGGCTGAACCTCACAGTGTACCCCAGCGACAGCATCACGGGGTTCCTGATGAACCTGATGCCGTGGAACGAGTCCCCCACCACTCCTGCAGCGGCAACCCCCGCGGCAACCACGGCAGCGCCCGCGGCAACAACCGCCGCCGGGACTGGCGCGCCAACCACAGGGGCGCCGACCACTGCCAAGCCTAAATAAGAGGAATAACTAGTAGGGGTTCTTACAACATTTAATTGTAAGATTTTAGACATTCGCGTTCCATTACAGTAAATATTTGACATTTAATTGTTTTATATACTGTTTAACGAACAGTCATGGTTACTCACATTAGAAAATGTCATATGTCCAGAATATTTACTAGGCGCTCCCCCGTAAGTATGGTTATGAAAAGGATGCTACTTAAAGCCATTTTCGTAGACAGTTTGAAAAAAATAGGTTTATCAATGGATTTTTTAAATTTTTTTCCGTCAGATAGATTATTCAAAATTGTTGGACAAGTATTTTTTTAGTTTTCAATATGTATGTGTAGTAATCAATATGTGACTGAAATACATAACTTACACTTTCCTTGTTTTATGCCCACTAGTGATATAAATAGCCCCCGCTAGCAATCTTCAATGTGTTGTATCTCTTTTTTTTTATAATTTAGATTTGTATACGTATGATAAGCCCCTATTATGTATCCTTAAACCTAAGCGAAGAATCAGACAAATTAATTGAAGTATCGGCCACTGCTACTGCTTAGAACACAAACAAACAAGATGGATGTTGGCTCTACAAACAAGCTGGACATTGCAATTGTATTCAGTATATATCTAGTTACGATGTAATATTTATCAAACCTAGTCATAAGCGTACATGATTTTCGATAGTAAACAGGAGTGAAGTACAAAATATGATTGTTTCTTTTATTATCTGTATAATAAGCACCAAATACCTATGGTTAACTAACTCACTTGGCTTAAAGGTCTTAGCAACCAGACCAAAAAAAAAACAAAAACTTACTTATTCCTGTTCAGGATAATTCCCAAAGTAAAGAAAAAGAGTTTGCAGCGGTAATGTAAAAAAGTTGAAACAAAAAAAAATCTACGTGGCAGTTGAACTTTGTGAATTACAAAGTCTCTAGTAGGAAAAAAAACAATGAGTCTGATATTGCGCCGACAAAACTTTAAATGAAATGTGTTGCATTACTTGCATTGGATCCTATCCAGGAAAGGAAAATATGTTTGGCCCAGACGTAGATGTTATCAAGTATCCGAACGTTACAAAATCTTTAGATAGTTCTCATGATACTAGCCTCACCCTACTTAGCCTCCACACACTACCATAGAATTGATAGCTGTTAATAGATTTTTGATCAGTGTAACTAGGGATCGTCAAGTCATAAAATATATTCCTAAACGTAATACTCTTTTAAGTTTTGTTTACGTACAATCTATCAATTTCAACACATAAAACAACGAGTATTGTCTTAATTGTTCAATTTCTTGCGATAAATTGAAAATAAAAATATAAACTATACAGTATGTAGGTAGTGTATAGTAGTAGGGTTACAACGTGTTCACACCTAGCGATTTTTGGGCGATTTTACGGCGAGGCGATATCGCCGCGAGCTCGCCGCGATCACGTCGCGATCATGCCGCGCTTTCGCCGGATGCTGCGTTCATATTTCCAACGTGAACAAACCTGCGCTGTAGAATGCGGCACATGCGTAAGGTTGGATGAGGCGTAACCTTCTCGCCGTGAAATCGCCCAAAAATCGCTAGGCGTGAACAGGCACTTAAGTACCTTCTCTAGATACCAACCCTATATAGATTATACTAAGTTTAAAACCGGCCAAGATATTCTATTGATTTGGTGGGACAACCTGTCGTGTTACAATTCACTGTCACTAAACATCGCGTGTAAATGTTACATCAATATTCATCCACACGGTTAGACCACAACAGTTCCATTCAACGGTTCCGATAAAGAAAATTCATTATGTTCTATGAAGATTTACATAGACACAGTAATATGTTCCAACCCAGTTATCACCATCTTGTTCTAACATCTTTTTGTTTCCAAAAAGCTACCATACGGGAGTTTTTCGTACTATATGAAAAATGGAACCAAACGAGTCCTTTTCAGTAGAAGAACAGTCGATAAATATAAAAAATGTATATCTATTTGGCCGAAGTTGTATTCCAAGATATTATGCACAACAGTGATGTCAGTGATATAACAAGTAATGAATCGTAATCTGTTGCCGCTTATCAAATCAATTATGGAATCGATTGAAAGTACCTTGAAAAGTAAACCTTAACAAAAAAAAAATTTAAATCAGTTTTTTTTTTACTTAATTTTTTGTTTTTTAACATCATAGGATAATCCTGCCTACAAACTTTTGCAATTGCGAGAGCTAGTGACCATAAATTAGTGCAACTCTATCAAAGCTTCGAGCAGTAAGTAGCTTTATATTATTAAAAATGCGTCTCATCCTTATTTTTAACTAGATGTAGAGCCAGCGACTTCGCCCGCATTTTTTAAACATTTTCCACTGTTTCTTTGCTTCCATTGTTTGCAGCGAGATGTTATATAACTAAAAGTCTTCCTTAAGAAATGGTCTCTCCAGCAACAGTAGTTACTGAGATAAGTGCGTTCTAACAAACAAACAAACAAACTTTTCAGCTTTATAATATTAGTAAAGATACGTTATTTTTTTTATTTTATTGTTTGACGATATGAAAGAATGTAATGAAATGAAATGAAATAATTCATTCTGCAAATAGATTTACATGAAATACTTTTGCACGTCAAGTTGTAAATAAATTAATCACATATTACATAAAAATTCACAAGTTACATAATTCATTGATGTCCAAGCGAGCCTCATCATGTCCATGGATTTTTATCATTTAAGTAGTCTTCTACTTTATAATATGCTTTTTTCACAAGACACGACTTAATAAAAAGTTTGAAATTATAAAAAGGTAATTCAATAACATTTTGTGGGATCTTATTAAACAATTTTGTGCTTAAACCTAAGAACGACTTTCCAGTCTTTCGAAGCCTGAGCCTTGAAACGGCAAGCCTATGTTTATTTCTGGTTTATGTGATGGTGTGAACTAAATGTCTTCGTCTGGATAGAGGTAAGTGAGAAGTTGGTAACAAGTTCCAGGTTGGCATGTTATATCAAATGTGGAAACCAGTTCGCCTTCCACGCCGCATGACGGCCGGTCTCAAGTTACCACCTTCTACGTAATGAGTGAGCATTGCTTGTTCTTATATCTACGACTGTGAAATAATAAGGCGAGAAAGTTGATAAAAGAAGCGCGATGTGTGTACTATTGATAGAACTCTGATTGTACGTAACAAATACAATACTTACGGTTGGGAAAAAGTATCTTTGTTTTAAAAAATAAATATCACAACAGCATTACATAATTATTCCGATTCTAAAGTAACAGTAGCGCTACCATGAGTTTAAAAGTTACGGACTCGATTTCGCCTACGTAAATGTCTATGAAAAACTTGTACAGCGCCCCTGGTGGTTACGCTAAGAACTAAAATCGGCCGTATGAAAAAAACAACTCTATAGGTTTTTAACGTACGTAAGTTTTCGATAGCCAACTCATGGTACCGCTACTGTACAAGTACTTTAGAATCGGAATTTTACCCGAAACATAAGTATGTTACGGGTATCAGAAACAAAACTAGTATACACGAATAAAACACCGATGCCCATCACACAAATATTTTTCGTGAGCAGGAATCGAACCCACGAGTCTAGATGCTGACTACGAAATGGAATGAAAAAAAAAGTTGTGTAATTTTTAGATTTCTGCATTTTTACAAATACCGGAGATATTCCAGTGCATAGATGTGATGAACACAACAATTACTTTTTAGCAGCAATATTTAAATTTTGCAATTAAATTGAGCCAGACATGTTTATTATCTACACAAAAAATTTACTCAATTACATCGACTTCAATGTAATTTTTGTACTCATTAGACAAACGAGAGGTCAATATTTGATATTAAAACAGATTTGAATTAATTAAACGCAGATTCCCACAGTTAAGAGATATGAGGCGTAACAACGATAAAAGATACCTAGCTTTTAACAAATATTTTTCTAAAGTCTTAATTTATTTTACCGAAAATGTGGAGGAAAAATAATGAACAAATAAATAAAAAGTCCTACAATGTATTTTAATGGTTTCTGACTGTTGTATTTTTAAATAAAGCTTTATTGTCTCTAGTCTCACTTAACAAATAAGATGACATTGAAGTGGCTGAAAATCAGAGCTGTTAATGTTATGTTGTAAATGTTATATTTAATTGTTCACATTTTCTACGAATTTCTTTATTGGTGTTTATATTTTTATTATTTCTTATTCTTATGCTTACGTATTTAGATACCGAATATAAAAATTATAATACCGAAGAGACAAATGTGCAAAATACCAGTAAATATCGGAGTTACATTATATCCCCTACGGACGAGTTCGATCTAATAGATGATGTTTATGAGTACTTTAACTGCCGCCGTAAATTAATTTTAGCCCGCGATTATCTCCGAACCCTTGGTTCAATCTCAGACTGATCGCACTTGTGAAGTGAGGAATAGAAACATTAATTATATTATATGTGCGTAGTGTTGTAGAGATTCGATGTCGTTATTAGTTTTAATAAATGTATGAAAAAAAATGTATAAAACTACACCATTACCTGTCACAAACCTAAGAATCGAGTAGGCGAAATGTTATTAAAAAAATAACTTTACTAACTCATTCTAGGAGACACATATCAATAAAAAAATTGTAGAAAATTTTAGCAGATAAAATAATAAGTACCTATTTAGAAAAATGACGACTCATCAAGCCCATCCTTGAACCAGAAGAAATATAAAACAGATACCTAATTAGCAGAAAGTGATACCCCTGCAAATTATTCTGTCTGTCTGTCTGATATTTTGTACAAAAATAACGACTCATCCAAAAATTTTATGTTATAAAACACGATAGTAACCCGATTATCATAACCAAGATAGTAAGTTGTTTTCGAAATAAAAATAATACCAATGGCGTACGCGCGTCATTGTAGCATTAGCATGTATGCATTGTATTCGCAAAATTTGGCCTGAGCCTAAGGGCCGAGTTACACGGACAACTTCAAGCAGCCAGGGCGAACTGCTTGAAGCTGCGGCTGCATTGTAAACTACAGATTCTACGTATACACATACACGGAACCGCTCTACCAGTCGTGGCTGCTGCGAGCAGTTAGCAGCACGATTAAATCTCAAGCAGTCGCCAGGCATGACTGCAAGAAAGAAAGAAAGAAAGAATACATTTATTGATCATTATCATTACAAGAAATATACAAATAAAAATAGACAAACATGCACATATGTATGTGTATATGTATACAAGAGCGGTCCGTGTATGTTGATCACTGGCTAACTGCTCGAGCGGTCTGTGTATGGCGGGCCTAAGGTTTATAGATAAACTATCGATAACTATGCATTTAACGACACTACCCAAAAGCGCATCCGGTGCTTTAGCGCATCGCAGCCGAGCGGTCGTTGAATCCTACCAGCGGCGATATCCTCGGATTCGTTGTTTTTTCGGAAACCACGGCTAATTAAAGAGATCATTTCGAGGAAATGTGTTTGCTTTAGAACGGGTTTACAGGAGAATTATGTTACGCTAATGCGTTCTATTTATATGTAACCGTCTTGGGTAAGTTAATGTAAGTCGATTCGAGTTAATCGTCTGATTGATCGAAATTAGTTTGACGTGTGTGAACGTAACTTGTATTACAAAATACTGTAAGCATGCTATTTCTTCTGTAATCGTTTAAAGTTACCTACTTGTTGAGTAGACGTACGAACAATACGAAGAGATACAGCCGATACAAGTATTGTTCCTTTTTTTAACAAAATGACATAAAAATATTTACAAAAAAATCTAAAACGGAAAAATGTATGTTCCAATTATGTGAATTCTAAATAGATACCTATATACAAAAATTCAAAACGGCTTCATAACAAATTATTTAATTGGTAACGTACCCACAATGTTTTTAACGCAAATCTTGATTCCTTGAATATCATTGAAAAAAAAATTGGCATGAAGACCATACCGTGTACATATAAAGGAGCCTGCAACAAAGTACGATTCAGATCGTGTACACAGCCATTATTTCGTTGTATCAAAAGTAAAAAGCATAGCCTTATCTCCAATTTGATTGATGGATGGCCGTCGGACGGAGCGCGGTACCATAAATACTTTTAATGACTGATCGTCGGGTATAATGCACTTCGTTTAAGCTCGTTATCTAATAGTTGTTTTTGTTTTGTTCTCGTATCGGCTAAGTGAGAGCGACGGGGATAATTTGTCCCCTGGACAACCCTGCCGAATTGAAACAAACTATTCATCATCATCAACATGTCAATCTGGGGACTATTATTAAAACTATGTAACCAGTTTTTGTTTGAGCTAAATCAAGCATCAGAGTTATCAAAGTAAATATAAGGGTTGTGAGCGACTGATAAAAATGTAACCATGTGACGGCAAATAAACAAATGCCTAACAGACAATCAAACAAATATAATTCAGTTTCGATGAATCTGAATTAATATTTGTGCCCTAAATTGTTTATGACGTACAAAAAAGAAACAATGGCTCAATTGAATACTGTAATTAATCTAGACCTTTAAATCATGCCATTAAAAGATTTCTAACAGCGTAAATTAGATCAAACATTTCATCCTATAATAACGTATGATATTGAATTCTCATAACTTATAAAGCAACAAGGTTCCATTTCAAACCAGTGTAACTCCATCGTGTACCACCAATAAATACCTAGAAAGCTATGTAGGCTGAGGTTTTATACCATAAGTGGAAGAGTAATCCCATCAAGACCATGGCTAGTATAAAAAGTATACACTAACAAGTGAACCGTACAATCCGGTAACTGTTATGGGATAATTGACTAACAGGGCTGGTTGTGGAACATGGACTGTATAAAATAAAAAAAATATTGGAAACCTTCAAAACATTATGCTGATGTGATGTCGATGTGAAGTGATGACAGGTACAAATGACAAATGCAACTTTTCAATCATTCATATATCCAAACGGGATTATGTAATCCCGTTAAGAGTATGTAGTACTCCCGTTAAGACTATGAAAGAGTATGTGTACTCTTTAGGTTTTAAAAATTGTAACACCATGAGAGAAACAATTTAAATTCAAATAATTTATTGCTTATCATTATAGGTTACAGGTGGTAAAATTAGAGTAGAGTTAATTGATTACTAAATGATGGAGTACCTGCCATACGGGAATGATCTTTCTCACATACATTACGGGTAGGTAACAATAGCAGAAATAAGGTAATAAACAAACCGTCTGTCATTACTACATGAATTCTTGAAGTGCGATTTTTTACTCACAATTCCTACAACTGCCAATCGATTGCAATGTTGTTCGCTACTCAGGAAGACACCGGTACATTTTTTAATTAGGAAACCGGCTAGTAAAAGTGGCCTTCCGTCATCGGCGCGCTGACAGTAGGGGTGGCGACTGTGTGAAGACGTGCAGTGCCTCCAAAACGTACATCTTCATGTGAGATTTTCGACTTTCCCGTTCCATTACACTAAATATTAGTCTTTATGGATCTACACGTGATTTAGGAGTAGCAAATACTTAGCTACTTACTGCCCGACGGTTCGACTGGGTTACACCAATCATGGTCGCGAGCGAACTGTTGCGCCGCCCTTCTTCGTCTGCCACAGCGGTTGTGAATTTTTAAATCCATATCATATATACATCTTTGCTAGATGATAGGGTAACCCGTGACTAGACTGCGACTATCATAATTAATCTTCAGATTTTAAGATGTATTTTAGGTTTTTAATAATGCAGCAAACGTAGCACGATCGCAACTATCACGGAACGTATATTTTAAGGATTATGAGTTATACATATATATTTATAAAAAATATACGTATTCATCACTTCATATCACTTAAATGACATACCATGAAATTATGTAAATTGTATCTAATCCCATCTATTGGTAAAGTCATCATAATAGCACTTACGTATCCACTATCCACTCTTTAGTTAAGCGATATGTAGAGCTGTAGAGACTCTTAACACATCACAAAACTAAAGGGTCGTATAATGGAATCACTTCGCAAAAATATACAGTTAAGATATTTATCTGTGAATTAATTAAGTAATTGTATTCAAACAAAATGCAGCCGAAGATATAAGCCATTCAAATAAATTGATTCCCAACTTAGTTATCTCCGATGATGTTTTTGACTGCAATAACTCTATCTATAATAGAGTTATTGCAGTCAAAAACATCACCCTCCATCTAAAGACGCGGTTTCTTTAAGTTAGATACTCAAACATGGAAAACCTGTTCATTTTCTTCTTCTAAATTCAAATTGGGAAAGCGGCAAAAAAAGCGGACCCGCCCCGCCAGCCCTACCCGACAGGAAAGCACCACCGATGTGTATTAACGAAGTAGGAGCACGAACGATGCGCCCGCGCACGAGTCTCAGTCGCGCCGCGTATCCCGTCTGCACCGCCCGCGCGGGTCAATGACACACACAATTTGACAATAGTCACTCGGATGACGTTTCGATTGAGGTGATTTTTCGATTGTTTTCTTTTGTTTTTTTTTTTCGTGATCGACCGTGCGCCATGGAATAAGGAGGACGCCGTTCGGTGAATTTGAAATAAGTAATAAACAGTAGATTGTACTCGTATTTGGTTTGTTGTTTTAACTTTACTAATGTTGTTATTGTAGAAAAACTTACTAACTAACTAAAAACGGTTAATACTATATTTTTCATTAATAATATCTTTGTATAAAACAGGTGTTATTTTTTAAATTTAAGGCCAAACCAATTTGACCAAACCAAACTTAAATCCATTTCAGCTTAAATACAGTGCATTCATTGATCTCGTTTTGCTCTAGATATTAATCAAGTATTCAGTGATGATTATCAACCAAATACCGGAAAAAATCTTTATGGTGTACCTACCTTCAAATATAAACGTAACGTTAAAGACTATTGTTTTCTTGAAGTGGTAAACATGCTCGGTGCGGCCAACTCGTGTCTTTCAAACTTGCACATTCAAAAAATGCATTGGCCAACGTCATAATCCTATCAATTAGTTCCTGGGTGGTCAAGTCAAACTAACAACAAACGCTGCTAGACGTTATTGGCCCCTATTTCTTTACGCGTAAGGCCCATAACCACTTAAAAGCTTAAAGCTTTTGTTACAGATCGTTTTAACAGGAGCCATTGTATCTGGGATCATAACCAAGAGTATCTTTGTAATAGCTTGAACTGCGTATTAGAAATGAGAGTTAAAGTTAATAGAAAGATGAAACAAATGTAAACAAATCATCGCGTTATGATGTTTTTCTACGTTTGATTATTATTGACTACTGTTCGTTCCAGTACGAATAATAATATAAACTGTGCATTAAGAAACTGTACAAACCATAGATTTTGTCAGCCAGTAATGTTAAAATAAATCTTTTGGAAGTAAAAAATTACATATGGAGATCTCTTAAACTCATAATCCTCAAATTTCTGATATAAAAACGCATGCTGAGTGATACGACGTGCTTTTCAAAGTTAAGGATGTAATCGTAGAAACTTAACATACTATACAATATTTGTTATGGTCATATAATACTTTTAATGTTAACTCGCATGATTATAAACCAGAGAAAAAAAGATAGTACAAAAAATCGCGCGCGCTTGAAAAGCGCAGTAAAACTTTACGATACCTTTTTATGTCTGTGTCTGTACCTCAAATCTCGTAAACAGATATGTAAATGGCCGTATAGTTCATTAGATAATAATATACTGACATAACAAGATTACATTACAAACGATAAAGAACAAAAAGTTGTAAACTTTTTGTTGGCACTCAGCACACACCATTACTTAAATAGTGAAATCGTAAATTGTAGTTTTCTATAGTTGGTTTCTTTAACAGATGTTTGTTTGCTGCGATACAATTAGAAGCTTTTTATGTTTTATTTGATTGTATAAGTTTACTTTATACTGCTTAAAGGTGCATCTGGGTGTTACTTGTCTCGGAGAGAGTTTCATAGATTACATAGAAACAAATAAAGTCGCAACGACGAATTTGCTAGCCACGAACTTACACCATTTGGTTCAAGTACTTAATAGTACAAACATAATGTTAGGGTGAACTTATAATTGGCCCTTATAGGTGAACTGGTCTTGTGCGTAAGCCTAACTACGACACATATTTTCATCTGTGAGAGAAAGCTGATGATACTATTTGATTATGCATTGTCTGACGCATTCATTTATGCTTGATGCTGATATTATCATCTCAATACAATACGAATTTCTTTATGTTTTCTTTGATCAACCTACCAATGATCCATCATTATCCACATATCGCATGTCTGAGAAGATTCCATGAAACAATCAATTATTATCAGATGAAGCTTTCAAAAGCTATAACTTAGTTTTTACTTTTACTACTTTCCACCAAAGTAATGTCTTTTGTGTGTATAGGGTAGTTTAAATAACGCAGGTATTTCGATAAAAATAATATATGTACAGAATGCTTATTTAGTTGTTAAGACAAAATTTATACTAATATTATAAAGCTGAAGAGTTTGTTTGTTTGTTTGAACGCGCTTATCTCAGGAACTAGATTGGAATTGAAAAAATATTTTTGTGTTGGATAGACCCTTTATTGAGGATGGCTTTAGGCTATACACCGTGAGTAGTAAAGTAATAAAGCGGTTTGAACGTGCTTTCGAGTTTCGGTTGAACCTTTCGTAAAACCGGCATTTATTGATTTTAATAAAAAAGAACTGCACAAATCTATTGTACTACTCAGATAGAATCATTTTACTGCGGGAAAACAACCACACAAAATTTCACGGAGTATAAACAGTGCAAATAAGCAAAGACAAATGTGTTAAAAGCGGGGAAATAAATAATAAATCCAGGAATTAGAAACTTTAATAAGTAAATAAATTTTTCAGAAGCCAGCAACAAATGTTGCATTACAGATATAATATGCGCTATAAAAATAGTTACAGAAATTACTTTTACAAGTGAAAAACTGGTTACGACTATAAAAACCAAGTTTTAATAACAAATTGAGTACACTAGGTATTTATGTACCAATCGTTAGTAATTATCGGACTAACCAGCACACATAATATGTGGACCATACTGCTCGCTAGCATATTAACTTAGCTATAAAATTTTATTAGGCCAACTTCAACTGGATACTATATGATTAATGAAGATCTATAAAATCTAAATAAACGGCATTAGTTAAGTTACTTTTTAATAGCTTTGATAAAACTTTTATGTAAAATCATAATTAGCAAAACACTACTAACTTACATAATTGCTTGCTTGATTACTATAGATCTTTATTACACTGAAATAAGTCTTTATGGGTCTTCACGCGATATTAGGAGTAGCAAAATTACATAGCTACTTACTGCCCACTATGTGAAGACCCATAAAGACTTATTTCAGTGTAATGGAACGCGAAAGTTTAAAATCTTACAGATCTTTATTAATTTTGATATTATATCAAACCACTATGTTCCTGTTTCTTTATGGATGTAGGAACCAAATAAGTGTTTTAATTACCAATTTGTTATTTTGTTCTTTATATTTCTTTATTTCCTTTGTATGTACTATCTATGAAAGTAAGTGTACGTCCGTGTTTTGTGTTGGTTTCGTAATTAGTGTTTTTATTAAAGTCATTTCCTTCATTGTGAATCAAAGTTGCTTCAACTCACTTAAAGTCTGTATAAAAAGAGACTCGTGTTATATACCTATCTATACTAACATTATAAAGCTGAAGATTATGTTTGTTTGTTTGTTTGAAGGCGCTTATCTAAGGAACTACTTGTTCGAATCGAAAAAGTCTTGTGTTGGATAGACTATTTATCGAGAAAGGCTTTAGGCTTTATAACATAACGCTGCACATCACCAATTTTTATCGCAAACGCAAAGAAACAATAGAAATAGTGTAAAAAAACGGGGGAAAACGGGGACGAAGTCGCTGGCACAACTAGCTATTTTATAAAAAGCATATGTGTGTATCCTCGAATATGAAATGTATGTAACCTCGTCAAACCGGACACTCGTCTAGTTTCTAGGATGTATAGCATCCTACACGATAAGGATAGACAAGAGTAGGTTCGTTTGTAGCTTATTCTTGATCTTGAATCTCTCAGAGAGGAGTTTTTCTCTACATTTAAAACCACTAAAACTGAAAACCACGCTTTGCACTTCAATTAAAAAAAAATTATATGCATGCTTATTACTGAAACAGATAAATGAATTGGCAAGACTTCTTATCTTTTAACCCCCATCATAGGTAATTAAGGGACTTATATGAATGAATGACATCTATGATATGTGTGGCATCCCACCGATTTAAAAAATATATTGAAACTTTCACAACACTTAAGTAAGTGGCTCTCACCCCTAGATAGTCTATGAAGACTAAGTAGTTTTACAAAGACTATCTAGGGATGAGAGCCTACCGCTTCCCCACCGACCCGATCAAGCTGTAGAAGCCATCAGAGGCTAATAGCAAAGTGCTCCCGAAAAAAATGCCTTCAAAGCAAGCTATCGGCAACTATAATTTACAAATAAATTTCCAGTTTCTACTGAGGTCGTGGGACTCAATATCCTTATCGTTTCCAGTTTAAACCCTCAATTCAAGATGAGGACGCACGCGAAGGTCCTCCTGGTACTGATGGTGGTGTCCCTGGTGCCCGTGGTGCTGTCGAGGGTCCGGAGGCTGTCGAAACACCAGAGCAACCAGCTGTCCAAGGCCCGGTGTGATCTCGTCTGCTTCGAAGCGAATAAAGAGAGCAGGGGGGCGGTGAGTGTACATCTGATAAGTATTATTTATCCAATCAAAAACATAAATGTGAAATGAGAGCCATGTTCAATATTATGATAATTGCCTTCGTTGTTGACTTCAACGACAAAAGAAGTGAGATCTAAATGGGTGCCAAACCATTGAACTTGAATGGTCAACCCAGAAATTTATTTATAAGTAACACTATAACATACCTATCATATCTTCTTATAACATAAGATAATGTTTGGTGGTAGCCTATGAAGGTCTGTCTTGGCTAGTTTTCATATATGAATTATAGCCGTCGCCGCATCCGCATACCAAATTTTAACTCTCTAGGTCATTTGGAACTGGGTTAGAATTTTGATCTGTCAGTCAGTCAATGATAAAAATTAGGATTTTTGGACATTAATATCTAAATAACTGTTTGAGATAAGCTTATGAAATTTAGAACACATATTTATCTCGCAAATCACAATATATGAGCCAAATTTGATACGTTTATGTGAAATAGTTTTTGATTTATTAGGGGTTCAAAAGTGGTTCCAAATGGTTCGTGTAACACACGGTGCGGCTCGCCAGTTCTGTTTCTTGAACTTGGCTTGACACGCTACCGCGTGTCTAGATTCCTGCGTAATTTACACCATTCAAAGAACTTCGTGACGGAAACATAGCAGTACGGGACAGAGGGCGCGAACCTATTACCTCAGAAGGCCACTTAGCGATTAGTCCATTCGAAAAAAAACATAAATCAAAAAGGACTGGCTCGGTGGAACAGTGAT
Organism: Maruca vitrata; assembly: GCA_039566165.1. Taxonomy (NCBI): domain Eukaryota; kingdom Metazoa; phylum Arthropoda; class Insecta; order Lepidoptera; family Crambidae; genus Maruca; species Maruca vitrata. The sequence continues at coordinate 11,667,237 of CM076923.1, forward strand.
TGTTCACCAACTACGGTTCCAAGAGTCGTGGGTTCGATTCCCAACCGGGACAAATATGTATTTGTGTGACCGACCGTGCTTGCTCTGTGTCTGGGAGTGTTATTAAATATATTTAAGTATATTTGTGTATCTTCTGTTGATCGGATATATGTAACACAAGTGCTAAAGCTTCTTACCACGGAATCAGATCGATGTATGTGATATTGTAAATTATTATTCGTTATCAAGCTTTTTTTTCTAAAGGAAAACAATTTGAAAAATCACAAGCACGTAATTCTTAATAATAAAAAGTTCTTTGTTGGCTATAAACTCCTTCGCAAGTGTGAAATACTAATTGAACGCGTGAATCACCCCACATTGAATGGAATCGTTATTTTTAAACTGACGACGTTAATTTGAGCTAATTAAGCGAACGCAACGCTCCCTTTTTCTTAATAATGAACTCTGGCGGTAATTTGCAAAACAAAGCCCACTCTTTATACAAACACTATCAATTTAATAAACATGCGCGGACAATGGGTGTTAAGTTGGTGAAATGCGAAATACTACACATAATAAAACATGCATACCGCAGTTGAAAAAAAATATTTTTATAAGAGTACTCAATGAGTTGAGCGACTCTATCTTTTTTATTATTCGCTCTTGGCAAGGAAGAAATTTCCATACACGTCTGTATTCAAAAAGCGCGTCAAGTTGTCATAACTTTTCCTTAGGTATATCTGATTTTGCATGTTCTTCTCGAAAAGGGAGAGACGTAAACATAAATAAGAAACGTAAATTAGAAAGAGCCCAATTCCGCGTCTGTGTCCAGTTGACAATGTGATTTTTTCCAAACCCCCCTAGACGAAATTCAAGTTAAATTTTTTACTCTAACTCAGTCCTGACTAGTCGCTGCCCGCTGATAGGCCTTCTCAGTTTAACTGGGCTGGAAACGAACGGGTATCTCACCTCTCGCTTAACGTTTGGTCGAGTAGAACTCCCACTAAGCACTCTGAATATCATCTAACTTAGGTACCCACTAGTCTTCAGCACGCGACTGCGACCTCGTAAAGTCGCTTGCCTTTCCTTAGCCTATGCCCCTTCAACCCTGAACTACTGAATCGATTTAAACGAAATAAGGTACAGGTATTCTTAAAAATAGATCTACCAAATTTCATTTAGATCGGTGTATATTTTGTCGTGATTGCGTAACATTCAGACAGACAAAAGTCACTTTTGAGTATTATTTTGTTCTACTTTTTTTTTTCATTACTGACATGCGAAGATGGCTTGGAGTATCCGCGTCATCATCACTAGACTTGCGGGGTCTCACCCCTGGCTCTCACTCAAACGCATTTCGATCGAGTAGAACTCGCACAAATCACTCTGAACATTGCCTAACTTACCGATTTCCACAGTGCCGTTCCCAATGCCGCTCCCAAGAGCAGAAGCCAGGCACGTGCCCAGTCCAGGACACGCCCAAATGGGCCGCCGCTTGCGTCGAGGCGTGCAACGCTGACTCCCAGTGCGATGGGACCCAGCGCTGCTGCCGCCACGGGTGCGGCGCCACCTGCATGCAGCCGGTGGACCTGCAGGTGTTGCCAGGTGTGTACAATCACAATCATCATCAGCGCCATCATCTTGACAGCTCGTATCAAAGCACTGTGGGCCATGCCTTGATATTTCCCACCACTATCCAGACTGAATCACTCCACCTGATTGCGCCGTAAGGTCGACAATTCTTTTTTCCTAACTGACATACATTGATGGCTTGGGGTAGCCTTGTCATCATCACCGTACTTGCGGGGGAGCGAATGGCTCTCACCCCTAAAATAATATTCATCTATCAGCCCGGATCTAACCTTTGTTGGACATAAGCCTCTTCGTTACCATCATCATTGCTATATTTATCTGCAGGCTTTTGTATGTCTCCAATTCATCAGTATATTACATAAACAAGCTTACTCTGACTTACTACACTCGTCAATTGAATATGGCAGGCGCCCAAAATCTAGAACATCTTGGATTGGGATATAAACTGCCCATGAGATCCGTCAACAGAGTAAATGGTATTAAACATAGTAAATTACGAAGACAAGGGTCAATGACTTACAAAATTGTGCAACTAACGTCATAATCAAATCTTCATAGAAACAGCAAGTGGGTCACACGGTGTGATGAATACTTACATCGTATCGTATTTCATTATGCAGTCACGCTACGCACTAATTCATTAAGATTCTGCTAACAAGTTAATTAGCCGACTATGTACTTAATTGACGAGCTTAGAATAGTCTTAACACTTATGTTCAGTGACCTGGACTAAAATAGAATGAACGGAAATGGATACCATAGACTCGGATTTTAATTTAATATCTTAGAATCAATTAGTATTGTGTGATTTTGTTTTAGCAAATAAATAGTGATGTTTTTCATCTGGCCAAGATTGCGTGCCTTAGTAAAGCTAAGCTGCTGTCCTTCATCATTTTGGCATTCTGACCTTTATACCTTTTGATACATTAATTAGGTATCTTATCATCAAAATGTACATAACTACATCTTTACTTCAAGGAATCACTGTTACCATAAATGCTGATGAGCATTGCATCCAACTATCGCAGTTGGATGATCTCAATCGAGATCATCCAACTGCGTAGGATATATGGTGAACAAATGTACGAGTAACATAAATAAACACCTTCACAGAAAAATTCACACAAATTTGGCCCGATCCCGGACTTGAACCGGGGAACTCTAGGTCCTAATGCAGCACTCACTACCGATACACCAACGAGGCAGTCCAACTATTACTAATGTTATGACGTTTCCAGGTCTCCCAGCATTGCCAACGGTGAACCAAGTGAAGGAGAGACGAAGGTCAGTGACCGTCCAGTGGTCTGACGGAGTCGGAGACGCCGCCAGGGCAGTTCCTGGGAGGATCCTGTACCTTCTTGAGGAGCAGCACCATGTCGGACCGAAGTATGAAGAGGCGAGGCTTGGAGACTGGAATGTGCTGTTGAGGACCAACAAGTATGTATAATAGTGTTCTAAGTAAGATTTAAGATTTTTCGCGTTCCCTATATTACAAAATTGTTAATGGATCTACTTTACGCGACAATTGGGGTATTAAATACATAGCTACTCACTGACCGAATTTTCGACTGGGTTACGCTTATCATTTTTGCGAGCCCCCGGTATAAGAGTAAATGTATTAGAGCTATATATTTGCTACTTCTTTTATCGCGTGTAGACCCATTATAACCAGTTCTTCTAAGTGGTTTTAGTCATAATGGCTAAGAAACATCGTGACCTAGGCACTGACTCTTTCTCATTTAGTGTCGGCCCTTTCTTCTCCTTCAACTTAAAATACCCTAAACAAAAAGACACTGATCCAATGCATGTGCCCTTTCTTAGTATCCAACTCCCTAAATGTTGCTCTGCCTTGCTACCAACTTAATAAATCATACTGGTAGTTATGTAGTCTACAGAAAAACAAAAATATATACCAACAATTGTATCGAATGAAGCCATTGATTACGACCTGCAATTAAATAAATACGAAAAGCAGTTATCTACTACAATAATAATGGTTCTCTTGACAGAATTCATAGTACTGGTAGAAAATCGACGTGCTAATTAGTCCTTTTCATGCTTCGGGGCTGGACTAGGGTTTTCCCCTGTACTATGAATACGAGGAACTTTATTGACCCGAGGGGTCATTGCACCCGGAACCTTCAACCCCGCTATACAGTTGAAAGCCGCCGAGGTCGCTATTATAAAGACATAGCCTTTCGTTTTGCTTCGTGTTAAACTTTTTTCAAACTGTGTTGTTAGTAAAGAGTAATGGTACTTCAGGGTGGCCTTGGCCTTTCGAGTTAACGGGTCACTTGTTGTAATTTGAATATGTAACTCTGAGCTTCCAATTTTTTGCTGTTGACTTCAGGCTTCAGAATTTTTGATGTTCATGAGTTCTATTGTTTTTAAAGTATATCTATCATTTCAAAGCGAAGGTTTTTGGCAAACAAATAAATGACGTAAATCATACAAACCCTTATTATGAACCATAAAGATCGTTCTAAATAGTGTCTGTGTGTTCATACGACGTCATTTCATACGAGTACCTATCTATATTTAATACATAAATATACTTACTCATTTAAACAAACAAAAATTACCGACAATATGCTCTCTTAAATATACTTTTTCAATCTCTACATTTAAAACAAAACAATGGTAATTAGAAATTAGTATTCGCAGCTTACACTTCTTGGACGTTACATTCCCCGAGCGTACGTAGAACAAACACTGTCATTAGGTAACAAAGCTTGCACACATTTCGGAGCTATTGACTTTAGGTACTCTGAGAATACGACTCAGTTACTTTTGCTACGTATCTTTCTAACTTCATTTTGCTTTTTGTACTTACCTACGTTCTTAGGTACGTATTCTCGCTACGAGTATTTAGTTACTCGTAGTTAGCGATAGAGTTTGTACAGGGCATGATTATGTTTTTTAAATTGAAGACTCTGATTCTGCAAGGATCTCGGCATTCTTATTCTTAATCAGTATCATCATCTTTAATATAAAATTTTCAATTTAAACAATCTGCGACGAAATATTTATCGACGCCATTGAAATTGCCGCCCTAGGCATCTGGTTACGCCCTACTGAAAACGTTGACAAATTAGCTAGGTTACCTACTACCCTCGCTAAAATTGTTTTGTACCTGACTTCAGGCTAGGCTATTTATTATACTCGTACACATTGATTGCCCCGCGACCATTTCATTGCATTAATTCGCATCACTTTCCATTCCGTGACTTCCTTATACCAACTTATTACGAGCCAATCAAACCGTGACGAGTTTATATCGTTACTGTGACGTAAAAAATCCCGCGAAATAGTACGCTCCTATCCATCATTACGTACTATTGTTTGACATTTTTTTCCCTTTGTTTCGTACCACATTTCGCGGTTCATTGTTCAATGTTTTGTGTTGCGATTTCTTCCGTCTGCATGCAATGCAATTGTGTATGTAGCTATTAGATATTTTAGCGGTATAGGTACTTTTGTTTATGCGTGAAAAAACTTGTTACGGTTATACGATGCTTTGAATATACACGCAAGTTGGCACCGGACATTTTTACATTGTCTTTTTTGTCTGTGGGAGTTGTGTTCTTTTTTTATGAAGATAATTCAATAAATGCATTAATGCGTGTATTAAGAATCTACTTTAGTACAGTAAGTATAGTAATTTGTAACGTCCCACTGCAAAGCAAAGGCCTTCCCTTCGGTGAAACAGTTAGTGAACCTGGCTGGTGGTTCCAAGAGTCGTGGGTTCGATTCCCACTCGGGACAAATATTTCTGTGATAAACATCGGTATTTGTTCCGTATCTGGGTGTGATTATGTTTTTAAGTATTTATTTATAAATATCTATATAGCTACTATCAACTCAGCCCAAATAATCCGAGGCGATAGTATCCTTCCTCCCCTTTTCCTTCCCCTGTCATAATATATCCTTGCTACTCGTGGGAACGCAATGACCATGTTAAAACAATGCACAAGGCAGAATGGCGGCGACGTGGTCCACAACCCGTCACGTCACGTTTCCCACAGAGGTGAAAAGTGGATCGCTTGATGTGATCTCTGCCTACCCCTCTGGGAAAAAGGCGTGATTGTATGCATGCATCTATATATGTATATCAGTCTCTGACTTCAGTACAAGTTCTGCTTAGTTTGGGGTCAGTAGCGCTACCATGAGTTTAAAAGTAACAGACTCAATGTCGACTATGTAAATATGTCTATGAAAATCAGTACAGTGCCCCTAGCGGTTACGCTAAGAACTAAAATCGGTAGTATGAAATAAAATTGGTTAGTTTTTTAACGTACTTAAGTTTTCGATAGCTATGAGTTAGGTACCGCATGGTACAAGAAATTAAACTAGGTACTAGGTACCTATCATTTGCTAAGTATAATATCTTTATCTCCATTTCCAGAACAAAAACATCCCTTCGCAACCTACTGAAGCCAGGTCGCTGGTACCGTTTCCGAGTGGCTGCTGTGAGCGCGTCCGGTACCAGGGGGTTCTCCGAGCCTAGCCCCCCATTCACCCCCAGGAAGGGACCCCGGAACCCTCCCCCACCGAAAAAGTTGAGGGTGAAGCCTGTGAAGGCTGAGAATGGTAATTACAATTGGATGTTTTAAAAATTAAAAAAAATATGAGCTCTCTATATAGCCGTCTGCTTTACCTACCTCCAGTTTATAGCCTAACAGCACAGATAACATACAGCTACTGTTATCTATTATTTTACATGTGTTTTTCGACGAATTTAATATCTAAATTATTTTAAGCTATTGCATAGCTTTTATCGCGGGCTTTGAGCGCGGCGACCGAACCAAGAAATTCCGTAACGAAAAAAACCTCACAATCGTCTAACGTCGTTTCAGTTCGGTAGACTTCGGCACGGTGTTTGTGTGCGTGCGGTTAGACGTATTGTACGACTCTACGAAACTCGCACGAATCGAGACGAGCTGCTCCGAAATCGGACGATGCTATGCAATAGCTATACCGCGGCAGTCCCCGAGTGCCACACGTCTTTTTTTATATTAAGGTGTTCCTACTTACTGACAAATAGTGACAATGCTTGATCGATTTGCTCTGAAAGGATACCCTTAACCTGCTGTTTGGTCATTTAAAATCTCTATATATTTATACTTACTTACTAAATATGAAAGCATTAGAAAACAAAATTAGAAAAAAATTACGAAAATTATGTATTTGGTATCTAAAAGAGAATTTACATACAAAATAATTATTAATTAAGTATCTAATATTTGTTTACAGGAACTGTAACTGTGAAACTAGAATGGAAAGAGCCAAATTCCGACCTCCCCGTGCTACGGTACAAAGTATATTGGAGCCGAAGGGTTAAGGGCTTAAATGGGCCGCTAGATTCGGTCTTTGTCAAACATCAAAGCGTTCCCAAGGTAATTATGCTAGTCATTACATCGTTTAGGGCGCCTGTTTTCTAAAGGGCTTAGGACACGCTAGTTAATTTATAATAGTGGAAAAGTAGGTAACTTTAGTACCTACCTGTCTAGTTTTTTTTTATTTAATTAATCCCATCATAGAAAGGCAAAGGGATCTAGCCCGTACAGCCTGAAAAGAGGTAGAGCTAAAAAAGGCTGGAAAAGGATTTGATCCACTTGTATCTAAAAAAATATGGTTAATTTTTTGAAAACACGTCTTTGCTTTTAAAAAATACTGAAACGATACCTATTAGATACCTAGTTACTTCATCCCCGAATTAACGATTAACTAGGTTACAGCTTCAAAACTCGCATAATGAAATATTGTAGTGATTACATTCTGTTTATATTTCCAGGAACAAAACTACGTAGAAATAAGCGATCTACTACCCAACTCTATGTACTTCTTACAAGTTCAAACAGTGAGCCTCTTTGGACAAACAAAACTGCGGAGTACCAAGGCTTCCGTATTTTACAACACTACAAATGGACAAGAGAATCAAAGAATAGGTAAGCATTTCGACTGTGAGTTATGAGAAACAAGTCTGCTAAAATGTATTGTGTTAGGGGTGAGAGCCATCCGCTCCCCCGCAAGTCCGGTGATGACAAGGCTACTCCAAGCCATCATCGTAAGTAAGTTAGGAAAAAAAATGTATTGTGTATGACGTAAAGTCTTGCATGTATAAATTTATAATTTTTAACACAAAGTATTGTCTATTTTTTACGGATTAAAGTCGCGTGTATTGTTATTAACATATTATTCAGTGATTAAACTTTCTTATAAAGACGACTGTCATCTTTAGTCTTACCAGAGACCACGAGCGCTGTAAAGAGCTCGAAACGTCGGGTTTCTAAATAATATGTTAAGAAACAATACACGTGAGTTTCATTCGCAAAATTAGTTTTATTTCATATTTTAAACACAATATTAAATCCATTCACTCCATGGCAGTTACTGAATTTTGCCGCAACCCGTTTGAGTAGGTACCTACTTTACATAGCAGGGTTGTCCAAAATTAAATACCTGCGAATTCACTTGTGAGTACTTAATATCTTCAATCTTTTTACAGATGTGCCTCAAGAACTTAGACGTAGAAAAGATAAAGGAATAAAGGGTCTTAAATTACAAAAAATGGTATGGTACGACAACAAATTGAAAGCTAACATCACATGGGATCCACTACCCAGTAGGTCCACAGATCAAATAAGAAGGTAAATATGGGTATACATCGCATAATTTTGTAAATTTTAACGTAATTGAGTACCTACTTAGGTCAAAACGTAGCAGCAGCAAACCAATAGCAGATGATGTTTATGGTCACAAAATTCAATAATAATTAGAGTAAATAGGAGATAATTAGGTATGTACTAATTTAAACTGGTCCGATTATGCTGCTAGGTTTAATTACTTTCTGTAATACCTTATTTGTCTGATTTTATTTTTCAAATTTCAGATATTACATACACTGGCGAAGTATCAAGTGCAACCAAATTAAAAAGGAAACTCATGCAGTGACAGAAGTAAGTTAACATAATTTAAAAAGTTGGGAAGATCCTAAAATAAATTATCTGTAAATAGGTATTTTCTACATTGAAAAAAATATAAGGTTCTTAGACCTACACGATACGATTTATTATTAACCTTATAAATCTGATAACCTTGAAAGTGGGCGCTACGCTAAATCTAGGTCAGCAGGAGTTGGCTCTCTGCGCAAAGGTACCCGGCCAGCATGTGACATCCATGGACGATGCGCGCAAGTCCGCGCGAAGTTTTTAAAAATTGACGTGAGCCGCGTAATGAAGTTGGCTACGAGTAAAAAAAAAGCGCGAAACCCAGTGTTGCCCTCAAATAATAACGATTTCCACCAAAACATTATTCTTCATTACTGCAATATAAATGAATCTTTTTTTATTTTTCTTAATGAACTTTTGTGTTTACAGAACTCATCTTTTGAAATTATCGGCCTACACTACAACTGCAGTTACAAAATCAACGTTAATAGATCAAGAAAATCGAAAAATGACTCTGAACTTACTTTGAATGTGCCTGCATGTAATTATTTTAAACAGAAAATAAACGCTACTGTTATAAATTGTGATACTTGATAGAAGTGTCTCAAACTACTACAACAAAATTGAAAATGGAGAGAGATTAAATTTTTATGATTAAATTAGATATTTAAGTACTTTGATAGGAAGATGACTTTAGACTGTGAATATAGAAAATCAATAATACTGTTCATTAAAGGTAATTGTGCGATTTATAGACATACTTTAGTTCAATGAAATACATACTGTTTTAGTAACGGATTTCAGTATTGCCTTATTATTTTATAAGACGATAGATTATAATAATTTATTGTTTATAAATAGTGAATAAAGATCACATAAATAAGTAATGTTATTCTTTTATTTTGCCTAAAATATTATTTCAGAAATCCCCTACCCTTATTTGCCCAAACTATCCATAAATTAAATGTTAGATTTTATGAGATTAAACATTTTCAATGAGAATATTATTATCAGTGTTTTGAACTATAAACCACGCTATCGAAAAAAGCTTTCTGACATAAAAACAGCTCTATTCATATCTTTATTATAACAGCGTGTATCTTTTTTTATTATCCTTCACTTGTTGAACTCGAAACGGCGAAATCAAATAAATAATTTCAAAAGTAGTTCATCAGAATTTTATTTTGGAAACCATTAATTATAGTTGTACACATAATAGCGTCTATTATGTGTACAACTTTAATGGTAAAAAGGTAAATTATTATTGACGTGTAATTGCATAAACATGAGATTCCAATAATGAAGATCATTATCTATAAATAAAATAAATTATATGATTGCATTTTAGAACATAAATTCCATTTGAGTTACGGTAGTAGGTACTAAAAATATGTGAAGAATATATAATTATTTTAAATGTTTAGACGATTAACCTACATTTAAGACTAATATTTGCATACCCGTAAAAGGTAAAAATGTGATCTCTAAAACTATTTTAAGACCAATTTGTTTCTACATCGTTGCATATCGATACCTTAAATTTCAAATGGCGTAACCACCAATTTGGTCAAAATGACTTTTTAATGCAGTTTTATTCAGTTTTTTTTTCTCTATCGATCTGTATATTTAAAATTCTCAAATTCGCAAAAAAAAGGTTATTACGACCCAATGTTTTTTTTTATATATTTGAACAATTTTTATAAGGTAAACAGGTCGTAAAAGGCTTAGTCTACTTTACTTGGTGGTTACGCCCCTGAAAATTATTGTGACGTGAAAAAAATGTCAAAACAAAAGGGTGTAAGGGACATAATTTGCCGGCGTAAATCATAAGATTCGCTATTATTCAAAATTGCAATATAAAGAAAGGCGTTTACACCAAAATCGCTGAACACATGAGTGACATTATTATTGTTAGTATTGATGCGCGGGGGGATTAAGATTGCGGAGACATTGACAAAATCACAAGGTGAGTATTACCCATTACATCACTATGAAAACGTGTCATAAGGCGTAATTTTGTAAAAAGCGTAATACAGAGTGGAAATTTTACGTTTTCTATCATTATAAAATTATTTTAAAGCACAAAAGACAATTATTTCTGGGAGATACGACCTTCACCTCTTAAAAATCGTGTTTTTTTTACGAGGCGTTACCGCCTATTCGTAATATTTTCACAAGCGTAACCGACTTCTAGTTTGTTAAATATAAGATTTTGGTGCAAATAATTCTTACTCAAGCCTTTATCTCAAAGTTCTAAGAAATTTGATGTATAAAACATTTTCATTGCATTATAATTGACAATGTTATATTTAAAAAAACATTCTTTATCGTTTTTTTTGCTCTCCTGAAAAGTTGCCATTTGGTGGTTACGCCATTTGAGATTTAAGGTATCGATATAAATATTCTTTCTTTCTTACAATTCAAATCATAGAGTTATGTTCACATTAAAAGGTGACTTGTATGTGTTTAGACTTTCGCGTTCCATTACACTAAATATTTGTCTTTATGGGTCTACACGCGTTATTAGGAGTAGCAAATACATAGCTACTTACTGCCCAACGTTTCGACTGGGTTACACCAATCGTTGTGAATTTCTTGATCCTATCAATAAATTCAAGAATCGGGATCAAGAAATTCACAACCGCTGTGGCAGACGAAGACGGGCGGCACCAGTTCGCTCGCGACCACGATTGGTGTAACTGTAATTGGTGTAATCTCCTGACACCAAGAAGTACATTTACAAATATATTTATTCAAAAAAAGTAATAAACATCAAAATTTTTGTGTCTGATCGTTATAAACACGCTTACACAAAATCTACCACATGAAATAATATTCTATACGCTGGCAACACTATTTTCGCCTCGCAGTTAACTTCATGGCAGACATTTGCAACCCTCGTAATGTCAAAAGCAAATAAAATATTTTCCGATTTGAAAAATTAACTAAATTTATTAATTTTGCAATTTTTAAACACTGTTTTATGATAGTATTCACAATTCTGCACGGACTTTTACTATAACTATTATATTTTACTTTCCGAATCTTTAATATTGTTGAAATTTATCCTTTTTGAAATATCGTAATAGAATAATTCGCAATTTTTTATCTATAATGCACAAATTAGGGTTGGACCTGTTTTTTGGTGATCTATTATCAACCGCACTTCAAGACTTCCTGTGTAAATATCAAGTGGTGTTCATCTAAGTGTTAGTGGCTTTAAAAATACGAATTTTGTCCCTGGGCGTAACCTTTTTGCTCTCGGGTTGAAGGCTGTGCAAATGATGTTTGTTTTATTCTGAGGTATATTGGATTGTGTTCGTGATCATGGCTGACGACGAAGTGCTATTTGACGACGTCTACGAGCTATGCGAGACAATTGGCAAGTAAGTAGCAGTGGAGCCTTGTAGGGTGGAGAATAGGGCACACTCATGTGACTTCCATGCAAATTAGCGCGCGTATTTTGACGAAGGAATTCTCGAAAATATTACTTAACATTCGGTCGTAATAGTGGCTATATTTTTTACATAAAATGGTAAAAAACTCCCTAATTACAAATAATTGAGCAGTTGTAAATCAGTCCTAATCTTGTTATACTGTGCCAATAAGATTCTAATTAGATACTAAAAACTCTATCAGATCATCTGAAAGAATATACTTAAATCCATAAAATAATATTTTTCACTTTAACATATTCCCAGGATTATTTTTGTTAGAATATAAAATTTCAAAAGTCAATAAGTGCCTGTGATTGCAAAAGATCACAGGCAGACTTTCTGTTTTAAACATCTTCAAAAGTGAGTGTTTCATTGATTCCTGATAGATGTGACATTTATAAATAGAACACATAAAATTTTAAGAGAATATTAATTTCCTGTTTAAGTAACTTTCTTCAAATAGTGTAGTGGAAATTATAGGCAAGCTCAAAAAAATATCATACAAAAGATATTTTTTTTCAATTAAATACTGAACTGTTGCGTTTTTTCGGGCTACACTTACAATATTTTGATCATTAAATATAAATAAATATTTCACAACATGACATACATCGATCTGATCCCATGGTTAGTAGCTTAAGCACTTGTGTCACGGAAATCAGAAACGACAGTGGATACACAAATATACTTAAATATATTTAATAACACACCCAGACACGGAATAAACACCGATGTTCGTCACACAAATATTTGTCCTGAGTGGGAATGGAACCCACGACTCTTGGAACCGTAGGTAGTGAACTGGGTCACTAACCACTGTTCCACCGAGCCAGTCAATCATCATTAAAAATATTCTTTTATTATTGGAACAATAAAAACACAACATTAATTTAGATCTTTCAATTGAAAATACCATTTACCTTCAAACATAATCACATTCCTGATTTTTCAATTAACATAGACTGCAATGGCATAGGATATAATTATTGTACTTTGATACAGTCAAAAATTGCTTGATGGTATATTGGATTCCATGGTAGGTAATGGACTTGTTATCTTTTAATTAAACCCTGATGGTAAGGACACAGTTTTTAGGGTTCCAAGGGTAAAAACTGGACCCTATTACTAACATGCTGTCCAACCATACATATGTCCATTAGAAAACTGTAACTGTCCGGGATATTAACCATGTTGTTTTGTTTTAATGAGCTTCCAATATTTCGGCACTGTTGCAAGCGCCATAGGTGAACTTGCGTTCACCTGTAATCATGGCGCTTTTTCTAATGTGTGAAACCATGACAGTTTAAAATCATCCATATATCTGTCACCAGGCTGTATCTCAAGAACTGTAGTTAGGCAATTGAAATTTTCATAAATGATTCTGGTGCCACTTAATACCAACTGTTTAAAACAAATAAAAATAATATTTAGGAGTGCTCCCATACAAAACACATGGAACCTTTCATGTGTGAGTATGTCTTGCATTTGGCCCTTTTTTCATCTTACAACTTTGTCTAAATTTGCTTTGATATCTTGAATCCCATGGTAATGAACTTGCTATAATTTTAGACCCTGAAGGTGAAGTCAAATGGACATGATTTTGTTAGTATTTAATACATCTTAAGTCATCATGAAGACCTTAAATTTTTATTTTCCGTAGAATGTAAAGTAATTGATTATAATTGATTTTTAAAAATCACAATCATTACATCCTTACTTTGAAATGATCTTTAGTTCTGATTGCTCAGTAAATTATTTAAATAAAAGGTATATATTTTATACATGGGCTTATTTAGGATACTGTTCTTTGGAGCAAGATATGGTAAAACGAATGCCACATTGTATTGAACCATTGAGCCTAAGATTAAGACTTTTTTATTAGGAAAATTCATAAAAAAAAATTATAATTCGCTACCTCACTACCTGATGGTAAACGGTAGTAAGCGGCGGTGCGAACTACATATGAGGTTGAAAGGCACAATAGACCATATTGCAAAATATTTAAAATATGCTTGATAATCCACACAACAAAATGTTCGAAATACAATATTCATCCATATTCAATTTCACATGTTAATGTTTCTTATTTGCAGGGGACCATTCAGTTTGGTGCGCCGATGTGTGCACCGTCAAACTGGCCAGCAGTTTGCTGTTAAAATTGTTGATGTTGCCCGCTTCACTGCAAGCCCTGGATTGAGCACTGCAGGTATGAATGGATGCTGGTGACATAATACCTATTACTGTATAGGGGTGAGAGCCATCCGGTCCCCCGCAAGTCTGGTGATGATGACGAGGCTACTCCAAGTCATCATCGTAAGTCAGTTAGGGAAAAATAAAACCTTCTGTAATGTGGGTGCAGATGCAAAATAGATACTATTTTTATCATACTACAAAATGATTGGTGTGTATGGGATATGGTCGCTATGAAGTGTCTATTACTACTAACTATAATGAAATCAGGACAAATATATTGCAATAGTAATTAACTACTATTAAACTCGGTATTTAGTTTTAATAGGATTTATTGAATAAAACAGTAATACAGAACAGAGACGCGTTAGAGCAATTGCGCGGGAATAGCGAAGTGTCAATGTCATCGCGCTAGGGATGCGCACGATCAGTAGTCGAATAGGGATGTCCGATTTTCACGCTAACAGCTCGGCCATCCTGCAGTCCTTCGGCCCCCGAAGGAATCTCGATGCGTGCAGGCGACTCACACCCATCAGGCTTCTGTTCGTGCCGGACCGTGGTTCACCCCATCAGATCAGATCCTAGGATTAAATACTGATGACGGGATTAAACGCTATGAAACCCTCAGGGGTAAAAGCACATTCCGTCATCAATACAGATTAATAGTCCTGTAAACAAACATATCGCAATATTACAATCGATAATTAATAGATTAGACGGTATTGTACAGATGCTGTGTAGACTTGTCGAGCAAGCATCGAACCGTCTAATAGACTTCAAGAACGCCTAAAGGCGGCGACGATCTTATGATTGATAGGGCTCCGTGAGTAGCCATGTGTGATCGCTGTGTAGATCCCGAAGGCAAGCGATGTATTACTCATTAGTGATAGACTTAACAGTGATCATGCTCAATGAAGAGTTAGGTGTAATCGCTGTGTAGATCCCGAAGGCAAGCGATGTATGACTCATTAGTGATAGACTTAACAGTGATCATGCTCAATGAAGAGCTAGGTGTAATCGCTGTGTAGATCCCGAAGGCAAGCGATGTATTACTCATTAGTGATAGACTTAACAGTGATCATGCTCAATGAAGAGTTAGGTGTAATCGCTGTGTAGATCCCGAAGGCAAGCGATGTATTACTCATTAGTGATAGACTTAACAGTGATCATGCTAAATGAAGAGCTAGGTGAAATCGCTGTGTAGATTCCCGGAGGTAAGCGATGTTTGACTCTGTCATTAGTGGTAGACTGAACGAAGATCATGTTCAGAAAAGCTATGTGTAGTTGCTATACAGACCCTTTTTATCTTGATATTTTATTCGTCATGAGGCGTCTTGTATTCGAACACTGTGTGAACGCTGTGTGGCCCAGAAGGCAAGCGACAAGTATCCAACTCTGCGTGAAAGCTGGGTGGCATTCAATGTCCCGACGTTGTGAGCACGCGGTGCAGGCTCCGAAGGCCAGCATCAAGTGTCCAAACCCTATTTCGTAAGTGCTGTGGCCCTGGAGGCAAGCATCGTATGTCGTCATTGTGAGAACGCTGTGAAGGCCCCGAAGGCAAGCGCAAATATCCAGTCATTGTCAAAACGCTATGAAGGCCCCGAAAGCAAGCGCAAATCTCCAAACCCTTTTATGAGAGTGCTGTGTGGCCCCGGAGGCAAGCATCTGATAGCCAGACACTGTGAGAACGCTGTGAAGGCCCCGGAAGCAAGCGCAAATATCTATTCATTGTCAAACGCTGTGAAGGCCCCGAAAGCAAGCGCAAATGTCTATTCATTGTCAAACGCTGTGAAGGCCCCGAAAGCAAGCGCAAATGTCTATTCATTGTCAAACGCTGTGAAGGCCCCGAAAGCAAGCGCAAATGTCTATTCATTGTCAAACGCTGTGAAGGCCCCGAAAGCAAGCGCAAATGTCTATTCATTGTCAAACGCTGTGAAGGCCCCGAAAGCAAGCGCAAATGTCTATTCATTGTCAAACGCTGTGAAGGCCCCGAAAGCAAGCGCAAATGTCCAACTCAGTTAAAGTCCGGAATCAAGTATCAAATGTTCAGACACTGTGAGAACGCTCTGAAGGCCCCGAAAGCAAGCGCAAGCGCCCAAACTCATATAAGTCCGAAATCAATTATCAAATGTTCAGACACTGTGAGAACGCTGTGAAGGCCCCGAAAGCAAGCGCAAGTGCCCAAACTCATTTAAGTCCGCAATCAAGTATCAAATGTTCAGACACTGTGAGAACGCTGTGAAGGCCCCGAAAGCAAGCGCAAGTGCCCAAACTCATTTAAGTCCGCAATCAAGTATCAAATGTTCAGACACTGTGAGAACGCTGTGAAGGCCCCGAAAGCAAGCGCAAGTGCCCAAACTCATTTAAGTCCGCAATCAAGTATCAAATGTTCAGACACTGTGAGAACGCTGTGAAGGCCCCGAAAGCAAGCGCAAGTGTCCAGTCAATGTTATGTAGACGCTGTGTAGTCTTCGAAGATAAGCGTCGATTATTCAAGCACTGTAATGCAGTCGCTGTGAAGGCCCAGTTGGCAAGCGACAAGTGCCCGAACAGCAGAAGCATTGCCTAAACAGATAAAGACAATATTACTATCAGGCAGTGGGTAGCCTCTGATTCACGGCTCCATGATTAGCTGTCAGGCTATACAAACCACACAGGTTAACAATTTCTTCATTTCCACATTTGAAATATCATTTGCGATATTCTTGAAGGTATATTATGTTGGAACTTCTGCCAAACAGACAATTTTGTGTCAACCAAACCAAAGCTTAATTGGTCCCAGATTTATTTCAATAATTTATTCATGGATAGGTCGGATATCATGTTGCACCACGACTATGTACCCTTACAAAGGTATCAAAAATTTTAAAATCTAGGCTGCTCGAAATTCAAAATTATTTAAAGGGAACTTACCACTAGCTCGGCTTACCAAGGTTTTATTACCCAACTGTTTTCGACATATTATAATGATATGGTTCGGCCTTACTGAAGTTCAAACATACGCGCGCTGTAATGCGCTTATAATCGTGCGACTAAGGTGTCCAATCTGCCTGATCAGAATAGCACATGCTCCATCACATGATAATCGCCAATATAAATCTGCAGATGAATAAACATTTAAGTAATTTACTATCAAAACAGTCATTTACACTATTAGCATCAAATTTCCAGACTCATTTATTATTATATTTATTTATTTATCTTTGTGTGCCAAAGATAAAAATAATACTAACAGTCTGCCAACTTTACATCTTATAAAACCATTTTCCAATATGTCACTTAGCTTGTGTAAGCCATTGTAGTGCACCTTTAGCATTTACCACCCTTACCACATACTAAACATATGAGGTACATCTCTATGAGATGTACAATTTAGCCTTACCAAGGTGCCAATACAATTACTCATGTCCTTTGATTTATGAAGAAGGCAAATCTCCACATTTACCTGAATTAAAACATTTTACAAGAAATTCAGATCTCCAAAGATTAATTTGATAGTAGCTGAAATATTACTGAAATAACCAGATAATCATTGTGTGCCATATCAACTGGTTATGTGCAATGCTTCATTACCAAATGGTTTTAGTCATCTGGATCAAACCGTTATGAAAATTAAGTTCAGACTTCCCCAGGTTACTTTCATACTACCTGAAATGTTATTCAAATGACCCAAAACTATAGTCTGGCATATAATAGACATTATTATTAGTAATGATGTGCCATTACCAAGATATGGTTTCAGTTATCTGTAAACTATTGTACCTGATAACCACTGTATCCACTTTGTTAAGATTACTTTACAATATGAATCTGAAAAGTTACTCAAAATTAACCACTTTAGTGTGTTCCAAGTTTATCAAAGTCAAGTCAATCAAGTTTATCAACTCATGCCATCACAACATGATACACCACTTGGCAGTAATAAATTCAGGTCTGTTCAGTGGGGCTACCATGAGTTTACAACTTACGCGCTCGATATCGACTACGTAAATATGTCTATGAAAAACATGTACAGCGCCGGCTGGTGGTTACGCGAAGAACTACAATCGGCCATATGAAAAAAACAACTCGATAGGTTTTTAACGTACGTAAGTTTACGATAGCCAACTCATGGTAGGCCCTCAGATCATTAGCAGTACCTACACAAATACCTGCATTATATTGTCTTGCCTCAATGTACTCTTATCTTCACAGATAAATATCATAATACCTGAAAAGTACCCAATTTACCCATTTGAACCATGTCCATGATTCTTTATGAACACAGATGTTGAACTGTGGTCATGCTCCAACTAGGGCGTCCACAATTGTTTGATTTTTACACCATAATGTCATGGCAGTGACACCACCTGCAATCATGTGAAGTAGCTAATAGAATTATTCACATTAAGTGAACCCAATACATTGCCATTATATATTTGCCCATTCCAATTGTCCATGTTCATCTAATAAAAATCAAATAATAATTTTGAATAAACCATCTGTCTCTATTAGTCAACAGCACATAGGTATTGCCAATAAGGCAGATACACTTTTATTGTCACATTCAGTGGTCATATTCATTATTTTGTTCATTTATTATTCTTCCTCATTATTACTCATTCAAGAATATTATATTGCCAAACATCATAATTATTTATATCAATTGCAATCTGTAATGATAAGCACACATAGTAGTAAATTGTATTAGTAACTAAAGAGCTTGGCTTTCAGAACAAAGTTTCTGGTCTGGTACAATTCCATTTTATTATATTATTATTATTCATTTCCATCTCTATTCTCTATTATTCATTTCATCAATTCCATCAGCATTACGGTCACTTCTAGAACTGGAATAACTAATTATGATCAGTAGAAGCCAATGCTTTCAATATAAATCTGTAATTAATACAATGTGAAATTTTAATAATAAAAATATTAATAAATTAAATTATTCATAGAACCACTGTCCTTTCAATCTTCCATTTGCTTATACTGAAGCTGTAACTTACATATGCTGAAAACATTTCATAATAAAGTATGTAATTGCAAGATTTAAATGTCTCACCATCCAAGAATATAATATCTCAAATTCACCACATGACCCAGGTAAAGCACATAGTGTTAACATCCTAGCATATCATTATGTTCAGAACTTTTGACTTTGTAAAGTGATGATTATACACTTTCATTAGAAAGTTTGAGTAAACTAAATATCTAAAATCTTACCAGTTTGAGTACAGTTTCATATTTTCAAGATCTAAAGTCAACAAGTATAACATGAGGTAAACTCACCAATATCAAATGATATTCACTATATAATTTACAATTGCATGTGTAATTGACCAGTTAATGCTATTATTATAATTACCTTTAACACATAACCTTAGGAATGATTAAGTATGCTGAACTTAGAAGATAGTGGATCTTCTTATAGTTTTCATTCCTTTCATGTAGGAATTTGATGAGTTACCACTGGCATATTTAATTTTACTATATTATTTTAATAAATAAATAATGAGGAAATATCTCCACAACACTGATCAAACATAATCCAATAGCATCAGTGATACCTTTGATAATAATTAATGATAATTAAAATCTATGAAAATCTCACCTCGCAACGGAACCTGGTTTATCAGTTACCTCATATCTGTGATAGTTTATTTTACATAAATGAAAATATTCATATAAGCTTTTCAGTTCACTCACTGCAGATATTTATACATGTAAATTGTTCCATTTCATATTCATTCAGCTTTGCATTGTACTAGTCATTCATAGGTGTGGAAGCTGACTTATGTACTGCAGCGGAGCACATTGATCAGAGAAAGTTGTTATTTTGATTCAACTCCTTAGCCAGGCAAATTACCTATATAATTCTAAAACTCACACACAAATAAAATAGTTTTAGTACATGCACAAGCAAATATAAATTATTTTGGTTAAGAACCAGCACATCAGTCAAGTCAAACAACAGAACCTATTCAAATTTTAGGTAGGTATCATATCAAAACTCAAACAGGTTTGTGATATATCAGAGCACCTATTGGTCACTCTTTTAGTAGGATTGTAGTTCATTTACATTACAATATGCTCTAATTGTTATATGAAACAGGTTCAATGACCCCTTTACCAATCACATTCACTAAGAAAATTATTGAAAAAGATACAGCTCACCTTTTTAGTTCGATCATAAGCTATATGCTAAGCTTATGTATAAGTGTGTTTGGTCTTAATTGCCAAGACCTAAAAGCTAAAACAATTTACCAAAACCGATAGGTACTTCCTTCAGCATAGTGGGCGTGTGGGACGCTTTACAAGTTTACCAACTTGTTATTTATTGAAAACAGCTGTTCATGCGCATAGCACGTTCATTTCTTCATGTTTGCGTACTTTTAAGCTTAAAACCAAAACTTCGAGTTTCAACTAAAGTTCACCAAGCGGTCGACTTTTCGTATTCAATAAAACTTCACAAAACCAGATATATGACTTATTTTTCTTATTAGTCGATAGTTCTTTAATCTCACTTCTGAGATATTAAACTCGGTATTTAGTTTTAATAGGATTTATTGAATAAAACAGTAATACAGAACAGAGACGCGTTAGAGCAATTGCGCGGGAATAGCGAAGTGTCAATGTCATCGCGCTAGGGATGCGCACGATCAGTAGTCGAATAGGGATGTCCGATTTTCACGCTAACACTACTCACTATTTTAAAATGAATGAGACATATCTTTATACAAGTTATGTCTCATTCATTGTAAAAAATACATTTTATTATTATATTGATCCTTATTAAATTGTTATCTTTGTATTTTATTGTATTTATGGTTCTCTGACGGATAAACATAATTACTGTATTTTAAAGTTCCTAAAAATCAATTGAAAACAATATGGTGTGGTGTATCAACCATAGTCAGTCAGTATTGAGTGGTTTTAAAAAGAAATGATTGTAATACTGCCAACTGGAAGGTATATTTTTAACTTAATTGGACTATGTTAAACTTGTGTGTATTATTTGAAGTTCTTTGAAAAGATGCACTTTATTTAGATTTAGAAAATGGGTAACAATTGAAAAGTTGGAGCGGCAATTGTTTTTAATTGACTATTGTATACAGTTATGATAGTAATTAGTTTCGATTAACTTCTTGGTTTTCCTTTAAAGAAAATTGTAATTTACATTGTTACTTGAAGGTTATTCATTATACAGTCAATTCAATTTCATTATATATTTTACGATAAATACAAGTCCATTTAAATAAATCTGTTAGTCATATTATGGTGTTACAAAAATACTTCTACAATTAAATTTTAATATTTTATTCAGTGTTGGGTTTTATTCATGTATGAGTTTACTATATTAAATTGTTTAGTGTGTTAGAATATAATACATTGAACAATTATTGTATTGAAGTAATGAACATGAATTAGGTGTAAGTTGCGAATCCTCAAAAAAATATTTTTGTCGATTGAATTATCTAATTTATTTGAAACATGATTATTATCGCGATATTTAAAAATAACTAACATTTTATTTGTGGTAATTCAAAATTGGATATTGTAGCCATGCTACCTGTGTTTTTTAAGAAATTGTTGGGCGTCTCTTCAAAATGAAGTGTCTAGCGAAAAAATGGCTAGACTATAATCATGTGTAAAAAACTAAAAATATACAAGGGATTCACAACTGTTCATGTGTCCTAAGATGACTTTATGGGGAGCCCTTACAATTTATTGTACTTTAATTATTTACATAAATAGTTATTTATTTTAAAGATTTACAAAATTACTTCTCCTGACATTCAATGATTTCTGGTTCCAGACTTGAAGCGTGAGGCGACAATATGCCATATGCTGAAGCATCCCCACATTGTGGAGCTGTTGGAGACCTACAGCTCGGAGGGAATGCTGTACATGGTGTTTGAATAGTAAGTTACTTCATATCCTCTCTTAAAGTAGCACATACACCGTGAATATTAGTGGTTATTTTCCCCTAGCAGAACGATTTACATTTAGTAGTAAGTAGTAAGTACTATCGAATCATGCTAGTTATATCGTAAAAAAATTAAACATAACACAACAGTTTTCAATTTATCAAAAAAAAATATCATGCAACTCGAAAGCGTGAGAAGCGGTAGTTCTTTTACGAGATGTGACGTAATCAGGTACCGCTTGCCGCATGAAAGCGTGAGCGTGCTGTCGAGTTTCGTTTATCCCTTTCATAAAACCAGTATTTATTGATTTCATTTAAATAAACTGCGCTCATCAATTTTACAGTAGTAAAATTGTAAAATAATTCTATCTTAGAAAAGATAGAATTATTTTACTCTGGGAAAAGAACCACTAAAATTTCCCGTTGTATATTCACTCGTAAACGTACCAACACAGGTTATCAGTATTCTTTAGTACGTGTGTAGACGTGGGGGTAACACAAAAGGTCCCTATGGTTCGCAGTGAACTGTTCACATCGAGACGGTGTAAAAAACAATGCTATAAGATAAAATAAGATCCTTCATACCCCTAGACCTACTGGTAGTAACGTATCGTGCTCTAGTGGGGCCTTCAATCAAAATTAGTAGGGGCGCCAAAATAGGAGTAGGTAAAGAACCTACCACCTATATGTAGAACACACGTTAATAAACATATAGGGTACATATTACCCTAGGTAACATTCTGTACAAATGATAAGTATAAATTATGAAATGCACATTTTTGTGAACGGGAGACACGATAATCTACTTTAAACAATCGAAGTAGAGGGTAGAAGCTAGTGTAAATTTATGGGCGAGTAGATTTTTATTTTAGGTCTCCATTACAGAACCTTTTTCCATTAGAATGCCTGAATGAGTTCCGATCCTCGGAACCGCTTTTAATTGACTAACTTTATAACAATGGCATAAAGTTCAATTTCGTATGTCGTATATATTGAATGTATTGAAATGTTGAAGAATTGAGAATATATAAAGTGTGTTTAACATGAATGTATTTTCTTATTCTAGTATGGATGGCTCCGATCTCTGCTTCGAAGTGGTTCGTCGAGCTTCCGCCGGATTCGTTTATAGTGAAGCAGTTGCCTGGTATGTTTACAAAAAAATATTTAGCTCTTATACGAAACCCTTAATTTTTTTATGATTTTAAACTGTATTGTAATGATAAGATATAAGAATTAAATACTAATAGAAGCTGAAACGTAATGTTACTGGCCAGCATATTGATGTATAGCCCAAAGCAGAAGTTAATAAGCTGAAGATAATATGTACTGACTGAATTATCAGGAATTTTATTAGAAGGTTTAAAACTAAAATACACATCATATACATAAATTGTGTGGCAGATGGTATTATTTCTTGCAATATTTGAATATAAATGAAGGATTTCCTTTTATTATTACAAACAAAATAAATTTTCGTATTACCAATTATATCGTTCTGCGCCACCTAGCGGATTTTCTGCCTTGAATTACATTCGTGTGGTTTAACGGGCACGAGCTGTTTGGGAAGCGAAAGATTTCTTAGTGGTCTCGATAGATGGCGATGCAGTGGTGCTTTTAAAATCTCAGCTATTGAAACAATTTGTCTATTATGTTAAGTTCTCAGTCTAAAACATGTTTGAAAAGTTATTCCTTCGAGCGATTTTTTCTTGTGATTTTTTATTGATTTTTCGAAATGGCCTATTGCTTTTGTAAGTTTACCAATTTGCTGAATAAAAACAAGACGTTGCTTATGTCCGACGAATTCAAAGTAGGTACTGTCCGAATCTTTCACTATTCACCATTTGTTTCGTGGTCTTAAGTAGGGGTTTATACAAAATTTCAGTCAGATC
Source organism: Maruca vitrata (assembly GCA_039566165.1). Classification (NCBI taxonomy): domain Eukaryota; kingdom Metazoa; phylum Arthropoda; class Insecta; order Lepidoptera; family Crambidae; genus Maruca; species Maruca vitrata. The sequence goes on from CM076923.1 coordinate 11,691,187, forward strand.
GATATAGGTGTACAATGTACATAGAGTTCAAATGCCGCCTGATGTCACACGTACAGTTATGCATATACACTTGTATCATAGATAGCCCCCCCTCCCCGCAATTCAATGTGTCCTCCATTTCCTGTAAATTTTTTAAAATGTTATTTGATAGACTTATATGGGTGGATATTTGAAATTTGGTTAACTTCTGACCTAATTTTGAAAGTAGTGTTTTTAGTTAAATATTGGTAAAGTTTATACTCTATGCTGTGTGTATAACATCTACATTACTGCATCTAAAAGGGCCAGTCACTTTACCTGATATTTTAAGAGAATTTGATGATTTTGTAAAATCAGGGTTCTAGGGACTGATTATATGTGATAGGGACTGATGTAAAAAACGATTATTATATCAAATCACACTTTAATTGCAAATCAACTGTAACAAAAAATATCTTTTGAGTTAAAAAAATCTATGAACTACATTTGGATTTAAAAAAATCGCACCTTTTAAAATCTTATTCAAAAATTCCTAAACCTTATGTTGAGGAACACTATCTAGGTATCATTGGAAAGGTATCAAAAAGGATTATCAAAAAACAATTAAGTTTAATCTTTATTTTTAATTAAAATTATACAAAAAACATTAAAATTGTAGATATAATAAAAATTCTTAATTACGTCATAATTAACAATCGATAATTTACAAAAAGAAATGTACAAAAAGTGTCTTAAAATTTACTTAAAATCTAGTTTTACCCCCCCTTACCCTGATGACAGCTTCCACGGTTCCATACGGTCCCTCATCTTATCTTATCGCGGGGACCGTATAACCGGTTCACTTCGACCCTCAGGGATCCTTTGTGTTTCCCCTACCTCTATACACCTACTCCCTGAAGATCAAATGCATTAATGCAATAACGTCCTTGGGTCTGAGGTGCCTGTATTCTTCTGGTTTCGGATAAGCCGTTCCCAGAAGTCTGAGCCTGTGCCTGGCCAGTGAGTGACATTCACATAAGATATGTTTCATGTCTTCCATTGCTTCCTTGCAAGCTCTACAATCGCTGTTTGAGGACAGTCTCATTTTCATCAGTAATGAGTTAGTGACGTAGTGCCCTGTTAGCGCTCCCATGAGTAGACGACTTTGAAGTCTGCTTCCACCCATCATGGTTTTGTACCACGTTTTTGGATTGTCGCTGATAAAGCTCTTGGTTTATTCTTCCAATGCTTCCAACGCTCATTATCAACATGTTCCTTAAATGCCGTGTTGATGGTGCTTAAAGCTAGCCCAACAAATGGCTCTGGTCCAATATGATTTGCTTCTGAGCCTCTTCTCGCAAGTTCATCTGACCGGTCCCTCATAGAACTCACCAACTTCAGGAGCTTTTCTTGAGGGATAAGACCTCATTCTTCAATCACCGCGGTTTGGAGTTCCCGTAGAGTCGAAGGAGCCGGATCCTTATGTTTAAGATGGTGCCAGAGGTGCTCTATCGGATTCAAATCATTACTTCTCGCTGGCCATTGCATCACAGAAATTTGGGACCTCCGCATGAAGTTGCTCACGATGGCTGCAGTGTGAGTGCGAGCGTTGTCGTGCATTAATGTGAACCCCTCGCCAAAAGATTCGGCAAAAGGGACCACATGCACATCCAGGATCTCTGTGATATAGCGGCGAGCAGTCAGCGACCCTTGTCCGCGAGCACCCCCGGGAGACGCAGCCAAGGTCGGTTTTGCCGGCAGTCGACATACCGCCCCAGTACATGCAGTATCCGCCTCCATATTCCACCGTCTCCTGGATGCAGGCTTGGGCGAAACGTTCACCCTGCCTCCGGTATACTCTTCTTCATCCGTCGTTGCAGAAATGACATACGCGTGTCTCGCCTGAGAAGAGAACAGCTCCCCACTGCTCAATGGTCCAATAGACATGGTCGCGAGCAAACTGCAAGCGGGCTCGCCGGTGCGCTGCAGTAAATTTTGGACCTGTAGCAGCTCTGCGGGCTGCTATGTTCTTCTCCTTCAGTCTTCTTCTAACGGTGGAGACACTCACGGTGCGCCTGCGAACTGCCTGGAGCTCCTGTTGCAACTGAACAGCGTTTGAGAAGTCATATCTTTTACATATTTGCGCTGTCCTTTTTCTTTTTTCTTTGGGTATTGAGTCGTCCCTTTTCTTTGTAATCTGCCAGCAGTACAGGGTCATTTTTAATTTTTTTCCAATTGCTTTGATGCCGATTCAGACCTTTTTTTTGTAATTTATTTTTTAGTCATAGTTGTTTTCTTTCTGGGCGCCATATTCTACAATAAATACATTGCGATATTATATTAAAACCATGCATAACACCCTTAACCATCAGTCCCTAGATGTGGCATCAGTCCCTAGTCCGTATTAAAACTAGGGCCTGATGGTCTAGGGACTGACGAATGGAAACAAATTTGAATGAATCCCATTATTTAAAATCAACATCTAAACCAATAGGCGGTCAAAATAAGCAGGCAGGCCAAACCCATATTTACAGTAAGTAATGATATTAATTTGTTATTTACTATCTTTAAAACGACTTACCTAGGGCCTGAGAGGTTGACTGGCACAGCACGTCGTTGCACAACAAAGTCGGCGATCACACTAATACCAAAATAGCTGCTGCGGATTGGGCAAAGTTTGCAACTAGCTTTACACCAATGTTATTATATTGAGTGAGTTATGAATTAGCCTAATGCTTGGATACCGCGTATTTTTGAATTTCATAAATGACTAGGGACTGATACTTTTTATCGCCTACACTTTTTGAATCGAAATAATATGATATAACATAATGTTTTAAGAAATTAAATTGTAATGATAAAGTTAATAATGTAATAGTAAATGAATTTAAATGGAGTTTAATAAAATTATTCTTACAGAATTATAAATACACTGAAATGAATACCAAATTTGGGAGATCTTACATGGCTAGGGCCTGATATTTGGAGTAAGAAAGAGCAAATTTTGGGAATAAATAATTTTATGCAGTATCTCAAAATGAGTGAGCGTATTAAATGGACTTTCTAACATCGTTTAGTAGTTTTTAATATTGGATAAATTAATATTAAATATGTGAAAATTGACACTAACACCAAGTTAACCAAATTTCAAAAAATCACCCATATATCTTTTACCCATTAACATACAGGTATTTTATAATAAAAATAATTTTAACCCTAATGAGTTGTTACAAGACAAGGTTGAATTTAAGCCCTAGTTTTAGTTTATGTAAGGTGATTAAGGTCCAAAATCGTCTCTTTTTCTCTAAAGCTAGTAAACAGTTAAAGTGTTCTAGCTACATTGGTATTCGCGTATTCCAGCCACTACATGCGCCAGATCCTCGAAGCGCTCCGCTACTGCCACGAGAACGACATCGTGCACCGCGACGTGCGACCGCACTGCGTCCTCCTCGCCGGACGCGACAACTGCGCGCCGGTCAAGCTCGGCGGCTTCGGCGTCGCCGCGCAGCTGCCCGCGCCGCGCCCGCCCAACCCGACCCAGCCCAGTACGTACAGCGACCCGCCCACCGGTACAGCGACCTCCCCGACTGTCTACAGCGACCACTGCGCGCCGGTCAAGCTCGGCGGCTTCGGCGTCGCCGCGCAGCTGCCCGCGCCGCGCCCGCCCAACCCGACCCAGCCCAGTACGTACAGCGACCCGCCCACCGGTACAGCGACCTCCCCGACTGTCTACAGCGACCACTGCGCGCCGGTCAAGCTCGGCGGCTTCGGCGTCGCCGCGCAGCTGCCCGCGCCGCGCCCGCCCAACCCGACCCAGCCCAGTACGTACAGCGACCCGCCCACCGGTACAGCGACCTCCCCGACTGTCTACAGCGACCACTGCGCGCCGGTCAAGCTCGGCGGCTTCGGCGTCGCCGCGCAGCTGCCCGCGCCGCGCCCGCCCAACCCGACCCAGCCCAGTACGTACAGCGACCCGCCCGCCGGTACAGCGACCTCCCCGACTGTTTACAGTAGTGACCCCGTCGACCGGTATAGCGACCTCGTCGACTGTCTACAGTGACCCCACCGATCGGTATAGCGGCCTCGTCGACTGTCTACAGTGACCCTGCGGTGCGGTGGTTTAGTGGTGTCAACTCATCATAGTATGTACAGTTCTTACATGAAGTTTCCCCAGGCAGACTGTGTAAAGCGACCCCACTGACTGTAAACGGACCCCGGTGACTCGTTGTGACCGCAGCTGCAGCTTGCAAAATCGACTTGTCTGTGTCGCCGCGCTACCCCACTCTGATCAGGATTTAAGTATGTAGTTCTAAGTGACTCATGGCCTAGTGCTTATCTAAAGTGACCCCAGCTGCCGAGTACACCTAGTAAGTTCCCGATGTCTGAATAATAAATGTTGAGTTTTGTTGATGTGAAAAGTGTGTGTGTGTATCATTTGCAAAGTGTATGTGTGTGAGAGTGTCTGTGTGTGTAAGTGTTGTACGATACAAACTAAGGGCAACTGCTAAGTTAATGGACAATTTTAGGTATTATTAGTGCATATTAATCGCTTGTAAGCTCTGCGCTCTTACATAGATGGAAGACATTGGCATACCACATCCTCAAATGTTTATTTCACAACTACTTGACACTATAAAATAAAATTCCTACTTAATATAGGTATGCCTACTTGTATTTATATACCCGGTGTGCCAATGCCTAATTCAGGCCAATTTAGCGCAAAAGCGTTTAGGTATTGAGTATTTGCATTCGTCTTTCTAAGTTATTCAAATTAATTTTACTCATGATGACATTTTCACCAATCTTTATTACTTACTTACACAATAGAAACGATTCATTGTGTGAGAATAGAACAGAATAGAATATATATGTTTTTGTAGCACATAAATTTAAATCAAATATATAACTAATCTAAAAAAAATATAAAATCTTTAACTAAGTTATGTGCTAAAAGGGCTCCCACTCAGCAATGTGTCGCGTTTCCCTTAGGGGAGCCTTGACGCTGATTTTCAGTGGTCACCCTTTGGTAGAAAAAGAACTATAAACTAATAACATTATACTGTTTATATATGACGTTGATGATGATGATGATGACAGTAGATTGTATTGTACAGAGTTGGTGATGGACAATCGACCGCTCATGGGCCCACTGGGCCAAGCGTATCTGAAATCAGACGAATATGGTAAGAAGTTGACCTGACTTCGGACCAAATGTGACCTAACTGCATGGACATTATGTGCAATCAAGATTTCACGGTTGAGCTAAGCGAGAAGTAAACTTTGATTGAATATTGTAAAATGAATTCATAGGATGCGAAAAGATTATTAAAATTGAATAGAAACAACTAGATTTGTCGAGCAACGAAAGCTTTCAAGAAACTGGAAATCAGATAAAAGCGTTTGCGGGTGACACATGAACGAAATGTTTTATTGTCAGTGTCATAACTTTTTTCCGTTAGTTACCCTCTAATTCTCTGGTCAACTTTCTTTTTCCTATAATAATAAGAAATTCTTATGAAACATTGCAAAAGTAAAACACGCTGAATATAGTTTACCTTCCGTGATTAGTAAGAAAAATATTCAACCCTCATCCCATCAGAGGTGTTCCCTACACAAGTGTCTTTCGACTTTAAGGGAAGCCCCGTCAACTAAATTGTAAAGATTTACTTGAAATAAATATTTTTTTTATTTATTTATCTTTTCAATCCAGTTGAAAGCTCGCATTTCATCAACAAATATTCTTAATCATAACGCTTAGCTGGCCAGTGGAATTATATCATCAGCACATAACATTATTGTGTTGTATCACGTCACCAAGTCACAACACCTGTCGTACGCATCAGGCCCCAATACAGTGTAGCCTCCTTATTCACAAATATCATTTTGACGTTTCGATTCGGAAACTATGCTATGTCAATGTCACTGTCGATCTTTAAGGTAAATGAGACACAGAGCAAAGTTTCCGAAATCAAATCCGTTAATGAGACGTTGTGCATAAGGTTGCTGGTTTGATTTACCACCACCTTTATGACCAAATACATGCATAGCACTACTTACTACCACTATAACACTATCATGTATCTTGCTTTAGGTCATTCCATTTTATTGTCATTCAAAATTAGGGCCGATTTTTTTCACAGCCGGACACTATTTTTGAAAGGAACTCAACTGATTATAAAAACGGCTCTAAAGTTGTTTTTAGACTAGAACTGTATGTTGATCCTAACTCATTATTTTCATTCATATTTCTTTACCACAATGTTTGTGTCAAGACTAATATTTTTTGCAGCTATTTAGTACATTCCTTTTATTTAAACGTTGTTTCATAGTAGTTATGCTAATGGTATTTTTATTGCTATATTTAAAAAAGTTGTATTTTCTATGTTTAAGTGTTAGTGGGACAAAAGTCCCCACTAGATGGCGTTGTTTAATTAAAGAAAGTAATGGGTACTGTGCATTTAAGAGGGTCTTTTATTATCTTAAAAATTTTTTTTATTGAAATCAATATTGTAGGTATAGCTAAAAATAGTTATTTGTTTGAAATCATTGGAGTCCACTAGTTTATAGAATTAAGTCTTTCAATAAAATGCAACTCAAATTATAAACTTCCAGGAATTAATATAAATCTGCAATATGTACATAACACCTCACCATGATCACGATTTTTCATTACTTACATAATGTATTTTACAAAAAGAAGTAAAAAACACCGTATGTACCTATTTTAATCGATTCGCATCTACAAGCACACCACCCACACCAACTTAACCACTAATCGTTCACACGACCCTAATCTGTAAATGTGTTCAACAGCCCAACTATACCTTTATCCATTCTTCCAGGTCGTATCGGGACGCCTCATTACATGGCGCCGGAGGTGGTATCGAGCCAGTTGTACGGGAAGCCTGTGGACGTGTGGGCAGCTGGGATACTGCTTCATGTGCTATTGGTTGGGTACCTGCCGTTCTCTGGGACTAGGGAGCGGCTGTTTGAAGCTATTTGTCGCGGGCGATTGAGGGTGGGTATCTACAAAACTTGTGTAGTTTGCCATTCTTTGACTTTGTGCAGTCAGCGAAAAGTATTATTTTGTTAAGTAAGATATTCATATCTATAGAACGCGAAAATCTAAAGTAATATCACATGATAGTTTTAATATATTTACTACTTTAAATGAAATCCTGGTTTAGGTTTCAAGACCAAAACCATCAAGATAATAAGAACACATAACATGTAAGATTTTAGACTTTCGCGTTCCATTACACTAAATATTTGTCTTTATGGGTCTACACGCGTTATTAGGAGTAGCAAATTACATAGCTACTTACTGCCCGACGTTTCGACTCGGTGACAGCAATCATGGTCGCGAGCGAACTGGCGCCGCCCGTCTTCGTCTGCCACAACGGTTGTGAATTTCTAGATCCACCCCCGAACTAACACTAATGTCATTTGTACAGCCACCCACATTTGTCCGACACACAACACTCACTGCATCCGGGTTTATTTTAGACGTAACATTCCGCGGTATGCACTTATTAATCACTGGATTCCATGCCGACGATAATTTAAATCCATCTTCCCTATTAAAATTCCTGTGCTTCTTTATTTCAATAGCTTCTCGCACTATTCTTGTATGATAGTGACGATCTGTGGAGAGGACCTTCGGGTCATTAAGCTCCATCCAGTGATTAGTACCCATGTCTAATAGGTGCTCAGCCACCGCGGACTTGTTCGTTTGTCGATTTTTAACAGCTGCAATATTAGTACAGGATCCGTGGCCTATTTTTTCTCTTGATTACTATCAAGCTAATTTTCCGTGAGTAGCTTCATTTTGATAAGACGCCCAACATTTCCTGTGCGAAAATTTTTGATTGTGGTAGCTAACAGAGGTAGCAATAATAAAATAATATGTCGATTTCATGATTCTCAAATATTAATTACTAACTGGATTATTTTTCATTAAATCTTAAGATAATTGTCTAAATTATTTGAAAAAATATTTGTCCTACAAAATCTATGGTTTCATCAGAGAGTCCTTCCCCTCCAACATGTATTGATAACGAGATCACCAAAAATGATTACTAACCAGCTGATTTTTTTTTTTACTTAGTTAATATTTATATAATGTAACGGTCATATTGTCCTACAAATTCCGTGGTACGTTGTCCCGGTCCTACGGTAAGGACCGGGATCACATACCACGGAATTTGACTAGATTTTGTAGGACAAATATTTTTTCAAATAATTTAGATAATTATCATAAGATTTAATAAAAACAATTCAGTTAGTAATAAATATTGAAGAATCATCAAATCGACATATTTTATCATTGCTACCTCTGTTAGCTACCACAATCAAAAATTTTCGCACAGGAAATTGTTGGGCGTCTTATCAAAATGAAGCTACTCACGGAAAATTAGCTTGATAGTAATCAAGAGAAAAAATAGGCCACGGATCCTGTACTATATGTTCTTTCACCTTCACGGCTATAGCCCGTTTGGTTTGTCCAATATAAGAACTACCACAACTGCAATCGATTTTATATAAACCCGGGGATTGGAAGGGAATTACGTCTTTCGGTGTCCGCCACATTTTAGGCATTTTATATAATGGAGTATATACAGTCTTAATGGAGTATTGTTTTAGAACTGTTCCAATCTTATCCGTTATACCTCTTATGTAAGGCAAAAATGCTAATTGCCGATTAACCCCCGGGTTCCCCTCCTTTGTATTTCGCCTTCTAGTCCACCCCGGCGTCCCATATCCGTTGCGTTTCAGTACCTCCTGAACATGCACGAGCTCTGCCTGTATATGCTCAGGGTCACACAGTTCATACGCTCTATTCATTAATGACGACACAACAGATTGAAGATGTCTGGGGTGGTGGTGTGAAGAGGCATGTAAATACCTGTCAGTGTGTGTGGGTTTCCTGTATACAGAGTGAGCCAGGGTCCCATCCTGTTTCGCACAAATTTTAGTATCTAAGAAGGCCAAGGATCTATCCTTCTCCAGTTCAAATGTAAATTTATTTTGTAGTAGCTATGTAATTTGCTACTCCTAATAACGCGTGTAGACCCATAAAGACAAATATTTAACACATAACATAATACAACATACCTATAAAGTTTCCTGTAATAGGTTAGTAGACAAGTGTGCTATGGACTTGAAATAATTTAATATTTCATCTCAATATATGTAATAACATTTTGTATCAACAGTTTGATGCTCCTCTCTGGGACGACATTAGCGACTCCGCCAAGGATCTGGTCCAGCGCATGCTCACCGTGGACCACGTTCAGAGAATCTCCATTCAGGATGTTCTTAACCATCGATGGATCAGGGTAAGACTTAATAATGTTATTGTCAAGTGAAAGTTGTAATTTACGTTTGAAAAATAGTGTTCTGAGTCGAGGGCCTTGACGAACCTACCCTATTTATTAAGTTCGTAGTAGGGCAATAAGGCCTCAATCTTTATAAATAAACTAGCTGTGCCAGCGACTTCGTGGAAAAGAGACCTTAGCCAGCATTTTTTAATATTCCCGCGCCTACAAAATGCCTAGCAAGTGCTGAATGTCGCGTGGTCAGCCTGCTCGCCTAGTCAGTTCCTCCCATTTTTTACACATGTTCCACTGTTTCCTCGCTCCTATTGTTTGCAGTGTGATTTTATCTAGCTTAAAGCCTTCCTCGATTAATGTTCTATTCAAGACAAAAATATTTTTTAAATTCGTACCAGTAGTTTCTAAGGTTAGCACGATTAACTATTTAATACACGGCCATAATTATTTAATACACAGGACCGCGACAAGCAGAACCGCATCCACCTCGCCGGCACCGTGGAGGAGCTGAAGAAGTTCAACAGCCGCCGCCGCCTCCGCGCCGCCACGCTCGCCGCCGCCGCCGCCGACGACGACGAGGAGGACGAGGGGCCGGCGCGCCGCCAGCAGCTGCTGGAGGACGCCTGCTCCACCGGTGAGGGGATATTAGACTCTATCTACTGGTGATAAGTGTCAGAACCGCATCCACCTCGCTCGCCGCCGCCGCCGCCGCCGACGACGACGAGGAGGACGAGGGCCCGGCGCGCCGCCAGCAGCTGCTGGAGGACGCCTGCTCCACCGGTGAGGGGATATTAGACTCTATCTACTAGTGATAAATGTCAGAACCGCATCCACCTCGCTCGCCGCCGCCGCCGCCGCCGACGACGACGAGGAGGACGAGGGCTCGGCGCGCCGCCAGCAGCTGCTGGAGGACGCCTGCTCCACCGGTGAGGGGATATTAGACTCTATCTACTAGTGATAAATGTCAGAACCGCATCCACCTCGCTCGCCGCCGCCGCCGCCGCCGACGACGACGAGGAGGACGAGGGCCCGGCGCGCCGCCAGCAGCTGCTGGAGGACGCCTGCTCCACCGGTGAGGGGATATTAGACTCTATCTACTAGTGATAAATGTCAGAACCGCATCCACCTCGCTCGCCGCCGCCGCCGCCGCCGACGACGACGAGGAGGACGAGGGCCCGGCGCGCCGCCAGCAGCTGCTGGAGGACGCCTGCTCCACCGGTGAGGGGACATTAGACTCTATCTACCAGTGATAAGTGTCATAACCGCATCCACCTCGCTCGCCGCCGCCGCCGCCGCCGCCGACGACGACGAGGACGAGGGCCCGGCGCGCCGCCAGCAGCTGCTGGAGGACGCCTGCTCCACCGGTGAGGGGATATTAGACTCTATCTACTAGTGATAAATGTCAGAACCGCATCCACCTCGCTCGCCGCCGCCGCCGCCGCCGACGACGACGAGGAGGACGAGGGCCCGGCGCGCCGCCAGCAGCTGCTGGAGGACGCCTGCTCTACCGGTGAGGGGATATTAGACTCTATCTACTAGTGATAAGTGTCAGAACCGCATCCACCTCGCTCGCCGCCGCCGCCGCCGCCGCCGACGACGACGAGGAGGACGAGGGCCCGGCGCGCCGCCAGCAGCTGCTGGAGGACGCCTGCTCCACCGGTGAGGGGACATTAGAGTCTATCTACTGGTGATAAGTGTCAGAACCGCATCCACCTCGCTCGCCGCCGCCGCCGCCGACGACGACGACGACGAGGAGGACGAGGGGCCGGCGCGCCGCCAGCAGCTGCTGGAGGACGCGTGCTCCACCGGTGAGGGGATATTAGACTATCTACTGGTGATAAGAGTTAGAACCGCATCCACCTCGCTCGCCGCCGCCGCCGCCGCCGCGGACTACGATAATGACAGATGATCATGAAAAAAATGGCCTAGATTAGCATGCGACTTGGCATGACTTGGCTTGGCGTGCGAGAGATTTAATTCAGAAGTGTTTGGCTTCTCAGCAGGTTCGCGAGAGTGGTTTTCATTTATTTTCAACTTTTTTTTTCAAAATGCTTACAAGATGACATCACTCCTGATGGTAAGCGGTGGTGAGATCCACATGAGGTCGACAGGCACAATACCATATTGAGCCTGTCACACTCACCTTGAAGGCCTGCTTAAATGTCGTTTCACGCCCCGCCTGAAGAGCCCGGGATCACAGGAGGAGGCAAAACATGAGTTGGAAGGGCATTCCATGCCTTAATTCCGTGGCAGAAAAGAGGAACTAACTCTCTTGGTCCGACCCACCAGCGCCTGTATTGTATGTGGATGACAGCGCTGTCCATCACGTGTCGTTCGGGTGTGGAAAGGGGAGGAAGGGACTAGCTGAAAAAGAATATTCTTCAAATAAAAAATAAGATATAAATAATCTTTTATAAATAAACATCTTTTGTCCCCAGCTGTGAACCTGGTGGTGGAGTCGTTGGACGACGTGTCGGTCCTGCAAGACGGTCCCATGTTCATGGACCCGGACTTGTTCCACAGCGTGCTCGATGACATGCCTCTGAGAGCCCTTTTAGAGGTGAGTCTCGAGATTCACTTATGGATAGATTACTAAATAACAACTATAGTGATGCAGGCAGGCTTTACAAGATGACGTAGTTAAAGTTCATGGCGGTACTGTAATTTTTGGTTGTGCTGGAAATGTTTCTAAACGTTTTCATGTTTTATGTAGTTAAGAATGGGTCGGGGCAAATATGTGTAGGGCTCACACTGGAGTTTCTTTTGCTTTGTTTTAGATCGTCGATACAAAAGTATGATGACGCTATTTAGTGTTGTTTACTATGTATTCAAGTCTCAATAACTGGAGATTTTTTGATTTTTTACACGCCATTCTATATAATAAGCTATGTCTTGCTTTGATCGACACATACGTTAATCTAATATGGTTTTGAGTGTTACTAACTTTGATGTATTCAAGATTCGAATTAGCAAGTGGCTCTCTCTAACAACCTTTATCCGGGCCAGGTGTTCGACCGCATCGCCTGCACGGTGGTAGTGAGCAGCGGGCGCGCGCCCAGCGCGGACGGACGCGCGCGCTGCCGCCAGGCGCTCGACGCCGCCGCCCGGCCCCGCCACACCGGCGCCGCGCCCGCCGCCGCCTCGCCCGCCGCCGCGCACGCCGTGCACGAGCTGCGCCGCGTGCTCGCCGCGCCCCACACCAAGGTACCGCGCACTACACACTGACACGTGCAGCTACCTACCAGCGACTAGGATCACACCGGCGCCGCGCCCGCCGCCGCCTCGCCCGCCGCCGCGCACGCCGTGCACGAGCTGCGCCGCGTGCTCGCCGCGCCCCACACCAAGGTACCGCGCACTACACACACTGACACGTGCAGCTACCTACCAGCGACTAGGATCACACCGGCGCCGCGCCCGCCGCCGCCTCGCCCGCCGCCCCGCACGCCGCGCTCGTGCTGCGCCGCGTGCGCGCCGCGCCCCACGCCAAGGTACCCCGCACTACACACTGACACGTGCAGCTACCTACCAGCGACTAGGATCACACCGGCGCCGCGCCCGCCGCCGCCTCGCCCGCCGCCGCGCACGCCGTGCACGAGCTGCGCCGCGTGCTCGCCGCGCCCCACACCAAGGTACCGCGCACTACACACACTGACACGTGCAGCTACCTACTAGCGACTAGGATCACACCGGCGCCGCGCCCGCCGCCGCCTCGCCCGCCGCCGCGCACGCCGTGCACGAGCTGCGCCGCGTGCTCGCCGCGCCCCACACCAAGGTACCGCGCACTACACACACTGACACGTGCAGCTACCTACCAGCGACTAGGATCACACCGGCGCCGCGCCCGCCGCCGCCTCGCCCGCCGCCGCGCACGCCGTGCACGAGCTGCGCCGCGTGCTCGCCGCGCCCCACACCAAGCGTACCGCGCACTACACACACTGACACGTGCAGCTACCTACCAGGCGACTAGGATCACACCGGCGCCGCGCCCGCCGCCGCCTCGCCCGCCGCCGCGCACGCCGTGCACGAGCTGCGCCGCGTGCTCGCCGCGCCCCACACCAAGGTACCGCGCACTACACACACTGACACGTGCAGCTACCTACTAGCGACTAGGATCACACCGGCGCCGCGCCCGCCGCCGCCTCGCCCGCCGCCGCGCACGCCGTGCACGAGCTGCGCCGCGTGCTCGCCGCGCCCCACACCAAGGTACCGCGCACTACACACACTGACACGTGCAGCTACCTACTAGCGACTAGGATCACACCGGCGCCGCGCCCGCCGCCGCCTCGCCCGCCGCCGCGCACGCCGTGCACGAGCTGCGCCGCGTGCTCGCCGCGCCCACACCAAGGTACCGCGCACTACACACACTGACACGTGCAGCTACCTACCAGCGACTAGGATCACACCGGCGCCGCGCCCGCCGCCGCCTCGCCCGCCACCGCGCACGCCGTGCACGAGCTGCGCCGCGTGCTCGCCGCGCCCCACACCAAGGTACCGCGCACTACACACTGACACGTGCAGCTACCTACTAGCGACTAGGATCACACCGGCGCCGCGCCCGCCGCCGCCTCGCCCGCCGCCGCGCACGCCGTGCACGAGCTGCGCCGCGTGCTCGCCGCGCCCCACACCAAGGTACCGCGCACTACACACACTGACACGTGCAGCTACCTACTAGCGACTAGGATCACACCGGCGCCGCGCCCGCCGCCGCCTCGCCCGCCGCCGCGCACGCCGTGCACGAGCTGCGCCGCGTGCTCGCCGCGCCCCACACCAAGGTACCGCGCACTACACACACTGACACGTGCAGCTACCTACTAGCGACTAGGATCACACCGGCGCCGCGCCCGCCGCCGCCTCGCCCGCCACCGCGCACGCCGTGCACGAGCTGCGCCGCGTGCTCGCCGCGCCCCACACCAAGGTACCGCGCACTACACACTGACACGTGCAGCTACCTACTAGCGACTAGGATCACACCGGCGCCGCGCCCGCCGCCGCCTCGCCCGCCGCCGCGCACGCCGTGCACGAGCTGCGCCGCGTGCTCGCCGCGCCCCACACCAAGGTACCGCGCACTACACACACTGACACGTGCAGCTACCTACTAGCGACTAGGATCACACCGGCGCCGCGCCCGCCGCCGCCTCGCCCGCCGCCGCGCACGCCGTGCACGAGCTGCGCCGCGTGCTCGCCGCGCCCCACACCAAGGTACCGCGCACTACACACACTGACACGTGCAGCTACCTACCAGCGACTAGGATCACACCGGCGCCGCGCCCGCCGCCGCCTCGCCCGCCGCCGCGCACGCCGTGCACGAGCTGCGCCGCGTGCTCGCCGCGCCCCACACCAAGGTACCGCGCACTACACACTGACACGTGCAGCTACCTACTAGCGACTAGGATCACACCGGCGCCGCGCCCGCCGCCGCCTCGCCCGCCGCCGCGCACGCCGTGCACGAGCTGCGCCGCGTGCTCGCCGCGCCCCACACCAAGGTACCGCGCACTACACACACTGACACGTGCAGCTACCTACTAGCGACTAGGATCACACCGGCGCCGCGCCCGCCGCCGCCTCGCCCGCCACCGCGCACGCCGTGCACGAGCTGCGCCGCGTGCTCGCCGCGCCCCACACCAAGGTACCGCGCACTACACACACTGACACGTGCAGCTACCTACTAGCGACTAGGATCACACCGGCGCCGCGCCCGCCGCCGCCTCGCCCGCCGCCGCGCACGCCGTGCACGAGCTGCGCCGCGTGCTCGCCGCGCCCCACACCAAGGTACCGCGCACTACACACTGACACGTGCAGCTACCTACCAGCGACTAGGATCACACCGGCGCCGCGCCCGCCGCCGCCTCGCCCGCCGCCGCGCACGCCGTGCACGAGCTGCGCCGCGTGCTCGCCGCGCCCCACACCAAGGTACCGCGCACTACACACACTGACACGTGCAGCTACCTACTAGCGACTAGGACCCCACCGGCGCCGCGCCCGCCGCCGCCTCGCCCGCCGCCGCGCACGCCGTGCACGAGCTGCGCCGCGTGCTCGCCGCGCCCCACACCAAGGTACCGCGCACTACACACACTGACACGTGCAGCTACCTACTAGCGACTAGGATCACACCGGCGCCGCGCCCGCCGCCGCCTCGCCCGCCGCCGCGCACGCCGTGCACGAGCTGCGCCGCGTGCTCGCCGCGCCCCACACCAAGGTACCGCGCACTACACACACTGACACGTGCAGCTACCTACTAGCGACTAGGATCACACCGGCGCCGCGCCCGCCGCCGCCTCGCCCGCCGCCGCGCACGCCGTGCACGAGCTGCGCCGCGTGCTCGCCGCGCCCCACACCAAGGTACCGCGCACTACACACTGACACGTGCAGCTACCTACTAGCGACTAGGATCACACCGGCGCCGCGCCCGCCGCCGCCTCGCCCGCCGCCGCGCACGCCGTGCACGAGCTGCGCCGCGTGCTCGCCGCGCCCCACACCAAGGTACCGTGCACTGTACACACACTGACACACGTGTAGCAAAAATGTAGCCACCTACTGTCAATGTGTCTTGCTAACAATAATTTATCAATTGAGAGAAATAATTTATTTTAATCTCATAGTTTTTCGATGAACAGTGAACACGTAGCTTTGTGATGTAAATTTATCGTAACCAAAATAGCCCCCACCAGATTTAACACATTAGATCTTTTAGCAGTGATGATATGTTACTATTTTTCCTGCAATTCAAACTATACACACCGAAAATAGCAACTTTTTACTGCAGTACAAACTACAAGCTGTTGAAAAATTTAACCGCGTAGCTAAAATGTGTCACAGCATTCGCACAGCGAAGCATTGGATTCCCAGCTTTACTGTCCACGCGTTTTAAGTTACGGATATTGCGAAACTTCACCTGAGTGCGCGGCCATTTGTAGTTTTTCCAAGTTCAGTTTCAGCTCGATACATAACAAAGAAAGGGTTGGGAGCTTTGAATGTGTTCAGATGTTTTCGCCATAAATTTGCTTTTTGATGTTTCTCGTAGTTGTTTTGCTGAGTTAAGGTACGTCTTTTAATGTTTTGAATGTGATACTTAGGAGTAAGGTTTTAAGCTGTGACGAGAATTTGTATTTTCGAAGTTTGTTACTATAGTCGTTTCTATTTACTAGTAAAGTTTATACATACAAGCAAACGCCTTTGATCCTCGGAGTCCATGGAAAATTAATTGTTGTATAAATAAACTCTACTTCTATTTCAAGACCTGTAATAAAAGCCGATCCAGACATGATTTTATCAAAATACTATTGACCGCCCTTGCTTCGCTTCGGGTATAAGTATTATACATAAAAACCTTCATCTTAAATCCTTCTATCTATTAAAAACCGCATCAATATCTATTAAAAAATCTGTTGTGCAGTTTTGAAGATTGAAGCATACATAGAGACAGACAGACGCGGGAAGTGACTTTGGGTTATCCTAGGTATGTAGAGCTAGTTGTACTGAAAATCTACATCCTTCGCGGTGTATGTCTCTTACTGCAACGTCATAAAAATCCTGACTGTTATCTAAACTTTCCCTATGGCTCGTTATCGCAAATTTGCACTCGATAAAGCGTCGTTCATCATTCGTTGCCAAGTGTAATGTCCCACTTTGCGATATCTGCGAAGTTCCACAACTTTACCGAACTAGGTTACCGTGTTCCGTGTTATATATTTTTCCTGACTGACCACTTATAACTACAGTTTGATGGATCTCGTTCGGACGATGTTTTTGTTTTCTGCTCGACTAACTAGTGCAACTTTGGCACATGCCGAAGCTTACTACAAGCGTCTGTTTACGTAAGCGTACTGTCGGTTCATGAAGTAGGTTCTATCTTGCCCGATCGAATGTCGGCGTTCTAATCCGATTTATAGGTTAATGTCTAAAATATTTACCTTTATGATAGAAGCGAATCTAGTTATTGTTATACCATGTCATCTAAGTGAATTATGAGACATAGTAACAAAGACACTTTAGTGTACACCTTGAGAAGTCTAGTCTTTGTCAAAAACAATTAGTTCAGAACTTATAACTTTATTAGCTCAGTTTACATATTATGTACTACTAAGTGTTAGTACATAATACAACAAGGTAGTGATAGTCACGAATACGTTCGATGTTATTAAGTACATAAAGACAAGAGTTTTCATAACTCCCGCATATTTTGTGCGGTGTCGTAATATCGGCTGTCAGCCGCCGTTGCATCTTTATGAAGGAACACGTCAATATGCTTGACTGCCGAAACCTCTATCGGGAAATTTAATACCGGGCCTGTCGAATATCTATCGGGCATAGATCGCGTTCGTTCGTGTGATACTTGCCTATAATGTTACGTTTTATCTTACGTTTGTGTAGATACGGCCTTTGTGTTGGTTGTGTCGGTGAAATTTCTTCTATTTTCTAATTTTGTTTTATTGTTATTTGTATCATATACATTTCGAAGGTTAATTCAAATGCAGAACAGATTAGGCAACTTTTTGATGCATCATAATTTTTTTCTTATAGTAAATATATCCCGTCATACATTAAAGCTAATGCGGTAACTATTCGGTGTTATGCAATATAATATCAATATGCATTTTCATGAATACTTAGGCTTTTCACTGGTAGGTACCTACATAACGTACATACAAAATCTTAGAACTATTTGATTACTTTATTGTTAGGAAATGTGGTGTTGATTTACCTACGAATAGGTATTATTTCTAGAACCACGTCCAAAAGAAGATTATTTCAGCCCTCAAGTCCGAAGTGAGGTCAGATATCGCCTTAGTCGTGTAGGTATAATAACAGCTTTTTCGTTCAATCGCTCAGCTAAAATCAAAATGCCAGTGTCTATATTTAATATGTTATACCTTCACTCTTTGCTAAAACAAGCACGTCAATACGTTAGACGCCCAAAAGCCGTATCGGAAAATTTAATATCCCACCTGCGCGGGTATCATCCTAACGATGTTTCCACAGAGGCGTTTTTAGGAAAATTCCCGTATAAAATTGTTTTAGCACAAAGTCACTTTATACTACACAAATATGAATTGAACGTTTTTATTTTCTTATCTTTTCTTATCGTCAAAGGTATCCTATAAAACGCCTATGCTAAAATCGTTATAAATACACTGTTAAAGCCTTATACAGATCTTCATAAGATCTATTTTCAGGGTCTCTTTTACCTTTTGTTTAGTAACTAAGCTAGTTAAGCAAACATGTGCCTATTTATTTCATGGAAATTACTGCCCATGACACGATATGAACTTAGTTTAGTCATTTACTCCGACGGCTCGACTTTTAAAAGGAATTCTCCGTTTATAGGTTTATTATACAGTAGCGGTATGATTTTTACGTCAAGACTCTTTAGTAAAAAACCTACTGTGTAGACTAACCGCTAGCCTCTTTCGCGGTCATGTAAAACTTTTACGTTACAAGCTCTTGTATCTTCATTTGCATCTTTTTGCCGGTGAGCCCCGGGCTCTTTAGATATGTATTTTACACGATTCATATTTTTATTGTTGTCGGAATTTCTTTTGCGCGAGCAATAAAATAATATGAGTATTGAGTAGATATGTTGGAATACAAATGGTCTTGATGAGTATGCCTCGTTTTCTATTCATGTGTAACCCTCTTAAGTTTTAGTGTCCTTTTCAACCTCAATATGGTTTTGTATTGGAGGTGAGAGAAGAGGTGTCTCCTTTAATGTTCAGCTTTCAGAATTGTATCGTTACCGATTCATACAGTGCTCTCGTAAAAGGCACCTGAGGTCTAAACACCTGAATTCTCTTTAACATTATGTTAAAAGCTGTGTGAAAATCAGTGTCTCGGGATCTATTAACCACGAACTTCTACTCTTGAATTTTACGAAATGAGAAAAATCTTCGAACGAAATGGACTACACGACCAACCCAACATACTGTTGAATAAATATGAGATACATATTTATTACGTTAGTAATTTATTGTTAAAACTACCTGTAATATCCTGCTGTCTAAGTTGACTTACATTGCTAAAAATATATTAAAGAGTCATGTATTTGCGTATGCACAAACATCTGAGTAAGGCAAAGGTAGCTTTATGGCTATTCGTATTTACCTTCTCTGAGATGTAACAAGCTGGAAAAGGTTGCGTTTCAATGGAAAATATTCAATGGAGCGCGGGTGAATAGTCTAAAAATATATGTAGCTGGCCACCGGTGCTTACAACCTGCATGGTAGTAAAATACGTCGATACAAATTCGCGATGTCGGCATCCACAAATGAATGAATGAATGATGGAATGAAATGCTAACGATCGGTTTTGTGTAGGCGATTTCGAAATTGAAATTTGCATTATGAGTGACGGCAACGAGGGCTTTAAAATCGAATGGGAAAGCCAATTTGAACTAACATTCGGTCGGCTTTAAAATTGATTACAGTGCAATGCTGGCTATTTGACTGACGCTGTTTGTAATTAAGATCTATATTTTGAATTAAATTTTAGTACTATAATAATGGTCTGTTTATAGCCTTTGTTGTGGTTTGTATTGTTTTGGTTTGCTCACTAACTCGACTAATATTGCTGCGTTTATTTTGTTTCATGGGTGATTTTGTTGTTCATTGTTAGAAAAGTTAGTTTTAAAAAGACGCTACTTCACTAAAAAGCAAACTAATTGATAAAGAAAGACCTTACTGCCGATTTGTTGTTCATTTGAAGGTTTTTATTGTGACACCCAGTGGTATGAATATAAAATCTGACGTACCTCTGTAAAAGTTGCAGGCTCAAAATTTTTACTATTCACTAATTTAAAACAACAAAAAATCCCTTACGAGTTTGTATGCTTTTGCACCGTGACTTCCCGAATGTTTACCAGAATGTGTCTAAAACGGGGTTAGTTGGACTCAGCAGCTGTAGGGGCAGTGTTTATAAACTGCCGAGACGTGTCTCGGCTATGACGCCCCACTCGTCGAGTTTTGTATTCTGCACACTCTATACAGATTCACTCTGAGTTTGTTCTACCGAAACTAGGGGACGTATTGCTATTCTTTGTGGCTGGTCACAAGTTACAGCTTTATATGCTGTAGCGGGTATTCTTGTTTGTGTGGAGATATGATCTTGTTGCAATTTTTACGGTTGTCATTATATCCGATCGGATTTGAAAAAATAGAACAGGATGAAAAGCAAATATAGGTCCGATTTATCGGAACTAAGTAATTGGACACCGGGTATTGTTTGCATGATATATTTTTTCCAGCATTGTATTTTTAACCAGTTTCGCCTAGTTACAGATAATGTTTCATTTCTATTGAAGGTTTCAATTAAAATCAATTCAGTGGGGCTACCATGAGTTTAAAACTTTCGCGCTCGATATCGCCTACGTAAATATGTCTATGAAAAACTTGTAGAGCGCCGCCTGGTGGTTACGCGAAGAACTACAATCGGCCATATGAAAAAAACTACTCGATTGGTTTTTAACGTACGTAAGTTTACGATAGGTAGGCCCTCATATTGTTTATTTAATCAAAAATACAGCGGACCTAATTACCTATTTCATTGGTTAGTTAGAAACTTCTGTGACGATATTCTTGTTTATTCGCCTTTTAGTTGTTATACGTTAATAAGGTAACATTTTAACCCTCTTGAAATGGAAACATCAGAGTATCATAAACAAAACGTGTTACTGTGACAAGGGTCGCCAATACAATATACTGTTATTAATGCGTATTGCACTTGTTAACACTAATTCATTTTAGCCAACTGCAAACTGTCAACCCTCTTTCGCCTAATGAATGGCTTCTATGCGACACCCCTATCATTAGATGTTGTTAGATGGCCTTGTCATAGTACATATTCGTGCAGTATAGCAGTTTAATAAATATTGATGTTGAAATAGCAAATATTCGTACTAATAGCATTATTCTCTCGCTAACGTATGGTTACTGGTTATACTAACGTCAACTATAGACATTCAAATGTTATTATTTTAAAATAATTGACCTAATAGTGTCAACCATCTTGTATAGCAATCATGTAAATGAGATAAAAACTAATTCCAATTTCAGTTCATCAATCATATTAACCATTTGCCTTAGAGATGCGATATAATTTTAAGATACTTTTCATCAAAGACAAGATGCACGAACATTACGGGATATATCACTGCAGGCGAAATTTTCATCTACGAAAAATGATAAGTCACTACAATATGAGCTAGAACTATGTTTGTTTGGATTAAAAAAAGTTGCTAATGGTCACAATGTGACCATGACAGTTTAAAATCATATATTGAGCACCGGTACGGGCCGGATATTGCAAAATTAGTCTGTGACCATGACAGTTTAAAATCATATATTGAGCACCGGTACGGGCCGGATATTGCAAAAAAAGTTGCTAATACATGACACACCCCGGCAAGAATAGTGTCACAATTCTGAATTAAATTTTTGGGAATATGGAAGGTTAATATTTTTTTGTTCATTTATACATCTACAATTTAAAAAAAATTAGATGTAGTAATCAAACTATTACAGTTATCTACTATTGATGTATAAATGAAGAGTAAAAATCTCATTATTTCCATTTTCCTGAGTCACCTAATTTTGGATTGTGACATTTTTCTTGCCCGGGTGTGAATTAAGTTAACATACAGTTTTTCATATGTCAGGATTTTTTTATTTTGTCTTTCAGTTTCAAAGACATACGTGACGTGAAATATTCCTTACTGTTGAAATTTCATTAATTACGTACAACCAGAAAATTTGGCGGTAGTACACTTTTCAAACAGATTTCTTTAAACACCATTAGCCCCGCCCACTGACCAATAGAAGAGCACTTGAAGAAAATCTGTCAAAATCCAAGCAAAAACGTTCCAATAGTAGGAGAGCTAGCAAGAATTTTTTGGTAGGTATTTGAGGCAAGCTGAAAACTTATCCTGTACCTCTCCTATTATATCCCAGCACGAAACTGCAGACCTGGCTGGTGAGTAGCGGGGCTAAAGCAAACCCCCAAAAATATTTTTCATCTTTTTATTTATAACTAAAAAATAAGACTCACTAAGACAATTATTTCGATGGAACTTCTTCCTGTCAGGTGAACTGACAAATTATATTTTTTTGGATTATAAAATATATTTTTAAATAAAAAATATTGGGGGTTTGGTTTAGCCCCGGTACTGCGGGTTTGTGTTGGGATATAATAGGAGAGGTACAGGACAAGTTTTCAGCATGCCTCAATATCTACCAAAAAATTATTGCCAGCTCCTTGACCACAATTGGGCGGGGCTTGCTCTGACAGACGCGTAAGTGCCAAGCGATTTTCACCTTATAGGTGGTCGACCGCCAGCGTTGCTGATAGTACATGACTTGTACCACCGGCTTTCGTTTACAATGCAAAATGAGACCTATTTGTAGTCAGTTTAGACAAACATTCCCTTGAAGTGTCTACAAACGTTGGTGAATCTATTCATATTATCTATCAAGGGTGACTGGTGGAAACTATCGTATGAATTTTGATATGAATTGAAATATATGTTTTGGGTAACGTGCGCTGCTTGGGAATTCGCATGTACCTGAACGTATATGTTGTGCTTATTGGATATGTTTGCTTCGTTTGCTCACGTTAAATGAAATAAGTATTTTATCGCCAGGAACAAGGTCGGAAGGTTACTAAGGGAGCTCGTTGCTTAGAAAAAGTAATGTTTCTATATCGGGAATTCATTTGGATATAAGAGTGCGATCAATTTCATTTGCAGTGCCCTAGCAGGGTCTATAATATTATTGAGTATCTTAGAATTAGGTTTAGAGTCACTTCTGCGTGATTATAATGTTGTCGTCGTTCAACTCAATAATTTTCAAGGATTCTTAGGCAAATGGTCGTAGGACATATTAGACATGTTTGCGCAAACACAGTTGTACTATCAGGTTTCGTACTAACCTATTAATTCCAGTCAATTTAAGAATGGACATCGACTAACTTCGTGTTTCTGGTACACTTAGTTGTGGAATCATACAGACTGATATAACCCCCCAATCATCTATGTAAATTTTTAAAAGAAGTGTAAATAACAGAGCTCTTTATCATAATTTTCATCATCATCATCGCCCCATATACGTCCTCTCTGCTGGGGCACGGGCCTACCCTAAACTAGAGTGATAAGGCCTTAGTCGACCACGCTGGCCCAGTGCGGGTTGGTCGACTACACAACCTTAGTATTTCTTAGTAGGTGTGCAGGTTTCCTCACGATGTTTTCCTTCACCGTTAAAGCGTCGAAGGTACATATGAATTTCAAATTTGAAAAATACATTGATTTGGCGGGGTTTGTACTGGCGACCTCTCGCATGGCAAGCAACAACCTTAACCACTCGGCCATCGACGCTTTTTCATAATCATAATCTTACCGATGCTCATTTTCAAATGTACTAGAATTAAAAGGTAGTTATATGCCCTCAAGTCTTCAAAGTCCGATAAAAAGGTATTGTCATTTGTATTCAAAATAACTTTTATTTTCACTGTGCAAAATCGAATCATCGATTTACCTTTTCACACGTTCTATACGGTCAGTTAATTAACAGAGTGCGAAGTTCAATACCGTTGGCTGTATTCATCCATCTTGTTTGAAATGCTATGTTCAACTGACAGAAATAGCTGCAGTCATCCCAAAGGTCAACTATCGTATTTATCATTGTTAAGCTCGTCTGACACGTGACACGGTGAAAGAAATGAAAACGTTTTAATTTAAAGTTTAGGCATGTTTTCGATGTGGCTGAAATATGACTGCAATGTTTTGTATGTGCATACATTTTGAACTATTCAGCGTAACTTTTATATTAGCCGGGATTGTTGCTCTCTGTTTGTCCTTGGATACAAGTCCTGGTTATTGAACCTTTGATGTTTAGGGATAAAAGAGTGTCCCTTTTTTGCGTTGAATATGATTTTCGACGGCAAGAAACTTACATTGTAGTGACTTATCATTTTTCGTAGATGAAAATTTCGTCTGCAGTGATATATCCCGTAATGTTTAGTGCATCTTGTCTTTGATGAAAAGTATCTTAAAATTATGTCGCTTATATGTGCGCACTACCTAGGGCCACTAGCTAGGTAGCTGGGTATTGTACTGTCTAGTATTTCATTTTCAATTGAAATTCTTCTCGTGCCGTAGCGCACGGCCGTCATTCAGTTTTCTATCTCCAATCATCGGCAAACACTAAAACAAGCTCCTAATGGCGTCTGGATGACACCAGTCCATTACTCTTATCCCGTCTCGGCTAGAAATTTATTACCAGTCACGACGGGCGAATAGTGTGACAAATGAAAAAAAAAAAACGAAAAACTTCGCATCTGAGACACTTTTCGAATATAAAGTTCGCGCGGAATTTTGTGCGATGTAAAAATTTCTAACAGACTGTTTTAACGTGGCTCCTACACAAGCTCGCTTTGAATGCACATAGCTCAAGTTAAGGTTAGTTACTGGGGCTAGCTAAATGCTGCATAGTGTTTTTTGTTTGCATGCGATGTATTCGGCGCAATCTTAGTTGTTGTAGAGTATTTATAGCAGATCCTTTGCCTCGATAATCTAAAAGATTTTCTTAAGAAATTTGATTCTCAAATAAGTAATTATTCAACGCATGACCACCATTTACATTTTATTTACCTTTAAAAAGATGAAAAATTTAAAATATTTGAGCGATTTATCCTTTACCTAAGAATGATATCGTAATACTTTTTTCAAAGTAAAAATTCACGAAACTTGTTCAGTTTAACACTTCAATTGAGAATTCAATGTGATAAATTCTCTCACAAAAGATACCCCACAACATTGCATCTGAAACTCTTGAATATGAAGTTCTCGGGATTCAGTGCGATGTAAAAATTTCCAACTGACAGCTGTGACATTGCCTCGCGACATAGGCGCACGTCGAGTGTGTATCGCGCGGGAGAGACAGTGAGGCATTTGATGTTTTGGCTTTTTAAGGCACGTTCTTTTTTTTTTATCTCGTACGTCCGTAAAGTGAATAGCCTTGGGTACTCGTTCGGTCTGGCTTGAAAACTCATTTGTATTTTGACTCTGCATGTATACTTTAGATACTAAGATTATTATTCCTTTTTTTAATTATGCCGCTAGGTCCATTGGTGGCCACACTTTTTGATGTAAACCAAAATGTGGGAAACGGTTCTTCCCCCAGGTAAACCTAATGAACAAGAGCGTTAGGTTTTGAATTTTCAGGTTTAAAAATATTGCCTTAACATCATATTATACTCAAGTATTAAGTATAAAATATGCTTGTTTAAAAACACTCATGCATTTTTTCTTCACAATCACCCAATATGTCGGTGCCAGTGACTTCTTAGCGGTAAAGGGGTCAAGATGGCTGCAAGTACAGTCAACTACGTCATTTCCTCTTCACGCTAAGTCTTTCGAGTCTTGCTGTCAAGTAAATGAGCTGCACTGTGCCTGGGTGCATATGGTAGGTGCACCCAGCGTCGCATTAAAGCTGGAGTGGGATCGGGAAGTACGCCTCGGTGCACTGTTCTTTTATTTCTCTTATTGTGCTGGGCTTTAAATCGCGGTTGTTTCGGTTCGAAATGTTGCCATGGGAATGCGAAAGTCTCGAACTCTAGTTGAACGTAGTAGATTGGGATTCCGGGAATCCTCTAATTAGTTTCGATCTGAACAGTCTATTTGGAAATTCTGGGAACATTATATGAACTTGTTTTTCACATGGTCTATTTTTCGTGTTTCTCTTATAGAACAGTAATTTCAATGCTATTTGAATTAGTTACATCTTTTGAACTTTTCCTTTTCGTACATACATACTAAGAATTACATTACTGCATCTTATGATAAGCTCGTGAAACTTACACAGTTTGCCTGCAGTATTCATCAATATTAAGATTATGTCCATTATTTCTCAGTAGGAAACTTCGGCCGACAACAAACTTGTCTAAAAATTTAATCTTCATCTATTGAATTTTTAATCAAGGCACTATGTAAATTCCGCAGAGTCCAAAACTTGCGAGCATAAAATTAAAAAGTTTCCCCGGGGGAGGGTGGCGTCGTTTATTTTTGAGTCGTGGACGATCGTTATATTTTTTTTTAGGAAAATTAGCGCATAATCCCGAGGGTCGAGGCATTAATCATGCGCTAATGACTCCGGACTCGGCACTTTTAGAGTAACGTGTGCCGACCACAGATAATGCGCTTTCCTGCTAATGCAATTGTTGGTTATGATTAGGATCATCTTAATTACTATACTGTTAGACAAGTTCGCTTTTCAGCTTCGTTTTCTGTTAAAATGCTAAGTATCTTAATACTCGAAATACAAACCATCGCTATGGCCACGATCGCTTTAAAAAATAGAATAGAATAGAAAACGTTTATTGACCACATAACATAAACAAATAGGTATACAACAAATTATATCAACTTAGTGTAGTAGTGTTATTGTGTATAACACAAAACTCAATCAAAAACACGCATATATGATAGACAAAAGAAATACAAAGAATTAACACGAACAGATAAGGACAGGATGTGGTCAACGAGGTACAGGCCTCAGCATGTGCTACACCAGCCATGTGAGGGCAGCTGCAGCGCTGGTATTCTGGCCGTACCCCGAGTGACATAAATATACAGAAAGAAAAAGAAAGAATAAATTACAAACACGTGAGTTAAAAAAATAAATAAATAAAGTGTTTTACACCTCGAGATTTAAAATAATTTTGATGGTTTTGTCCGTAATGGCATGTTTAATTATAATAAGTAGTAACAGCGTTCGAGTAAAAACACAAGTAACATACGTCTATCCTTGCCCAGAATAATGTGTAAGCAGAGCATGCACTCCTCATTTATTAAGTGAACACGTGCCAAAATGTAGATTTAATAATGCAAAATGATTGTGCATCAGATGTAATACTGTTTTAATGAATACAACCGCTGAAAATTGTAATTGAATGAACATCGATTGACGAGCGGGCGAATGTTCCAATGGCACTCGTATTCAGTGAGTTTTGTTTGCACTCTTATGGCCGAATATCGAAACGCTAATTTGATATTGAATTATACAAAGCGGTCTCGTACTGCGTCCGATCCGTATCCGATCCGTTTCGTAGAACTATACTTTACACTAAGACGATTAGTTTTGCCAATAAAAATTGCAGCATTTCACTCCTACTTTTCATCTGCTAAAAACATTTGTGAAGATTGAAAAATGCAAAAATATTCACTGGCGTTTTTAGAACCTTAGTTTCTTTCTACATTTGAAATCTATTCAGCTACTCAAGATAAAAGAATTAGTTCTATTGGATCAACCCTCGGTCGCTGGCTGCAGCGGTTTTTTGCTGATCGGTCGACGGAACCCGGCCAAAGGCTTCTTTGCTTTATTTAAAACTGCTCTTACTTGGTAATGGAATTGTCCGTGTAATTTAATGCGGTCTTTCAAAGGTTTCCGATTTGAACTAGGGTGATATTAAAGTGAGGTGAATTATTTGAATGGATTTGTTAGGGGTGATTTTATGAGATGTTGTGAGCTAGTGAATACGGAAATCTGTATCGTTTCCAGGAACATAATCTAGTTGAACTAATATGAACACTTGAATAAAACCTATTTTACATAGAAATTTCCGTCCTACCGTAAATAATTGAAATTGAACCGTCAGACCGTGAATCCAGCCCGCACTTGATTGGCTTCCATTGAGTTATGTATCATCTTACAACTATTACCCAAAATAGCATTAATCACGAGCTTAGATCATGTCACATTATGGTAGACGTGCCGTTGATAACTTTAATGCAATATATGACAGACATAGGTAGACATATCTTCATTTAGTTCACATTATTTAAGCAGTGAAGGCTCGATATTCATCTCTGATTTTTATGATTAGCAACTATCATACAGCTATATACATTCGACCGACTTCAATTCAAGACAACATTCGACAATTGTCATCAGCCAGCGTAGGACATATTATAGTGCACAAGTGCACGCACTTTTGTGTTTACAAATGCACTCTCTGTTCCCTTACTCTCATAGTTCCGTGAGACGGCAATCGACATGAACGATGAGAGATCAGGCGCAGGACCACCGTCCTAGCGTGCTTTCCGAGGCACGTTCTACGACAACTCTCTGATTCCGGGCTGAGTAAAGTTTCAACAGAAAACTTACACCAATTTTGCCCGACCCTGGACACGAAATGAAAATGACACCTGGAAACGAAGCGGGGACCTCTGAGTCTTTACGCAACACTTGCTACCAATAGTCCAACGAACGTAGTCGATAATAACAATAATGGCTTATGTATTGTGGTGCAAATACTAATTCAAACAGATTTCGTGCAGATAAAATTTCATGATTGGATTAGTATCCCGAACCGCAATCAATATAGTTTATACTAGCATTCAATAATGAAACAAACTGTTATAGATTCGACGTAAACAATAAGTCATTGTATGAGCAACTACGACAGTGAGCAACGAGCGCCCTCTATCGGGCTACCTAGACTTCTACCTAGAAGTGAGGCTCAACTGCCATCCCTCATTCGATTGTTCGATGCGACCAGAATCGGTTTAATTGAATTCCGGTTATCATGGTCCGTGATATTAATTCGGACGGAGCCCATTTGTGGTACAAGTTTTTGTCCTGGGGGTGGGTTTATTATGGTTACATTTGTAGTTATTGTTACGAGTTTGATCATATGAAGTACATGTATTTACACGAACATTGGCACATAAGTCACCCAATATACAAGATCATTCACACATATCGAACATAAGATTCGGTCAAACGTACCCTTTTTTTTTCAAAACGACGCCAAAACGTTGAAAAAAGTTACAGTTAACTTGTTTTACTTAGCTCTTTCTCCTATGTCTATATTGTATGCTTATAATTATTATGCTAAGACAAGTGCATTTTGCATGATTTGTTTGTTGGAGATTGCTGCGCGAAGATAACCGTTATGTTTTCTCTATTCATATTAACACAGCCATTCCCTCTTTTCAGGTCCCGAATAATCCTATACCTCATCCAGTCCTATCCTGCACCCAGAATATCCTGAGATACTGTAGAAGATCTAAATTCGTTGTATCAAGCTTAAATATAAATTATGGTTTATTAATGTGTTTTGTTTTAATTTCAATATTAAGTAAAATATTTTCGTTTTCATATATAAAGCGCTCTCCTGTGTATATTCTTGCTACAAACACAATATGAATAAGTTATTCTCGTCACAATTTTGAGCTATTTCAACAGCTCGTAATGAATAATTTTAACGGAACCCGCGATGACGTTTCTACGGAACCCACTTTGGGAATCCCTGCTCAAAACAATACAAACAATGGAAATAATTCACCGCACAGTGACATTAGATAATAGTTCCTTCAGGGAATTTGTCCTCGCTTCCTAAAGCCGACTCAAGCCGTGTTTGAGGACAATAGAGCTTTAGCATTCACTGGTCCTTGTGCAGTTTACATTTACTATGGTCACATCTTGTGAGGCAGTTTAGAGTGCAACTTGATAAAGACGTTGTTTCGTTACTTATGAAAAATACAAGATATGGAACAGTCCGAGAAAATAATTGAATTTTTGCAATATGAACTGATTACAATGGTTTTATCGCCTGTCAATGATTTGTTGCTTAGCATGTATTTTATACCAATATTTAGCTCACAAAAGTTATAATATTCTTTACGTAATGATATAATTAGAATTTACATACAGTGAAACCTGATTAAAGTGTTAACCCGTTGTAATAGCCCTTTTTTTTACCTATTTTAATGGAACCCTCTGTTTGAGACAGCTATTTATTTATACCTGGATCTGAGACACTGGGTAAGTGGGATATCTCTATAAGTGAAACAATATTGCTGGTCCCTGGATGTCTTATTTAATCAGGTTTCACTGTATTTAGATACACGAAATCAGATTCTTGAATTTATGAATGTTCGATTAACATCTTGTTATCGAATTCCAATTCCAATTTTCCATTCTTAATGTATCGTAATCGTATGACAAAAAGCGTTACAATTTTCTCGTTTTATTCTCCCTTATTCAATCGACTGACAGGCTGACTCCGCCACCTAGTCT
Source organism: Maruca vitrata (assembly GCA_039566165.1). Lineage (NCBI taxonomy): Eukaryota > Metazoa > Arthropoda > Insecta > Lepidoptera > Crambidae > Maruca > Maruca vitrata. Next base: position 11,721,539 of record CM076923.1, read on the forward strand.
AATAGAAACTAACAACTTCGTCAACAAATCTCTTATCCTACCAACCCGACATTAGCACATGTTGCTTCCACACGTAAATCTACTTCGGCGAAACGAATTACCCGTCGATGTGCTAAATCTCGTGCGAGACACGAACAAAGACGATCGGGCGGTGTCTCTACTCCTTCTAACTGGGTTCCCCATGATAAATGTTCTGCCGGGACTCAGCTGCCAAGTTGATTAAGGTTGATTAACCGCGCGGGAACTGGGTCGCGAGGTATTTAGTTTTTAAACTCCCGTGAAGGTTGGGATGCGCCCGCCAATTTTGTTGCCGCTGAATTTTAGTGACTTCTGATGCAGTTAACAGTTGAAGTTTAATGGACCGGGAATACGGAAGTGAATGGGTTAGCCAATAAACAAACTTTTAATTCGTAAACTTTGTGTTGTCCGGTTTGTATTTTCAAGGCACATCAATTAATATTGACATGAGAAACATGAAAAATTAGATTATGTCCAAATAAAAGTATGTCAAATAATCAATTACGCCAACTTTCTTCAGCTGTCTGATGAAAACTTTGTTTTAACTTGATTATTTTTATACACGATCTCAGCGCGGTGGAGTTGCTATTTAAACTATCAGAATGCGAAAATATAGCTAATATAGCTAATTGAGCTTTTTATTTGATACCGTTCAATTAGAATTAATTTCACTGGACTAAAAGGTAATACTTAAAGAAATACAATTGGGTTTGCATATTTCAAAGCAAAATTGTGGTGTTCCTATGTTACATTCGGTGTCAATACTGTTGGTTAGGTACCATCCAGTGTAACATTCGCTTTGTTAACTTCGAGGCGTGTGGGTGACGTCTACTCAGTTCGTTGCTCTTAGTCAGTGTGTCGAAGGGTTATTAAATTATTTCATGTATCCAGGGAAGCCATATTAATTAGTGAGTATTATGGCGATGATTAATGCGAGTTATATTAAGATGTATACTAATTGCCTTTTGTAGATTATATTATTGTCTTAACATTTATCACCCGGTCTATCAAACTTTTGTAGTTAATTGACACGCCGGTTAGGCTAGGAAGACTTTTTTAGTCACTTTGGTATCAGATCGCTTTAACCCAAATCATCATATTAGTAGTTTTTTCATATTACATTATCTTATATTGATTAGGATTCTGACTGCCTTCTTATAGACGTGCTTTTCTGGGCGATATTATGCAAAGATTTAAAATAAAACAGGATGATTAACATCTGCAAAGATGACCTAAGAAAATCTAGGTAAAGATTAAAGAGAAATTCCCTATTTAGATGCAACAGCTGGCAGACTAATTAATCTACAGCGACGTCAAAGCAGGCAGCTCAATTATATAGTAAAATGTTGCTTATGGGTATAATTTATCAAGTTGACGGTCTCAAAATATTCTTAAGAGTAAGTGTTCAAGTTGAAAGGTCAACCACGAATTACTTAATGTTCTCGCGAAGGAGGTCGTTAGATAAAACATTCGCGGTAGGTAAGGCTCGTGATTGCGAACTAGGGCGGAAAAGTGAAAAGTTCTCGCCATCAGTTCCCTTTTACAAGATTTGTGAATGTACTTTGACGTATCTGTACATTTGCTGCAGTGCAGATATGCTCTTAAACCACTACTAAGTTTGTGTATGTCATATTTACCCACACTTGGAGACACTTTGCAGAATATCAGTTCTCATCCTGAATAGGCAGAGGATGACAATAGAAAAATGTGAAAGCTCACCTCGGAACGCCGAATAGGGCAAAAAAGAAACGAAATTACACTTTCATAATCCTATGATGCCATTTTATCTGGTGCGCGTCTCGTTGTGGGATGATACTTTTTATGCTCATCAGCTGAGTACTATAAAATAGATACAGTATTTTCTACGAGTATACTTCGTTATGGAACTTAAATTACACAGATTTCCATGTAAGCGCCCACACTCGAATCGTCCTTCGAAAACAGATTCTGGTTTCTATTAAATTCGCTGCGATTATCCGAGCTTTCAAAGGTGTAGACATGTGGGCGGCTGGTTCCTAGGATTCTAAGTACCAGGTAAAAGTAAACGTACGATGATTCACACATACCTGGAAGCAACTTATCCGAGTGACGTGGACAGTCTCTGCCATTCAGTGCAGTATGGCGTAGTTCGAAAAACAGACGGTAACAAGCTCTCTGCTAACAAGCGGGAACTTTTCCATTTCGGATTACGCGGCTTCGTACTCGTCACGGTTCAATTGGCTTTGCTTTTAAATACTATTATATAAGCCATGGAGCATGTACTTTGTAAATAGAGGAGGCCTAACTAGAATTAATCCGCTTTCAGTACTATCCTATTTATATTTTTGACAGCTGCCGAATAAGGATATTTTTCTTCGCTTATTAGTGTTGACCGCTAACTTTTGTTAGAAAATACTAAATTAAATAAAGGTGTCGATAAATAAGCACTTGAAAGTCTAGCGCACTAGGCGTGGTGCTAAATGTATAGGACTTGAGCTACTGTGCAATGATTCTCTCTACCGCCTAAAGTCAGCACCGTTGCAGCACGGCAGTTAAGGCGGTCTATATAATAGTCTGATATCGTGGCCACGGTAATAAGGATTGACACTTATAAAAAGCCACCCTGCCCCTCCTTCCCCCTCTTATAAACGCATTGCTGCATAAAAATATTAATTACATCACCTCTTTGTGCTTGCCCCGTAATATAAACCGATTTCAGCTGCGGAGCTTTTTTCGTGCGAAAAACTTTGTGAACGGCAGGATCAATGGGATTTAGACAAGGATAAAGAAGAGAATACCTGTACAATAAAATGTAATCTGGGTATCACTGGTTCTGCCTTTGGTTGCATGTTGTATGTATGTGTGTTTGTTTACGGTGGGAACTTTGGTCAGTATAGAAGATGGAGCTTATTTGAGGATAGAACGTAGAAGATTACACGTCAATTGGTGAAGAACTAGATTTTTTTTAAATATTTGGTAGTGGTAAAGGACCTAACCTACCGAATAGGAATACGAAATAAAATATGTATATGCTTACAAATATTTTATTCGTAAAAATCGAATTATCTACAATTTTAAGCGTAGAAATAAACGCTTGGACTACCCACAACATGTACAGTTTGTTTGAACGCGCTAATCTCAGGAACTACTGGTTCGATTTGAAAAAATAGACCGGCATTGGCGTTGTATAGACCATTTATCGAGGAAGGCTTTAGGCTATATAACATCACGCTGCGACCAATAGGAGCAAAGATACAATGGAAAATGTGTAAAAAACGAGGGAAACGCGGACGAAGTCGCTGGCACAGCTAGTTGAATATACATTTCAAGGTCTTTTCAATAAACTTTTTTAGAATTTTACCGGTTAATGCTTTGACCGACCTAAAAGATTTCAAAAGTTTACAAACTGCGGGTGACAGGTTTTTGCGTGGGAAGAATATGAGGTCGAGGGTCCCTTCAAGGGACCCTCGACCTCATATTTTTGGGATGAAAGTAGAGCATGTCACTCTTCCGCCCACAAACTATGTAAATCATACCGATCATACGCTCGATGGAACAATGTAAGGTAAACAATCCATAAATATCACTTCGAAAATAGGTAGGTACAATGTTACCAGGTTGAAATGAAAGTAGGGCATGCGTTTTTAATGTAGGATTCTTTGTTTAACAAATATCTTATATCTTAGAACAAGTGAACATCGCCTAATTTTAAGATTTCAGCTTTTGAGTAGTATTATACTTAACATTTAATGCTGTGACCATTAAAATTATCATAATTTTTTTAGCCCTTCTCCCACGCTAAGTGGGGTCGGCGCTTTTCCTTCCACTTGGGTCTATCATTCGTCAGCTCTGTCTACTCCTTTCACTCCCATATCATGTCTCACGCAATCCATCCATGTCTTCTTGGGCCTTCCTCTTTGCATTATCGTTCCCTTCAATCGAAATTTTTACCCATCTTAACCTTGTTACTTTAAAGTAATCTCATTAGATGTGCTTGAAGGGTATTAGACATATACACTGCTAATGATACATAAATCGTTAACAGAGTAAGTGACAAATCAACCAAGACACTCACGAACATTGATTTTACGCGACAAAACCAGTTCTACCCCACTATACAGAGCCGAAACTATGCATCAAGCATTCGAACTCAATTATTTCCCACCGACTCAGATCAGAGATAATTTAATGTTTATTCCACTGATTGACAAGGGTTCCCGAACTTGAGGAGCGGAGCCCGACAAGGGTTGACGTGTGCTTGCGATTTTAATGTTTCAAACTTACCGCAGTTAGAGAAATGTGTTCGCATTCAAAACGAAATAATCGGATTTATTTGATGTGAATAGTATGAATCTAGTTTTCGACCAATTGTGGAAATCGTTACCTTATGCCTCTTATTTGTTTTGTTTACTCTTTTGTAATTAATCTAGCCTATCCTTAAGCACCTGGATAGCCCAGTGGTTAGAGCAGCCAACGCGATATCGGAAGACCGGTGGTTTAATTCCCCGTTCAGGCGGGGCCACGAATGCGAACTATTTAAAATTTTCTTATTTAATCATAAAGGGACTGTAAGTCCTATTCTTTACCGGCTACAAATAAAGGAGGAGGTTCTCAATTCGTCGTAATCTTTTTGATAAATTGTGTTTCATTCACATTTAGATTCATTAACTGACTGGTCTGAGTCCTTAATGTGTCATGTGCCTCTCAACATTACAAATTTGTTCAAACCATCAAAATGCTAACTATTGCGTCTCCAAGAGTTCTTTGTTTGTTACTTAGACAGTTAGCCGGGCTTCCATTTTAGCTTTCTGTCAGTTTAAAGTAGAGTCCTTTAGCTTAATAGAAATTATTCGTGAATAAATTGGTTCAATGTTATGATAATAAATAATAATGTTGCTAACTAGTTATGTTATTATGAGGTACATTTTAAAACTTCAATTTGATATTCGCAGCATAACTACCAAATTTTTATTATTTACATGGATTTCTTAGATCGCAGTAGATAAATCACAAATTTTTATTTACATGGATTTCTTAGATCGCTGTAGATAAATCACAGAAGCCAATCCAATATCGCGTTACTTTAAATGTTAATACAATTTGTATTAATTTACAATCAATGTTTTGTCAAAGTGAAAATGCTTGTCACAAAAACAATTAGCTGCGGCGACAATGGAGTTGTAGCGATTTAATTAATTAAATAACTGTGCGGTTTATTTTCCAACACTTCTGAATGTTGAGGTACGAAATATTTATCTGAGTAAAAGTTGAACGTTGTTTTGTGGTTGACCGAAGGTAAAATTACAATACAAACTACGTATTTTGCACAAAACACATTTAAAAGTTTTATTATAATAGCCCCATTTTCTTTACTTTTTAGGGTTTTGTACCCAAAGGATATAAGGCGGACCCTATTACTGTCCGTCTGTATATCAAGAACGGTGAAAGCTTGTCAGTTGAAATTTTCACAGACAATGTATTTCTATTGCCGCTATAATAAAATTTTAATAAAACAAATATTCCCGTACAACAAACGTGTTTTTTTACAATATTACGGAACATTCGTGCGCAAATTCGTCTCGCACTTTTCCGATTATAATCTTAGTGAAATGTGCGTGTTCTTTTTGCCTGTATGTCAGGTCAGTTAATGATTGTTCTATATTATCTTACCTTTTTAAGGGAAGTCTAACTCTTCTCAAGCATAAAGTAAATGCATACTGACTCATCTTTCTAATTAAAATAGCCGGCGACATTGATACCAACTTAATAAGGCTGCCGAATTGTTCGTTTCAACAATGCGGAACACCGAAACTGCCAATGAGTTCTGGATATCCCGGGATTCAGGAATTATGCTAAGACGCGCGTACATTGACGAGGTGGCCTTGCGTTTAATACCCGTAGTACTATATGGGTAATTTGATCGGCGCTGCAACTCCTGCACGCTTATGTGTAGTGTATTTTGATTGCTTATTTTTTTACAATAGGCTTACAAGATGGCCTCTCTCCACCTGATGGTAAGCGGTAGTGAGCTCCAAATATGAGGTAGACAGGCACAATAGAGCATGTCGCACTCACCTTGAAGGTCTGCTTAAATGCCGTTTCACGCCCCGTCTGACGAGCCCGGGATTAACCGGGGAAAACACGATTTTTTAAAATATTGTTGCGGGAACGGGGTTCGTTTAATTCAAGATACGCCAAAAGTCACCAAAAGACAATTAATTTATTTATCGACTAACAATTACACAATTAAACACTTAAAAACACAATTAAAAACACTTAATTACAACACTAAACACGGAACACTAAATTACACTAAAACACTGAATTTCACTGAAACTATTCGCAGGTAACGCACTCGATCACTTCTAGTTCGCAGGAGACTGATTCGCTTCGCTTTCCAAATCGGAACTGTCTCGTCGCGTCGTACATCCCGCTTTTATACCCAGTGAGGACGCAGCTCTTCGCGTGGCGTCGAGAATATTCGATCGAAGATCGAAATTTCTAGAACTCGCTGGAGCTCGCTACGACCGACCAGAGTGTGTGACGTAGTATCGTGCAAGCGATTATAGACCTTATCCATACGACGATAAGACTAATTTCGCTTGCACGGTCTCTCAAGGTCGTAACATTATTATTACTCTTCTAGAACACGTGCAAGCGAATATAGACCTTATCCATACGACGATAAGACTAATTCCGCTTGCCCGGTCCCTCGTGGTCGTAACATTATCCCCCTCTTAGTCATGCTCGTCCCGAGCATCATTTGACCCATGGTAACGAGCCAATCGATCAATGTGAACAATTTTCGGCTTGCCTCTTGTCCCTTGTTTGATCCGATAGGTTAAGTCGTTCAGCCTAGTGATGATCTTGTATGGTCCTTCCCACCTTGGCTGGAACTTCGGTGATTTGCCCTTCTTCCTGAGTGGGTTGTGTAACCAAACCAGACTCCCTTCTTCGAAACCGTCGGTGTTGGCTTTGCGGTCGTAACGGGTTTTCATTCTTTCGCTGGATTTTAGACTGCAGTCTCTGACGAGAGCATGTACTTCATCCAGGCGCTTCTGTAGGTCAGCCGCATATTCGGTTACTGGTTTCGGAGCTTTTGGCGGTGTCCCAGTCAACGCGTCTACCGGAAGCCGCATTTCTCGACCGAAGTTTACCATTGCTGGTGTTGCGCTGGTGCTATCGTGGATCGCAGATCGGTAGGACAGCAAGAAAAGCGGTATGTACTGGTCCCAGTCTCGTTGATGCTCGTCCACAACTTTGGCCAAGTGGTTTTCCAACGTTTGGTTGAATCTCTCGACCATGCCATCGGATTGCGGGTGTGCTGGTGTAGTACGGGTCTTATGCATACCCAACAGTTGACAGACCTCCTGGAACAGTGCTGACTCAAAGTTTCTTCCTTGGTCTGAATGTATTTCAAGAGGCACACCAAATCGGCAAATTACCTCGTGGACTAACTTCTTGGCGACCGTCTTTGCTTCTTGATTAGGCGTAGCGAAGACTCCAGGCCACTTAGTGAAGTAATCTTGGACCACAATGATGTACTTGTTTCCCTCATCGGATTCTGGAAAGGGGCCAGCTACATCTACTGCGATTCTTTCCCATGGAGCGCCGACGTTGTACAGCTTGAGTTTGCCCTTACTTCTGGTTTGTGGGCCCTTTACTGATGCGCAAGTCGTACATTTCTTGCACCAGTCTTCGACGTCCTCCCGACAGTGTATCCAGTAGAACCTCTGTCTGAGCTTCTCTAGGGTCTTCTTCACGCCTAAATGTCCCCGGATACCCCATCGTGTATGTACCTCAGTAGAGAAGCAACCTGTTTACGGGGTACAATCAGCTGTAGTGTCGTTTGATCCCCTTTTGGTGTTTCCCATTTCCTGAAGAGTACTCCATCCTTAATCTCCAAACTGTCCCATTGTGCCCAGTAACTTTTCGTGATGGGGCTTGATGATGCTACATGGCTCCAAGAAGGTTTTTGACCTACTTCTTTCCATTCAAATATTTTCCTCAGGTCACTATCCTCTTTTTGAGCCTTTTTGATAGCGTCTTCGCTCCATTCATTATCAAGTCCCTGGGTGGTAATCATCCGGACTTCTTCTTTAGTCTCCGTCTTAGAACAATGACTGCAGGCCACAGGACAAGGTCTCCTTGATAGGGCATCGGCATTTAAATGCGTTCTACCACTCCGATGTTCTGTTGTGAAATTGTACTCCTGTAGTTGCTCTAGCCACCGCGCCACTTGTCCTTCAGGGTTCTTAAACTGCAAGAGCCATTTTAACGCAGCATGATCTGTCCGCAGGGTAAACTGTCTTCCAACGAGGTACTTGTTGAAATGCTGTAGAGTCTTTACTACTGCCAACAGTTCCTTACGAGTCACACAGTAGTTCCTTTCAGGTTTTGAGAGTGACTTACTGAAATAGGCGATCGCCACTTCTCGTTCACCTTGCTCTTGCGACAGAACTCCGCCTATGCCAGTATTGCTGGCATCGGTGTCCACGATAAACCTTCCTTCTCTGTTCGGGTAGCCAAGTATAGGACTGGTGCAGAGGTGTTCTTTTAATCTGAAGAAGGCCTGATCACATTCCGAGTCCCAGGCGAATACTCGTTTATCTTCCGTGAGCCGATGAAGAGGTTTCGCTATATCAGAGAAGTTCTTTACAAAGCGCCGGTAGTATGCGCATAAACCCAAAAATGATCTCACGTCGGTCTTGTTAACTGGTATAGGCCATTCTTGGACAGCTTTTATCTTCTCTGGGTCGGTCCTTACACCTTTCGATGAAATAATGTGGCCTAAGTAGGCGACTTCTTCCTTGAAAAACGTGCATTTCTTTGGGCTGAGTTTCAAGTTTGCTTCTCGTATTCTGGTGAAAACCTTCCTCAGGTTACTGACATGCTCTGTGAAATTTCGACCCATGACAATGATGTCATCCAGATAGACCAGGCATGCATCACCCAGAAGTCCAACCAGTACCCTTTCCATCAACCGCTCGAATGTCGCCGGAGCGTTGCAAAGACCAAAGGGCATGACGTTGAACTGCCACAATCCATTCCTAGTTCCGGTCGTAAATGCCGTCTTCTCTTTGTCTTCTGGATGGATGTCAACTTGCCAGTACCCACTCTTAAGGTCCACTGTTGAGAACCACTTCATGCCGCTCAACATGTCCAGTGTGTCGTCTATACGGGGCAGAGGGTAGTTGTCCTTCTTTGTTGCATTATTCAACAAACGGTAGTCCACACAAAACCTGGTGCTGCCGTCCTTCTTCTTTACCAGGACTACTGGCGAAGACCACGGGCTTGTTGAAGGTTCTATGATGCGGTTCTTCTGCATCTCAGCAACCATGTCTGCTACCTCCTTCTCTTTGGCAAATGGAAGGCGTCTAGGCCGCTGCTTGATTGGTGGCGCGTCTGCCGTGTCTATTCTATGTTTAACGAGACCTGTCCTTCCTAAATCATGGTCACCCTTCGAAAATATGTCGTTGAAATCTAGCAACAACCCTTTAGCTTGCTGAAGTTCTCGCTCAGATAGCTTGTCCTTACAATTTGCTAGGAGCGGCGTGACGTCATCTCGTTGACAGGATTCCGGTTCCCGGGCCCTTTTCAGCCTTCTGATGGATTGACCTGCATCGCACCGTCCGATGACACAGTTTCTTCGTAGCTGCACTTCATCTCCGCTAAGATTGATGACTCGCACCAGCGCTCCTTTTCCGGTCATTGCCAGAGTTCTTGCTGTGATCCAACTCGGATGGTCGCCGCAGTTTTCTATGACGACGCTTCGCCCTTGACACGCAGTGTAAAGGAATCTAACTTTGACCAGAGTTTCAGATCTCGGCGGTAGGGTCATATTTTTCAGGCAGTAAACTGCGCATGATCTCGCTCCCTCTAGGAATACTTCCTGTTCGGGGAAACTAAGTACTCCTTTAGCGACGTCTACCACACACTTCTGGTCTCTCAAAAAGTCCAATCCGATGATGCAGTCGTCCGTGATGTCTGCTACGAGTACACCGTATTCAAAGGTCTGTTCTCCAATGGTTATCTTCGCCATCGTCTCACCGAAGACGGTAACTGGCTGGCCTGTTGCTGTTTGAAGCTGAACGGATGGTCTCTGATTCCACACAATAGTCCTTTTCAATAGCTCCGGACGCACTATTGTTCTTGAAGCACCGGTGTCAATAGTAAAATGACACGTTACGCTGTTCAGCTGTCCAACCGCTGTAAGGTTGTTCCCATTACCCATTTGTGAAACAATGACGGTAGGGGCTCGATGTTGACCAGCCAGCGCCCGCCCCACGGCCCTGGCTTCTTCTAGTTTAACGACAGCTCTTCTGCGTCCACCTGTGTAGAGGACGCTACTGTCGTTCTACGTGGCCATCTTCGCTTGGGGCAACTACTCCGAATATGGCCCCTCTCGCCGCAGCCGTAGCACATCGGACCCAAAGAAGGTTTTTCCTTCACCACAACCTCCCGAAGTCGTTGAGTTCTAGCGTCTTGACGCACGGCTTCCACCTCCAAAGCATGGGCTAAAGCTTCCTGTAAGGTCTGATGATGGCTCAATTTCACAGTGTGTCTGACGTCTGCGTCTCTAATTCCATCACAGAAAGCTTGCGGGATCATTGATTCCACCATTGTCGGGCATGACACGTACGCACGTCTGACTAGCCTTTCAATTTCCGTTGCCCATTGCTGCAGACTCTCACCAGGCTTCTGCTGTCGGTCGCGGAGTTGTGCTCTATACGCATGTTCCAAGTGTTTGTCGCTGTACCTGCCCTCTAGTGCTCTTTGGAGAGCACCTAAAGTTCTGTTATCCGAAGGCAGGTTTTCCAACGTGAGCAGGGCATCTCCACGAAGAGCTAGAGTCAGAGCTATCAAGGACTCTTCCTCGTTCCACCCCTTTCCTTTAGCCACCGTCTCGAACTGGTACCAAAATGCTGCCCAAGACGTCGTTCCATCGAAGTGGGGTACTTCGATTTTCGGAGAATCCGACACTACCGTAGTACCCCGGGTCCCCACTCTTGCCATTTTGGTATGCAGCTGTCGCATCTCAGCATCCACCTGGCTCAATCGATCCTCGTGTTGGGTGAATCGATCTTCATGTTGGGTGAATCGATCTTCATGTTGGGTGAGTCGATCTTCGTGTTGGGTGAGTCGATCTTCGTGTTGGGTCTTGACGCTTAGCACATCATCCTTGAGAGCATCAATCTGCTTTTCTAATACTTCGTGCTTCTTCTCAAAAGCCCCCAACAAACTCTTGCTTAGCTCTTCCTGGCGGCGGGCTAGCTCCTCCAGATGGCGGGCTTGCTCCTCCTGGCGAAGGTCTTGCTTTTCCTGGCGAAGGGCTTGTTCTTCCCTCAGTTTAGCAAATTGTGCTTCCTGAAGTCGGGCTAGCTCCTCCTGGCGGCGGGCTTGCTCACGGGCTTGCTCCTCATGGCGGCGGGCTTGCTCACGGGCTTGCTCCTCCTGGCGGCGGGCTTGCTCCTCCTGGCGGCGGGCTTGCTCCTCCTGGCGTCGGGCTTGCTCCTCCTGGCGGCTGGCTTGTGTCTGCAGCATTTTAAATAAGTCTGCAAGCTCCACAGGCCCAATTGATGTTTGAATTGATCCCTCCGTTGAAGTGCCTTCACCCTCTTGCAGGCCCGCGGTTTGACTCCTTGTTACTCGACCCTCACTGTCTTCTCGTGGTGTAAGAGGCATCTTGAATCCCACTTCTGACACCAATTGTTGCGGGAACGGGGTTCGTTTAATTCAAGATACGCCAAAAGTCACCAAAAGACAATTAATTTATTTATCGACTAACAATTACACAATTAAACACTTAAAAACACAATTAAAAACACTTAATTACAACACTAAACACGGAACACTAAATTACACTAAAACACTGAATTTCACTGAAACTATTCGCAGGTAACGCACTCGATCACTTCTAGTTCGCAGGAGACTGATTCGCTTCGCTTTCCAAATCGGAACTGTCTCGTCGCGTCGTACATCCCGCTTTTATACCCAGTGAGGACGCAGCTCTTCGCGTGGCGTCGAGAATATTCGATCGAAGATCGAAATTTCTAGAACTCGCTGGAGCTCGCTACGACCGACCAGAGTGTGTGACGTAGTATCGTGCAAGCGATTATAGACCTTATCCATACGACGATAAGACTAATTTCGCTTGCACGGTCTCTCAAGGTCGTAACATTATTATTACTCTTCTAGAACACGTGCAAGCGAATATAGACCTTATCCATACGACGATAAGACTAATTCCGCTTGCCCGGTCCCTCGTGGTCGTAACAATATTTAAGGTCTTTACGATTTGGCCCAGCTATCAAGGAGCTGGCACGTACAAGCATTGGATAGAGAGCGGTGAACAGATTAAGAGGAGACCTTTGCCTAGCAGTGGGATGATGCAGGTTAATAAAAAATAAAAAGGACTTCTTTATAGTAAATATTACTCCGTATAGACGCGATCGGTTAAAATTGTCTTTGTCCTTTTTATTCTCTCTAGTCTATCCATATTGGTACCAAAATTAATAGAAATCGGTTTTGTAGTTTTGGTGGGAAAGCGTGAAAGACAGACGAAAGTTACTTTCTATAATAACTACTAAAGCATATAGCTTAAAGCTTTCTAATTAAAGCAGCCGGCGACATCGATACCAACTTGATGAAGCTGCCGAATTGTTCGCTAGAACAATGTGGGAAGCCGAAACCGCCAATGATTTCCTGGATATCCCTGGTTCCGTTCCAGGCTGTGTCGGCGGCGGCAGCATTGACATGCAGCCCCGACATGGGTAATTGATAGGCTCTGCTAATACTGCATTGGTGTTTTAGGTGCACCTTAGCTAAGGAGAAAAGAAAAGAAAAAAAGATAATACTTATTGATGATCACTCATACACATTTAATGACAATGGAGATGTCGACAGGGGGAGGCCTTTTATGACTAAATAGGTCAAATCTCATAGAGAGGCCAAATTAAAAGTACCCGTAATCAACGAGCATGTATGAAGAGGTTAATGGATATGGATGAAGCCAAAGTGATGTACCAGGACCTTAGCACACCTTATGCTGCGGTCATCTAAAAATGAGTCCGTGTCCTTTTTCAGGTTCTAGAAGTTTAGACTATCGGCGTAGGTACCAAATTTTATTTGAATTAGTTCATTATAAAAGCGCGACAGGCCAACAAGGTTACATAAGCTTATGAATTGACTCTTCTAAAGCATACATACCGGCTTAGTGCAAGTCGGAATCGCGCACGAAGGGTAAAAAAAACACGTTCATTGTATGGGGATCCCCTTAATATTTTATCTTTTTTAATTTTTAGTATTTTTTTTTGTTATAGCGGCAATGGAAATACATGATTTGTAAAAAAAACAGCTTTCTAGCTATCGCGGTTTATGAGATTCAGCTTGCAGACAGACATACGGACGGCGGAGGCTTAGTATTTTAACTTTTAGGTACGCAACCCTAATAAACATACAAGCTTAAACTTACTTACTAATTCCTTGATATTTCAAGATCCTAGGTTGGGCGGGCGTGTGTTAGGAGCGTTAACGTGTAACCTCGACAAGGGTAATTGATAGGCGCTGCAAATGCTACACTGGTGTCTGTTGATGATGTATAATAATAATAAATAATAATAATAATAAATAAATAAATATCTGGGACATTTCCACACACGGTCATCTGAACCCAAACTAAGCAGAGCTTGTACTATGGGCGTCAGAGACTGATATACATACATAGATATTTTTAAATACATACATAAATATCTTAAATATATAATCACACCCAGACACGGAACAAACACCGATGTTCATCACACAAATATTTGTCCCGAGTGGGAATCGAACCCACGACTCTTGGAACCGCCAGCCATAATGACTTAAAATTACATTATATGTAATGATGTGGCATTTCCGCCACTCCTTCCGTGACTCTCATAGATTTAGTCGGTTAATTAAGACTTCGTCCTATTACAAGCTCAATATTTAATTTAAAGTATTTATTAAATTTATTTGAATCGAAAACTTTTAGATAAAACAAATTTTGCGGAATAAAACTATCGTACTAAATATTAGTCTTTATGGGTCTACACTATATATTGTATTAAACTATCGGGTAATTTGTACATTTGGTGTGCAATTGCGACAGACAGTCATTCGCATTTATGATATTTGTGGGAATGTTCTTCTCATTACCGGTGATAAAAACCTTCATCTCTCAATCGGACCATGGACGTCGGTTCTTGTATTGGGTAAAATAATTTTTTGTTTTATTAACTAGTGTATTGTAAATTACTTTGAAAGGATCATTTTAAAACCACTTTTCAGGTTGTACTTATCAACAGTAGTAATATTATCTTTGTTTTTAGTTAACATTTGATCTATATTGCTTAGACGATGCCTTTTAAATAAGAATCTATGGTTTTTTTACTTCGACATAATGCTTATAGACAAGAAATAAAACCTATCTTTAGTTTGCCAACTGTTCAATGGTAAAGCAACTATTATTTATTTTAATACTCGTCCAATTATGCCTCTACATGGCCAAAATCTGATATTCGCGAAGCTTAACGTCCGACTCTACCTGATTTCCCGGGAATAATAGACGTATTATGCATATAGCACAATGAATGAACTTCACAGGTAATACCTGTACTAGGGTAACAAGTAATACCTACCTACATTCATCATCAATACAACTGGCATAGACAAAGCTTGACTTTGCTGGTCTTGGGCGCAGGTGAACGCATTAGTTACGGGCATAATGGCGATCAATTAAGTAAACAGATGTCTATTCGGATACTATTAGGGAACAATGCGTTTGCGGTTACAGCGAACTAACGTTGCGAATTGGGTTGATAAGTTAAATAGTACGGGTTGCCATGTGAATTGTTTTGGTATTGATGGACATATTGATTTCTTGTTGTGGGTTCTTTATGTTATATTTTGTTTATTCGGAGCAGCTCGTCTCGATTCGTGTGAGTTTCGTGAGAAATTCGCACAATACGTCTAACCGCACGCACAAAACACCGTGCCGAAGTCTACCGAACTAAACCGACGTTAGACGATTGTGAGGTTTTTTTCGTTACGGAATTTCTTGGTTCGGTCGCCGCGCTCAAAGCCCGCGATAAAAGCTATGCAATAGCTTAATATTACGAGTGAAAAAATAAGTATACTATAACTATGTAAGTAACTTCCAGCTCTATTCCTGAGCAGGTTTATCTGTGGCCGGATTAAATTAGTAAATAATTACACTTCCTGGCTCTAATTGTGCTGTTTCAATGTTTTACAGACCCATTTATAGATGTTATCGGTCGGTAGGAATACCAGTATTAATGTAGAGGATTTGTCTAACACTAGCTTATCGTATGTTTGGTTACAAGCTTTTGTGAGATTCAATATAAATTTATTTGGTGGCGTATTTAATTGTAAATTGACCGGCGAAATAGAAATTAGTACGGGTTTTAGTAAATCCGATTTATATTGTTCTATAATCTTTGATACTTTTAAGGGTGAGAGCCATCCGCTCCCCCGCAAGTCCGGTGATGACGACGAGGCTATTCATCAAGTCATCGTCGTATGTCAGTTAGGGAAAAGAAACAATGGATACGCGTGATTGTGTGTCTACGATAGATAGAAAATTAATTCTGATCCGAGTTGACACACACATGTTGCCAGGTCACCTATAGAGATTTTTAGCAATAAAGGTTTTTTGATTGATTTGTAACAAAGCCGGAATACCAAAAAACGGATTCCGAATACCACTGTCTTTAATTCAGCATTGATGTAGAAATATCCTCATTTTCCTTATGAATGCGCATCTACATACATTATTTATAGATCCGTAATCCTAATCGCAAGGATACATAATAAGCCGAGTTGATTCGTATCAGTAAAATTGTAGCTCAACTCCTTACCCGGAAACTCTTGAGTAAAACAAATATTTCCCATCGATCTCGTAATTAATTACCCATCTCAGATGTTTGGTCGTGAGTAGCTTTCGTAAGTTGGTAAATGTTAGTGACAGACAGTCGATTAATAACTGCTTTATGTGCTATATTTAATGCAAAAGATGCGCTTTTGATAGATTCAGTTTTAGCAGAAAGGAATCGCCGAAATATCGAGAGCTCATTAAAATAAACAAAAAATCATGGTAAATAACCCGGACGTCTTCAGTTTTTTAATGTGTGCAAACATGGCAGTTTAAAATTATATATTGATTAGTTACAGTTCATACTTACCTATTTCCACAAAGTTTATTAAGCATATAAAAGCCTTTGAATATGCCTCTTAATTACCTTTTACTAAACCATTGCTTAGTGTTGTTTTCTCACATTACCACTATTTTGGGCTTGAGTAAGTATACCTTAATAACTACTCACTTTCAAAAAGTGTCGCCTATCTATTGTGACTGTATAATCAGTCCTTTTTTTTATTTAGCCTATGCTGTCCCACTGCTGGGCAAAGGCCTCCCCCATTTTACTCCAGAGCTGTTGATCTGCGGCCAAGGTCGGCCAGTTCCTGTCATGGGCATCCAGGTCATCTCGCCCTCTTTTTTGGCCATCACTTCTATCATTTACAAAAAAGGTTTATAGACGACCCGCAAGCCTACAATGAAACTTACAAAAAACGCTTAACTTTTACGCTTAGTTCTTCACAACATTACTTAAGCCCTTACAAATTCATCAATATGATTACAAATTAAATGTAATATGTATCTGCTAAGAACACGATTTCGTTCGCAAGCAAACATAGCAAAACAAACTTACCAATAATTACCTACCTTCGGATATTATATACGAGTTATCGCGTCATATTGGGCTTTCATATTTGCTCTCCCGTGCCCGTAATCTCTTCCAAAGGGCTGGAGGTTCCGCTGTAAGCTAATAACGATATATTGGCATGTGAACTCGTTTTATGATTAAGCCAATATTTTACATCTTGCAAAATAGACTCGGTTTTACGACGGTGCCAGAATCAAATCTTGAAGTTCTATCAATGGTGAAAGATTGGACGGATTTTATGTTTCGTATTCCAATTAAGTGATTTTTATTTATGGAAAAGTTATTTATGCGCGATTCGTATCAATATTGGCAATGTTTAGTCTTAAGCTTTTCCATAACCTACTTATGTAAGTATTTTAGGTGTTAGGGCCATCTAATGCAAAGATATACATACAATTACTAGCTGTGCCAGCGACTTCGTCCGCGTTTATCACGTTATTTCAACATTTTCCAGAAACAGTGGACTGGTCCCTCCGTGATGATATATATCCTAAAGCCTTCCTCGATAAATGGTTTATACAAAACAAAACTGTTTTTTGAATTTTAACTAGTAGTTCCCGAGATCAGCGCGATCATACAAACAAAGAAACAAATAAACTTTCTAGCTGTATACGCCTCATTCTACCCGGAAATCTTCTTCTTCTTCTTATAAATAAAAATGAATTGCTGTTCGTTAGTCTGACCAAAACTCGAGAACGCCCGGACCGATTTAGGTAATTTTGGTTTTAAAATATTTGTCTTAGTCCAGGGAAGGTTTCAATGAGAAAATATAGAAAAACAATCAGTATTGGCGGTATGAAATTCGCCGGGACCCTAGTGGTCCCGGCGAATGGTGGTGTAGTAATAATTATAATTGATTCAGTTAATTGTGAAATGATATCCGCATATATGTCATATTTGAAGGAATAAGAAAAGTTTCACGAAAAATATACCTTAAAACTACATACCATATCCAATATTGAAACATATGAGTGTCATTAATGCTTAAAGCAAATGAAGATAGAAAATATTTTTAAATGAGCATTCCACCGAAAATGTCCGGGATATTTTACCATGTTGTATTCTTATTAATGAGCTCTGTTAATCAGGTGAGGGCAAGCGCCATGATCACGGGTGAACTGTAAAACTGCGACACTGACGGTAGAACTAAGATCACACATATCAGCCTACCCGCTTTTTCGGTATTTTATTATTTTCAGATTTCTTATGAATGTGTACCATGACAGTTTAAAATTATATATTGAGCATTCGTATTGTTTTCTGCTTGATTTCTTCTATAAGTAGATTACGATTAATCTTATAAAGCTTATTCTTAATATGCTTCTGAATGAATATAGGAAAGGAGCTCTTTTCGTAAAAGTATACGAATAATTATATTTCATGCCATTTGAATACCACTCAATTTGATTTAAATTATTCATATCACAGGATGTTTATTCAAATCTCGGTAGGAATAGCTGAGTAAAGAAATATAATTATTTGCGTTTTCCGCATTGAAAGCTATTAACTTCCTTAAGTAATTTTTAAATGAAAATCGTTTAAGATCTTTAAAAACCTGTAATAGGGTGATTGTCAAGGTGGTGGCTAGGTTAGGTAACCATCAAGTCACTTAAGCCGAAATGTATTTAAATATGCATAGCTACATACATACATAGCAAGACAAGAACCTTAATTTAGTTTTCATTAAAAGGAGGATAGTCTACTTTTAGATTTCATTATAAGTAATGCCTTACCAAAACTACTAATTGCGAATAAAATTCTAATAATTCGTTCTCAATTATACCATGTCTTATTCCCAGAAGTGACTCTACCGATGATTCTCCTCTTACGCAATTCTATTTATGATTTGTCCTTCATTCATTCTATCGAATCATTCCGTTACAAATGAACTGCTATGTTTCCAGGAAAAGATTTTTCCTTATATGTGTCGGTCGTAAGAACAGATAGCTATAGGTAATGGTAGATGATTTTCTTGCTATTATATCTTGAGAGTATTAGAGTCCTTAGCCAAAGTAATTGCAGAGGTCCCTTGTTTTGTCCGGTAATACTTACGTTTATGATTATTTTGGCAAAGTTAAACGTAAATTGTGTACTGTTCGTAAAATAGAAAATCTGAATATAATTGAACATATTTAGACTGACTCGGCGGAACAGTGGTTAGTGACCCATGGTCACCCTAATTAAATATATTTTAGTAAATTTGTGTATCCACCCACTGTTGATTCTGTTGCTTAAGCTACTTACCACGAATGTATATGTGATATTGGGTAATATTTATTCATTCAAATACCAACCTAGAAAGTTATATTCAGGCGCACCAATACCGAGGAAACATTATCCTGACTTAAAACTTAAAATGAAAACGCTAGTTTCGCATTTGAAAAGAACTTTAAAATGGCACGCGCATTCTAAAAGCAACATGATTCATTCTGAAAGTTTGCAAACTGTAGGTTTTCAGGGGTAAAACACTTATTTGTGTTGGAGTTCAGAGTTCTTTTACTGTTTAGTCTTAGTCATATTGCGTACGAGTATAATATATTCATTGTGTGAGTCGTTTCTCGTTTGATTTCTCAATTCAGAGCGATTTCTGGCCTAGGAGCTTCCAATTAATCTTCATGTTGAAGTTCAATCATATAAAATGGTTAATTTTATATACCGCAGAAACATTTGATTGATATGAGTTAATTTTTTACAACGAATCTAGCTAAATATAAGTCTTTGGGTTTCTTTATGCGGTTCTAAGAGTCGTGGGTTCCATTCCCACTCGGGACAAATATTTTTGTGATTAACATCGGTGTTTGTTCCGCGTCTGGGTGTGATTAGGTATTCAAGTGTGTATGTGTATTCAAGTGTGTATTCATAAAAATCTATGTATGTAGGAATATCAGTCTCTGACGCCCATAGTCCAAGCTCTGCTTAGTTTCGGGTTTCTTATGACCGTGCGTAGAAATGTCCTAGGTATCTGTGGCACAATCTATTATTGACTGGTGAATATCAGTGTTGGAAAATCAATCTTATTTCACAGACGTTGGTGCTCTAACACCCATTAGCTCTAAAGTTCGTGAATATTCGCCTTACATTTTTAAAACAGCTTCAACTATTAGAATAGAATAGAATAGAATAGGTTTATTTTGCATAAAACATGGTACATAATATCGTTAGTATACATAAACATAGTTCAGCATGCTTTGTCACAACGCGACATGCAAAATTTTGGTATAACATTTTACATACTAAAGTCCCGGTTATTACTATTAGTCACATTGTTTGTTCATACACGTCAGTATCATAACTAAACTAAAATTAACAATTTGTTATAATAAAGATTGTTATTATGAATTAAATATATTATGTCAAGTTTGTGTCAAGAATAATTTAAAAAATCGCTTATCGTGTAGAAACATTTGTCAATTAACCATTTATTTAACATAATTTTAAATCTTTTTAGGGGTAACTCCCTTATACAATTAGGTATCCTATTAAATACTTTAGTAGCCATCACATAACAGTTTCTACTAAAGAGTGTTGTTTTAATAATTGGCAGCTTTAGTCTGCTTGGGTTCCTTCTACTGTACATATTATTGCTGTCATACCTTTGAAAAAAATATGGATATTTTTTAACAAAACAAGCAGTTTCAAATATATATATACATGGTAGGGTTAATAGTTCTAGGTTTTTGAACGATGGTTTGCAAGAATCTGTTGGGTATAGTTTACACATTGCTCTTAAACATTTTTTTTGAATTTTAAATAAGGTTTCTATGTCACTACTGTTTCCCCATAAAACCACACCATAACGCAATACAGACACCACATAACCATGGTATGCCAGTAGGGCTATTTTCAGATCGTTTGTTTGACGAATCTTGTAAAGAACATATACAAATCGGTTAAGTTAATTATATTTTCCACAGCTGGAGGAGGCAGAGAAACGAAGGGTTTCTATATTTAACACTATATTATAAAAATTACATTTAAAAGTTACTAAAATCTAACTAACCTAGGTGTGAATGGGTTCGATGGTAGAACCACACTGATCTAACAAATGTTAAGTGGATAAAGGAAAAGGTGAAATGGGGTCAATTGTGACGATCGGATGTTGAAGTGTGCGTAGCCGAGGTGCTGGCGCTGCATTTCGGTGCCTCGTGATTCTCTGCAGGTCACGTTGTTCGCTGTGCGAAGTCCATCCGCTGATTGCGACACCTTGCTCACTCGGTGGTGGCGTGGATACGTAACATCTCCGCCCTTAGAACAGTAACTATTCGAAGACTCTAAGAATGTTAAGAATAGTACTGGTTAAGGTTCGGTAATTGATGTAATCTAGTCTGTACAATATTCAATCACTGCATATTACTTATGCGTTGAGAATAGTGTAGTGATGTAGTGTTATATGATAATGTTCGATTACTGCATATTATTACTTATGTGACGATTATGCTTGAATAAAAATGAGTTGCGACACTAATCGTTTTGCTTCTAGGTAAGAGGAGTTATTTTACGTCCGTGATATCGTTCGTACTCAGTCAGCATTCTAGTAATCTCAAAGACAATGGAATAGGTTTTGAGTGCGATGTTAGGCTTCATTTTCGTCACGATGATATTTCCGTGTCTTCATTTCTGGTCTAGAACTATGTTCATTTTACTTTCTGCTTCATTTCGTTGCGTACACGTCCAAAAGTTTTCTCTCTTTTCCCTTTTTTTTATTGCAATGGAGGTTATTTCATTTGCTACGGAGTGCACTACGTTGCTGCCGGCAGAGCACTATTGCTCTCGTCGGGATACGACTTTCCTGGTCCCGATGTTGAGCATACGTGGCGTATCTCATTACAGAACCACGTCATGGGTTATCGTCATTCGGACTTGTTGCCTCAAGGGCTTCTTCCGGAACACGGATTCGGAGTGAACTTCGGTGACGGAAGAGCGGTTCAATACATGAGCGAATCCGGGTTGCTTCATTTTCACCGTTGTAGTCAGCTACTGGAGTCTTTGGAGTTGGATATTCCGGTGGTGGCGCCTCGTGGCCTTGGATAAGGTGCTTGAAGACCTTTTTTTCCATTTTTTTTATATTTTATTACTTACTATTAAGTTTCTATCTCTAGATTTTCTTTATGGTTTTTCTTTCCTTCATTAACTTATGAAACCTTCGGTTTTCTTGCGTTTTCTATGTCTTGAAATCCTCTGCTATGGTCCATGTAGATTCTGTATACTCGATGAAGGCTTGAGAGCTCAACCAGTGACGTTGCGAAGCAAACGATTTTTGGATGCTCTGATAGCGACGCGCACTGACTCGAGTATCCTACCGACTGCGCCAATTATATTTGTCACAGCCAGAGGATCTAAAAAAAACCAAAAATTATTTAAAAGAAAACTGATTTAATTTTATAAAAGTTACAATTAATGTCTTAGCCTACACCTGATCGATGCTAGAATCAAAGTGAACGAATATAATGGAAAAATACAATATTCCGGTAAACGGCGGCGACTGCAGAGTCAGCGGCGCCGGCTCATGTTGCATCCTCAGCGCCTCGCGTCGCAGCGTTGCTATGTCGCAATCGGGGTCATCGCATATCGGCACTTTACATAGTAGTTATTACTATAACAAGTTTTTTACATAGTTGTTCAATTTGTTGTTTCCACGAGCAATGAGAGTCTAATGTTAATCCTAAGAATACAGAGCTAGAACATTGTTCTATTCTTTCCGTGTTGTAGACAACTTCTATTTGAGGAGGTAAGGTTTTTATATTATGAAATTGGATTAATTTTGTCTTAGAGATATTTACATGTAGATTATTACAGCTAAGCCACTTGCCTACCTTGTCTACTGTATCGTTTATCTCATATTGGAAAGTACATTTGTTTTTACAAGTTACAATAATTGAAATGTCATCGGCAAATAGAATTGATTGATTATTAGTAATTTCAGGGAGATCATTTATATATATTAAAAATAATAGAGGGCCCAATATACTTCCCTGTGGGACTCCGTATGAGTTTAGTCTAATAGATGAATTATATTTCTTCACTTCCTTCGTAGCTGTTTCGAATCTAGCGAGTTGGACAAACTGGTGACGATCTTCTAAGTAGCTTTTAAGCCAATTCAAAGCGCAGCCTCTTATTCCGTAACATTCGCATTTACGCAGCAGTCTAGTATGACATACATAATCGAACGCCTTCGTCATATCAAACAACACTACTGCCACAGGATTGCCTTTGTCTACATCTTCTGTTACCTTTTTAATAAGTGAGAAAGTGGCTAGTGTTGTCGATTTATTCTTTTGGAACCCGTACTGGTTATTTTTGATGACACCATGCTTATCCAGAAATGAAGAGAGCCGTTTATACATAAGTTTTTCAAATAATTTGCTGAATATTGTAATTAATGATATTGGGCGATAATTGCCTATCTGAGCCCTATCACCCTTTTTAAAAAGTGGTTTAACTATAGATGTCTTTAAACATTTCGGAAATCTACCCTCTGTAAAGGACAGATTAACCAGATAAGTAAGAACTGAAGTTAGTTCTCCTGCACAGGATTTTATAAGTTGTGTACTTAATTCATCAACACCCACAGATGGGGTATTTTTTAAGGAAATGATCATGTTATGTACTTCATTTTCACTACAGGGTCCAGGGTAAAATATGCAGCTATTCACTGATTGAACTACATTACATTGATCACAAAAGTGTTTGCAGTTTGCTTTAGATTTATTGGAGATGTCAATAAAAACGTCATTAAATATATTACAAATTTCTGTGGGGTCATCAATAATCTTATCCATATGTTTAATTTCGTCAATGTTATTATCTTGTTCGTGATTAGTACTTTGTATAATGTTCCAAGCGGCCTTACATTTATTTTTAGAATTCCGAAGTGTTTTTGTGTGAAAAATCCTCTGTGAGCATGTTATACATTTTTTTAATATTTTATTGTATTTTATGAATTTAATTTTATAACTGCTACATTTTTTGTGGTAGTAATCATACCTAAGATGTCTATTTGTTCTACATGCCTTTTTCAAACCTCTCGTTATCCAGCCTTGATTGGATCTGGGACTTATTTTAATACGAAGTATTGGAAAGCAAAGATCAAAAAATAAAGAGATGGTTTCATTAAATTCATTGTATGCTAAATTTAGATCATTAACTTTTATGACTGAGGACCATGACAAAGCTGCAAGACATTCTTTAAATTTTATTATATTATCCTTACTATAATCTCTTTTTGTTCTAAAATAGGTTTTTATTTGAATCGGTTTTTTAGCGACATGGAAAGCTACTGACTGGGCAGTGTGATCAGAGATCCCCAGATCATGTACGTATCCCTCAGCTTCATGTACATTACTAGCTATGTTATCTAAACAACTGTTTATTCTTGTGGGCTTATTTATATGCAGTTTGAGATTATATGATTCTAGTGTATTTTTGAACTCTTGACTATGATTTGATTTTTGCAAAATATCTATATTGAAGTCACCTACTAAGAAAATTTTTTTGTTCAATTTGTTATTTTTATGTATACTGTGCAATAGTTGGTTAAGTTTAATAAAAAATATTTTGAAATCACTTTTGGGAACACGGTAGATGCAAACTATAATTATATGCAATTTTATTAAGTCAATTGCACAGCATTCAATCTCTGATTCTATAGATAAGTTAGTCACGATATTTAATTCTTTATATGGTATACCCTTTTTTAAAAATATACATACGCCTCCTCTTTTTGATTATATCTTGAGTACGAACTCACAAGATCGAAGTGTTTTAAGTGAGCATTTTTTTCATCGCCCTTTTTTATGAATGTTTCACTAAGACAAATAATATCAAATTCTATATTATTACTTGAAAAATGTTCAAGCCATATCTCAAGAAAACTACTTTTTTTGAGGAAACCCGCCATGTTTTGGTGTAAGATTCTGAATATATTTGAAGTAAACCTATCTTTTTTAGCGAAATAACGCAATGTTCTCAGATTCTGAGATAGAGTGTTGTATTCCATTCTGGCTTTGATGTTTGACTATGGAGTTAATTAGTTCAATGACATCATGAAAAATAATATTTGTTCCCCTGTTATTAACAGTGCCGTCAAATCTATACATTTCATGCGAATACGATAAATTTTTATTGGTGTCTAACAAATATGTATATTGATGGGTTTCATTATCGAGATACAGCATATTATTAAATATTTCCACACGTCTATTAAAAAGGTTAACAAATGGTTTGTATTTATAGTTAGGTAAGCATAAAATAATGTTAGTGTGTTGAATCTTTAACAGTTGATCTCTAATTTTTTTTATAAGAATTGTATAGTCGTCAGTAATTACGAAATCGTGTTCTCCTATGAAAATAACGCAAAAGTCAGATAGAGTAAAATCCTTCAATTTTTCTTCGATTCCAGTCAACATACTTGTGATTTTTCTATTTGTACTCAAGTAGTGACAAATATTTAGATTATTTAGGTGATAGTTAGATAATTTCAGTATTTTATTATTTTTATTGCTATTTATAAAACAAATCTTCATCTCTTCTTTATCTTTTTTTTCTATTCTTTGTTTTTCTATTTTATGTTGAGGGATTTCCGATTCCTGGACCCTGAATGTTGTCCTGCAAGTTGAGGGAAGTAGTAATGGTGTGACAAAGTGTTCTGAATTTAAAGCAAAACAACTGAATATTTTTCAATAAATAAAACTTCACAACGAAGTAGGTCACAGATACGAACGCATCATGCCAGGAACAAAGTACAACATAATATTTAACGAGCGAATCAGTACTATTGCTTGAAAGTGGGGCGAGTGCAGAATGCGCCATGTCTACATGGCCACAGTACAGACATGATAGGGGTGCAAAATAAAAAAAAAACTACTACTTTTAATGATAAAACTTAGTTATTAATAGACACTACTACTACTAAAAAAAAGCGTCGATGGCCGAGTGGTTAAGGTCGTTGTCATGCGAGAGGTCACCAGTTCAAACCCCGCCAAGTACCAATGTGTTTTTCAAATTTGAAATTCATATGTACCATCATTCGACGCTTTAACGGTGAAGGAAAACATCGTGAGGAAACCAGCACACCTGAGAGATTTTTCAACGGTGTGTGAAGCCATGTCAGAGGCCTACGGGCGGTTTAAAAACTTTGACACCTGGTTGTTCATCAACCATACGATAAGAAGAAGAACAGACACTACTGCAAGGCAGTTCATATTCGTAATTATCTACTTCACTACATAGTATGTAGAACCACGCAACGGATTTTGAAGCGGCTTTTTAAATAGATAGATGTATTCTAGAGGATTTTTTTTGTACATTATATCCGGAGCTAAATAAATAAGTTGCTAAAGCACTTTTTTTTTCATTTTCATGACACATGTCTTTGTACCGAGTGATTTCATTAGATTTGCATTAACTGAGCTACTACTACTCATTATATCTGAAGCTTAGTAAATAAATTGCTAAAGCACTTTTTTGTGACGAGTGATTTCATTAGTTAAGCAGTAACTGAGCTACTACAACTGCTACTACTACTACTAGTCCAGTAATTGTTATGTACTTACTAGTTTAGACTAAAAAAGAGTTTATTTTTCTAAATATTTTATCAATGACATTCGTTAGAGTATACTAATACCGGTTATTTATTTGTGACAAACCACACTAACACCTACGGAACGTACTTCACTACCACAAAGTTTCACTGTGACGCGGGTACTTGAAAATAAATGAGAGTATTATTGCAAAAATGCCCTAAATGTGCGAGTGAGTTGAGGGTGGAATTCCCTTATTATGCCACTACTTTTTACTCGCGAAACGATATGTTAGTTGGAAATATACGCTTTTCTGAATACGTTCTATGCGCCGTGTGTTCGGGAGAGAGGGAACATTAACAAAAGTGGTTTATGCCACAATTGTTCACTCGTTTCTTGCAAATCACGTTGGCTTTTAGCATTTCTTGAAAATTACTCTCCTAAGGTTGCAGTTGAAATGTGGGTTATGTTTGTGTTTACTTCTTTGATATTTCCATAAGCTAGAATCAAATGTGTTGGTAGGGTATGCTTATACACCGTGAAATTTGAGTGGTTGTTTTCCCGTGGCAGAATGATTTGCCTTTAGTAATACTATCGAATCATGCAAATTATTACTGGAAAAATTTATTTTTTTCAAATTTTTAAAAAAATAATTTTCCTACTCGAAAACGGGAGAAGTTATCTTTCTTTTATAATATGTGACGTAATCAGGTACTGCTTGCCGCATGAAATCGATGAAAGCTAAAGAAGCTCTATGCCCTAAGTAATAAAGCAGTTAGAACGTGCCTTCGAGTTTCGGTTAAACCTTTCGTTAAACATTTATTGATTTTAATAAAAAATAACTGCGATTTGTGCAGTTATTTTTTATTAAAATCAATAATCTACTAAGATAGAATAATTTTGCTGCGGGAAAACAACCACTAAAAGGACAATGCCAGAATTTGTATAGAGTTTTGACCCACTTCAAAACTCATTGTACAGGAATGTAAGAAAGTGTTTAGTGTAGCTGTTTAATTACTTATGAAGGTACGGCATTTGAAAATTATCTAGATGTTGCCGTTTAATTGATATTAAAACAAAAAGTATAGACTTTTCCTACTTTTGCGAAATTGTATATAATGCAGTTAATTATATTTGCCGTACGAAACAAATCAGGCGCTTTCATGACTACTACTACTACTACTACTAGATTTTCATCGTACCACAGTGATTCACTTTGAACGTAAAAGATTTTAGGCTCGAAACCCAGTGCGGGACAATTTAAATAATCTTTTTTTATTGATTCGAGTTGGGGGGTGAGGTCATTGGCTTTAATTATTGTCATTTATATGATAACTGACAACGGGTATTAAATAATCAGGATGTTGCCTAGTGCAATTTTTTTCTTAGACATTTTCACACAGCATTATCTAGTCTCAAACTAAACATAAGTTTGTACATATTATGGGTACTAGGTAACTGACATACTACTTATAAATACTTTTCTTTTATTAATAAATACCTATCTACATATTATACATAGAAATAACCAGACACGAGGCAAATATCAGTTCTGCTTACATTTGCCTCCGGCGGGATTCGAGCCCGCAACCTCTGGGATTAGAGGCCATTTATCTGACCACCAAACCACGGAGGCCGTCAATTATTATCAGGTTATCATTATTTACTGTCGTATAATATTGTATGTAACATTATATTTATATATGTATTTAAATAAATATATCACATAAAAATACAATAAACATATGTATAACTAAACGCAAATATATCGCTCGACGTCCGGCGTCGGGTTTCACTCCATAGGAAATGATTTTATTCCTTTTTTGTTTTTTTATTTCGTATCGGCAACTAGTACAATTGTTAAGGTTAATTTAAAACAAGCTATAAAGCCATTGATGTTTTTTCATTGATTTTGTTTTTCTGTACATGCTGGGTCAGGATCTGGCATTGTCCTTTCACGGTGTACCTATGTGTATGTCTTATTATTCTGGCTCCTTTTTCATTTGATTGCAATTAAATTGATAACGATTTCCGACCTTAGTCTGTCTTAGTACACAAGTATGTGTGTGTATTCTAGACCCATAAACCAAGTCTCGCTACTCAGTTGTTCTATCGTAAAAAGTTTTAATTCAGTCCCTGGTTAGGAGTCCTTCTGTCTAAAGTTTTCATTTAATTATCAAACCTTAACAACATCTTACAGCGACCATATCAATATCAAAAATATTTAACGTTTTAAATAAATAAACTTAGAATTAGGAAGTAAGACAAAGCACAACATGACTATGTTACTTGTTTAGTTAACTGCCTCGTTGGTCTATTGGTAGCAAGCGCTGCGTTAGGACCGAGAGGTCCCCGGTTCGAATCCGGGGTCGGGCAAAATTTGTGAGTTTTTCTGTAATGAAATTTCTCAGCCCGGAGTTAGAAAGTTGGCGGTTGAACGCCCGTGCCTCGGAAAGCACGTTAAGCCGGTGGTCCTGCGCCCGATCTCGCATCGGTCATGACGGATTACCGTCTCACCGAATCATGAGAGTAAGGGAATATAGTGTATTTGTGTTCGCGCACACTTGTGCACTATAATATGTCCTGCGCACTTGGCTGATCTCAATTGAGATCGGCCGCCATGGCTGAAATCGGTCGGACGCCTTTCTTGTTTAGAGCGATTTTACTCCAATTATAAGATAAAAATGGAACCCTCTCTAACTTACATGAAAAAAAAAACCTCTCATATTCCTGCGAGAGTGA
This sequence comes from Maruca vitrata, assembly GCA_039566165.1. NCBI lineage: Eukaryota > Metazoa > Arthropoda > Insecta > Lepidoptera > Crambidae > Maruca > Maruca vitrata. The sequence continues at coordinate 11,750,565 of CM076923.1, forward strand.
AGCAGCTATGTAATGGGGACTATAATTAAATTTGTTTCTACACGACTGATACAGAAGCCTTTGACAGTGCGTTGTAATTATGTTTTTAATAAATTATGCATTTTGTTACAGGTAAGTTCCGATGGGTTTGCTCGGTAAGTATGTTTTTGTATTTACGAGTATGCTTTCAGTAAAGCCAACGCGGAGACTAAAAAAATATTTATACTGCTACAGTGGTTTGGTAAATAGTCATTAATATGATTTGGTACTTGTGTTTTTTTTAATTTGGGAACAGGGCCGGCAAAGATAATTCTTACTTTGATTTTTAACGGACTTCAAAAAAAGGAGGAGGTTCTCAATTCGTCTGTATGTATAATATTTTTTTTTTTTTTTTTTTTTATGTATGTTCACCGATATTTCCGTCAATTATAAACGGATTTCAAAAATTTTTTTTTGGTTGGATAGAGTTCACTTCCGAGGTGGTCCCATTTTCACCAGTCTCGGATCTGATGATGGGGTCCTGGAGAAATCGAGGGCAACCTTCAAATTTTATAGGGACATGTACCGCGTTTTGCATATTATCTGAAGTCATATTGGCATTTGCTTCTGGCAATCATAATCTTATGATGCTGAGCTGATGATGGAAGGTCAACTCCTTAGTAGTTATGAGTAAAAGAATAATTATTTCAAATCTGTGTTCATATTGATACTACTAGTTATAATATCAGCAGAATTATAGGTGAGCTGAACTAATAGGGTGTAAAAAAATGTAACACTAAAAAGGATGAAAAAAAATTGTAAACAAAAAAAAACCGCCTTCAAAAACCCGACTCACTAAAAATTACAAAATAATATAATACGAACATTAATCTGGGTATGAATTTGATATGTTGTTGAAGGCGGTGCCAATTAAATTTTTGAGGAAAACTGCATGAAATATAAACGGCACCGCCTTCAACAACATATCAAATTCATACCCAGATTAATGTTCGTATTATATTATTTTGTAATTTTTAGTGAGTCGGGTTTTTGAAGGCGGTTTTTTTTTTGTTTACAATTTTTTTTAACCCGAATCGTTTTACTTCTCTTTCGTATTTCCGTTATGATCAGAAATAACTTGAAGTCGGTCATGTACGAATGTAAACCGTATGTAACAAAATGAGAAGTAACATTGTAAGAAGCGTTTTACAAATCCATTAGCGACTTTGTTCAAATTAAGTCGTTCATCGCGTTAAGTACTATCTAAAAGTACAGATGGTTAGAAGCAACCTATGTACTCGTATGTACGAAATTTCATTTGACTTCGTATATTAGTGAAGAAAGAAAAATCGTAACTGATAGACGCGAGTTATTCTCGCGTTTATAATCATCATCATCATCAGCCCATTTACGTCCTGCGGGGGCACGGGCCCTACCCTAAACTAGGGCCATAAGGCCTTATTCAACCACTATGGCCAATTGCGGGTTGGTTGACTACACAACCATAGAATTCCTTCATAGCTGTGTAGGATTCCTCACGATGTTTTCCTTCACTGTTAAAATCGAAAATCGGACATATGTATTAATTTCAAATTTGAAAAACACCTTGGCACATGGCGGGGTTTGAACTGGCATACTCTCGCATATGGCAAGCAACGACCTTAAACCCTCGGCTTTGACGCTTTTAATATTATAAAATAAAAATTCTTTTATTTCTCAAAATTACAAATAGACGTATTGAGACGCCCCAGGAAGTAAAACATACTTGTGTTGGGGATGTCTCGCTCATACCCGTTACATTTCTTATTATGCGAGATATAAAAGTAGTATACAATTATTAGTTTAATTTTATTAAAATTCTATTTCAAGTTAAATAATCAGAAAATTAAAGAATTTTAAAACAAATATAAAAAGATAAAAATTAAAAATTTTAATAGTTATTACTTCGGGATATCTATTATTTAAAAAAAATAATGAGGTAAGGTGTTTTTTAAAATACAACTTAATCCGCCATCTGAACCTGAAGGAAAATTTATCTTCAGTTCCAATTAATTTAAACAACCCTTTTATGAATTCCTAAACAAATTTCCCTTTTCAAACTGCCAATTTAGAAAAAACTTAAGTACTTAATATAATTCCTATTTATGACTAAATAACAATAATGATAACGGTAAACAAGGAACTCGAACACAGCGATCCCATTATAGGCCTTAAAGCGCCAAAATCTATTAAAGAAAGAATCTACTTTGAAGATTGGCTTTTACGAAATTTATGGTGTTTTCTCGTTTATGACTTTTTAAGAGAGTAAAAATTTACCTCACCCTGTGAAAGTTGGCGATGAATGGCCATATCGTGTACTTTGGTGTTTGTTTTTATGAACACTTTATCTTCAACTTCCGTTAGAAAGTTGACTATGTTCGAGATATTTGCCATGTTTTTTATTTTGTCGAGTTCCCAATATTTCTACTAATCGTATAGTGGAAAATTTATCAAATTTAACACAATTATTACATACAGAAGCAATGCCAATAACCATCCAGTATCACGGTAATAGATTCGGATTACATTTTTGGTTTCATAACTGTTATCCGAACTGCCTAATTTTCTGGATCGAAGCTGAAAAGCTGTACCATTAATTTTTATCTCTATGAAGTCCTATTTACTGCATTCTCGCAAACTGCACAGCATTTTCCTTTAATATTTTTTTTTCTGCATCCTCTCATATTGTTGAGTCCAATACACATTTCTTTGTTCAAAATTGTGCTTACAGTTTAATTTGCTACCATTTTAATCACTGGAGGAGTAGCTATTAAAACAAAAGCTCGCGATAAGGAAACATTTGAAAGGCTGGCTTACAATAGGGCGGGTAACAAAAGCCTCATTCGTCAGGACATCGTAGGTACGTGTATCGATGTATTTGCGTCGCACTTTGGCTGGGGTGCCGGTTTTATCCTGAATCCTTGCTCGAGTATTGTAGCCACTGTCGCTATGTTCGTTTCTGCACGTCGTTTCGGCAAATCTGATGCTCTTGTGTTTTTGGTTTGTAGAGCTTTTAAATTGGAAAAACATTACAGTGCATAATATAATTTGTCTTTTTAAAATTTTAAATTCAGGTACTAGCGGAATGACTAAATTTCTTTTTGTTATTATATCAATTCATAAGCTTCCTTCAGAATTCTTCTTTATGTCCATAGAATGTGCAATGTTTTTGGTCGGCAGATTGGAAGTTGTTAATTGTGAGTTATTAATATGAAAAGATATCAAACCCAAAATTAAGTCATTATTTGCATTACCGACAAGTTTGTAATTTACGTTACGTTGAAATTCTTAAGGTACTGCGTTTACGAGATCTAGTATTCAATTTAAACAATATTGAATAAATTAAATTAATAAGGCGTCAGCAATACTCTATAGTAGATACCTAGGTATTATAGCTTGGGTAGTCGTTGATATTACAGAGAAATCAAGCTTTGTTTTCAGCCAGTCATTTTGCTAATTACGTCACTTTGATGAAACAAAGAAAACCTTTTCTGAAGACGCGCTTGGTTGAGCACAGCGGTGTCTCATTATCGAAATTTGTGTTTCGGAGTTGTGTAAATGCGAAGTATTCAAACCATTGTGCAAACTAAATCTTACGTTCCAAAATATCTTTGACAAATAATGATGATTTTACACACTTTTCCATTATACTAGATATCGGTCTACACGCAATATTAGGAGTGGCAAACACATAGCTACTTACTTTCCGACGTTTCGACTGGGTTACACCTAAATACCAATATTCAAATAATGCTGAGTGTGAATAATGATGACTCACCAAAGAAGAATTGAAACTAATTTTGAATTAGATACGCAATAAATATTTGAAATAAAACTAAGTTTGCAGATTAAACTCGCGTTTATTGCTATTCTAAAAATATAATTTAGAGACCTAACGTTCCGAGCTCTTCATCGACACCTGTCTTCTTAGTCTTGCCCGTGACAAGCGCAAGCGCTGTAAATAGCTCGAAACGTTCGGGCCTCTAAATAATCATCATCATCATCAGCCCATATACGTCCCTACTGCTGGGGCACGGGGCTACCCTAATCTAGGGCGATAAGGCCTTAATCAACCACGCTGGCCAAGTGCGGGTTGGTCGACTAGTCTAAATAATGTGTTTAGAATAATAATACAAGCGAGTTCATTCCATAAAATTAGTTTTATATCAAATGTGTAGTGTTAGCGCAAATAATTGACAATACTATACGTAATAAATATTGATGCATTCTGGTGTATAAATCAAAGATCTTAGTGAAACTTTAACTTTTGCTTTACAAAACACTCATGTAAAGATAGTTACCTATAACGTATTAAAAGTCAAGAGTCACTTTACAGACTGGGTAAATGGGCCCTTGTGTTATAGTGTCCGTTCATTATTTTTTCATAATATATTTCCCATGTGCTAGCTTATTATACCAACAGACTTTAATTCCCCTCTAGTTTACAATATAACAAAGTGCAATTTTAGTTGCATCACAAACGAGCACAATACGTGAATGGTATCGTCCTCATCGCAATAGAAAGTGCAATTTTCTATTGTACTCTCATTTTTAGGGTTCGTGAAATCAAAAGTTAAACCTCTCATAGGATTGGACTTTTATTATTGTGCGTCTAAATGTCCCTTAAAAAAGATTTTTCTGTGGAAACGCGTGGGGGTATCAAGTTTAAATTAATATTGTATGGGTATTTATGTCGGCTTGAAGGTTCAATAAAATCATACTCTAAATCTACACAATCCAAAGAGAAGCCCTTTGAAATATCTCATAGAACTTGTAAAAGGCAAAAAAAAAAAAAACAATCAGCAAAATAAAATTCTTCTGTGTATGGTAATAGATCTACACTAATATTATAAAGAGGAAATATTTGTATTTTTGTATGTTTGTAATGAATAAACTCAAAAACTACTAGACCGATTGCAATAATTTTTACACCATTAGAAAGCTGCATTATTCAGAAGTAACATAGGCTATATTTTATCCCGGTACGGGAAGTAGTTCCCTCGGGACGCGGATGAAACCGCGTGAAACAGCTATATTTGATGAAGATAACTTTAGTATACAATTATGTTGTAATATGTTACTGCAAATGTCTGAAATATAATTTGAAAGATTGCTTGGAAACTGTATAAGACACTAAACATTAAAACATTTGTACCGAATAAATGATTATTCTATTTCATACATCTCAATTTGATCCGGAACCCACAGAGCGCCAGTCCGACTCGCTCCATCTTTTTCTATAATGACTTTCTGACCTGATTCAACCTGTTGGCTTCACATTCTATGCGTATCGCGGATATTGAATGTCGAGATTACCTCAGGCCGTATTGTAAGGTAATGCATAATAATACTAGTACATGTTACGGTGGGTATAGCGGGAATACGGCCGGGATTAAAGCAATCCCTAGCGATGTGAGTTCGATGTATAGAGGCATTACACGCGAGTCTTAGTCTAGTTTAGAGATTTGGTTAGATTCAGCCATTTTCAGGCCTGATTTTGAGCTATATTTAAGCGAAACTTCTGGGACTTGGAATAATGAATATTTCATCGCTTTATTGCGTATTCGTTATTTTTGTGTTTTAAGCTGAAGGAGCAAAGAGAAAAGTAGATTACTTTTTTGTATACTTTAGACATTTCGTGTCGTAATAATATTGTGATATTGGAAATGTAAAAGCTTGTGATTATAACCGGATGAAAACGATCGCTTATCCTTTACCAGTTAAGTACACGTGTATCTATTCGTTCGTGAAACAATCTCATTAGAATTTAAACAAAACAAAACCGCTAAATAACTCACCCTTTTCAATAACGCCAGTGAAATCAGTAAAAAACAACATCAAAAGTCGCCAACTCGCATATTCCGCAAACGGCCTCGGAGCTTATTGATTGCCAATATCGCCGTCATTTGTTTTGCCACCCATCTCACTTCGCTGCAATGTGTCATGCACTCTTGATGTGAGTGGACGGAACTTTACGAGGGCCGAAACTGCCTCCACAGCAGTGGTCATTCGTCTCTTAGGGCCGTTAACGCCGCGAATTGGGTGTGAAATCCACTGTAGGCTTTTGTTGTGCTCTTGCGAGAGGCTTCAAGTGACCTGGGACACCTATTTAGAAGGATTATAAGGCCGTTTATTGTTTATAGCTAGATGTTATCGGAGATGTAACTGTGAACGTTCAGAAGCGAATGGGTGTGTTTTTTGGGTTTTACTTAGCTATCTTTAGCTTGTGATGATGACTTGACACTTGAGATAAAATTTAAAAGATCCATCAACTAATGGTTAATCGATAAGATTAAGTAGTAAGTATTACATCTTTCTGTATGTATTACGTTTAAATCTTTTAAACTAAGCAACGGATTTTGATGGTTTTTTTTTAATGGATAGGATTCAGAGGGATACAAGAGGAAGGTTTTATGAATAAATTACCCGAAACGAAACAAGGGCGGATCACTAGTACGTTTATAATTATATATCATTAAATATGTATGTAATACTCTTAGCAGCCAAGAGAAAACTGTAAAAAAGAGTAAAAAAAACTTTGTACTTAAATTTTTTTATGAATAGTTATGAAATTGATATAAAGTGTTACGCTTAAGTTTTATTAAACAATCATTTGAAAGCTACGCGGTGGCAAACGTAAAACACTCGTTTATAGAGTTTGTAACACTGCTTCAGGTCGTTTGCAGAAAGTTTCACGTTCATACCATCCCATAAAACATATTTGAATGCCCTAGCTCCAGACTAAGTCACTTTTACACCACCAATACTTTATTGGACTTTAAACCGCAGCCGGATTCGGGAATAGAATAATAAAATACCCCAACCTAGTCTCAAAACTGGTTCAAACTTGTTCAAACTCATTGGAAGCACACCGCAGACATCTTACAAACTGCATTTTGAATGTCCGTCCGCCCGACCGTAAAGGTTTTACAACGTTGCACGTTTATTTACTGGCTCCAGTTCGCTCTCAACATCTATATCGCATTTATCAGAGCCAGGCACTTTGTCTTGCCGTTAAAGAAATATGACTTGTCTTATTCAAGGAGTTGCTAGTTTAGCACTTAATACAGGTACGTTTATGATTCAGTTTTGTATAGTTTATTTAGATATTGGTTAGGTGGACGTAGTTAAAACATTGCGGAGTTTAATTGTCACTTTGCAGTTTGTACCATGTTTTAAATAACTACAACTAGGTACTAGCTCTATTCAAAGTAACTAGAACAACAACTTTTCTTTACGTACGATTTTAGGGTTTAGTTTCACATTCATGGTCACGGAATCGTCCAGTTGAAACGTCGTTCAGTAAGTGGCTATGTATTTGCTTCTTCTTTCATTGCGTTTAGATCCATATTGATTGGTTTTTAACTTCTTTACAATAGCATTATTGAAATATGATTTTTGACTTAAGAAGGAACAAATATTTCTTCTTTTTTAACCGACTTCAAAAAAGGAGAAGCTTTCTCAATTCGACCGTATATGCTTTTATCTAATCCACATCTGCTACCCATGAAAACAAAACAAAGCGCAATTAGAAGACAAATGAACGTATTACCATGCTCTACCATCGTACCCATGGTGATTAGGCGGTTTAAGCCTTGGAAGAATTGATGATTTCGGGACGGCTCCAGCGATTAAAGATCACGCCGGTGATTTAATGGAGATAAACGACATTCATTTGTTATGTCCGTCGGGTGTGAAAAGGGAGACTTTTTTTTTCCACTCAACGTTCGACTGTTTTTGTTGCTAAGTGATACGTATACTACTTTAGTGGCGCCGAGAAATTTTCGTGAATACCTAAGTCGAATAAAAAAGTGATATCTGTTTTAGTAATTACAAAACATTATAAAAAATAAGGCGTCCGACCGATTTCAGCCATGGCGGCCGATCTCAACTGAGATCAGCCAAGTGCGCAGGACATATAATAGTGCACAAGTGTGCGCGCAAACACAAGTGCACTCTCTATTCCCTTACTCTCAGAATTCGGTGAGACGGCAATCCGACATGACCGATGAGAGATCAAGCGCAGGACCACCGGCTTAACGTGCTTTCCGAGGCACGGGCGTTCAACCGCCAACTTTCTAACTTCGGGCTGAGTAATTTCATTACAGAAAAACTCACACAAATTTTGCCCGACCCCGGACTCGAACCGGGGACCCCTCGGTCCTTACGCAGCGCTTGCTACCAATAGACCAACGAGGCAGCTACAAAACATTACTGTCTGTCTGTCTCATCCATGTCTATACATACAATGTATGCTTAAGTCTTTGAAACTACTCAACGGATTTTGAATTGAATTTTATTTATAGATAGGGTTATTCAAAGGGAAGGATTAAGTATCATTTTCCCCTGAGGGCTTACTAGTGACCCCGTAAATAAATAAAAACACATATACTTAGGTAAAATATTTAAATAATACAAATAAGTCACATAGCTCTATTGTTGTCGACATTGCAATGTGTGTCTGATTTTTTTATGTACCGCGTGAATCTTTCTCGTAGCAGCAGTAAACATTCTGTAGCTATTCATAACCTGTTTTTCTTTTTATGTAATAATTTAATGTTTTTCATACTGTGGTTCGAATTGTTTGTCGTACCTGAGTAATAAATAAGGACCATAAATTCATAACATCCTTTTTCTCTATGGTGAACAAGAACTTTTCCGAATCCTTAATAACATTATAAATCCGAAAGTAACTCTGTCTGTCTGTCTGTTACGCTTTCACGCATAGAGTACTGGACCGATTTAAATGAAATTTGGTACAGATCTAGACACGCGGTAGCGTGTCAAGCCAAGTTCAAGAAACAGAACTGGCGAGCCGCACCGTGTGTAATATTACACGAACCATTTGGAACCACTTTTGAACCCCTCATAAATCAAAAACTATTTCACATAAACGTATCAAATTTGGCTCATATATTGTGACTTGCGAGATAAATATGTGTTCTAAATTTCATAAGCTTATCTCAAACAGTTATTTAGATATTAATGTCCAAAAATCCTCATTTTTATCATTGACTGACTGACAGATCAAAATTCTAACCCAGTTCCAAATGACCTAGAGAGTTAAAATTTGGTATGCATATAGGTAATTACATGAATACAAAGGAATAAATAAAAAACTGGCAATTTTTTAATAATTAGGTTAGGTTCTATCATGAACGCTTAACATAAATACCTAATTAGTGCCTAATCACGCCTATATACCGGGGAAGGCAGAGCACTAGGTATATATTTAGGTATACTTACTTATTTACAATTAAGTACCTAACTTATAGTCGGTTTTCATATGTATTACTTAGGGTAGGTACCTACTTTATTAACTGGGATTAATTATTATTTTTATATTTAGCGCCCATCAATAGTATAAAATTATTACCTACTCATAAATGTTCACGGCGTTACGATGATATATACTTTTCTACAAAAAGTAATGATATCCAATCAAAAACATAAATGTGAAATGAGAGCCAAGTTCAATATTATGTTAATTGCCTTGGTTGTTGACTTCAACGACAAAAGAAGTGAGATCTAAATGGGTGCCAAGTTCAATGGTCAACCCTGAAATTTATTTATAAGTAACACTATAACATACCTATCATATCTTCTTATAACATAAGATAATGTATGGTGGTAGCCTATGAAGGTCTGTCTTGGCTAGTTTCTATAAACCTACCAACGTATTATTATATTCGCTCGCTAGTTTCTACCAACAATCCAAATTTTCGGAATTATAAAATAAAAACCGACAAATACTTGTAGGCTTAGAACTTGCGACGGCTATAATTTATATATAAAAACTAGCCAAGACAGACCTTCATAGGCTACCACCATAAATTATCTTATGTTATAAGAAGATATGATAGGTATGTTATAGTGTTACTTATAAATAAATTTCAGGGTTGACCATTGAACTTGGCACCCATTTAGATCTCACTTCTTTTGTCGTTGAAGTCAACAACCAAGGCAATTAACATAATATTGAACTTGGCTTTCATTTCACATTTATGTTTTTGATTGGATATTATATAGTCCAGAGCCTAGGAAAGGTTATAGGCTACTTTTAACCGACTGCGCTATAAGCAAGTAATGTTTTACCCGTTAAACGTCTCTATGCGGACGAAGTCGCGGGCGGAAAGCTAGTGTTTATATGAAATATAACATGAAAATGTAAGGCAAAACGGCCAACCTACATTCAGAGAGAGACAATCGTTTAAAAATGCAAGCTAGGCAAAGTTACCTCCGTCATTAGTGAAAAGTGCAAGGGAATTGTTGATAAGCAAATGCATTCGAGACACTATTTCAGCTAGAAACCAGCAAATGATTCCATTTAACATCTGCGAACGTGGGAGTAATGGGATAAAAATACCTAGAATGTACGAGTTCGTATGTGTACAGTTGGCGGTAATATTTGCACTTGGTCGTTTAGGTGTGAGTTAGGTATATCAGAAGATTTCTTTTGGATTGCGTGAAAGCTTTTGATATTTATATGCTTACTCCTATTTGAAGTGTTCTTTTTATGAGTAAATTTTAGTCCAGTCAAATTAGCATCTAAATTATGGGTAAGGTTGCATTAATTCCCAACAAGCTGGATTTTTGTGCAGGCCTTGAATACGTCATTACAAATGATATGTCAAAAGTCCCCATCGATCCGACGTGTGCAAAAAAAAATATTCATGGTCAAATGTCACAAATATCAGTTTTATGCACTTTTGAGCGAAACGGTAAGTTTTATCATAAAAGTATGTATGACAAAATTACTTATCACCTAATTATCTATAAAAATTGTCTTACACTTTATTCCTAAGATTCACCATTTCAGAGATAAAGCGATGCACAAAGTTGAAAAAGTTGTATTTTCAAATGCTGCCAGGCCCCCGTGCGATTGTGCTAGACAGTTAAAATTTTCACGAATGATGTATTTCAGTTGGCTCTATAACATCTAATACTAAATACAACATTAAACTATCACTCAAGGTGGGCTCTTTTTCTTTTCTCTACGAAAGCTTTTTTTTATTTGCTCGCACTTGGCCGGTTTTTAACGTGGTAACCACGTTAAGCCATGGTCACCACGTTAATGTGGAATAGGTTTACTAGGGTAACCACGATAAAAACCGTCCAAGTGCGAGCAAATAAAAAAAAGCGTTAATATGAGAGCCCACCTTAAGTGATGGTTTTATGTTGTATTTAGTATTAGCGATAATAGAGGCAACTGAAATCCATCATTCGTAAAAATTTTATCTGTCTAGCACAATAGCACGGGGGCCTGGAACCATTTGAAAATACAACATATCAACTTTGTGCATCGCTGTATCTCTGAAATGGTGAATCTTAGGAACAAAGTGTAAAGACAATTTTTATAGATAATTAGATGATAAGTAATTTTGTCATACATATTTTTATGATAAAACTTACCGTTTTGCTAAAAATCGCGAAAAACTCATTTTTTTTACCTTTGACCTTGAATAACATTTTTTCCTTACAGGGGAAAGATGGGGAACTTTCAAATTTTATTTTTAATGATATTTTAAGCAATCTTACCGATTTTCAGCTTGGTGGGAATTTATGTAACTTCGAATGTCTAAATTGACCGGACTATTTAGTTTGTCACTTTTCTATCAGTTAATCTTACCGGAATATACATACATAACACATCATTTCATCTACGCTTAATATACACAATTATGGCAATACAATATCTACTATAAGATTCTTTTTTTAACGTTTTGAAAATGTTTGGTCATTTTTTCCTAATTGATTTACGACGATGACTTGGAGTAGCCTCGTCAATATTACCGGACTTGCGGGAGAGCAAATGTCTCTCACCCTTAACAATGCTAGGTCAAGTTTCCTTGATCGTCTAACGGAAAATGCAATATCGGTTTTTAAACTTTTCACTGTTTTTACAACTTTTTGCTATGTGTTAATAATCGAATGCGGAATCATAAAACAATGATCTGTGTATAATATTTCAAGTCAGTCGAAAATGTTTACGACTTTATTCACGTCACTGTACGTGTAGTTTACTACAGTCCATATACCGCTAGATAAGGATAGTTAACGATTTACCCCTTGCTTTAACCCGGTAATGTTCCGCGAAGTTGCTGAATACAGCGGCGAAATGCCCGTCGCTTGTAAGTTTTATTTGTTCGCTAAATATGTAGGCTCGAGTTGTGTTCTGTGAATATTGCGACAGAAAGTTGTTCAGGTCTAAGTGCTTTCTTTTTAAATGTGATTTCGAAACTCGAAAACCATTCGTAATGAAGTGTTTTTTATTTTTTTTAATACTGTTGCGGGAACGGGGTACGTTAAATTCAAGATACGCCAAAAGTCACCAAAAGACAATTAATTTATTTATCGACTAACAATTACACAATTAAACACTTAAAAACACAATTAAAAAACACTTAATTACAACACTAAACACGTAACACTAAATTACACTAAAACACTGAATCGCACTAAAACACTGAATTTCACTGAAACTATTCGCAGTTGACGCACTGGATCACTCTTAGTTCGCAGGAGACTGATTCGCTTCGCTTTCCCAAATCGGAACTGACTCGTCGCGTCGTACATCCCGCTTTTATACTCAGTGAGGACCTTCGCGTGGCGTCGAGAATATTCGATCGAAGATCGAAATCTCTAGAACGCGCTGGAGTGTGTGACGTAGTATCGTGCAAGCGAATATAGACCTTATTCATACGACGATAAGACTAATTTCGCTTGCACGGTCTCTCAAGGTCGTAACATTATTATTACTCTAGAACACGCTAGAGCTCGCTACAACCTACCAGAGTGTGTAGCGTAGTATCGTGTAAGCGAATATAGACCTTATCCATACGACGATAAGACTAATTCCGCTTGCACGGTCTCTCGTGGTCGTAACAATACATATCATCTCACTGCTGGGCAAAGGTCTCTTACAATCCCATCCACTGCTCTCAATTCAAGGCCAGGACGTGCCAGTTCATTCATAGATGGACCAGATCATCAAACCACCTTTTCTTGGGCCTTCGCTTTGCGAAAAGTGTTTTTTATAAAATGTATGATATTATTCGTAGAACTCTTCCAATTTTAGTCCGACTACTCCCTCACCTATTTTTATTGTTTATTTGTACGCGAGCTTAGCTCAATTGATCAAATAATAAGTAATTCCAAAATTTTGTCGTCAGTTAAAATGTGTTCAGTTTTTCCTGACGACCGACAACAGATCAAGTAAACACCAAAAATAAAATGTTGTCAATATGTTGGAATAGTTTCAGAGATCAGTCATTTATTTAGGTACTCTTTTAATGTACATAATTGAAGTATTGTCATGGTGAGTTTTGTTGTGTCCGAAGATAAATGGGTTCCAAAAAAAAAATTCTCGTTGATGGTCTGTTTTTTGTATGTCCTGTATGATTCATCATTTTTCACGCTTCCGCGTTCCCGTTTTACAAGTTAATTAAAACTTAATTTGTATGTGACGGTGTTTGCAGTTCACTTAATCAAATTATTTACGCGGCAACAGTGTGTCCTAAGCTTCCACACCACATCCACAAATTCAAACATAGTTTGTGTACGGGAAAGGTTTATTCTAACGCTGTGTTTCCCAAACATTGCACTGTGACTACCACTTTTGACATTTACTGGTTTCCACGGACCTGCTTGTTCTCTTTTCATAATATCGCATACTCATACACCTACATAACAGATACCGTTACCATTATCATAAGAACAGTGCGCAGTGGTAGCAGTACCTATACTTAATTATACTTTAATAGATACGTATGTATCTCTCCCAGACAAAGCTCCAGACACCATTATGTAATATCGCTATGCGTTTCATCATTCTTTGCTTAGAACCAGATTAAGGCCGGTAAGTTTATAAAGCGTACAAAGAAAACGTTTCAAACGTTTTTAACCCACCTAATATCAAAAAAAATAATCAAATACCATATTAAGTAAAGTGACGACTTGTCGCATGTTTATTTATTTTCGTTTTTCATTAACTGTAGATGGGTAAATGCAATGTAATATTTACTGTGGACTCACTTTTTCCATGAGCTTACAGTTTCTCATAGACCACTCAGGACCTGCCCCACTTTGGGAACCACTGTACTAACCGCTAGGCAAATGTTAACTCATGAAAATCTCATGCATTTCCCCCGCACATTCAAAACCGTGTAAAATGCATTTAAATTTAAATGCCACTATTATTTTAAAATCTCACATTCCGTATAAATTATGAAGAATATCCTTCGTGCACTCGAATTGGTATAATGAGGGTGTTACAAAATGGAACGTAACCTAGTTAACGTGGCGAGAACTAAAAATATTTAACCCCTATCTGAAACATTGTTTTATTGTAATCTATTTTGAAAATGGTGGTTTTTTTATTTTTTATGAAATGCTAATTGAAGCGAGCGTAATAGTTAGAATGCAAAATAAATAGATTTTTGATTTTGATTGAATTTCCGTCATGTTCCTATATAAATAGTCCAAAAAAGAAATAGGTATACTGAACTTATCTTACTGAAAGAGGCATGCTATGTTTCTGTAAAATGGTATTATTCTAAGACGAATTCAATGATATTGGTCTGGTCTCTATTGGCTAAATAAATTCAGACGGCAATAATTTACTCCGCCGTTTAAACTGATTGAAATTTCATCGCATTGAAAAAAAATATTGCAAGCGAACCGTCAACAAATAGGCAAAGACATTTCAAATACTCTTCTGAAAAGGGCTTGACAAGTCTGTTGACTTATCAAGAACCTTACGTTATACCACTGACTAGCTCTGTGGAACAGTGGTTAGTGATCCAGGTTCACAAGAGCCGTTAGTTTGATTCCCATTCGGAACAAATATTTGTGTGACTAACATAAGTGTTTGTTTCGTGTCTGGGTGTGTTATTAAATATATTTAAGTATATTTGTGTATTCACTATTGATTCTGAAATCCGTAACACCAAGTGCTTAAGCTACTTACCACGGGATCAGATCAATGTATGTGGTGTTGTGTAATATTTATTCCAACTGTAGGTATTAGGTCCAAAAATATACCTTTTAAGGTCTTAATCAAATAGATGGCAAAGTTAAAGGCAATCGTAAGTCGTACGCAGTCCGCGCCTTAATAAGAGCGATGGAAGGTAATCAAGACCAATATCGGTAATGTTCTGCTATTAAGGGAAGTGCCGTTAAACACCTAAGCCGGGGAGAGATTCGGAAATTTTATTAAGACTCTTTCAGATCTTAAATCTTTATCTTAGACGTTGAGTCCCAAAAGTTTTTCTGGGTAAAGTAAGCTTATTAGGACTTATTATTTATTATGTCTCAATCAATGGATGCCTTTTATAATGTAATTCACACAATACATTAAAAATCTGAGACGAGACGAGATGAGAAACACATCAAGAAGTATTTTTCAAAAATTAATTGTAAAATAAATGTTCATTTGGAAGACATTTATAAATAAATATTTTCGTAGGTTTTTTCAACCATTTGAAAAATACAATATGACTAGAAAATAAAATCAGACCATCATACTTATCGCCATAAAACAATTGAAGGTAACCCCAATACTAACTTTCAGTAAACATATACATTTTGCACGTAAACAGATCGCCGATACGCTACGAACAAAGCCGACGAAGTAGCAGTAGCTATTATTTTAGGATTTGATTTAAGCCCGGAGTTTCGGCTGGAATACATTAATCTTTAGTCGGTTGCTACCGGCTGTTCTGATTCGAATTAGTGTCATCCGCGAATGTTGCAATCTGTCGGAAATTTAATTGACTAGGCCTGCTTGCGATGCTTAAATTTCGCCGTAAATTATTAACGCATCGTTGTAGTCTAGTTGAGTTACTCAGATTTAATGGTTGTGTCCGTATTTTGATACATTAGCTTACACATTTTCGGACAATATATGTCGGTTTTCAGAAAGTATTAATACACCACACAGGGGGCGTATTACGACCTTTTAATTCGTCATTTTAAGATTGGGAATCGATTATTTATCTTTGTGTTTTTGGTACACTGAGTTGTGCGCTATGTTTGTGGAATCATACAGAATGATATAACTCCTTCATCATCTACGAAAGTTTTTCTTTTTAGTACTTAATAGCATTTTATGATATACCGATGCCCATTTTCAAACTGACTTAAATTAAGAGGTCGTAATACGCCTCCAGGACAAACTAAGTAACGGTTTTACTCGTTCTTGATTTTTACTTTGTATTTAGAAGCTGGAGATACTAACCCATGACCATTTTATACAGATGTCCTCAAGAATTTCGCCGTACCTATATACTTGTTTGTTCATATCTTCAAGTCACTGTAAATACAGACGGTCCCTCAAACAGAATATCTCAACTTGGTATTGGACTTCAGAAACCATATTTGTACTCCTTGGAAACTTAATAACTTGGAATATGATTCCGGTCTCCGGTCACTTGTCATTAGTTTTATTAGTCGAGTTGCGGTGGAACAGGCAGTGTAACTGATGAGGGTTTCGAAGAAGCCTCAAACTATGCTAATTTGTAGGCTAAGACCTCAACGGCCCGCCGTTATGGATGTACTTGCATGAAAACCTCTTGTTGTTCGTGTGTTTTGCGGCCATGTTGTCAGTAGTTATGAAGAAAATTTGCCACGTGTGGGCGCAAGTCACATTCTTATTTTAAAGAGATAGAAACCATGTAGGTTTTTAAAGGCCTGTAATATATAAATCTACGTAAAAATTTTACCAACAATACAAAAATTCGAATAGAATAGAAAGACATTTCTTGATCTCAATTTCTTAAAAGTGGTCCGTATGAACTAGAATAAAATAGTATGGTTTTAAACGTATTCTACTTTGCTTTATTTTCCTAATGGTCCACACAATTCGCCCATTTCAGAACTTCGCATAAAATCCTTCAGTATTCAGTACTTATTCATGAATAGGCAATTCATAAAAGAATTCATATTTGATTATTTATTCAAGGACTAATTTCTTAGTAAGAAACGACCTCCATATTGGATTTTCCAATATTTCCCCTCTTGCGTTGTGTTCAACAAAGTCTAAGAAATACTTACTTACATATTTGAGTTCAGTATAAATAAGTTGTAATTAGAGCCGTATTCTGACTTGCAAAATTCCGGCGTTATTTGTTTCAAATAATTTTATGAATTCATAATTTTATAAACTGTTGAACCTACCCGTGTTGCGTTTCAAAATATTTTGGTATATAGGCAATTGATCTGCCTGAACGAAAATATTTCATGAACTGTTATTATTTACCTATAATTTGTCCAAAGATACAACGAATCCGTTTTGGATCTTTGAAACTTGTGATAATAACAGAACACCTACTCTACACGGCATTAAAATGTTTTCTTAGTAATTAACTGCCCAATTAATTATTTCCCTAACGCAGTATAGTAGCAAAAAAATCGCCCTATTTTACTTTTTAAAAGAAACGTTTCGTTCAGAATTGACATGAATTTAATTTTAAGCCCACTTCGATTAATAAATATTACTGAGAACCGATTCCCATAATCATGGAGGGCATAAAACTCAATATCAGGTTTCGCATGACGCATCCAATGTGATAAAGAATGCTTGAAAGTATGCTGGTGACATGTATGTGGCTCTTAATCCGGAATGAAGATATTAACTCACCTTTTTCGTATTAATGCTGGAGGAAAAAAAATTTACGAGATGATTTAATTGAGATAGCTAAATGAGTATTTAAATACGAAATAAATAAATAAATAATAAATTAATAAATATTTCATAACATCACATACATTGATCTGATCCCGTGGTAAGTAGCTTAAGCACTTGTGTTACAGATATCAGAATCAACAGTGGATACACAAATATAATTAAATATATTTAATAACACACCCAGAAACGGAACAAACACCGATGTTCGTCACGAAAATATTTGTCCCGGGTGGGAATCGAACCCACGACTCTTGGAACCGTAGGTAGTAAACCTGGGTCATTAACCACTGTTCCACCGAGCCAGTCAGTGAAATGTATAGTGTTATTTTTTGTGATTAACAATATGCTATCATTACGCAGTATGAAATAAAGTCGTCTTCCGCTGTTGTCATTCTGTATGTTTACTTAGTTGCCATATAGGTGAGAGCCGACCGCTTCCCCGCAAGTTCGGTGATGATGACGAAGCTACTCCAAGCCATCATCGTATGTCAGGAAAAAGCTTGGATGTTGTAACTGCGCAACGAATAATGAAGCGAGTTTTTGGAAGTCTCATTCAATCAAAGTTGCAGAAGATATATGAAATAAATAGATGATAGGCGATATGGTAACCGTGACAATATTGATACTCGTATGTACGTACCTACGTTACAAGCAATTGAAACCTCGTCTGTGATGTGGTATGTAATTCGATTGCTATATGCAAAGCTTAGTCAGCTTATGCGACTTGGTTTGATTGCTTTTTTGTACATACGTATATAGTATTACGCCATTTTCCCAGAGGGGTAGGCAGCGATCACGTCCTGCCATTTGCTGCGGTCCTGGCTCACCACTATTGCTTCTTTCAAATCCATCAAGCTTTGACATGATCTTGTTATTTGTACACGTATATCGCATATAGTCGGCTATGTTATCATTGGCGTTGTTTTCGAGCATGAGACGACAATTTCGTCGCAGTCATTTCCTAAGTTACTTAACCCTGGATCAAAGTAAACATACGCTGTAAAAACTCGGAAAGAAGTGCCAGAAAACAGACGTCACAGACAAAATAACTTTTTATCACACGGCATGCAATCAGCCGTCGTGTAGGAACGTTTGAGCCAAAATTTCGTAATGAATTGACTAAGGTTTCTTGACCGAACGTCGGTGTTGGGTCTGGGCTAGGACATTTGGCTTCATGCCCATCTTTATCACGACTCAAGTCTACGTAATGCCGTCATGGTGTAGGTATAGTTTCCTTGTTTTTTATGTCTATGTTAAAATACTTTACTGTCGCATTGGGCGCTTAGGAGTAGTATTTGAAATTGCATTCTAATTAAGTTTTGAGTGAAGATTACTATCTAGTTTGCCTAAGAAAAAACGTCCCCCTTTTAGACTTCTGCATAGAATTGCAAAATTCATTAAATCTGGTAGATCTATCAGGTAGAATGTAAGTTTCCTATGATAGTCAAACAATTTTTAAAGTAAAATGTGTTTGGTCGCAAATGCTTGTAAGAGTTTGAGGGATCACTTGATCCAGTGACTAAATATCAAGTCAGGTTTTGTTATATTATTGCTGGGTCTATTTTAGCCTTCGATAATTTAAAGACAGGTCCGTATTGGTAAATATCGATGGTAGATGTTAAATATTATAAAAAAATTGTAAACAAAAAAAAAACCGCCTTCAAAAACCCGACTCACTAAAAATTACAAAATAATATAATACGAACATTTATAATGATCTGGGTATGAATTTTATATGTTGTTGAAGGCGGTGCCGTTTATATTTCAAACAGACAAGCACAGAGTGCTTCTTTTTCCTCAAAATTTTGATTGGCACCGCCTTCAAAAACATATAAAATTCATACCCAGATGATTATAAATGTTCGTATTATATTATTTTGTAATTTTTAGTGAGTCGGGTTTTTGAAGGCGGTTTTTTTGTTTACAATTTTTTTCATACTTTTTAGTGTTAAATCTTTTGTTACCCTATTAGTTCAGCTCACCTGTAATACTACTGATATTATAACTAGTAGTCTTAATATGTATACAGTATTGAAAGAATTATCCTTTTACTCCAAACAATTAAGGAGTTGACCTTCCATCATCAGCTCAGCATCATAACATTATGATTGCAAGAAGCAATGCCAATATCACTTCAGAAAATATATAAAACGCGGTACATGTGCCTATAAAATTTGAGGGTTGCCCTCGATTTCTCCTGGATCTCATCATCAGATCCTAGACTGGTCACCCTATTAGTTCAGCTCACCTATAATGCTACTGATATTATAACTAGTAGTCTTAATATGTATACAGTATTGAAAGAATTATCCTTTTACTCCTAAGTATTAAGAAGTTGACCTTCCATCATCAGCTCAGCATCATAAGATTATGATTTCCAGAAGCAAATGCCAATATAACTTCAGATAATATGCAAAACGCGGTACATGTCCCTATAAAATTTGAGGGTTGCCCTCGATTTCTCCTGGATCTCATCATCAGATCCTAGACTGGTCACCCTATTAGTTCAGCTCACCTATAATGCTACTGATATTATAACTAGTAGTCTTAATATGTATACAGTATTGAAAGAATTATCCTTTTACTCCTTTTATTCCTAAGTATTAAGGAGTTGACCTTCCATCATCAGCTCAGCCTCATAAGATTATGATTTCCAGAAGCAAATGCCAATATAACTTCAGATAATATGCAAAACGCGGTACATGTCCCTATAAAATTTGAGGGTTGCCCTCGATTTCTCCTGGATCCCATCATCAGATCCGGGACTGGAGAAAATGGGACCACCTCGGAAGTAAACTGTATCCAACCAAAAAAAAATTTTTGAAATCCGTCTATAATTGACGAAAATATCGGTGAACATACATAAAAAAAAAAAAAAAAAAAATATTATACATACAGACGAATTGAGAACCTCCTCCTTTTTTTGAAGTCGGTTAAAAAGTTACTCACTATACAGTTCGTACCTTCAGAATATAACCCGGATTTGAAACTGGCCGTCAATAAAGATTGAAGAAAAACGTAGCGGGTAGATGCTCTTTTATTTAGCCAATTCGAAAGTGCACCAAGGTCGCTCCGCTCGTATACCGATCCGGCTTCACAATGTGATTGGGAGCGCTGCCATAACATACAGATTGCATAGCAGTCCCCTCTGGTGAGAACAATTCGACTGCTGCGGCTTGTCGCTGCCTATTGCTGCACTGCGTTTTACTACTTCTAGTAGTATATTTCGTATTGGTCAATTGAATTTAGATACATTGGCCTCATTTCTGGGATCTGAAGTAGGCGATGGGGTTTTTGTTTTTTGTTTTTACGTGCTAACCCAATAATTTTAGCTCTTGCGTGTCCACTGTATTGCTTGAAATGTCTCATATTTGTATGTGATGTTTTATTATATTTATGCGTTTCATAGGAATGAATATAAAAAATATTAAAAATCGCCAGTGTGGATGACTGAGGCCTTATCGCCCTTGTTTAGGCTAGTGTCCCTCTGTGGAAACGTTATATTGGTTGATGATGATGAAAATAAAATGTAGTGTTTGGAACGTGGTAACAATCAAATAACCATTTTACAATTTTGTTATTTTTTAACCGACTTGAAAAAGGAGGTTTTTCTCAATTCGTATTGAGTGCTTTGTCTTCTTTTAACAGTTCCCATTGTTCTGCATTTTTACCCGACTACGGCAAAGCAAAAGGAGGGTTATGATTTTGACAGGCTATGTATGTATGTATGTATGTATGTATGTATGTTTGTATGTATGTTTGTATGTATGTATGTATGTATGTATGTTCATCTGTTTCCACATAACTTCTAAATTGCTTGTCAGAATTCGACAAATGACATATCATTAGAAGCGTCTTAATTGTCCGCTGGTTATAGGCTATATAGGGTTTCACAAAATCTAATGTGGCGCCCACTAGCGGACAAAACATACAGAGTAAAAAAATAAAGTTAAGATAAATACGCCGTGTTTGGTATCATTGGAAAGCGCTTTACTTGTACATTTTAAATATATATATATTACTAGCATTTGCATGTGACTTTACGTATATTCATGGACTGATTGCATATAGTTCACATCTTTTCGTTCATAGCTTCTTTACTACTTACTAACACCAAAATAGTACAAATAATAAAAGTTAAATACTAAAACCCAACTACGACAAAAAACGACGCTGAAAAAGTATAAAACAAGACTTTTAGAACATACAATACTATTTTGAAGTATGCAATATTTACTATGTAGAGATAAGTTTTCATGTTTGGAAAGGCGTAGTCACACGTTCCATACACAAGTACCTACCTACCGTAGCACTTTGACAACGTGTGACTGCGGTTTTCCAAACATGAAAACTTATCTCTACATAGTAAATATTGCATACTTCAAAATAGTATTGTATGTTCTAAAAGTCTTGTTTTATACTTTTTCAGCGTCGTTTTTTGTCGTAGTTGGGTTTTAGTTTTTAACTTTTTATTATGTTAAAACGACAGTGGTTCCACGTGAGCACAGCTTTTGGCCATTTGCGAGTCTGCCACTGGGGCCCATAAAAATGGAATATCAAAAATGTTGAATTTCTTTCCGTTCGCGCGGTTTATTGCCCGAGTGAAATAACGTCGTTTAATGTTGATGTAGCTTTGACTGCGGTTATACAAGCTCTATATTATGGACGTTTTTTAATTTCGAAACTTTAACTTTAAAGATAATTTATTTGCTTACTAAGTGTACTATCTATAGGGCCTTTGATTTAGTATTGGCCGAGGATAGGCGGGAGTAGCCGAAGTCTTGGGGAGGCCTACGTCCAACGGTGAACGGATTTATAGGCTGATGATGATGATCGGAGCTAATATCGAACTGTCAATGTAAGGCCTCACGTGCAGACTGTACTAGCATGGGTATAATATTGTGCTAGTATTAATTTGGCGGAAGCCAGTATTCTCGAAACGTTATAAGAGAGCTTGGACGAAGCACGCTTGCCTCGTTAAAGAGTTTATTTTACCTCTTGACTAATATTAGCTTTAGCACTTTAGGATGGTACTTGACTTTCCTGCTGAAAAAGATTGAGAAGCGTTTATATTAGCGAAATTTTTTTAAAGTAAATTAATGGAACTATATTTTAATTCATCATACTATACATACTAACACGCCGACATGATCTTGTTAGTTATTTCAATAGTTCAAGCAAGTCTAATTTGCTTCAGAGAAGTAAAGTTAAAAGTTTAAGAATCGATTCGCATTCCCACAAATACATCAAAACCCACTAAAAGCATTCACACATTGAAATGCTTAGTGAAAACACAGACGAGTGTTATTAAAAAAAAACAAACTTAGGATCGGCTTACATGAAACAAGTTGAACGGTTTACCATGTTACCGAGATTACCACAAATCGAATAAGCAATACTAGCCTTACCATAAACATTAGTAATAACCTCAGCTCATAAATTAGTTATCTCTACCATTATATTATATTCCTTCCACCGGGCATTAAGGGCGATTTGTCCCCTATTCGTACGTGGGAACTAATGAAGGCTTACAAAAACACAACTGGATTTACCTGTACATTTATTAGGCTTTGCAACGTTCCAATGTACTAGAGATTAGTTATATGTTTACACGGTCTGCCCTTGACTATGGATTACTATATTTGCTATAGAAAGGTAATACCTTCGATGATCGACGACTATTAAGTTCGGGGTATGTTATGATATTATTGTGTAATTTGTGTATATTTAGTAAAAACTGTGAAAGAATTTCTGCATTTAGGACCTTCTTACTTATCGTTTCAGTATTTGGCTATTAATTATGCAAATTCTTGGTAGAGTTAGTTAGACAAATAGGGCTCACACTCGCATTTTTTTTTATTTTTTACATTTTGTGTCTGAAAATATTATGTAGCATATTCTATTGACATTACAACAGAACTCCCAGCGTTTATATCAGCCATTATAAAGTTCATATTTTTTTCTCATTCAACTAACTTATTGTTACACCTCATATGAAATCAAATTTTTAAAATGACCGCCGTGATCAAAATCAGTTTGAATGGTATTTTTATTATTATTTTCCTTACGATCTCCTTCAAATCAATGATCCCGAACGTAAGCGCCCGGATGGTACTTGTGTTACAGACAGTTTAGTTTTATTGAACCATTCCTTATCTTTATTGCACTAGTGAATCATATTTCATACGTAGTTCTTAATCTAGTGTCTCTGTTCTGCAGAGCTTTCAATGAGCAGTTGCATTGAAACTTTTGTTCGATTCAACGTTTTTATGTGCGAGATTATTATTAAGGACTGTTGAAACAGAAATGTGCTTTTCAGTTGTCTAGGTTTTATTCTAACAAGATGTTTTTCGGTATAAAAGGGCACTACCGCTTGGCCAAATCAAAATTCTAGTGATCATAATCATCATCATCATCATCAGCCCATATACGTTCCTACTGCTCGGGCACGGCCTACCCTAAACTATATAGTCAATCACGTTGGCCAGATGCGAATTGGTCGACTACACAAGTACACAAGCATAAAATTAATTTGTAATGATCAATTTAGGAATATATCATGTCTAGAAATTCTGATATTAACGAGGCAGGTTTGTTTGTCTGTATGTGGTTAGTGGGCTTGTTATTGATTCGTCCTAATACACGTTCGTCCCAATGGCGTATCCCATACTTACTTTATGGGATATCCTATTGGGACGTACGTGTTGTGGTACGAATCAATAACAAACCGGTTTGTGGGGTTACAACCTTTCTTCTCAAATATTCCATATTCTTAATAGGCGAATAAAAGTACCAATTCGAGTAAGTACATAAACAGAACAGTTTATGAATTAAATTACCTCCTTAAAAATATTTTCCTGAAAGTTGCTACGCAGATTCTCTACATTCTCGCGAGATTCAAAAGTTTTTTTTCAGTGGCCTTTCTCCGTACTTAAACTGGGTCAAGCCTTTACAAATATAATCTCGGTTGTGAGTTATTTTGTTGTAACAATTCCGTGTTTCTGAAGTGTAATTAAGCGCGCAGGTGTGTGTGACTAATCGCTGTTGCAATGGGGCGATGCAACTCCAGAGATAAAATGTTGGATTGTTGCAATGAAAAGATGCTGCAAACATGGATCTCTTATTTAGCAATTATGATGCTTGAGGTAAGTTTATTTTGAAGGTAGATTCGATTCACTACTACTCGTATGTGATGTTTTGTGAAGTGATTCGTTTTATAAGCCTAACCAACTAAATACATGATACATAGGTTTTAAGTATATAAAATGATCAGCAGTTCTTCATATGTGCATATAAATGATTGATATCTCTTTATTGATTTTATCACAAAAGATCCTTATAGGTCGCCCGTTATGCGATAGCTCGTAGATTGGGTTAATGTCTTGATAAATATTTATTTTTTAAACCATAGGTAAATCGCATATATTGACATACATTCCTTTGATAGTCCGAATATATATTGGCTACTATAAGGCTAAGCAGATATCTGCTAACCTTGTTTACTAATATTATTGCGTAAAACATCATAAACCATTAAATCATGAAACATAACCAGTAGAACCTGAATTTATTATTGTTAAGGGTCGGTTGCAACATCGTTACCAAGCCACAATAAATTTTAATGGTATTACCTTCATTGGAATCATCTTTCTGGGCTCGCTTCCTAACGATAATTCTTAACCTCCGCCCTTAATCTCAGCCGCCCGCCCTTCGATGGTGATATTACGAAATTCAAATCAGCTATGATCCTCCCTTCCTTTGGTATTAATTAATAAGTATCAATATTTGAACTGTAATGACGTCATGTTATGTTACCGCTTTCTAGATTGAAACATGTTTGTTTACTTATGTTACATGCTTTAAAAGTATTATGAGGGTTTCTTCTGGGTTTGCTCTCAAAGCAGAAAGACTTCACATTATTTACCTAATTGGTAACACAGATACGTGACTGTTAATTAGGTTAATGTATGTTTACGTTGACAATTTTTGGATGCTTTATATTGAAGTGTGAATTACTCGTCCATTGAAATTTACTTATCTTTTTAGGAGATATGCGTAGTTTTTCATTGCTGTACAAGCAAAAAATTAAGCTTATTATGCTTTGACAAAAAGATGGCTTATGGGATTAATTAAAT
Organism: Maruca vitrata; assembly: GCA_039566165.1. Classification (NCBI taxonomy): domain Eukaryota; kingdom Metazoa; phylum Arthropoda; class Insecta; order Lepidoptera; family Crambidae; genus Maruca; species Maruca vitrata. Next base: position 11,776,383 of record CM076923.1, read on the forward strand.
TAACTAATTTGTATATTACACTGCAAATAGTCCGTGTGTTCATGTGATTTTAATTATAATAAAACCGTTTCTTTCGACTTCAAATAAATTGACCTAAATAATATTAATTGTTACTGGGAAACCTTTAAATTTTTGTTTCTTTTAATTTGCGAACCCATTTATCTCAGGCATTTTTAATTACCATGAATTTTAATTTTCCTTTAAACAATTATCCAGGCAGGGTTTGCTTACTAACGATTAATTTTCTCCGGTCTCCCATAAAATTTGCTTACTGTTAAAGTCGACGATATCGGTTTGTTTCTTTGCTTTTCTTTATATTTATTTTATAGAATAAAATAACCGTTTATTTGGTACAGATATCTTTAAAATATTTTTTGCAGTCCTTACGTGTAATTAGTGTAAAATGGTCCTGCATCTATGTGGTAATATATAAACCATGTAATTCAATCTGTGTCGTAATTAGCACATAGATTGCACAATTACTGACGAAGTTGAACAGATTGAAACACTTTATTATAAAATAAAGTTTCCTTCAATTTCCTACGCAAAAGAATTGTAGATCTCTTACAGCGAAACACCTAATGATGATGCTATTATAATGCCCGTACCTTTGTGCTTGCTGCAAATAAATAAAAGTGGTATATTTATAACGAAGCGCGTTTTAAAACTACGTTTCTTTAATTTCGTGCTCATTTCTCAAGCACTAATATATTGCCTTGAATTTATATTACAGTAGAATTTTTTCTTTTTCAGTAACTCATCTTTTCTAGGCAAGCTCTTCTTACTATCTATGCATCTTGCATCACTTCCGTTATCTTAGTAATCTCTCAGTCGATGTCGATATTATGAAATTTTGAATTTGGCCCGTATGGGGTGATTTGCGGCTGGCGTTGTTTTGTGTATGAATAAATTGGGGTACGTTTGAAACCGCGTGAGATCGGACCCCTAAAATTTAATTATTTCCAGTTCGCGGACCGGAGTGTGACCACGATCGTACGCTCGGATGTTTCGAAACAACACGTTTGGTGCCTCGTTTTAGAGTTCCTTTGTTTCTAGCCGGGAACCTTTAGTTTTGTCATGTTTGTAGTTCCGTCTATGACCTATAGACCTTTCTGTTGACGAAATATCGTGAGATGGAGACCATAAAATGAAATAAGTATCACATTGTATGCTTTTAAAAGGATTTTTTTTCATTATAAAATACAGTTTACCCGACTATTAACTTAAATCACAATGTCCTTTAATCGATCCTCATAAGTTAAATAGTAGTTTCAATGGTTCCACACGCGATATTTGGAGTAGCAAATACATACATAGGATTGGTCGCTCGCCACCACGATTGACGACGGGCAGTAAGTAGTATTTGCTACTCATAAAGCGTGTAAACCCATTAAAAAGTTTAATCTAATGAAACGCCAAGATTTAAGATATTCATAATCTATTCAAATTCTATCTTCAAAAAGTTGAAGGACTTTTTCAGTTACACATCCAACGCTCTCCCGTTTCCGCGTCTATGTGCAATTGAACCACTCAAAAGATTAGATTCCCTTGAACCAGTAATGAAATGCTGGTCACAGTCGGTCCTAAATTGAATTATTTCCCGTTCTCCTCGACCTCTTTGGCGATCGGTGTGAGGACGCCCCGCGAAGTTTGCGATTTGCATAGGGAAATGTAGAGATTTTTTTTTGTATAAGACACGTCACATTTTGTGCCAATAGTTGTTTGAGGGTTGTTCTTTACCTACTGTATACTTTTAGCCCGTAATGATTCATTATTATCCCATATTACCCATTACCCATTACCCATATTTCCCATATTACTCTACATATTTTTTGGCATTACATATTATATCCATTTTGTTCAACCCTACTCATTTATTTATCAAAGAAGTAAGTAATCAGAACATATTTCTTGATAGAAATTTAGTAACAAAGAAAAAAAAATCAGTTTTTTACCTTTTTAAATATTAAAATTGTTCGTGTAATCGGGTCAGATAAATTGCAAGATGGAGTGGTTTAGTTTCATTTCAAACGGGTGCATTTAACAAATAAAGACGCATCAGCAAAATGTCACACACCAAACAGGCCACAAAACCTAAACAAACCTTGCTGAACAATATTTACGATCAATTAAAAATTGTTTGTATTACGTATTTTTCATAACACATACTGCAGGCCATGAAATTGAATTAATTTCAGCGTGGGTCGCTTCGTTTGCACGGGCAAGGGCGCTCCCGAGGCGTCCCCAATTTGCATACTAGTCCAGGACGTTGGATGAAAATTTGATTTATCTTGCTAGTAACACCGGCGTCTTTTCCGCTTATTTCAACGTCTAGATGCGGGCTATTGAAATTGCCAGGTGATTTTTCTCGCGGGAGCAGGCAATGTCGACAGAATAATGATCTTGACACGAAACTGGCGGGTTATTTTTCACTTACATACACTTATACGTAGCCAGGAATTTCACCAATTAATTTAAGTTAAGGCACCTTTACATGTAAATCTATCCGACAGTTTATTCTTATCTTTTTATTTAAGGTAAATTTAAATCTTCTTATTGCCAAATATTTGGATGGATGTATGTTCAAACTCCTGACTAGGTAGCCAGGAATTTTACCAATTAATTTAAGTTAAGGCACCTTTACATGTAAATCTATCCGACAGTTTATTCTTATCTTTTTATTTAAGGTAAATTTAAATCTTCTTATTGCCAAATATTTGGATGGATGTATGTTCAAACTCTTGACTCAAACTAATTTAAAGTAGGTGATATGTTTTTTTATATTAACAACGAACATACAAGCAACCATAAATATCTGATAAGACTCCCTTTAAAAACAGTAGCATTCCTTTTTATAAGCATATGCAGCTTATATAAAGGTTTTTTATCACTAACAGATATCAACTAGATATTTGTTAGTAGTCGGATAATAAACTCTATAATATAAACTTGTGCATTAGAAAATTATATATAAACTTGTGCAACTGTTATTTGAACTAATTTTCCTAAATAAATCTTATTTATTGGCAAGTACAACTTTATTATAGCTACTAAATTATATCCAAATAGTCGTTAAAGTTATAATTAATCTGGCACTTGTTTGTTCGCACAAATGTGAAGATAATCTTAATAGTCATAAAAGTCTAGGCTGCCTATCGAGACAACTATGCCCATGTTTCTTAGGGTAATGTAATAATAGCAACTGAATCTCAAAGGTTGAGGCCACTTTAGTCCGATGTGTACGAAAACAGCTGCCAATACCTTCATCTTTTTATGTAAGTGTGACGTCAGATATATTGATTTAATTCAATATAGGTTATGTTCATGTAGTAAATACCCTTCTTTTTCTAACTGACATACGATGATAACCGGCTTGTGGAGTAGATCTCGTCATCATCCGGACTTGCGGGGGAGCGGATGGCTCTCACTTCTAAAACTAGCCTTTTTATGTATTTTGTCTCTATAAAGTATATCAGATAAGTTTATTATTATTATTTCCTGACAAAACAACTTGTCAAGCGATAACCTCATTCCGCATCTAGTTAGCAGACTTTGATGCTGGTATCTCACAAACTAAATTATCATATAACTGACTTTATATCATATGCCTTTCAATATGGACTCATATGAACATCGCATAAGGCTTGAGTGGATGAAAAGAGGTGAAAAAAAAACAGAGTGTTGTAAAGAAATTTTTAGTAGGCCATATTTTCGCTAAACAGAAAAAAATATATTTTGGTATACGATTGAAATTAGTAAATATTGGTAATTTCGATGTGACCTGAAGCAAATATGGGTTTTATAGATCTAGTTCTAGTCGAACTTACAAGATTTGGCCCGAAACTCTAAGCAAACTAACATGTCTTGCAAGTTAAGCTTTTAAGCTGCAAGCTTAGAAGAAAAATAAAATAACAAAAATACACGTCAGTTAGTTTTATATACGTTTACGAGTTGGTATGTGTTAATTACTAGTACTATACCAACTTCTTTACCTTTTTTAATGATTTAGAAAAACGGTTGGGATAGACAAGTATTCGTCATTCAGCGAAGAATTACACATAAAATAAATGGTTGAGAAAATAACACAAGATTATTTATATATTTTTTTCTATCAACTCGTAGTTTTGAATCGGATAGATACCCTTTATGGAACCTATATGAACATCATATAATAGTGTATATGATTATACTGCACTATATTGCACCGTGTATTACTTTATGTGTGCGACCGAGTAAGGACCTGCAAATAAAATCATAACTTTATCGGCATTTAATTAACCACATTTTACGAGCCTGTAAACAAATAAGCCATAATTTCAGCGGCAATCCGCCCCTTTGACCTCAAAAATTCAGAGGCTGTATGTTACCACAAAAGTAGGTGGGGGATTTAAGTAGTTATAATGCTTTGAGGAATGTTTGTGATAACATTTCTGTGCGTTGAAACCAAAAATAAAGCGAGAATTACCTGAAACCTGATGTTTTATGGGGATACATGGCTGAATTATGTTATGTCGTTGTGATAGAGGCGTCTACTCAGAAAGATTTTCCAAACTCGACCTCTAAGGGTATGAAAAAAAGGGTCTAAATTCTGTGTGTAAAAAAAGGAATGAACGCTACAGGAATAAGCGCAAAAAATTAAAACGAGCAAAGCTGCCGGTCAAAAAGTAACCCTTTGCGACACGATAGCAGCGCGCGTGCAAACATTATAAATCCGTTTTCAGCTGATCACGGTTTGACGCAACGTCAGTTTTACAGAGCACGGGCCGCGTTTAAAGTCCGGCTGTTTTGAGCTAGCGGGTGTGAATGAAGGCGGGGGCGTGTGACCGCGCAGCCTCCCAAGCCTCCGGCCGCCACAGTCGACGCCGCGCCGAGCCCAAGCTCGCACCGCCCGCTCTCGGTCTCAGTGTCAACCAAACGTGTCCCAACTTCTTTGTCATCGTAAGTCAACCAGACGCGACCTCTTCCAATATCGAACGCGACCCCCGGCTAACGGCACCAGTGATCCCACCTCGCCCGCACCTGAGACGTCTGGAGGTCGCCGCGAGACCGTCACCGACCTCAATCACGTGCATTGTACGAAGCTCTGATCGAGTTTCAGGTTAATATTATACTGAGCACACCTTCGTTTCGACAAAAAAACGAAGCTCTTTTGTTTAACCGCTCTTCTGCGAATTCCAAATTCAAAGTGCTGCGAGTACTTTTGCGTAAGGTACAACGTAAAATGTCGACATGGATATTCGTTTTAAAAATTTACGCGGGAATTCTCTATCTTCCGCGTCTTTTTGATTAGCAAATTGGATTCGTACTTCTAAAACGCTTTTACTGTTATTCAAATTGAAATTTCTTCGTTTGAAATATTTGGAGTGACGAGAAATTTCGTGTAGGCCGACTTGAGACTGTTGAATATTTGGTGTGTCGTCAGTAGGATTGTGTTGTCCGTGTTAATCTTAATCCCCAACTCTAAGTCCCATTGGGACGTCTTGGGAAGCCGTAGTTGCTACGAGAATGATATAGTTGTATGTCTCATCCCTTACCAATGATCAGTTCGATATTCCCGACAGGAATACGAATGGAATTTGGTTCCGTCTAGTTTGATTTGAATATCGATTTCGCTTTTGACTATGATTGATTGGAAAGTAGTTGTTGGTGTTTTGCCTCAATATTGGTAAATGCATCAGTTTTTGACCGATAAGTTATAATTAGGCATTTGTATTTGCAGTTTGTACATTAGCAACTACTATCTCATATTCTTTTGTAAAAGTAATGATCGTCGTTTTTTTTGAGTAGGTCGATGAATGTTGACATGTTATATGGCTGTCACGTTTGTGACGTTTGCTCGTTTTTGTGTCATCTCAGCACGACCCTCTAATTCTCGGATTTAAATTTCAACGTAACATAATTCGAGTCGCAAATGTGTAACCTCATTACGTTACCCTCTTCATGGAAGCTTTCCCTGATACGTCCCGGGGCATAATCTAATGCTGACCCGGTCGTACATTTTCAAGTTTTGCGGCCATATTTCGCTTTCATAATTCAAATCCTCCCATGATTAATTGCCAAGCATCTTAATCATAAAGCCAATCGGGTTAAAGTACTGCACGCAAATTTATAGCTGACTTCTCTAAATGGTTCACCTTTTAAATGGATCCGATGTGTATCGCCAGGGCTGCCGTAGGCAGTGTGTTCATTGTATCTATTTTTTTAACCGAGCCATATGGATAAAGGGGTCACAGATAGGAGGGATCAGCAGAACAGTTCGAATTTCAATTTTTGCTGCAGACCGAAAAAGGAATTCTTATTTAGCCTAAAAAACTCACGGGTGAGTTAACTTTTTGGGCGTTTGAATGTTTCAGCCCTGCTCGCCGGGCCTGTGACAAACATTTACGAGCAGCCATTTTCCCAGTGATAAATCAACGATAAAGGACACAAAGTCCACCCGCCATTTAAAAATTTAAGAGGCGCACCGAGTTGTCGAACATTTGCCGCTGCGAAATGTTATTGATCGTAAACATTATGAAATTTCGAGCTCAGAATTTCGACGGAGCAAGCGCAAAGATACACTAACTGTGTAATCGGGAATTCATTCGGCAACCTCCTCCGCGTATCTTCAGCAGAAGCCAATAACTCATGACTAAGCAATGTGTTTGCTTTAGCCAATTTCTCGATAAGATATACACCGGTTGCCTCAGGTAGGGAAGGCGATCGTATCTTTTGTCCATCTAGCATTCCCTTTTGATTTTGGAAAAAGCATTATGATATTATGTGGGCGCCATCGTCACGATATATTATTCATTGATTATGCTCTATCAGAAATGTGACTTTACTAGTTAGTCTCATCGAACTATTAGAGTGAGGTAACAGAGATAGCACCTGTGTTTGCCCACACACTTGTAATATATGCAGCACATTTGGCTGATCTCCATTGAGATTGACCGTTAAACCGAAATGTGTTAGACAACATTGTTTTATCATATTGTTATATACTTTACTTTATGTGGAGTTGTTGGTGCGTAAGAAAGAACAATTGTAATTAAAATTTTATATTTTTCTGACGTCTTATACTTGCAAATGTTGTGTGAACTTTCAACTCTAAATTTACCGGACCTTTGAATGAGGGTGGCAATCTTGAAGAGCTTGAAACGGCGTTGAATGCTATAGAAATTGAAAGGGATTTGATTTGCACGAGTAAACCTGTTTGTAGGATTATATTGCTTAGTTTACAATATACAAGAGTCCCGATTATGTTCGGACGCACCACAGAGGAACGGTGGCATCGTTAATATTGTTCACCTGAACAGCTTGACAGTTTACCTTAACTGTCACTGTTGTTTGATCTGTCATTTAGTATTTTGGTTTACTGAAATCGTGGTAACGAGGTCAAAGGTAGGAAACGTCCTTCAAGGCCCTAAGTGAGGATCTGATTTGTTAATCTTAATAAATAAATACGTTTTTCCTTGGAAGTGATCTTTATAATTCTTATACAAAAAATATGCGTATGTGTCCGTGTCGTTAGACTTTAGTCATGACTAATGACTGAAGCACGCATATAAACGTGGCGTAATATCATTTTGGGTGTACTATTACTAGAAAATGTATACTATAAACACATTTACAATAGTAAAGAGATATCGTCCTGACCAGTAATTGAATTCGAACATGTTTTTTTTCTCCCCGGAAAAAGCGGAATCCGTTGTCTGCTAAAATACATTATCCCTCACTACACGGACAAGATATATCTTCAGCATCTGTGTCGTGTGACCTTCGATACAAAATCTTATCATACTTAACAGGGTTTCAAAGGAAAAATACTTTCCCTAAAGACTTCCCTTCGTCACATTGTGGTGAGAAAATAGTTTCATGTCAATATCTAGTTGTCTTGTGTAGCGCGAATACTTATTCTTTTTTACTCTAAGTTTTTAGACTGTCAAGAGACCCTAAAAGATAATGTCGAACTTCTTTTGTTTTAAGACTGTGATTGTACAGAATTTTATCCAAACAGAAGACAGTCATTACCCCTATTTTAAAGTAATTGCACTGAACAGAGTCGCATTTGACTAAAATAAAATTCTAAATCTCGACAGATTCCAAAATTCTAGACTTTATCGCGGGCTCCAATTGGATTTGGTTATTTTATTAAATTATTTGGAATTAATCTTGTGCGAAAATTTGAATTTCTGTATAAATGAATACAAATTGAGATAAATCGTTTGCTTTCGCCGCGGATTATGGGCGGTGCAGATGGTACCAATCTTTTTTATTTGCTTTAGTGTTACAGATAGATTTAGACTTTGTATGACAGTAAGTTTACTCGGCAGTGTTAAGCAAGTTGTATTGAGTGTATTTCTTATTAAATTAGCAACAATGCTAATAATATCATTCTTATAGTTTTCTATAAGTTCCGTGCACTAGAAATTCTAAACGAGTACCATACTCCATCATTAACGTATGTGGTAACAAGTGGCGGTAGGTGTCATTTAAGTCATAATCATAATTCCATAGTTTTTATCTTTTTTCCGTTTTTAATTACAGGCACATAAGACAATCTTTCTTTCTGTAATATCACATCATACAACCCACCACGATACGTGATATTACCACGAACTTTCAAATTAAGTTGCCAAAGTAAAACCACAACTATTACATGAGTCCCCACGCTAGTATTGTCGCCTCAAATGTCGTAAAGGGCCAAAACAGTTTTCTAACGACCTCTCGGTTAGTCATATAAGAAAAGATTCGAAGCCACGTAGCCACAAAGGAGGGAATCAGAAGACAATGTAGATTCAATGACAGTGAGGAAAGCTTACGCTACGAGTGCTACGACATGCTACGGTCTCTACGACGTAGCTACGATTTGTTGCAATTTACTGTACGGCCACGTTATTAAGTTGAGACGTTTTCGGTTATGCGTGATAATTGGATAAGGAATTCGTTGAAAATAACATTATTAGCACTTTACCGGTAAATAATCAGTCCTGATAATTTACCAATATTTTTAACTATCAACTCTCGTAATAATTTCTTATGAAGAATATTTTTTAGGCAATAGAAAAAAAATCTTGGTATTTCGGGTCTCTCAAAAAGTGCTTTTTTATCTTTTGCAACTTACATCATCATCATCTCAGCGTTCTCCCGGTTGCATCCTTGCGGAGCCCGGGGTCCGCTTTCCTGCTCCTAACTCTCCACCTCGCACGATCTTCAGCATCCTTCGCGGAGAGTTTGTTGGCACGCATGTCATCCACTACGACGTCAAGCCAGGCCTTCTTGGGCCTTCCCCTTCTGCCGGGACCCGGCGGTAGCGACATTGCGAGACACTTGTTCCCTACGTAGTTTGCCGGTTTCCGTAAAACATGTCCGTACCAACGTAGGCGGCACTCTTGCAATTTATCAGCGATGTCTCGGACATGAAGGCTGCCGCGAATACGGGAGTTCTTTACGCGATCTGCTCGCGTAACTCCCGACATCCAGCGCAGCATCTTCATCTCCGTGACCCGCAGTTCTTGCTTGTGCCGCTCAAGTACTGGCCATGCTTCACTGCCATATAAGAGAACAGGCCTAATGATCTTTTGCAACTTACATGTATGTTTAATATCAAATATTAATTTATGACCATAAAACATTATTATTTATAATTTAATTTAATATTAATTTACATCATTCTTTTCTAAGCCTGTACTGCTCATGTATTCTACTTGTTAAAATGCTTCTCTGTCGTTGTTCGCGCTATGTCACGGACGCTTGGTAATATGGCCCTGACCTATTTCACTGAGCCCAAGGTGACATCCAGTTTCAATACAGACCCCGGATAAACTGAGTTTATGCATAGCCGTAAAAATGAAAGTTTTACCGCTGTCCCTCTCGTGAATAACCCTTATTTTTTATATTGTTGTAGTCTTCAACCAATTATTATATTTTATTTTGCCAGAAATCAGTAATAGTCAATTCATGACTAGATCTGTTAACTTGTACATACATCTGAGTAAATAAGTATTAACATGCAATCGTACAAAATAATAATAACACTACAACATTATTTATGCTTTATTATTGTTAAACATTTTATGTACTAATTACATTGATTCTTGTGTTACTATTTTGTAATGTAAAGAGCTTGAAACTTGTTCCAATTGAAAGCGCACAAACAATAGGACTCTGGTAATTGGTTTGCCGATTTGATTACCATCGAACACAACCATTTCATAGTGTCTATGAATATGGAAAATCACATTCATCCACAATCAGAACATGACAATGCTACCTGATTCCGTGGTTTTGATAAATTATGACACGATTCACAGCATCGGATTACAATTGATCTCATATTATTATGTCGATAAAGCAATACTTGCATTAAGTAACATTAAGGTACTTTCTCATGTCTCATAATCTATTTAGACATTTGGCAAAATAATAAATGATAATATGCAGGCGATTTCTCCGAATAATTTACTGTAGCTAATTTCGACCCAGAAATTATGCGCGGGTCCTATGGCCTCGCAAAAGGACACTTTTATACATCCTGAAAGTAATGTCTTCCGAAGCGTGAACGCCCCAAGACGTCCCCGCCACAGCGGAGCTATAAAATCCACACATAAATATTCACAAACGTCTCGTTACTACTGACATTGAATCAACTACAGCGAAAATGAAATGCTGAAATGCTTTTCAAACGTAAAACAAATAAGGGACGAAACAAAACCACCCCGCATTGTTTTCGGTTTCGTGACCCAGAAATAGAGGTTTCCCTCATCCTGAATGTCGTATTATGTTTCCATTAGGGCTTGTTGACTTAACCCTTGAAGAGAGGCTGAGCCTGTTCAGTGGAGGCGATGTTTCGATGTTTTACGATGCACGAACACACGAGCGCACCGATTTATTTTCATTATCGCATCAGCTGCGCCCGCCGGCCACATTTTTCACCGCCCCAGATTGGGCGTAGAGCGTGCTCGAAATTAATAAAGTGACACGGCGACCGCGTCGAATTTCGAAAGGGGGAATTTTCCGTTCTCGTTCAGCGTTTAAGTACTCAACTTTTTCTAAACCCCCAAAGGCGGGATCGGGCAACGGACGGCTGATGCGCAAGCCGACCGGCTCTGCAGAGATATCTCATTGTATGACAGCGGGAAACTGACGACCCACTGACCTATATCTGGACTGCAGCGTTCTGCATACACCTTATTTGTTTCGCTTTCTGGCAGTGATTCCCTTAGTTGACTTATAAATATGCATGTAGTTGTGTAAGTTTTGATTGATTGCCTCAGTTGCGTCCAGAAAAGTTGTGAAAGAATTTAATATTTAAGTGGAACAGGAAGTAAGTAGCAAGGACACAACGACTATCTCGATTATTTCAAGAGAGGTTGCTCCTATTGTGGGAGACGCTTGTCTGTATTCTGCTCAGGGTCTATTCTTCTACTACCCTCAAACCAACACTAATATTACAGTGTATTCATCCACCATACCAACTCGTGTAACAATGTAGGTGATATTAATTATTCTCGTCCATAAGCGCACGGTAACGGCCGACCATTACAACGGGCTCATTCAAAATGGATGCTTGATTTCCCACGCTCAAAAATAGCTAACATAAACATGCAATAGTAGGTATGATATTTATTTTATCGCACCATCGAGCCCTTACAAATAAAACTCCTTCGCCTAAACAATTCTCTGTTGACATGGTGTATTGATCCTTTGGGAAATACGTAACAAAATAGGGCTCCCGAATATTGCTTTATCTGAAATTGTGGTAATAGTGTGCCATTAGCGTTGCGCGCGCAAGGCAAATGTCGCGGACAAGAAATATGAAGATGATAAAAAGTCTCGATGCTGTCATTATGCCCGAGGCCATCTTTAATTGTCATTCAGCTATCGACATGGCGAAGTTGTGAAATTTAATGAACCACATTGGGGTCAAGGTTTTTAGGATGCTGGGGTAACAAATGAATGTCACTGGCAGCGGCAGGGAAGTTTTTAATAATTCCAAATGTACACGATTTCGAAAGAGGGTAACTGTACTCACTGCGTTTCTGCTTTAACATACTTTTTTCATTTGACACTTTAAATGTTTTCGATAACAAATGTGACATACTTACTAAAATAGTAGTAGTTAAAGTAAATTGTCTTCTGGCTCGGAGTGTCAAGTTATTAGTCTTAATTATTAAAATAGAGTTCGCCCGACCCAGGTCTCCTGAATTTTATTGCTCGCCGATCGCTGCGAGCTTGCATAGCCAACCAATAGCGCTAACTGGGCCGCCTAAACGCTAAGACCACGCTAATTTACTCCCAATTCACAGAATCCATAAGTCGGCTCATGCCAAGCCTTTGAATTTCCCTTTTCCAATTAAAAACGTGCACCGCCAGTGAATTCTTTTGGTGCATGACTTGAATATTTTATTGCACCAGCTCGGGGGAAATTAATGCTGGGTGCAATTCATTGTGCTTAAGATTCAATTTGGTGCCGGCTCGTTAAATTTTAAGGGACGTTTGTTCGATCTAAGTCACCTTAATAGCGTCGTATACAATGGATATTAACCCGGTGTTTTCAGATTGCTATGTTCAGTGTTTTTGTTTTTTTTAATAATGTTAAACGTTATTTATATAAAATTAATTACGATAAAATTAAATATTGCGTTATTTGTCTTAGGCTATTGTCAGTGTTTTTGTTTTATTTAATAATGTTTAACATTATTATTATTAAATATCACGATAAAATTAATAAAGTTCGTAAATATTTTCAGTAAAGTACATATTCCGGCACAAAAGTTCACACACAATAGTAGTAGTATCTTTACCATTTTTTTATTATTATTAGGAATAATGACAAAAAATAGATCATTGTTGCAGTATTTTACACATTCAAAAGTAATTTGATTACACCCAATGAGATTTTATGATACCGGAACGGACTAGTTTGGGGCTTTAATGTTTTTGATTCTCCAATGTAAAAACAATGAATCAATTATATTAATTTTAACGATGTCAATAACTTTGGTCAGTAGTTAACCAATCTGAAAATTGAAAGGTTTATTAACAAAATTGGCTGTTTAACGCAGTGGTATTAAAAATGTATACCCTATAGATATTAGATTTTTGAACAGTTTTGCCAGTTTGTACGAAATCATTCTCTAACGAGTTTCAGTGCGAAAAACGGAACCGTATATTTTACGATCTCATAAATGCACTTTAAAGTAGCTGATGCAGGTTATAAAAAGAATGGATGTTTATTACCAACTATTTGAATAATCGTAGAACTGAACGAGACGTAAAATATACTGCAAATTAGCAGAATATTTTTAAAAATTTTTTACGTTTTTTGAAAATGCTTCGCCGGAATATCCTGCCTGAGCAACTACGCTTAAATATTTAACAAACGTGCTTTCTGAATCTTGAAAGTGTTGAGCCCGAGCAAACACGCTATACCAGAATACATAAGTTTGTTTCACGATAATCTTCTTTTGTTTTTCACATGAGGCAAAATTTTCCCGCGAGTTTATTTTTTAAATTGGTGCTTTATTATGCCAGTTATAGGCCACCTAAATTGACACTTGACTTTGTTACTTTTTAATAATGAGAATTTTTATCTTCGCAAACTATGCACTTGTTATTTATAATCCTTGACTCGGGCAAGTCTACCGAAGGGACCGCTGTACAATATTATTCTACTATCTGGCTTCCCTGGTACGTGACACATTTATTTATTGGGCAGACCTGATGTGGTAAGGTTTTTTCGTGATGTACGTACGTGATCCGCAATCTTTCTGTTACCACGCTGAATATTTTACTGAAACGAAGTCTCACTGCATATTAAAGTCAAGAGTCGGTGGTCAGATTCACTTCGTATTTATATTTATGTATCTCTAAATTCTCTGGTTTCAAATCTATATCAATACTTCTATGTTCGAAATCGAACAGAATAAAAAAAGATTTTTTATTCTTTTTGATTTCGAACATCGACAATAAATTAGAGGTACATCTTCGGTGTCGTATTTATGATATTCAGTTAAGGAATGTTCATGGGTGATTTCTGATTTGTTGATTTTTGTCTTGCTGAGATCACTACGGATATGACGATCTCTAGCTTAACCACATTTCCTAACAGAAACATTATTTTTCATAAATTATTCAGGTGGGAGACATTTTGTTCAGGTGGGAGACATTTTGTCGACCGGTTGCTGTTACCACCATACAGTTGCGTAAAACCCGCCAAGTGACTCTGACCTATCTCGGTCAGGTCGCGTTCCGGGATCAGCACTGTACGAACCGGAGCCAGGGGGGACCATTGCTGCGGCAAGCGCCGGACCAGTGGAGTCTTAGCGGCGGTATTGTGCAGGCGGAGCAGGTCAGCCCGGTGGCCGGGTAAACCCGTAGAAACAGTAGTGTTAAGTTCCGTCCGACGGACTGGCCAACTCCGACCCGCACAGCTCAATACCAATGCGAGACTCCACGCCTTGTCTCGTTGTTGCCGCAGCAGTGGTCTCCTCTTTAAGCGGGCTTTCAGGGTGAGTGCGACAGGCTCAATATGGTCTATTGTGCCTGTCGACCTCATATTTGGATCTCACTACCGCTTACCATCAGGTGGAGTGAGGTCATCTTGTTAGCTCATTATAAAAAAAAAAAAAAAATTATTAGCTTTCGCGTTATCCTAATAGACAAGACTGTCTATCGTTTTTTGTTTCGTATCTATCTATGTCACTTCATGTACGTTAAATCGTAACGTGACTACAGTTTTATCTTAGGGACCATGTACTGTTGAGTCGTCAAGTGACTAGCCTAAATTTTTGAGTGTTCCAAAAGAATTATTCGTCAGTTCGTTCCACATTTTCTCTCTGGCTCTTCGAACTCGGATTTTGTGTTTATGAATTGATTATTTGACGTCGTGCTACGTATTGTGCGGCTCGGCGTTTGATGCACATGACCTAGATTGAGGCAAAAAGCCGTTCTGCTAGTAACGTTTTTACAATGTTGTGACATTGCCTTATTTGAGTATGCAGGAGCATTTGAATTTGAAATACGTTGGCATTGTAACGACGCATTGTTGTGTCTTGATATCATTATCTTCTTTGGTTACATTTGTTAAGACAAATTATAGTATCAGTAAAAAAAATATTAGTAAAGTAGTTATATTAGTAGTAGTAGTAGTCATTATTTTCTAATGAAAAAATCTGTTGCTGCAGCCAATATTGAAGACAAAGAAAAATCCCATTAAAATATTGCGTTAATAATTTTAGCTCTTTTAAGGGTGTCTCTGAATCACTAGATACACTATTCATTCCGCTCGCTACCATGATTGGTGTAACCCAGTCAAAACGTCGGGCAGTAAGTAGTTGTAATTGCTACTCCGAATATCGCGTGTAGACCCATAAAGACTAATTTTAGTGTAATGGAACGCGAAAGTCTAAAATCTTACACTATTCTTCTTATAACTTATCCAATTATTCTCGATCTGTTCTACTTGTACAGTAAATTAAGATTACACTTCGCCCGTGTTTCACACACGTTTTTTATTCCTCATATTCACACAGGTGCGTGAACACAATTTATTTGCGCAACGATTTCGCCTTCCACGGGCAATGATTTCCCTATATTGCTTCTACACTTTTATTTTCCCATTTTTCCTGGTGCCGGGCGAAATTTCCAGTTCCCTACGCGTAGCTTAGTACAAGTTGCTCCCACGGAAGGTCATTTAGAACCACTTGGAAGTTTCGCGTGGAACAAGTACAGACCAAACATTCAGATATGGAATCCGAATGCGGTCGGCATGCATTTTCGTCGAGCAAAACTTGGACGTATTGAGCTCTGTTTGCTCACGAATTGGGCCAAGTCTCAGTTACTTCGGTTCGGAAGACAAACTTACGCCATTGTGAACATTACACCGCAAACGTTTATTACCTCCAATGCATTTGCAGACTACCTTAATGTCACACCTATTATTCTCAGCGATTAAGCTGGCATATTGAATATCGACTATTGGGATTTCGCGTGTAATAACTTGAACGTCTCATAAATATACTTGCTTACCTAACTGGATTGAATAGTCTGGTACTAAGTTGATATATTTATGCAAGACGCTTAATTATACAATGCAAATTTAAGTCTTACGTTTAAGCAGATTGATTACTGAATATAAAGCGGAAAATATTGCGAAGAGGTCGCTCAATCAAGTGGTGAAAAGTGATGGAGTCTTGTGTGTGTTCCGCATTGAGGACTCGTACCTAATCCGTACAACCGGAGTTTACTGTGATCGAAGCCGAGTGTTACAAAAATCGTTAGTGTTCAAATCGGCGACGTGTGCTTGTGAAACTCTGACTAGTGTTTGATGATGCCCGTGGTGTCTCGGGCGCGCCGGAGACGCTAGAAGCGGTCGGAACTAGGTGGAAGGGTGTCGGGTCGGGAGGCAGACGACTGGTGCGGGCACGAGCGGCGGCATGCGTTGACTTGCGCGCGGCGGTGCGCGTGCTGCGGCGCGTCGCGATGCCCTGACATGGAGGAGGGGGGTTACTGGCGGCCGTCGTGCTCGACGCTCTCCCTCGACCATGGCAGTTCGGGACATCTGTGCGCACGCCACCAGCCGCGCGCCGCGCCTCGCCACGCCCACGCCCACGGCCACGCCCACGCCCACGCGCACCACTTGCCGCCGCACGCGCATGCCCACGCGTGCCCTGTGCACAGCCCGTTCAGGCAGCCCGCGCCAGAGTACTGCGCCGCGCATACTCAGGTAATTAACTCTATTACTTAAATCACCGAGTGTGAATTAACAACTTGCAATATAATAGAACGACGTGATCGGCCAGATCTTTTTTTTTCTTGTGATTGACGTCAAATCTGCGCCCGCGCCCGAGTACTGCGCCGCGCATACTCAGGTACAGTACCTGTAACCTAGTACAGTACATGTACCAGTACCAATGATTTGTATGTTTGCATATCTGGGACATTTCCTCACGTGACCCCACACTAAGCAAAGCTTGTACTATGGGCGTCAGAAACTGATATACATTTATAAACACAAACATAAATACATAATCACACCCACGAAACAAACACCAATATTCATCGCACAAATATTTGTCCCGAGTGGGAATCGAACTCACGACTCTTGGAACCGCCAGTAACTAACCACCACAACCACTGGTCCACCGAGACAGTCAAAATATTGGTCCAAGATCCCAGAGCTGCCAGACATCACTTATTTTCTAATGGACAAAATATATACGATTGAGTAGTGTTGGGGTGTACTATCATCATATGACTAGTTGCTACCTTGACCAGACGGCCATTTTTCAGATATCAACCAATCAAGGTACATAGAAACACTGCTCACCTCACTTAAATTCTGATGGCTGATTTTAACATATATTTCACACAATATCATTAAAAATCAGGATTCATTACTCCCAGACACATGCGGTCGGCGGTTTTACCTTACAGACGCTTTAAAGCTATGAAAAAAATTTTACTTTTACTTATTTTCTGATGCTTGATTTTTATATATGTTATTCAAACAACTAAAAAGTGCTCATCTGACCGCAATAATTATAGAATTGTACCTTACAAACTATTTTATTAGAAAAACTTAACTAAATTCAATTTAAGAAAAAAATCTAAAACAGTTGGGTCTGGTGAATGTTTGGCCCCTTGGATCGGTCTGTCCGTTTGCAAAACGTTTTAAAATAGTTGTTTGAATAACATATATAAAAATCGAGCATCAGAAAATAAGTAAAATTAAGTAAAAGTAAATTTTTTTTCATAGCTTTAAAGCGTCTGTAAGGTAAAACCGCCGACCGCATGTGTCTGGGAGTAATGAATCCTGATTTTTAATGATATTGTGTGAAATATATGTTAAAATCAGCCATCAGAATTTAAGTGAGCTGAGCAGTGTTTCTATGTACCTTGATTGGTTGATATCTGAAAAATGGCCGTCTGGTCAAGGTAGCAACTAGTCATATGATGATAGTACACCCCACCACTACTCAATCGTATATATTTTGTCCATTAGAAAATAAGTGATGTCTGGCGGCTCTGGGATCTTCCTCTATATGCCGTTGTTGATTATGAATCGCCACCAGGTATTCCGATAAGATTGGTTGATTGTAACAGTTTCCGTCCATCGTTTGGCTGAGCGTGGATTATCATATTTCGTCTATTTGAATAAATTATATGATTGTTTTTTTACTGTTAGCAAGAAAAATAAGTAATACATTATAGCAGATCTGTTACAACACCATGCTAAAATAACAAGAAAGTTATTAGGCCGAATGTTTACTGGACTATGTTTAGTGCACGATTATTTTATTACACCTGCTCCAATGATGGCTTGAAGCCTTTAATCATCACTAGACTTGTAGCCGTATGCCTAACAAGACCGCTCCAATCAAACTCAAATAACATCCGATTAACATAAGGTTTACGACATGATAGCTTTCTAGAGTTAGGGAACCTAGTCACGAGCTAGCCCGGGATGCAACTAATTTATTACCAGAGCCTAACACTGGATGCATCTTAATGGTCTAATTTGCATCTATACGACAATTCAATAGAAACGGGTAGACGCTGTCACAAATGTTTTGTGGCGAAAATAACACTCGAATGAACCTACGAAAAATACAAATTTAAAAATAACATGTACAAATTAATTGTAATTAAGTTTATTTCGTATTAAACATAAACAAAAAAAAAATTTACATTACGCGTATAAATGAAATATTATAAACACTTATTACTGTGTTCATGTACACGAATTAATTTTGAATGTAAGTTTCGCTTAAAGGGTCCAAAAATTTACTATTTTATGATTAATAGACGTGATTGTATATTAACCTTTAACTTCATTATTATGGTTGAGATTGGTCTAAATGGCACTGTTCAAACAGTGATATATTAAGTTATGGTAACATATCGCTACAGTGACTGATTGATGGCCCTTCATCCCATAATATATGGAGACATCAGTCTATTCCTACGTAACATGCGTCTAATATAACATCTATATATATAGCTAAGATAAGCCGTAGGCGAAGTCTTTAAGTAATTAACACAGTCAGTGCTTCTTTATGTAAGCAATCGTTTTAATTAATATCGATTCTGGTATCTTGTGTGTAAGTCTGAAAAAAAACGTAATGTATGGAGAATGAGAGACCGTTTCACATTACGAAAACGATCACCAGCTCAAATTCAAAAGTGTAACGACGGTGTAATTTACACTGTTAATAAAAGCGCACTTACTAAGTTTTAATCGCAAAAAAGCATATATACGGTCGAATTGAGAAATCTTTTCCTTTTTTGAAGTCGGTTAAAAATGGCAAACATACATATTATTTAGAGACCCAATATGGCAAACAAATGCTTGTACTAATACTACGTCTTTGTAGGTATCTACTGTCATTAAGGTTCGATCCACTGTTTGAGCTTAAATTGCGAAAGCACACCGCAAGACGACGGCCGGAGCAGCTTTCAAAGCTCCGAAATCAGCACGGAATATAAAAAAAGGCCATTTATCTATCCGAAATAATCCGCTTTAACGTTCTCATGAATTCCTTCGGTGCGTTTGACAATGGCAATCGTGGTCTGAAATTGCTTTTTGGGGAATACGGAATAGCATAAGCATCGTCAGATCCGATACAAGATTAAATCTGTTCGGGAAAGGCTGTGGAATGTTCGCGGTATTCAAATTAGTGTTGTTCAGTACACTATCTAGGTTATTGTGTCTGAAAATGGCATATTCGTGTAAGGAAATATGACTAAGATGTGTGAGTACAACTCCACTAAAATACCAGTACTGCGCTCATTACGAAAGACACGTATCATTTCTGTTTAATAATGATTTGCTTATGACAAGAGTAAACTGTGTGAGTTTACTCTTCCCACGTATGAAATCATCAATAGTTTTCAGGCCAGGATCACAAACTAGATATTATAAAATACCTACATATGAAATACATAATTATCATAATTTAGTGCTTACGAGAACATTTTTATATTCGAATTGTCATTCATTTCGAATGAATGATGTTAGTTTCTTTTTTATTCTTTTAATCAATTTATTCTCAGTCCAATATGTACAATACACCCAAGAAAGTGGAACAAAGAAAAAGATCCAAGTCAGCAGAAGAATTCCTCGGAATCGCCTTAATTATTTTCTATCCTATTGTTTTCACTCAAAATTGCGGACTCAAATGATTTAGAGAGGATTAGGGCATTATCAGTAGCTTCTGATTTTATTAACATTCCTTGCTCTATTGACATGCCTTGGTAATCTTTAAATTAACTTTCGGATTTGAAAGGGTCACTTGGTATTTCTGTTGAAAATTTGACGAATTCCGAAACGAAAAGTTCGCGAGTAATCAGAAAGTTGACAACAGGCAGATTTTTAATTTCCCAAGAGGTTGTTACAGTGCTGCATTAATTTTTTACCTGGTGCACTCGTTTCCGTACTATTCGGTTGACGTTCGGCGCCCGATTTTATTTTTAATGGGTACCAGTATTATAGTTTGCAAACTTTCGGGTAATGTTTTAGTAGCATATAATCGAAAAACTACAATTTGGTAATAATAACGGTCTCGGGTCGGTTTTTTTCAGATGGATATAATCTAGTCCTGGAAATGGAAGATTCTATTAAGAAACTTTGATAAAATTTATTTGAAACAGTCATTATAATCATCAATTCTTCCCAGATTCAGCATAGTTCACTAATCAGAACTGAGTTTGAAATTACCTATCTTGTTATGCTGAAAAATTATTTTAATTTCATCAAATATTATTTTGTGTTTTGGGAATTGGCGAAGAACGTAAGAAAGGTTCTTATGAGGGTCATTATTTTATAATTAAGTTTTATTAGCTAGACCCTTGTCAGTATACGTAATGTGAGTGCCTTCATTATACGGATAAGTTTGCCCATATTTTATTCTCAAGTGTTTGGTTGAAGCTTCATAACTTTTTAAGAGCCCAATAAGTTTAAGGCTTTATATACGAGTCCTTAGGACCGTATGTTTGACAATTAGTCTTTTGAACGGTCCCTTTGATATTTATATATTTAAGTTTATTTTTGTATCCACTGTCGTTTCTGATTTTCGTAACGCAAGTGCTTAAGCTACTAACCTACAATTTATTTTTTACTAAAATGCTATGATTATGTAAATTGTATGTAAACCTTAGCATTTTTGGTGAACTAAATTTTGATATCATTTAATACGAATTTATAATCAGTATGTATAATCAGTTTGTTTTAAAGTGGGTTAGTCTAAATAAGGTAAACATTTTCTACGTGTTGGTTGAAAGTTCTTCCAGTGACAGTTAGTTACCTACCCTGTCTGAATATTTCACCCTACAAAGCTTGTGTGAAGATGGTCTTTTGTTTCCACAATCCTTTGTTTTGGGGATGTTTATTTCAACACGCTTTCTGATAATTCATAAATTTTAGATTTATTGTATAAAGTACGAGTAAACTGTTACGTAACACGTAGGTGACTGTAACGAAGAAGTAAAATGTCACACACAATCGTATTTAAAGCTACCCCGTTCAAGTGTATATTATGTCTTTGTATAAATGTGTTAGTTTTTATACTAACTGTTTCCACGTAATTGTAGGCTATAGTATGTGCTGTGCTTATAAGTTTGCATTTATTGTATTTTACGAAAAATGTATGTGCAGTTCTGTACTATTGATATAAAAAGGTTTTATACTTCGCTGTTTTCCCCCTGACTAACCTGATACGATGATGGCTTCGAGTAGTTCGTCATCACCGGACTTCCGGAAAAGCGGATGGCTCTCACCCCTAAGATTCATAATATCTCATTATGTATTAATGGCGTAAAATTGTATAAGATGTTATCTTAACTGTAATACAGTTTCTACAATATGAACTCGATCGAAGTTCAAATCATAAGAATTGACACGTGTATCCTAACATAATATATCGGATTGTTCGCTGAAGATGATAATAACATAGTTAACGATGTAGTGCGGAACCCACCCATCGGCTTAGCCGTTCGACAGAGCGGAATAAGTGGTACCAAAAGCGTTCATATGTACAGTCAGCAACACATCCGATGTATCACTTTGGATTCTGTAACGTTCTTATGTCGAAGGCATAAGGGTTAAAGTCGAACTGTAAGTGTTTTGCCTACGTAGTCGTTGGCTAATATTGAATAGTATATATGTAGATTCACTTACTTAAGCGTAAGCATTGGAATATAATGGGTGGCTCGATGAGTCATTTGACAGTGTCCCTGAATCTTGCGTCAAGAGTAGTGGTTTCGATTCCCACCCAGGACATTTTTATTTCAAATTTTTACTCATATTTTTTGGCAAAATTTTGTGTATACCACTGCTGCTGATATCCGTAATATTATAGAGCTCAAGCAATTAATGAGTAGCACGGAATCAGATGATGTATGTGATGAGTGTGTCATTGACTCTTCTTGAATCCCTCTATCCGTTTCGCAGTTTAGAAGATTTAAGCATACATACAGACAGACTTTGCTTTTTACTATGTAGCGATATGGTTACACCTATGCCTTTAAACAACTTCTCAGAGGGCAGGGGAGTAGCTGAAAACCAGCGTTGCCCAGGAATACTCTCCCGAGGCAACATCAGCTGAGCTCCTTCCCTTTGTCTCATGAATGCATCCTGTATTTTTTTGTTATGTTATTTATGTCAAGATGAGACAATAAATGTATTATTATTCTTATTCTTCTGATAACAATGCTTTTCAGCCCATTTGAGCCGTTGCGTTCACTACAACATGTAATATTAGTACGTAAAATGACCTCATATTTCTTGTTCTGTAATCTCGTCTCAAGCAAGCTTTATTCAGCGTCCTTTGGTTCAAGCATGCTTGTATGTACAGCGTTCACCGGTCTCTCTAATTGGGTACGAGAAAGGGAAAAAGTCGGTAGTACCTAACCTACTACTGGAGGATTAACTGGTGTGTCACGCGCTTGATTGAATTCCGTACCTTGATTTAGTCCCATTTAAAGTCCACATCGTTTAACGATTTTTCTCCGAACATTGGTATTAACCTAGTTTTGCTATGATCTACGATTTGCTAATAAGCAAATTTACTGATGTTTGGTGGATAAATTCATGGTTAAGTATTGTTTTTTGCAGTTTTAAAATATCAGTACAAGTAGATTTTCGGCAATCTATTCTTTTAGTTATTTATTTATTTAATTTAGGTACACAAACAGATTATGATCGTGACAATGGTATAATTTATAAAACTAACTTACATACTAGACCATAACCTATAAATAGTGCACACAACATGCTTACGTACTAGAACAACAAAATACAATACAAAACAAAATTACAGATACATTTAAAAAAAAAATTACTTTTATTTATTCGAGCAAGGCCGAGGACATTTCGGCCTTGAGGATGATTGTGATATTTTTCTTAAATACAGAAAATTTATTGAAAATATCCACCTCACTGCAACCACGAGACAATTCGTTGTAAGTTCGACTCATTCTTACGATGGGATTGTAAAATGAAGTGTTATTCTTGAACACCTGAACTGCAAAGATATTTGGTGAACGCGACTTATATCGGGTGTTAATAGTCAATGACGAAAGAAGTTCCGGAGAATCGATAGAGGAATGAATTATTTTATGTAGGTATAATAAATCGTAACGCTTACGCCGAACATATAATGGAGTAGCTCGAAACTTAGACAACCTATCACTGTAACCGTTAAGGGAACGCCCGAGATCGTGTTTACGTGACAGATATCTCAAGCAACGTTTTTGAACTTTCTCCACATTGTCAACGTGAACACGATAATAAGGCGACCATACTGGGCAACAGTACTCCAGAACACTTCTCACCAGGCTATAAAAGAGACACAGCGTACTTTGAGGTCGTTTAAAATCTCTTGTAGACCTTATTATAAAGCCCAGTAACTTATTGCCTCTCTTTACGATATTATCGTAATGAGGGCGGAAAGTCAACTGCTCGTCCATTAGTACGCCCAAATCCTTCACGACATCTTTCCTACTTAATGTTGAATCGTGTATCTGGTATGGGTAAATTATTTTATTTTTCTTTCTTGTAAACGATATAACACAACACTTATCAACATTAAGGCTCATTTTATTATGTGTGCACCAATCAGTGATGGTTTTAAGGTCGCTTTGGAGAATCGCGCATTGGCTTACGTCCTTAATGTGGGCAAAAACTTTGAGGTCGTCAGCATACAAAAGAGCAGGACAGTTTAAACGGCGTATTAGGTCATCTATAAAAACAATAAACAGTAGAGGACCAAGGTGCGACCCTTGTGGAACCCCAGACGTGATCTGCACCGGTGATGAAGAATAGCCCTTCACAGTAACCAGTTGAGTTCGGTTGTCCAAGTAAGAGATTACCCATCTCAGCAAACATCCATGAATCCCATGGTGAGATAGCTTGCGACATAGCAGGGCATGGTTGACTTTGTCAAAAGCCTTGCTAAAGTCTAAATATACTGCATCAGCCTGGCCTCCAGACGCGAAAACACGGCAAAGGTAATTTTTAAATTCCAGCAAATTACTAAGAGTGGATCTCTGTTTCACAAAACCGTGTTGCTTAGTCGACACACCTCTGCCCAGGTGACCGTACAATGGAACATATACCAATGATTCAAATAGTTTCGCTATACATGACAAAATGCTAATAGGCCTATAATTATTACATGATGTCTTTTCACCCGACTTGAATATTGGTATAATATGAGCTGTTTTCCAGCGGCTAGGAAAAACACCAGAAGAGATTGACTTAGTTATGTTTTCGTCTGAACATAGTTTAGCTACAAGAATAAATAAATAACAATATACACAAATATTTGTCCCGGGTGAGAATCGAACCCACGAATCTTGGAACCGTATGTAGTTTACCTGGATCACCAACCACTGTTCCTATAAAATAGTTCAGCTATTATTAGTTAATAATTAAGCTTGCATTTATAAATCGATTGGGCCGTGCAAGGAAGAATAATACGTAGATGATAATTAAGCATTTTCAACATCTATGCGTCAATAGGCCGATCACGACAAGGCCTCTGCAATTCAATTGCAGAATCAGACTAATTTTAGATCAGTGGGGCTACCATGAGTTTAAAACTTACGCGCTCGATATCGACTGCGTAAATATGTCTATGAAAAACATGTACAGCGCCGGCTGGTGGTTACGCGAAGAACTACAATCGGCCATATGAAAAAAACAACTCGATAGGTTTTTAACGTACGTAAGTTTACGATAGCCAACTCATGGTAGGCCCTCAGGATACATTTGAGATGAATGTAGTATATAGGAAAAGGGTCTCGTTGGTAACGTTCGAACTTTAAAGGAAATAGGACAATGGCGATCCTATTTGGATGGTACGGTCGACTTTTTGCATTCACACACGAATTCTGTATGAAACTGGCGCTTTGTAGACAGCCCTCTAGCCATTGGGCCGATAGAGCCCAAATTGCGGCATAGGTCAATACCGCATACTTTTTATCCTTTTTAATTCGCTGGAAAAGATTTGAAACTCAGCCAACGCGGCCATTTTCAATCTGCAGCCAATCAATTGGCTTTGAGATGGAGTTGTTGGCTTACGGCTTGTTTAAGCTCCTAACTAGCGCATGCAGTGTTTTAAAAATGTTGTTTCGAGAGATTTTGAAGCAGATTTCGTGCTGTGAATTTCGCTGTGCACTTCAAAAGTACAAAGTAGTTAGTGTAATCATTTTATTTTTAGAAGTGGTGCTCAAATTTCCAGTATTTTTTCTATTGAAGTAGTTTAGAACCTACCAATAAAAAAATTGTAAACAAAAAAAAAACCGCCTTCAAAAACCCGACTCACTAAAAATTACAAAATAATATAATACGAACATTAATCTGGGTATGAATTTGATATGTTGTTGAAGGCGGTGCCGTTTATATTTCATGCAGTTTTCCTCAAAAATTTAATTGGCACCGCCTTCAACAACCCTCGATTTCTCCAGGATCCCATCATCAGATCCGAGACTGTTGAAAATGGGACCACCTCGGAAGTGAACTCAATCCAACCAAAAAAAAATTTTTGAAATCCGTCTATAATTGACGGAAATATCGGTGAACATACATAAAAAACAAAAAAAAAAAAATTACACATACAGACGAATTGAGAACCTCCTCCTTTTTTTGAAGTCGGTTAAAAATCAGCAATGCAGATATAATTTAGTCAGAGATAGTGCCGAGAAAGACAGATAGCGTGATGAGTAAAAATAAAAAATAGCATTGAGCCGTCCGCTCTCTCGCAAGCCTGGTGATGATGACATGGCTACTGCAAGCTATCATCATAGAAGGTTACGAAAAAAATGACAATTTTTTTAAAAAGAAAACCGCCAATTCTACGGAAATTCCGGGTTCCTGGTCAAGCAAAAAGGGAATGTTTCCCGGTTTAAAATTTAAATTAAATCCGTGTTCCTTTTCCCGCCTTCAATACTCCTAATCCTTCCGTCAAAGGGGAGGATTGTTCTCAAAAAAAAAAAATATTAAACAGCTACCGTCATATCGCGTTATCGGATTTTCGCTTCGCTAATTTCAAACGGATTTCTGCCGGGTTCGGAGGAATTAGATGTTTTGTCGTGCGTAAGGGCGATACGAGGTATCGAAAGTTGCTATTATGGGTGGCTTACCTTCGGGACTATATCGCACCGAGACACGAAGAATCGATTATTATGTACATACTCGATAAGACGATTACTGTACATACTAGTAGATACATAGTAACTTGCCTATAATCCGGTAAGAGATAGGTAAATAGCATTGGCGTATAAGCATTGAAGCAGACGAAAAAATAAATTCTTACATCAAGAATGTAATGGACGAAACTGTCACTTAACAATGTGTTATTTTGAGTAGACTACTTTGGAGTCGTAAAGTAGTCGCGTTTTTGTTATTGTAGTTTAACTGGTTAAATTAATTAAAAAAAACACTTTTTGGTAACCATCTACAAAAAAAAAAATTTAGTGTTGTAATTTTAAAATAACGAATTTTCGCTGAATGGATATGAATCTATATCGGGTACCAATAACATAAACATGATCAAAAACATTTATGTCTGCTTGTTCCCGCTAAGCTCCGAAACGGCTAGAGTAATTTCCACGGGACTGGCACTAATAGATAGGTAATTTTACAAGGTATATTACAGGCTATTATAATTATCACATTTTCACGAGGATGTAGTCATGAGCGGTCTAGTTTAAAATAAAAACCCTGTTTCACATTTTCGTCCGCGCAAGTATACGATTGTTAAAAAAACTTGAGAACTACTTCGCCTTAAGTGAAAGCACTAGCGATTCCGGTGCAGTCGTTTCGGAGCGCAGTTCGTAAGATGAACGATCTTCTCAAGTTTGTCTTGTCCAAGTTAGCTTAATGCTGACAAAAGAAAACGCAATATATCGTCGGAGCTTAAAATACTGACGGCTATTTTGAGTTGTGCTGCTATTCGTTTTTGTGGAATTAGTAATGCTCAAACAATTTCGGCTTGATGGCGTTTTTTGGAAGTCCCTGTCTTTTGCGGCAAGAGTGTGGATTCGACACCCAAAAAAAAAACAATACATAGGCTTTTTCCCAGAGGGGTAGGCAGAGATCATTTCCTGCCATGAGCTACGAAAAACAATTTTGTGATGAATATAGGTAATCGGTGTTTAAATACATTTGTATACACCACTGTTGATCATTTTTGTAAAATAAATGCTTAAGCCAGTACGGAATCAGATTAATGATTAATGATAAATGTGTTGTTGTAAATAATAAATAAATAAAATAAAATTATAATGTTCGTTTGACCCGGGGCTCAAACCCGGAATCTCTTCGTCTTTGCACGATGCTTATGACAACTGGCCATCAAAAACCAAAAGAGTTTGCTATGTTGGTCTTTTGGTTTCAGGCAAGCATCGCGTAAAGGCGGGAGAGATTATAGGTTCGAGTCCCTCTCTAAGGCTTTTCGTCGCAATAATGTATTCCACCCTCAGCCTCGCTCTTCTGTGGATTGTTCCGAAAATCTTTATCACGTGTCTTTTGGGAACTGAGTCTTTTCACGGTCTGTTGAGCCTGCCAATAAGCTATATGGGACAATGAATGTTGTACTCTTTAACCGCTGTTTTATCGTAGGTTATCTAAAAGTAGGTTAGTCAAATTTATTTATTTGCCACTCAAAACAGAGATATAGATGGTAGATTCTAAAAAATGATAATATGCTATGATATAAAATTTAGCCTACATTACTCCGTTAACAATACATATTATTTTTAAATACCGACTGTAAATTTTTGTAAAAAAAAAAAGATATTAAGTTTTTTGAAATAAGGATTGTACTTTGCAAGTCAAAAGGCTAACGTATACTTTCTCAATCTAATGAGAGCACTTAAAAGATTTAATGTTGGACTTCAGCGGTCGTTGACTTATTTTTTTTTAGTTCGAGTTACTTCGTTTCAGGCAAAGGAATAAAACTAAAAGCCAATTAATCTCAAACATGTCTTGTTGTGACGCATTGGTTTTCGCACGCATATTTGCTGTCGAACCTATTCTCGTTCCCGCCACATCCCGAATAGAACATGGGCATACATTTTCTTCGGACCACGTCGAAGAACCATACTAAGTAGACGTTTTCACATGGACCCTTAGAGGGAGCCTGGTAGCAGTAGTACGGCATACGGTTCAGATTTGAAGGGAAAGGTCCATCCACTAGCCCTGGAACGTAGAAAAAAAAGTGAGGGTAAAATGAATTCGAAATAGGAATAAGACACATTTCCTAAACCCGTTTCTAACTCGAAGAGGATTTTAAAAAATTAAAGCCCTGTGTCTAAGACTAAATAGTACTTCTTAGCAAAAATTTCTTTGAAGATAACTTTCCATGAGTAGTTGCTACGTTTTATACTTATAAATTAAGTAGGTACAATTTATATTTTAATGAATATATTTCCAAAGTTAAGTAATTATAAATCATACGCTGTCAACGCAGAGGCATTTAAACCGGAAATTGTAAAAAGTTCAATTGAAAGTAGTGATTTAATGATTTGATTGAGCAGAAAGAACCAATAAAAGCGGATAATAAATAAAATAGTATTTATGTGCTTCAATTTGGTCCGTAATTAGCGGCTCGTGACGTCATTGCGTGTATTCGCAGCGAGCCTATAACGTGGTGCGGGATAAATCGATGACGTAATATCGGAAATAATGTTTCTGCCTGCAAATCACGTCACATTTCAGTAGTGAAATTATCACGACCGTTATTCAGAATTTCAGTGCGAAAATCGTTAGCTATTAAAAAAAAACAGATCATTAATTGCAATTTTTTTTATTTATTTTTTTGACTCTATCGGTGGTCTCACATTTGTATTTTGTCTATTGTGCCAGCATTTCAGTTGCGGTTTGTACAGATTTGCCTTTGTTTCCAATGGAACGTTAAAATAGTGGATCCTCAATCGGATAAGGTTTCACTGATCCAATTTGCGTATTCCGTTTGAGTTCTGCCAAAGCTTAGTACTAAAGTAAGCAAATCGACAAAGTGAATGCTAGAATTACAAATTCTCACTCAGATAGTCGGGCTGATCTGCTCTCATGCAATTTGAACCGCCCGCTGGGACCCTTCACAAATACTGTAAGTATAGTATAGCGAGCGATATTCATGCAAGTTATAGTTCGTAATTTACTTGTGCAAAGTAAAGTTATAATGCTGACTTAATTGTCATTTACTTAGTCCTCGTTAAATAGGTCTTTTAATTACACCTAAAAACATTTTATTTTTTTAGGTAGCCGTGTATTAGCCTCTCTTTATTGCGTGTAGAACTGTAGTATCTAATTATAAGGATATAGTTTTTGATAAATAAAAGTAATCACTGTAGACTCCAACAAAAAAATAATAATTTGGAAGTAACGGATGTTATTGAATAAGACGCTAATGATTTTCAAATAATATGATTGTCTCAATTTAATTTACATACCCTTACAGTCATAGAACACGGCGTCTTCAAAACGCGTAATCGACGCGCGTTTTAGGAACGCAAGTCATCGACGCCGTAAACGCAGATTATTGCGCTTGCATTGATGATACAAGCGCGCGCATGAAGCGCGTATACGCGCAGTAGAAGCACGTATATGCGCGTACAAATGAGCGGATGCTCTGATCAAAACGCAAAGGCTACGAGCGTCTACAGCTCGTATACGCGCAGTAGAGGCGCGTTTCACGAATATTCCGTTTAGGGGTGAGAGCCATTCGCTCACCCGCAAGTCCAGTGATAATGACAAGGCTACTTCAAGCCATCATCGTAAGTCATTTAGGAAAAAAAAACGATCGCTCCGTGTGCTTAGATTGCAAGGATGCGTTTAAATCTCGTATGAAGCACATGTGGGTACGCGATTCATCTGCGCGTCGAACGTGCGTTTAAAAACCTCTTAGAAACGTAGAGTAAGATGAATATATGTAAGATAAAAAATGTCAACTCACGGCCATCTTTTACGTAATCATGAAAGTTCCTCAAAGGGCTATAGGCCGCGTGGGCCGTTAAGGCCAAAATTAAACCGAACACATAATACATGACCGGACGCAATATCGCGTCCAATCAACGGCTACAATCGCAGCCGAAGCGTTCTATTGCATTCTAGTTAGCTGGAAGATTGCGATTTTTTATTGCGTTCCGCTGATTGCTTCGATGATTTTGAATGCGTTTGTTAGATGACTTTTCCGCTTAACAGTTGTAGAGTTTGAGTTTCCGATGAAGGATTTCGTGACTGTTTTTAATTATTTACGGTTTTTTTCAAAAATAATTTGTTCCAGTACAAAGTCACGAAACCTCTCGAAAATGGTACCTACAATATTTTCAGGTGTAACAAGGCACTGAGTGGATGATCACCGTTGTATGGTGATGTGATTTTTAAGACCGAATAATATTTTTAATTATTGGTTATCCATCGAAAAAAAGAAGATATTGATCAGTTACGCCAACACTACATATGCAACATACTTCAATTATACGAACAAAAAACGATTGTAATATGTTTTTCAATGAAACTTTCTCGAAAACCCGAGGTTTCGAGCTCCTTACACGGCTCATGGTAACTTTACGCCTTATTTCATTGCGTGTTAATCACCTACGATATAGAACAAACCGCGTAACTACCGCAAAAAGTCATCCCAGCAAAACCACGCAAGACGAGACCGAGCCTGGACGACCGTTTATCAAGGTAACGCGTCGACCAATTAATCAATAAGACAGGAGCGTTGCCAGGGCGACCGGCTATCCGCCCAAAATAAATGGTTGTAATTTTATTTACGCAAGCTTTTTTTTCGGGATTTATTGCCGATTCATTGGTATGACGCTGTTGATAGACTGACTGTTTAGTCAATCTGTTTTCCGCGGTGAGGTTAGGTTTTAGGATTTTCCCTAGCTTTTGTTTTTACTTGCGAGTGTTTAGGCCTTTTCCTTTTGGTAGTATTATGCCTCCACATATGATACGGGCCATTCACGCACTGTATGTCTTCAGAGTATAATCTTTTAAGTACTAAAAAATCTTTTATTGTTCCCTTGTAACGTAAGATGACAATCTTAGTCATAACAAGTGTAGTTCGAATTCAGTGTTGATAGACATGAGTATCTCTGTGGGTACTCATTTGTTATTTTACTTAAAACAAAAGAGCATCACCGTCGATTCGAAAACAGATGTACCGGGAAGTATAAACGGCACCGTTCAAATTTCGAACGTCCATTCAAGATCCCTTTTAACGTAATAGTCCAGTCAAATAAGGAAAAAATCTCGGAATTCGAGATACCCAGCTGTAAGTCTGTAAATACTTAGATATTGACACCCTAAAAGTGTTCTCAAAACCTACATATTGTAGGGTGTACGCAACTATTAAATTTTCAAGGTCAAATGTCACAAATATCAGTTTTATGAACTTTTGAGCGAAACGGGAAGTTTTATCATAAAAGTGTGTAGGAGAAAATAACTTATCTTCTATTTATCTATAAAAATTGTCTTTACGTTTTATTTCTAAGATTCACCATTTCAGAGATACAGCAATGCAAATAGTTGAAAAAGTTGTATTTTCAAAAGCTTCCAGGCCCACGTGCGATTGTGCTAGACAGTTAAAATTTTCACGAATGATGTATTTTAGTAGCCTCTATAACATCTAATACTAGAAAAAGCTTAAAACCAATGTTTTAGTGGGTTCTCATTCAAAAACTATGGTTTTTTTTTCTCACACTTGGCCGGTTTTTAACGTGGTTACCCCAGTAAACCTATTCCAGACGACACCTTTTATACATGAAGAACACGTTGTTTATAAGGAAGCCTAGTTAAATAATTGTTTTGTGTTGTTTTCAGTATTCAGAAGATTTAAGATTTCTGCGTTTCATTAAATTAAATTTGGTTAATATGGATCTTCACGTTCATAATCGACTTAGATGGACAGTTACCATTTTTAAAATGTATTTTTTTTCAGTTATAATTCAAACAGAAATTCTAATAATTGGTTATTTCGTACTTTTTGACCCATAATAAGCAGTTTAAATGTCCTGAAACGTATATGTATAGTACTAAAAACAACAAAAAACAATTATTTAACTTGGCTTCCATATAAACAACGTGTTCTTCACGTATAAAAGGTGTCTTCTGGAATAGGTTTACTGGGGTAACCACGTTAAAAACCGGCCAAGTGTGAGAAAAAAAAACCATAGTTTTGTATAAGAACCCACTTAAACATTTAGGTTTTAAGCTTTTTCTAGTATTAGATGTTATAAAGGCTACTGAAATACATCAGTTGAGAAAATTTTAACTGTCTAGCACAATCGCACGGGGGTCTGGAAGCTTTTGAAAATACAACTTTTTCAACTATTTGCATCGCTGTATCTCTGAAATGGTGAATCTTAGGAATAAAACTTAGAGACAATTTTTATAGATAATTAGATGATAAGCAATTTTCTCCTACACACTTTGATGATAAAACTTGCCGTTTCGCTCAAAAGTTCATAAAACTGATATTTGTGACATTTGACATTGAAAATTTAATAGTTGCGTACACCCTACCATATGTAGGTTTTAAGACCACTTTTAGGGTGTCAATATTTAAATATTTACAGACTTACAGCTGGGTATCTCGAATTCCGAGATTCTTACCTAATTTAAGCTTAAACGACTGGACTATAAGATGGCAATCCTGTCATAGAAAGTGTATTTTGTATTCATTGTTCTCTGTGGTTACTCCTTTGTTTTTTTTATTCAAAACAAAAGAACATCACCGTTGATTCGGAAACAGAAGCACCAAGAAGTACCAACGCCGCCGTTTAAATTTCGAACGTCAATTCAAGACTCGCAAATCCAAACTCGTAACACTTGTTTAGTCGCGCCGTAAAAACTAAAATCCTTTGTTACATTGCGCAAAAGTGTTTTATGTCCCGACGCGTTTCCTTTCGGAAACTTGGGGGCGCATAAACTTTTATTACGTCCACTTACTGGGAGTTCTTTTGTAAAATGACTACCAAATGTTCATTCCCTCCGGTTCACGGGAACAATTCGGCTTATAAATTAAAGGGTCTTAATTTTCGTCAGTTCTTTGGTCTCGGGTTGGCTAAATGACGGCGACCTTGGCAGGCCTGCTCGATAACAAGTACTGGGGCGGGGATCAAGGGCGGTCGTCGATTACACTGTCCTTTGCATTTCTCATGGGATATCTGACAAGACTAGGACTTTACTGTGGGTAAAGGGACAGTGTAATGAGTCATTGTTCTTAATTATATAACTTTATACTGTATAAGTAAGTACTGCTCGATATATCAAAAACAACAAGGCAATAATTATAATTTAAATTCTGTGTTTTTGTTTTTTTATTGTAATGTTCTTAAATTATCACTAAGTAACAATTGTTGTTTAGATAGCTGTGTTTACCTTTAAGTGATAGTGCAATTAGCTTAAGTTTACGTGTGCAAAATGTGAATGTACTGTTGTAACTGTCGTTGGTTTACCTAAATAAATAAAATAATATTTCTTATAAAATATGTGTGTGTAATATGTATAGCGCAGGCATCTGGTTGAATCTGCTAGTTTACATTAAATAACATGACTAGGCCGATCGTTGATTGAGCAAGCATCATTGAACGTCTATTTAGTAAGCGGTTTGTAACATAACCTTATGAACAGAGCGGGCGATAAATCGGTCAGATCATTGAAATTAAGTTGATTTTTTCCCACTGCGGCACCAGTAGTTACCATAAATATTACCTGTTGCTGTAGTTACTAAACTTAGTTCAAATTAGGGAGTTGCCCGCGCAAATGTTTCAAATACTGTTTTAACATCCATTTAGCTTTCAGGAAACAGTGCATCGATTTCAACCCAATATGCGGAATTAAGCTTTATTCCAATCATTTGCATTCATATATTTCACCTATTTTCACTGTATGATCTAATCTAGTTGGTATTCTTTTTTTATTTTTATTTTTTATTATTATAGGAACAACCATGTATACCTTCTTCCTCAGAGGTGGGCGTTAGCACCTGCACCACAGTTTTACAAACTACCGCAGTTGTTATCGAACATCCTATTTTATTATGTACTCTTTATGTTCCAATAAAAACTTTTTGATTTTGATTTTTGATTTGAATCAAGTACGAGTATTGTATCTGTTATGAGAAATGTATTTGATATAATTTGTTGTATACCTATTTGTTTATGTTATGTGGTCAATAAACGTTTTCTATTCTATTCTATTCTATTTGCATTTAATATATATTCAATAACTTGGCTGTAACATATATGTAACTAGAACATTGGATGGAAGCAGGGCTCTGATTCAAAGATTTGAATCAGAAAGATTGTCGGTAATTAGTTTTATAAGTATGTAGAGTTTTTTCCAAATTAGTCCACCTTACATTTGCTCTCATATATTATCAAAAAATTAACCGATTTCTACAATTAATTAATAAGATACCAATCCACTGTTTAGTTGCTAAAGTATCAGAAATCATTCATATACGCATAGAGTCAGAAAAAGCTCTATAACCGTCACAATGTTTTCACTCAACATTTCCTAACAATTCCGTATTTATTCTGGCAGCGTTTGATCTTTTCGTTTGTTGCACATTTTAAAAAGTTTCCTTTTAGAGGTAACCTTGCGCTGTTAGTGTCGTACCCGTGGAGGTGTCGCGTCGACTCACAAAAGACCTAATATTTCAACATTTTATTTCCAGTCCAAATGTCGCAGTACGCTACTCGAACTAGGGCATAGCTCGAGGAATTTCTAAATCTAGAATTTTAAATCTAGAATTTACGAAACAAGTGTTTTAAGTATGCTTTTCATGTGCCACTGTTAGTTGCTAGCGCAATATTCCTTGAAATTGCGGATTTTTCAAGAGGACTAAAATAAATTGTTCATATTAGATCTTACGGTAGAATACTGAAAGCAGTGAAGTAATAATTACATATTTTGCAGCTAATTTAGTGATTTAGTAGTTCAAGACTCGCATGCAAAGCCTTTCGTTTCATAAGATTGGCTTAGAATGTGATAAATTCCCATCGTAATTACAATCTATAAGGTTCGGCGACAGAAATATATAAGAAGTTAACAGTTTTAGTTTAATAAGGTCTGATGGTTTAAGTAATATCGATCATTGTTGTTATCCTCCTAGCTTCACAGTAAGAGCTTGGAATCAACGTACATTATCAGTTTCAAATTCATATTACACATTAATGTGTGAAGGGATTTGTAACTATCGATAATAATGATACTTGAATTCCAAAGCTCGCTTTGACTGGCTCGGTGGAACAGTGGTTAGTGACCCAGGTTCACTACCTACGGTTCCAAGAGTCGTGGGTTCGATTCCCACTCGGGACAAATATTTGTGTGACGAACATCGGTGTTTGTTCCGTGTCTGGGTGTGTTATTAAATATATTTAAGTATATTTGTGTATCCACTGTCGTTTCTGATTTCTGTAACACAAGTGCTTAAGCTACTTACCATCAGATCAGATCGATGTATGTGATGTTGTGAAATATTTATTTATTTATTTAAAGCTTAGACTAATCAAACAATGAATATTCAATCTCGAAGGAACGGCCTGCGATAGAACGAACCTAATGACGATAGGTAATTTCGCACAATTTCGATTACTTCCTCTGTTTGTTACTCTGTTCTTTCGCGCCTCCCTCACATTTGACTCCCGACTTCAAAGAGGGAAGGTAATTTGATTCACTCATCCATTCCACAATGGGAACGGTAGCCTAAGGAATGTAGCGTTCGCGGCATCGTAACGACCTCATTATGGGCACAATACTTTTTGATTGTTTACCGCCAGACCTTAACACTGTCACTTGATTGTGTTATCTATTATTCGCACCCTTTAATTTTTATGTTCCATTTCCGTACAAAAGGTATAACCTTTTTTACGGAAACTTGTAATAATTTCTATATTCACGTAGGATTTTGGCATCTAGCGGTAGGTTTGGCTTCTGTACTTCAGCATTTTACAAGTTTGTCATTGTATACGCAGTATAATATTGTCAATGCTAAAGTACCTCGCTGTGTGCCTATCTGTCGAACTAACACGACTAAATTGTAAATCGATTTTGATATAATTTGCTACAACGATAGTTTTATGCCTGAGAAAGAACATATGCTACTTTTAATCGACTGCGCGACTATAAAAAGATTAATCCACGCGAACGGATTTGCGGGAAAAAAGCTAGTACCTAATTTCAAAGAAACAGTTTTCATACAATATATTTTATTCTCTGCTTACTACTTATGCTTTTAAGCAATAAAAATTTGCACAGTTTAAAGTGAATTAACATTAATAATTCATACATTCTAATGGTAGCCGTTAACCGGAAGTAAGCTTACTATATTAAATAGCTAAATAACTACGGTAGCGGTCACCAAAAGACCTAAATAAATGAATCCCATCCCAGGTCCCGCGTATCAGACAAAAGCGATATATATTCCGACCTCATTTGAATATTACCCCACAAAATTAGCATAGGGGAAAGAATTCCTTGGGTACATGAGCAGGGTAATTTTAATAAATACTGCGTGGAGACATTTTAAATTGTTTTATTGTGATGAGTTGTTCTTTTTCGGCCGTTATAATTATTTCTTCGAAACATAGAAGTACTGAGTATTTTGTATATAGCCAGGATTTTTTTGGTGTTGAAATTGAATATTTTATTTCATTTTACAATGTTGTTTTTTAGCGGTCCTTATACATATATCAAGAACTAGAGCCACCTAAATTTTTTGTATCGTAGGTACTATGACTTGTTTCTTATATCTACCTTGTTTACCTAAGTACAGAAATAGCAAACCTATTAATATTTTAGCACGTGACATTAATATTTTAGCATTACATCCTTTAAAAAAAACATGCTGCCAATTTGTGTTGACCATTAACACTAACTTAAAAAAAAAATTCCACACCCAGAAAATGGAAGGACTAATCCACTTCGAAGAGTATTATTTATTAAACCAAGATAAATTAAGAACTATTATTATTAAACTAAGAACAAAAAATAAACCAAGCTCTCGAAACTTGCGTTTAGATACCTAATTTTGTGAATCTCGGCATTTAAATTAAGTTTCTTGCAAGTTGTTGCGCCATTTCCAACGGAAGCTTTACCAAAGATTATCTCTTTCTCACCCGCGGAGCACAACTAAGTTCCGGCTTATCTGCGAAACGAGAGTATTACTATGCTATTTCGGTTCCTTAATAGGTACTATTCCATTTGCATAAATACTTTGAATGTGTATGTTCGCATCGAATTCGACGTTTAATAGCAGATACTGTATCTATTGACGATGCTTCTGCATTGTGTTAACTGATGTTTTGGCTAAATTAGTATGGCATGGAGTTTGGGGAGTACGTTTTTTTGACATACATACATACATACATAAAATCACGCTTTTTTCCCAGAGGGGTAGGCAGAGATCACTTCCAGCGATCCACTTTTCACCTCTGTGGGAAACGTGACGTCACGGGTTGTGGACCACGTCGCCGCCATTCTGCCTTGTGCATTGTTTTAACAAGGTCATTGCGTTCCCACGAGTAGCAAGGATATATAGCGGGGGAAGGAAAAGGAGAGGAAGGATACTGTCGCCTCGGATGATTTGGACTGAGTGGATAGTTTTTTTTTATATACCCATATAATTATGTAAGAAAGGTAGGTAGGACCTTTGCTTCATAATAATATGGGTTTCTAATGCCCTCTAGCTTAGTGCTCACTAGCGCCGAAACAGGATAATTGAACTTATGAAATAACCTTTCTAGAGCAGTCAGGCAAAAAGTACACTAGCTATTTAAATCCCCCTGAACGCAACTCGTGTAACGCAAATAGATCGCATCTAGTTTAATTAAGCGTAAACTGCGTATCGTATTCTTATTATATAATCATCGTGAATCATGTAATAGATGAGGAAGGAGTGTAAGCTGTGAAATCTGCGATTCGCGAAAAATATTGCACTAAATTTTGGCCCTTACGCCACTATGTAAAAGGAAATATGGCAGAATTAAATTGGAGCGACTATGTGAAATTTGATTGAATTGTACTTTTACTTAGTAAACCTGCATCTCCTGTAGGTACTGTTTAATGTTAGGTACATAACAGGTATGACTTCGTTGACAAGTCGTAAGTTCATAATGAGAATCTACTTTAGTGTGATGAAACAATAGAATCAGGCGCTTAAAATCTTCTTTATATTTTGCCATCTTTACAATTTGTTATTTTCATTATTAACACTGAGAAATACTGTATTCAGTATCAACTCACTAAAAAGCGTCATTTATGACTTCGGATGTTTTCCCGACATCGTTTTATACTGGATTATAAAACGATTTCATGTTCCACGTCTCTTTTTTATTAAGAGATATATCTTATTACTGTTGGTAAGGAAAGTTAAATTACTTTTTCGTTCATGCATAGAGTGTGTTTACGATATGAACTGTTTTAATACAACATTAGGAGAACAAGGATTATTTTGTTTATATGCCTAATCTTGGACTTATGTTTTTCTCAATCTGTAAAGTGAAATAAATATATATCTAGGACATTTAAATAACTGGGACATTTCCACACACGGTCATCTGACCCCAAACTAAGCAGAGCTTGTACTATGGGCGTCAGAGACTGATATACATACATATTTATTTATAAATACATACTTAAATACATAATTACACCCAGACACGGAACAAACACCGATGTTCATCACACAAATATTTGTCCCGAGTGGGAATCGAACCCACGACTCTCGGAACCCCCGTAAATATAAGTTAATTTGAGATTAAATTCTTGTATTCGAAATTAAACGAACATGACTTTAAAGATAATTGTTTATTGTCTTAGTTTTTTCCTAAGTAATATAATAAATGCGAAAGAAACTCAGTCTGTTACGCAATCACGCTTAGAGTACTGAACCGATTTTAAAGAAAATGTTGGTATATTTCATTTAAATCGGTTATAGTTCAGAGCCTGAGAAAGGACATAGGCTACTTTTTAACGGTCTGCGCTATAAAGTAATAATGTTTTAACCCGTTAAACGTCTCTTTTTTCCTAACTGACTAACAATGATGGCTTGTCATTATCACTGGACTTGCGGGGGAGCGGATGGCTCTCACCCCTAAGTCTCTATGCGGACGGAGTCACAGGCGGAAAGCCAGTTCATTATAAGTATTATGAGCTTTGTCGCCACTACAGCTTTCAAAACATAGCCTATGCCATTCTTAGGTTTGAAACAGTGTACCAAATTTAATTTTCTACTGTAGTGTTGGCATAAAAGCGCGTCAGGTCGACTCATTTTGAGCAATGCGCTCTCCTAATAAATTAGTTTTGATTTGTATTTTTTTTTTTCGTTTCTGCATCCTTTATCTCCTGATAATAGTTCAAATCGATCCGCTGCACCCCGGTGGCCCACTTCCGGCTCATTAACGCGCGGGCACGGCACAACGCGCCGCGTTACTTATTCAGGAGGCCCGGCCGCCGCGCGTGGCCTCGCGCTGCATCCTGCACACATACAACGCGGAACTAGTTCCTTGCTGACGGAATCGCACACTTTTGAACGCGGAGCTGGTTCCTTGCTGACGAAAGCGCACACTTTAGAACGTAGTTAGTGCCTTGCTGACGAAATCCCACACTTTTGAAGGTCGAGCTGGTTACCCACTGACAAAATCGCACACTTTTTAAGGTGGAGATGGTTGCTTGCTCACGAAATTGCACAATTTTGCACGTAGAGCTAGGTCCTTGCTGACGTAATCGCACACTTTTGAACGTAGTTAGTTCCTTGCTGACAAATTCGCAAACTTTTGAAGGGCGAGCTAATAGATTGCTGACAAAATTGCACACTTTTGAAGATGGAGCTAGTTGCTTGCTGACAAAATCGTAAACTTATAATCTTCGTGATGGTTATTTGCTGTCTAAATTGCATACTTGTAAAAATACTTGACTATGTCTTTTTTGGCTCGCTGCGATTTTTGTACTAAATTTCTTTAATTTTTTGGTAGTTTTGGCGTGGAAGCAAAATCAGACAGGCAGAAGCTAGTTGCTTGCTGATATTTCGCGTACTTCTAAAGTTCGTAATAGTTGCTGACAAAATCGCATAGTTGTAAAGTTCGCACTTGTGCCTTCCTAACTAAATCAGATATTTGTAAACTTAGTAATGGTTCCTTACTGACAAAATCGCATACTTGTAAACACACTTAGTTGCTTACTTGAAAAAGTCTTATTTAGTTGGGGCTATACCGTGCTGAACGGAGCTTAAAGTTTAACAAATACTTGATAAAAAATATATTGGTACAAGTTACATTTGAAACTCATTTTTTAATTAACATCACATTCCATTGATCGATCATATTTCGTCGCTAACTTGACAGATTCTAATCACTGTTCCGAACCGGTATAAAAACATGATATTATAATGTGTATTTTACTAGTATGATAAATGTGGAAGTACGGATGAATTGAAACGTATTAGATACTCTATCAAGTAAAACATACTGAACATATATTATTGAAACAGTGTAGTAACAGTTGCGAACACAACCTAATGTACCTTTATTCCTAACCTATTAAGGACACATTAACCTACATAATTGTCGGTCGAAATTACATCCATGTACGAAGGTAACTTTGCAAATGAGGTCACCGAATTTAGCCTAAACTACCGACTACCAGTTATCTGAGCTTTCCGAGTTCTTCCCAGACCAACTTTGGCTAACGCTGCGTAACTGAGTGTAATGGACGACCCTTGAACAAATTGGTGGTCTACTCCTATTAGAACGTTGTTACATACATACTAACATAAAATCACGCCTTTTTCCCAGAGGGGTAGGCAGAGATCATTTTCAGCGATCCACTTTTCACCTTTTTTAGAACGTTGTTGATTACTTATTATGCTTTAAAGCCAATTATGTCATTATATTGGAAAAGTATCGAGATCTGTTACGCAATAGGCCAGTATTCGAAGCTTTTGATCGGATCGTGCCTGTTTTTTCAGTACCTAAAACCTGTCAAATTATGTTTGTATTTGTGATACACACAATATCCGCATTGAGTTGTCGCGTAGAACACAACTATATTTCCCTATAGTACAAGCTCTGCTTACTTTGGGGCCAGATGACCGTGTGTGGAAATGTCCCAGATATTTATTTGTTTGTAGCGTAATCCATTGAAACTCTATGGGGCGAATAAAAACTAAAGTATTGCTGTTATCAAGCGCAGTTAAGACTAACTAACTGCGCTTGGTAACAGACAAATGATGAATTTCAGACAGGCAGTAAGACAGTTTCTGTCGATTTTGACGAGGTACTTTTCATCACTAGGCCTATACATAATAGATACACCTATCGGTCGAGAAACAAAACTGATGCATCATCAAGCATTCATTGTGTCACCGAAATCCGAAAACCGACCTGTCGTTCCGCATTGTTTGAGCTATGTTTTTAGGACGTGTTTCGGTGTTTTTTTTTCTGTGCCGTTCGTCATCGTCCGTTTCATTCGTTGATGACAGCTCGCGTGTTCAATGGCCGCCATTTTTATTTTTGTTTCGCATTTTTACATCACACTTTATGGTATGCACAGATAAATATAGCGTACGAACTATTGTGCCGTAGTGGTGATATACAATGCAGGTTATAAAGTAAAATGTACAATTCTACTTCAAATAGTTCAAGTTTCATGTTATGTTTTTGTTATTAAACTTTTCGGAACGTAATATTGTACATATTTACATATGTTGGGCTTTTAGTGATGCTTGGTTTGCACAGACTTGTATTCAAAACATATCATTAGCACACATACAATGGGCATGGCTCAGGGCAGCTTCAATTAAGATTTTGCAATCCTAATCAAACAACAATTTTGGGTCTTTAGCTACAATCAAACCTACAACTCGTGCGTAAAAGTCAGGGGTACCAAATACGCCATCAAAGCAGTCACTCAACTTTGTTCTCAAGCAACATTTTATCCACCCTTTCTCCTTTACATTACTCTGAACCCAACATTTGCAATGTACCGCTCCCCCCTGAGAACGAAGCCGAAATGAATTACACCAGTTAATTATTGCCTTGTGTGTTTGCGGCCATAATTCGTTTACCGAGCAGAGCTGGGTGACATTGTATTCTGTTTTACGGTGGTTCGGATGTTTTATAGGCAAATATGGGAGGGCGTATGATTTTGATTTTAGACCGACTTCAAAGACCCCTCCTGCAAGGGAAAGCCGGGTAGAAAGTATGATAACAATTTGATGTATTTTATTATATTAACGTCTCAGTACTAAATGTGTGTTTCACTTTGTTAACACACATTTAGTACTGCAGAATTTGACTTCACTTTATTACCTAGTAGTTCAAATAGTGGAGTACACCATACAATGAATACGTTCACCAGTGACTACTGCTGGTTTTTAAAATCAGTGTTAAAATCGAAAAATAATGTAAACAATGAAGGTTTTCACACTTAAAAGTAAAAATCGTACTATTCGATAATAAGCCCGAATAAAAAGATAAACGATGGTCCCAATTCTGATAATCGATATAATACTAATACGATCGCAGAATCGGGACCTAGTACGTCCACCAACTATTGCCACATTTGGACCTCGTTAATTTGTTTTATTGTTTGTTGCAGGTAATGGAGCGTCAAAACTGGTTCTACATGATTTATGTGCGTATTGCTCGTTTAATTTCCCGTCGAGACCGCTGGTTGGGTTTCCACGCTTTTTTTTCTTTTGTTAGCGCCTTTGGAAATGAAATCATATGAGGGCAGCGATTTTTGCCCGTTTGATGTGAAAAACCTTTTTCGAGTGGGACCGAAACGCGGTTACTGAAGTGTGAAGAGAAAGCTCCTATCATCGACTACGTTCATTTAAATTTGTGAATTCTTCCGTTCGACGTTTAATTATATATTTGTCAGATGTTTCCACCTAACATTCTTGGAATACTCAACAAAATTATAGGTAATACGTGTTTATTGGTCGCAAACCGTGCAAATATTCACGTAATGCCGCAAAAATAATGAGTTCGTAATTTAAATAAATCAAGAGTTCGTTCAAAACGTTCAATTTTGAATAAGCCTGATACTAACCTAAAAAATTGTAAACAAAAAAAAAACCGCCTTCAAAAACCCGACTCACTAAAAATTACAAAATAATATAATACGAACATTAATCTGGGTATAAATTTGATATGTTGTTGAAGGCGGTGCCAATTAAATTTTTGAGGAAAAGTGCATGAAATATAAACGGCACCGCCTTCAACAACATATCAAATTCATACCCAGATTAATGTTCGTATTATATTATTTTGTAATTTTTAGTGAGTCGGGTTTTTGAAGGCGGTTTTTTTTTTGTTTACAATTTTTTTTCATCCTTTTTAGTGTTACATTTTTTAGCACCCTATTAGTTCAGCTCACCTATAATTCTACTGATATTATAACTAGTAGTCTTAATATGTATACAGTATTGAAAGAATTATCCTTTACTCCAAACAATTAAGGAGTTGACCTTCCATCATCAGCTCAACATTATAACATTATGATTACAAAAAGCAATGCCAATATAACTTCAGAAAATATGTGAAACGTGGTACATGTGCCTATAAAATTTAAGGGTTGCCCTCGATTTCTCCTGGATCCCATAATCAGATCCTAGATTGGACCCTATTAGTTCAGCTCACCTATAATTCTAGTGGTATTTTAACTAGTAGTATTAATATGTACACAGATTTGAAAGAATTATCCCTTTACTCCCTACTATTAAGGAGTTGCATCATCAGCTCAGCATCATAAAATTATGATTGCCAGAAGCAAATGCCAATATAACTTCAGAAAATGTGTAAAACGCGGTACATGTGCCTATAAAATTTGAGGGTTGCCCTCGATTTCTCCTGGATCCCATCATCAGATCCTAGACTGGTCAACCTAATAGTTTAGCTCACCTGTAATGCTACTGATATTATAACCAGTAGTCTTAATATGTATACAGTATTGAAATAATTATTCTTTTACTCATAACTATTAAGGAGTTGACCTTCCATCATCAGCTCAGCATCATAAGATTATGATAGCCAGAAGCAAATGCCAATATGACTTCAGATAATATGCAAAACGCGGTACATGTCCCTATAAAATTTGAAGGTTGCCCTCGATTTCTCCTGGATCCCATCATCAGATCCGAGACTGGTGAAAATG
The DNA here is from genome assembly GCA_039566165.1 of Maruca vitrata. Lineage (NCBI taxonomy): Eukaryota > Metazoa > Arthropoda > Insecta > Lepidoptera > Crambidae > Maruca > Maruca vitrata. The sequence goes on from CM076923.1 coordinate 11,821,045, forward strand.
GGACCACCTCGGAAGTGAACTCTATCCAATCAAAAAAAAATTTTTGAAATCCGTCTATAATTGACGAAAATATCGGTGAACATACATAAAAAAAAAAAAAAAAAAAAAATTATACATACAGACGAATTGAGAACCTCCTCCTTTTTTTTGAAGTCGGTTAAAAATGAAAAACATTAAAAAAATACAGACTATTTGAGAACCTCCTCCTTTTTTTGAAGTCGGTTAAAAAGGTTTAAGAATTAAGGGTGCATCTCTAAATCTTTAAGTTTAATTATTAACACTCAAACATTGGTCGTCACGAAATTTCAGTTGTGCAAAAAATGTGATTGTCCTGAGTAGTCTCAGGTACACGTTAAAGTTTTCACACGAATCCGTTATTTCTAAGTTCAGAGAGATATAAATTGTATCTCCCTAAGTACAAACTCTGCAACTCCGAGCAATTAGCAAGAACAATATTCCGTCTGTTTCGCAGAAACTTGATGTAATTAATTTGCTTCCAAGTTCAAGTTTGAATCGTCATCCGAATGGTTGTCGCGATGTTTCTCGCGGGTATTGAAATATTCGATTACATCAGGCTGTCGCGAGCCTTCATTTGTTACAAAGATCTGAATGGTGCAATCATTCGAAAATGGTTCTTACTGTGTACGTATCAGGTTCTTTTTTATGTAGGGTTAGAACTGGTTAGAACCGCCTTTTATGGTGTCACATAATACGAGTGTCGCGTAAAGTCGGTTCATATTCCCGCCCGAAGGTCTGTGACAATGTGATAAGTTTCTCGTCATAGGAGATTATGTATATTAATATGAAACGTGAGGCCGCGGCTTGAATATTACTTGGCTTGTTGGGGCGGTTTCCGAAATTAAGCCGCATTGGAGTGACGTTAAGTCTTTGATATGAACTATTGAGGGCGGGGAAATTATACGAGCTGTAGTTTAGTTTAGCACCAAATAAGCTGGGCATCCTTCATACTGTTGGTAACCGCTGTCCATCTAAATGATAGTATTTTATACACATATATTTATTCTACTGCTAATTCCTTGCTTTTGGCACGAAATTACTGACGCAATCAAAGCTGGGGCGTTTAATTACTTGAGTAATTTTGTGCTTTAAGTTTTAATGTTCAAACTCATCTACTAAAAGCAATATACGATCACTTAAGTACCCAGTAAGTCACCAGCTTTAGTAGTGGATGGAAAAGCGCTTAAATGAGATATCTTTTGAGTTTGTTTCAAGTTTCGTTTGGAGATGTTTCTTCGAACCTGAAAGTCAAAACCACCTTTATAACAAACGCCTTTCGTAACAAACTTTAGTGCAGTCCATCTGATGTTTTGAGTCTTGCGTATGATATTGATGATAATTATTCCTAAAGTTTGTTTTAGTACATTCGGATGAAAAACAATTTTATTCTGTACCCTAAACTACAGATTAGACGCAACTTCGTGTAACTTGAACTTTCTTATCTAAATAAAGCTTTAATTATTTTTACAGTTTTATCTCTTAAAAAAATATATCTATATGAAGCTCATCCATACAGAGTGTATGAAAATATATACACATTTTTTTACAAATATTGTTTACTCGACTCATCGTGGCCAAAACAGATATTTTTTTGCCGGGAAGTTTGCTAATCTGCTGAGTTGGCAAACATAATCGCAATACGTTCTGAATATTCATGTTATGAGTGTACTTTATGGAAATAGGCGAAATGTTAACAAATTGCTGAGCATAATTTCAGAAAGTGGGACTCCTGTACATAATCACCCATATCTTGCCATTTTATCTCACAATTTCGAAACAAAACTAATAGAAGCTTTAGTATATCTCTTGGAAATCACCCAAATTACTGTACCTAACTCGACCTAATTTTGTGCAAAAAACACACGGTACGATGTACATTACGTGAATATTGAAATCTATGATGGCAATTACTGTTCTGTGCTGTAAAAAAAGAACGAAATAATCTTTGTATCAAAGATGCGAGCAACATAAGCAATATTTTTTACTCCACGAAAATGTTTAGAGGTGTAATATTTTGTAGACTTACACTAAAATTAGTCTTTATGGGTCTACACGCGATATTAGGAGTAGCAAATTACATTAACAACATTACTGCCCGACGTTTCGATTGGGTTACACCAATCGTGGTCGCGAGCGAACTGGCGCCGCCCGTCTTCGTCTGCCATCATATTGTAGAATTATTTCTAAAATACTCATAAACTGAGGCTCGAGTCATGCATAACGAGGGTAGACTCGAAAAAAATGTTGAAAAAGTATTTCACAACACCAGTAATGTCGATGTGTTTCAGAAACACCGAATCAGAGGATTATTTTTGTGCTAACTTTGCTGGCAAAGCTTAAAGCACTCAGTCGTTTTAGTTGTTTAACTTTGTTACCTATCGACACGGATGTTGGCGTCAAATGTTCGCGCCGACCTTGAGCGTTACGGTTATCGTCGCAACTGTAGATGTTTATTTGTTATTGGATTGTTAACGTTATTTACTGTTTCTGGTTTCATTTGTGTGTTTCATGACTGGCTCGGTGGAACGGTGGTTAGTGACTCAGGTTCATATCCTACGGTTCCAAGAGTCGTGGGTTCGATTCCCACTCGGGACAAATATTTGTGTGACGAACATCGGTGTTTGTTCCGTGTCTGGGTGTATTATTAAATATATTTAAGTTTATTTGTGTATCCACTGTTGATTCTGACTTCCGTAACACAAGTGCTTAAGCTACTTACCACGGGAAAAAAATTTGTTCCTTTTTAAGCGCGCTACGTATCATAAAACAAAGTCGCTTTCTCCAGTTACTACTATTTATGCTTCAACTTTAAAACCTCGCAACGGATTTTGATGCGATTTTTTATTAGATAGACGGATTCTAGAGGAAAGATTTTGTGTAAAATTCACCCGCAGCGATGTGAGGGCGCTTATAAAGTCACTAGCTGACTTAAAAAGCAAAGTTGACAGAATCATTAGCTAGTAACACATGTGCTTAAACAACATAGCACGGAACCAGATCAATGTATGTTATTAATTTATACAATAATTCAAATATAGGCAAGTACTAAAAAACTGCCTCTAAGAAAACCGTAAGGGATTATAAATAACATTCTAAGAAATGAAGTTGCCACGCCATGTTAAGCTCACCGCGGCATCGTCTGACATGGACGTTTGATCGACCGTCTATATAACTGAGAGTGACCTGCGCATCCATTTAATAAACTTGTACATACATACATACATACATAAAATCACGCCTTTTTCCCAGAGGGGTAGGCAGAGATCACTTCCAGCGTCCACTTTTCACCTCTGTGGGAAACGTGACGTGACGGGATGTGAACCACGTCGCCGCCATTCTGCCTTGTTCATTGTTTTAACAAGGTAATTGCGTTCCCACGAGTAGCAAGGATATATGACGAGGGAACGAAAAGGGGAGGAAGGATACTATCGCCACGGATGATTTGGACTGAGTCAATAGTAGCTCGAGGAGCCGGGGTCGGTGGTTGGTGAACGGTATACGGGTGTATACCGTTCACCAACCACCGGACAGATAGTTGTGACTGGTATCACCTGACTACAATAATAAACTTGTACACTATAATATACAAACTGCGTAGTTGCCTAATTTCCGTTAGTATGGTTACTCTGTCCCGAAATTTCGTTTAACCGTTGTTATAACGGATTGCTGTCAAAGTTATGATGAGTTTCATCTCCGCCACCTGTTCAGGTAACAGAATAATATAGACCACGAGTGAGTAACACAAACAGTTGTAACAAATTCAAACTTTAATAGAACTGTAACCCTAAAATATCAACTTTGTATTCCTCGCATTTAATTGAGCTGGCAAGTTCTAAAGCAATAGTCGATAAATTGTATAAATTGGACGAAAACTTCCGATCAGTGTTTGCGAGTTTCGCAACACACGTGTTTATTTTCGAAGTTGGGTAATCAGTGCAAATCACTGGGGACCGATGAGGAATATTGATGAGTGGGAAGTTTAAACGGTGATAATGAATTGGGACATGATGAAAATGCCGGTTGTTTTAAAGTGATTTTGGAGGGAGTATGTAGGTATGTATTTTTATCGTGGTCATGTTGGCTACAGACGTGAGGGGTTTGGTATTTTGTATTCTAAATCTAAAAGTTTATTTTTATTTTCTAATTCAGATGTATGTACCTGCATGTTAAACATTTTCTTACGGCATAGCACCACACATAGTGAAAACACTAAGTGCACGTTTGGTGTTTGTGCGGATTTTATTTTCATACAACTCTAATATACAACTTTTAGACAAAGTTATTCTATAGTATTCATTGTGCAAAACCCACAATTAAGTAAAATGTCTTCTTAGAAACACTGACAATTTTGAAGATAATTCTTGTTAAGGTTTTAAAGTTACCCCACCGCCTTTAGTTATGACAGAAATATCAGTTAGGAACGATGTAGGCGTAGAAATAATTTCTCTTTGTGAGAGTCTTTTTATTAATTGCCTAACTTGAGCAATTGACTTCTTATTATCCGTGTCAATGAACTAAATATCGTCGATTGGTGACCTTTAGATGAAGTACTTCTACAGCTTGGTTTGAACTTTGTATCGTCCTTATGTCTTTGGTATAAGCGTTAATATTCGATTGTTTCGGATAACATGCTGCATCCTTAATCAATGTAGAGCGTTGAGATACTACTGCTCTTAGAAGTACAAAATGTACATAGAAAGTACTTTATATTAAGACCACCGCCTTGCAATGCGGTAAGCAAGTGTTGTTTGTTAGTAAGTAGCAAAGCCCCTGTACCTTTAAGGATTTCAATGGAAGCATCGGTATGAGACTTAATGGGCACTTTTAAGTCATTCCATTAATTAGAATGTATCATTCTAGTCGCGGACAATATAGAGCTGACAATATATAGGTCTAAGCGTCGATGGCCGAGTGATTAAGGTCGTTGCTTGCCATGCTAGAGGTCGCCAGTTCAAACCCCGCCAGGTACCAATGTGTTTTTCAAATTTGAAATTCATATGTACCATTATTCGACGCTTTAACGGTGAAGGAAAACATCGTGAGGAAACCAGCACACCTGAGAATTTTTTCAACGGTGTGTGAACCCATGTCAGAGGCCTACGGGCGGCTTAAAACTCTGACACCAGGCTGTTCATAAACCATACGATAAGAAGAAGAAGAAGAAGAAGAATACAGGTCAGAGGTATTATTATTTTGTCGTTTATGCAATTCCTTCCTGTTTTTAAAGAAAATATAAGATAGTCTCATACTCTACAACTATTTTGCTTAAATATTTCCACCAGTGTTATCCATTAAAGTTTTACCAAGCCTTGGTACACGCTAACCCACAGTTTATTGCAGCGGTAAAGAGCGCGAGACAATAACTTTAACGCGTGAATGTTTCGGACTGCAGTTTAGTCTATGAATTAAGTGATTTTACAGCAGTTGTTGGTAGTTTTGTTAATGACTTAATTTGGTAAGATCTGGTTTAACTGAAAACACTGGGTTGTGTGTGATGTCGCTAGCGCTAACGCTAGTGCAAATGTAAAAGACTCGATATCGCCTACGTAAATATGTCTATGAAAAAGTTGTACAGCGCCCCTGGTGGTTACGCTAAGAACTAAAATCGGTCGTATGAAAAAAACAACTCGATAGGTTTTTAACGTACGTAAGTTTCCGATAGCCAACTCATGGTACCGCTACAGGTAACATGTTTATTTGATGAGATGTTATACTTGCGCGTTGAATAAAAAATTTAATTTATTAGTACTTTGATAGTCTCAGGTGCAGAGTTTTACAAGGTATAGAGTCAGTTCTATCCTTCATATTTTGCTTGGTGGTTTGCTTGAATTTCGGATGCCCTTTCTATAAGTAGTTTGAACTTACATCTTTCAAATCAGTTTCTTACAGAGCTAACACTTGCTTTCACATTTCTAGTGTCTTTATTAGTTGTTTATAAAATAAAATAAATTAATTAAACTGTGTATTATGAGTCACAGGTGGGTCATCTGCTGCATTAGTTAAGTGTGTCGCAATCGTCTTCCATTGGTTTCTTTTACTTGTAAGTCAAGCTCATACCATCACAAGAGTCAAAGTCAAAGTTTTCAAGAGTCTTAGCATCAAAAGTCACGGTCCATGACCATGTAGTTGGCCATCAACTACCCTTTTATCTGACGTAATAAACCACCATCGCTCCATTAAAATGTGAGTACTACTTCTTTCGACGTATGACGTATCACCTCATAGTGTGATGTTTAATCATATCCAATGTACGCAACTAGCGGGTAATGTAATAAGTACAGCTAGCGACACCTGTGCTTGATTTCCCGGCGGGCGCAGAAGGTGATGCATCAATCACCGGGCGAAGACAGCCGAACATAATTGTGGAGAGGGAAACTGTTCCCTTGGGAACGCAGGTGGGAGTAAGGCCTATGTGGGAGGATAGATTTTTAGTGCAGAATATAGGAAAACAATTCAAACTTCAGTGTTACTAACGATGTATTTGGAACTAGCATTAGTACACTATGAATTTTAACTAGCTTTCCGCCCGCGTGGACTCGTTTATCGTTTAAAACATTGCTCTCGTATAGCAAATTCGGTTAACAAGTATGTTATGTCCTTTTGTAGGCTCTATACCACGTATATGTGAACCTCATTTCATTGAAATTTTGGCATTGAAGCCCCACAGACAAACATATTCATGGCAAATATGAACATTGGATGCTAAGCATCTCTTCAGAACTACAACGTAAGTATGTCGCAAAAAGGAAGTGTCTCAAAAGATCTTGACCTTATAACGTATGCCAATCTGAAGATTTCCGCAATTCCACGAATCAAATGATCCAACCGAGCATGTGGCCAGAATGGTCTAACCCTTAACCTGAAACGATTATATGGATTACCCAATCCTTTGTTTTCTTACATAAATTCTATTTTCGTCTTTAAGTATGTGGTGGCTTTTTAGGGTTATGTTGTATAACATTGTATCTATCAATTAACGGTCCTCGCTTCAGTGCTTCGATCTTTAAAATAGATTGCATACTTAACGTTTTATACCTTACCATAAATTAAATTTAATTTAAATTGGAGAATAGGTTTCAACGCATGCCCAGTATATAATTTTTTAAAATTAATTTAATGTTAATTAAATTTTCAAGCTAACTTTCGTACCTATGTCTAATATTTTCTTCTAAATGTCATTTAAATGTTATTTTTTTTAATTTGAACTACATACTTTACTATCTGTATAAAAGTTTGTGCTTACTATAACAAAAAAAAGGTTGTGTCATCTTAATTGCGTCATTTACTAAGATAATCGTCTCTAGATTTTAGTCAGTGCAAGCCAAGTCAAACGTTAACTACTACAACTAGCACTTACCTACATAATGTAACCGACGTACACGCGAGTACATTCAAATAGTTGTGTGTAGTCTGAGTAGCCAAACTCCTCAAACGGGAGGTAGTGAACCATAAACCCATTGTCAAAGGCCCTAAGCTTTCAAGTAGCTCTGAAATCCCTGGCTCTGACAGTGCGAAATGGCTCTCAACATCGTGTAAAGTACTCATATTCCTGTCTACTCACATAGATAATGCTCTGCGGAGTGTCAAAGCTCCTAGGGGGGCAATTACACTGTGACCTAATTCTTCGCAGTTACTCCACTATCTAACTTTTATTGTAATCGACGCTTTAAACCTTTACGAGCAACTTCGAGCTCGGCTCCAATATTCATCCGATAGAGTAATCTACAAACCATTTTATGCTTGCGAGAATACCTCGGACAGTTTGCAGCAATATTGTATTTTGATTGTGTCAAAAATTGAGAGTTAAAAGTCAGCCGGATAGACACGGTTGGTTCGTTGTCACCGTCGTAAAAAAAGCATTTTATTTTTTTATTATAACTATATCGTATTTCATCATTAAATCGACTAAGATATTGAAGTGATACTTTCTAGTATGAAATTCGAAACACAAATACATTATTTCTGTTCGGACACTTTCATTTATTACTTAAAACACATTATTCTTTGTTGACGTACTGTTAGAAAGTTGTATCTGGTGTTGGGTTAATGTGCACTTATATTTGCGCACAGGGCAGTCAACATATCTATCTCTGTAAAAGCCAGACTTCTTTAACGCAAATCAACAGCATATTTGTCCTCTAATGAATTTCAAAGGGAAAGTACGAAACATTTGGTGTCCTCAAAAATATAGTTATAAAAAATGTGTTTTAAACTCTTTAATATTGGTATATTACAAAATTCTTAAGTCCCAGAGCAAATATTTCTATTAACGACAACAAATCCACAAAAATTCATTTATCTATCTCATCATCGCTCTCACGAGCTCACAAGAAAAAAACCAAACTTAGACTAGTGTAATTAAGTGTATTTCAAAAGTTATTTGTAGAGCGAAATTTTGAAAAGATCCACAGGAAAGGTCTGGCGGGATCTCACGGCTCGTTTGAGGAAACTCTAACAAGCGTAACTATTAACCGTGTCTACGAGGGCTAATTAATACTTCGCAGTCCGCTGACCCGTTTTTTGGACGGGCCCGTTTATTTTATGAACTGTTTTGCTTTTTACTTGTATTGTCGTTTAGGCTACAGACAAGTGTACGATATGAAACATTCGTCTCTACCTAAAACGAAAAAATAAGCTTTTCAATATTGACCAATGACAGTTTAGAAGGATGGGTGAGAGCCATCTGCTCCCCCGCAAGTCCGGTGATGATAACGAGGCTACTCCAAGCCATCATCGTATGTCAGTTAGGAAATAAAAAAGATGGACCAGACGCCTATGTTACGCAATTTGGTGGGTTCGAACTAAAACATCCTAGTAATGGTAATGCCATTGTTTTGGAGTAAAGTAATAATTGTACGTATTTCTCTAATTTTGTATGATAAAGTGTTGTCTTTTATTTGCGTGAGCACTACACATTTGAAATAAAACTAATTTTACGGATTGAAGTCGCGTGTATTGTTATTTTAAACATTATTTAGAGATCCGACGTTTTAAGCTCTTTACAGCGCTCGTGGCCACGGGCAAGACGTTTTTTATACGATGTTATGTCAAGATAAACTTTCGAAATGGATCACTGTTCAAAATGTAATTTTTATGTGTTCGCAAAAACAATTTTATTGGCGATGCATTTTATATCAATACGCAGTTACGCTTCTCCACCGTATCAAATTCGAATACTCTTTTTTGCTATTGTTTTACTGAATAAAATATTATTGGTTTAAAAAAATACGAAGCTCTATAGAGAACATTTACGGGTGAGAGCCAACCGTTTCCCCGCAAGTCCGATAGTGATGACAAGGATACTCCAAGCCATCATCGTATGTCAGTTAGGAAAAAAAGCTGTAGAGAAAAACAAAACAAACAATTTCAGTTCTGCAAAAAACTTTGGGCACCGATAAAACCTAACTTCCATAAATAAACCATACAAAAACGTTGCACCAGCCACCCTCTGAATTTCAATGAGTATGAAATCGTAAAAGTCGACCGCTGTATTGCAAGAAAACAATAAAATACACCATATGGAGTGAAGCCAAGGCCTGCGTCCCAAGTGGTTGTAAGTTTTGTTTGCCCTCGGACGTATGTTCAAGTTATATTGACGCAGTAACTTATAAATCTTGGTTGCTTGTGGCTTTTTAAAAGAGGACTCGTGAGATGCATGCCGCGATGTGACATACAATGGAGAATGTGACTGACTCGCTCGGTGAAACAGTGGTTAGTGACCCAGAGTGACTATCTACGGTTCCAATAATCGCGGATCCGATTCCAACCCTGGAAAAATTTTTGTGTGACGAATAGCGGTGTTTGTTTCGTGTCTGGGTGTGTTATTAAATATATTTAGGTATATTTGCGTACCCACTGTTGAACCGGATATCCGTTACTCAAGTGCTTAAGCTATTTACCATGGAAGATGTAGTTATGTTGTTAAATCTCTATCTTTTAACGGAATATTGTCACTTTATAAAATATTCTAAAACTAAATCTATTTATAATATTCAAACCATGGCGCATTTCATGGCAGTGTCGTGTAAATATTTGTGCTTGTTCCGTGTCTTTGTATTATTTAACTACATACTAAGCCATGTCAGAGGCCTACGGGCGGTTTAAAAACTCTGACACCAGGTTGTTCTTCAACCATACGATAAGAAGAAGAAGACTACATATTGTATTCCACTATTGTTTCTGAAATCGGTAAGGCGAGTTTTTCTGATGGAAAGCTTAAACAAGCACACTTTAAGATGACTGAATGTTTTAAAACTTGAAAGCTACTTTTTGTAACTAAGCAGATAGATGTAAGTTACCGTTTCACATTGAATGCATTATTATGGCGGCTAAACGGCTAAGAGAAGTTCGTAATGAAACACAAATATGGTAACACACATGTGTACGCTTCATCGAAATTCAATCTGATGTGAACTGATGAACATTCCTGATTTTCTGTTTTATTACATTTCTATTAAACGTATGACGATAGCGGTTTGCCTCTGCGCAGTAATCTATATAACATCTGTTTAAAATGTAGGAGCTACACAGATATACTAGATAAAGCCTTAGCAGTGCCAAATTTCATTTAGCGGCATAGTATTCTCCCCGAGTTTTGATTTACCTAAATTTGTTTGCCTTTCATCAGTATTCACCGTTGTATTTTCTAATTGCGTCCCGGAATTGTTGTTTACGCTGAACATCGCAAGTCTTTTGTTTAAATTTTCTATCAACACCGAGGTTTTAATCTGAGTACCAATTAAGTGAATCATTCATTTTAGCTGTCCGCGCAAAGATGGCATAGTGTATGCAAATCATCAGAATAATTGTTTGATTTGTACGGTTTAATGATCAGGTTGATGGATGTGGATGAAGCGGAAGTGGTGTGCCAGGACCGTAGGAATTGGTAGGAAGTGATCTCTGCCTACCCCTCTGGGAAAAGGCGTGATTCTATGTATGTACTATCAGCAACGCTGGCGGTCGACCACCTATAAGGTGAAAATCGCTTGGCGCTTACGCGTCTGTCAGAACAAGCCCCGCCCCATTATGGTCATGGAGCTGGCAAGAATTTTTGGGTAGATATTTGAAGCAAGCTGAAAACTTGTCCTGTACCTCTCCTATTATATCCCAACACTAAACCGCAGACCTGGCTGAGTAGCGGGGCTAAACCAACCCCCAATTTTGTTTATTTAAAAATATATTTTTATAATCCAAAAAAATATAATTTGTCAGCTCACCTGACAGGTAGAAGTTCCATCGAAATGATTTGTCTTAATGAGTCTTATTTTTCTATATATATAAAAATCAATGCCACTTTTCGTTGTAATTCCATAACTCAAGAACGGGCTCACCTATCCAAACCAAATGCTTAGGATTTGGTCGGCATATTTAGTAGATGGTTTATGTGAAGTTTGCATAAAATCGGTCGAGCCGTTCCTCATTTGTCACATTTTTTGTAATAAATGAATTCAATAGAAACTTTTTTCACAGAAACTTTTTTGAAGTTTTGTTGACAGGACAAGCACGTTGTTATGTCATTCATGCCGTCAGTTCATTTTGGACGTGGTTCGATTAAAGCATATTATCAGCGATAAATTTCTTTGTGTTTATTATTTTAGTCGAGCGGTTCCTCATTTGTCACATTTTTTGTCATAAATGAATTCAATAGAAAGTTTTTTCACAGAAACTTTTTTGAAGTTTTGTTGACAGGACAAGCACGTTGTTATGTCATTCATGCCGTCAATTCATTTTGGACGTGGTTTGATTAAATCATATTATCAGCGATAAATTTCTTTTCACATAATTGCATTTGCAGTGCATTCATACAAACGGTGAGTCCTGAATTTATGTGTACTTTTCTAAGTTGCCGTATATGATTTCACATGGCATCATATGCGACAGCTTCTTGGGAATTTGTTTTTTTTTTGTTCTAATTTTTTTTTTCCAGTTTTAAGCGAAAACATATGTGCATACGGGAAAAATGCCACCAGCCAGACGAGCAAATATAGGTCGGCGAACGCGTAATGCAAATGATGTGGCATTACTAAGACGATCACAGACTGCAGATGAACGCGCACAAGCTAATGCATCGCAGCGTGAACGTAATGCACGCAATGGATTTGTTAACCCAGTACCTGTACTGAATCTTGCACGGCCATCACGAATACGTCGTGCTGTTTTGGCTGAAATGATGCGTGCTGCTTTTAATTACAACAGTCAGATTGTTGATTATAGTATGTATGGATACATTGGAATGATGGACGCAATATGTCCACATTGTGATGCGGCTAACTTTCCAGGTGAAACGCCCGGCATGTGTTGTGCTAATGGCAAAGTGAGATTGCCAGCATTAGAAACTCCACCCGAACCATTGTATTCATTTATTTTTGGGACATCGCAAGCGTCGAAGCACTTTCTGAGTCATATTCAACAATACAATTCGGCATTTCAAATGACTTCTTTTGGTGCAACTAAAATTATTAGAGATAATTTTATGCCGACGTTTAAGGTAAATACTTCAACAGGATTATTCCATGTTTGTATCAATCTGAAGCATAAAGTATATTTAAAAAAAACTGATATAAGATTTACCTAAAATTGTATACATGTTACAGATTCAGGGCCAGATTTATCATCAAGCTGGTTCGTTATTGCCATACCCCGACGCTGATCATCAATTTTTGCAAATTTATTTTATTGGTGATGAAAATCGTGAATTGGATCAACGTTGTGCAATTGTTTCGAATACAAGACGAGAAATTATTCGTGAGCTACAAAGGTTTTTCCATCAGCATAACGCATTAGTTCAATTGTTTAAAATTGCTCTCGATCGTATGCCAACTGATAATCACAAAATCGTAATAAGAGCTGATAGAACACCTTTTGGAGAGCATGCAAGGCGATTTAATGCACCAACAATTGATGAGGTTGCAATTGTAATTCTTGGTGATCAGTTTCAATCCCGTGATATTGTACTTCATCGTAGAAATGAGCAATTGCAACGTGTTTCGGAACTTCATCGTAGTTACGATGCATTACAGTACCCAATATTGCATTGGAAAGGTGACGATGGTTACCATATCAATATACCAATGATTGATCCACGAACAGGTAACGGGAATTGCTGCTACATTATTAGAAGGTGGTCGGACCGCACACTCTGCATTAAAATTGCCATTGAATGTACAGGTGATTGAAACTCCAACTTGCAATATATCGAGAAATTCTGCTATGGCAAAAGTTCTGCGATTAACGTCAATTATTTTATGGGATGAGTGTACAATGGCGAATAAAAAATCACTAGAAGCATTCAATCGAACAATGCAAGATTTACGTGGTAATCAACAGCTTTTTGGTGGTGCTTTGATATTACTTTCAGGGGATTTTCGTCAAACATTGCCTGTCATTCCTCGATCAACTCCTGCTGATGAAATAAATGCCTGCTTGAAGTCATCAGTTCTTTGGAGATATCTACAAAAATTGACACTAAACATTAATATGCGTGTTCACCTACAAAATGATCCAGCTGCCCATGAGTTCTCAAAACAATTGTTAGAAATTGGTGACGGCAAAATACAAATTTATTTATTTATTTATTTATTATTAACGAGTTACATAGATACTTAAAACTAGGAATACAGTTTTGAACGGTACAACAAAAACCAGTTTAGGTTTTACCGTGCACCGCAGATTCGACGTCAGTCACAAAAAAGAAAAAGAACAAAATCCACTGATTAGCGAGTACTGAGCTGGCCGATCATGTCGTTTTATTGTATTGCAAGTTGTTAATACACACGGGGTGATTTTATAATACGTTCTCGCCTGGCTTAGTATGTGTTTGTTAATGAAAGGTAATGTTGCTTAAGTTTGGTTTTTATGTTTTGGTTAGTAATTTCATTTTTTAACGAGGCAGGTAGTTCATTTATTAGTTTAGGTATTTGATACTGTAACAGTTGTTTTCCATATAAGTTTTTATAATTGGGCACATAAAGAGTAGTGTTTTGTGCACTTCGTGTTTTATTACTGCGACAGACAAACGTTTTATAAGTATCATTATAAAAATGTTCACTGAGGAGTAAACACTTTACTTGGTCATGTATTGGTAGTATTTTGCAGTAATAAAAAAGCTTATGATAATTACTTTGAAACTGTAGTTTAATTTTTTTAGGTACAATTGTTTTTAGCAATCTGATTTGAAGTGTATAAATTGAGTCGAGATAAGATTTACAGGTTCTACCATAGCTACCAAGACCATAGTAAATTGTAGTTTCAGCTAGGGCTTTATATAGGTGTAAAATCGACAGAACCAACGGATTGATCGCTGTACCGAACAATTTTTGTACAATTGCGCAATCGATAGATGAATTGATTGAATGTGTTTTTCCGAATATTGTTCAGAATTACAGAAATCATGATTGGTTGACAGAACGCGCCATTTTAGCACCGAAAAACATTCATGTCAATGCAATTAATTTTCAAATTCAAGCGAAACTGCCAGGCGTAGTCACGAAATATAAATCAATTGACAGTGTTATGAATCAAGATGAGGCAATGAATTATCCAATTGAATTTTTAAATTCATTGGAGCCGGCTGGTATGCCACCGCATTGCTTGAATCTGAAAGTTGGTTCTTCGATTATATTATTGCGAAATATTAATCCACCAAAACTGTGTAACGGAACAAGATTGGCAGTGAAAAAGTTATTGCCAAATTTGATTGAAGCTACGATCTTAACTGGTAAATCAAAAGGAGAAGTTGTTTTGATACCGCGTATACCTATGATTCCAACTGATATGCCTTTTGAGTTCAAACGTTTACAATATCCTGTGCGTTTATCATTTGCGATGTCCATCAACAAGGCCCAAGGTCAAACACTTCACGTTTGTGGTGTGAATTTGGAGGAACATTGTTTTTCACATGGCCAGTTATATGTTGCCTGTTCCAGAGTCGGTACCCCCAGCCGTTTGTTTATTTATGCTCAAAATGGAAAAACAAAAAATATTGTTTATCCAAATGTTTTGGATTAAGTGTGTTGTAAATAGCTAGCAATTGATTTCGATTTTAAATAAAATATTTTTTTGATTAAATAAATGAATTTGATGTTCCGATTTGTTTATTTTATTTCACTTTATACGTAGCGAAGCACGTACCGGGCCGCTAGTTAGTTATAAATAAAAAGATGAAAAATAATTTTGGGGGTTTGCTTTAGCCCCGCTACTCACCAGCCAGGTCTGCAGTTTCGTACTGGGATATAATAGGAGAGGTACAGGATAAGTTTTCAGCTTGCCTCAAATACCTACCAAAAAATTCTTGCTAGCTCTCCTACTATTGGAACGTTTTTGCTTGGATTTTGACAGATTTTCTTTAAGTGCTCTTCTATTGGCCAGTGGGCGGGGCTAATGAAGTTTAAAGAAATTAGTTTGAAAAGTGTACTACCGCCAAAATTTCCGGTTGTACTATCGGAGTATTTGGCGGTCTACCACCTATAAGGTGAAAATCGCTTGGCGCTTATACGTCTGTCAAAGCAAGCCCCGCCCAAATTGTGGTCCGAGAGCCTGCAAGAATTTTTCGGTAGGTATATGAGGCAAGCTGAAAACTTGTCCTATACCTTTAATATTATAACTCAACACAAAACCGCAGACCTGACTGAGTACCGGGGCTAAACCAAACCCCCAATTTTTCTTATTTTAGAATATATTTTATAATCCAAAAAAATATACTTTGTCAGTTCACCTGACACCTGAGACAGGTAGAAGTTCCATCGAAATAATTTGTCTTACAACGTGAGTCTTATTTTTTAGTTATAAATAAAAAGATGAAAAATATTTTTGGGGGTTTGCTTTAGCCCCGCTACTCACCAGCCAGGTCTGCAGTGTCGTGCTGGGATATAATAGGAGAGGTTCAGGATAAGTTTTCAGCTTGCCTCAAATACCTACCAAAAAATTCTTGCTAGCTCTCCTACTATTGGAACGTTTTTGCTTGGATTCTGACAGATTTTCTTTAAGTGCTCTTCTATTGGCCAGTGGGCGGGGCTATTGGCGTTTAAAGAAATCTATTTGAAAAGTGTACTACCGCCAGCGTTGCCGGTAGTACAGTTTAATCATGAGTTCGAATCGTACTTTACTTTTTAATATCTTAAAATTGCATTAGCTGCATATTAACTTCATGCATTGATTTTCCATCGATAATGGTTTCCATACTGGTTTGGCTAAATCATTGATCGTGGCAGCGGTATCCCTTTAATGACATAAACGAGAGGGATACGGTAGATTTTAATTTAATTTATTTTTATTGTTTTTGGCTTGTGTCGAGAGAGAGCCTTCGTACTGACCCACTGCTGGACATAAGTCTAGTTAATTTCAAAACCGTGTATATGCGGCCATAGTTGATGTTCAGTTAAAATCAAACATGTATGTAATTTGGTTTTTGGAAACGTAATATATCTTCTGATTGCGTTACGCCATCTTGTATCGCATGTAGGAACAAACGATCGCCTTGCTGTCTACTGCAAGATACATTACAGAATAATCATCCTAAATAGATAGCGAAACATACCTGCAGACGACACAAGTGAAATACGGAGCCAGTGACTTCGAGTTAATTGTGACTGTGTGATTAAGAACCGCCCAAATCATTCTTACGTTACGCTTACATACCTTATTCACAAATTGTACAAATACTTGTTTAGTACGTTGTGACTTATATGTCTAATATTTATCTCATCGAGCTATTGACGATGCAAATATGTTTTTGGGTTACGCTTTAAAATTTTACTACAAAATAATAAATAAATATATAAATATCTGGGACATTTCCACACACGGCCACCTGACCCCAAACTAAGCAGAGCTTGTACTATGGGCGTCAGAGACTGATATACATACATATAATTTGTAAATACATACTTAAATACATAATCACACCCAGACACGGAACAAACACCGATGTTCATCACACAAATATTTGTCCCGAGTGGGAATCGAATCCACGACTCTCGGAACCGCCAGCCAGGGTCACTAACCACTGTTCCATCGAGCCAGTCAAAAAGTAGAAATACATACTTGTAAGGTGTGCCGTAAGAAGATAGTCTATTGCGACTTGTAAGTCTCATTAGAAAATACGAAGTCCTCACAATACTACGTAGCAAAAGCTTAAGCCAAGACAATCGACCTACATTCTCAGGGCATGTTACGAGATGGATGATTCAGTCTCGTTTATTCCATTGTGGCAGAAAGCCTTCATAATGCTAATTAGAGAAACCTAGTAATAAACAAAGCCTCTCAGAAATCTGCGCAATGACACGTCTCGCTGTTTCTCATCTTGAATAAGGACTGACTGGAATAAATGGGAGCTTTCTTACCTAGAGTGATCTTAGTTTTGTATGATGAAAATTTGTGTTTTCGTTTAAGTTGTACGTATTTAGGTACAATAGTATATTATAGCTGAAAGTATGCTGAAATTTATATATTCTGAAGGGCGTGGGTTCGATCACTAAAGTACTTTATTTCTGTTTTTTCAAATTTTTTTAATGTTGTGTGAACCTATTCATTAATAAGCTCTGACACTCGGGCCACCTGATGGCAAGCGGTCGCGAGATCCAAATATGAGATTGACAGGCACAATAGACCCTATTGAGCCTGTCCAGCACACCGTGAAGGCTTTTCTGGCCCAGCCCGGAATTATTATGATACATATTAACACTCGCTCATTAATTGATGTTACTGAGACTTTGACACAACTTAACTTTCCTCTCTAGGAACTTTTAATCAAACAAATTATAAGTATCTTCACATGAAAAGCAACAAACCCAGTAATCATAGAACATATTACAAGGCCGATGTTAGACATTAATTGCTACGGGATCAATCACCGCATATAAATCGGAGTAGAAAGCTCCTCTAAGAAACTTCCTAACTAAGTATTCACAGTGGGTTCGGAACTTGTAAAACTCGTCTAATAACGAATCGTCCTCAAGTCTCGGAGGAACAACCGAAGAATTAAGTTACATGAACAGATTCGCAAACTTTGCACGACAATGACGATATTACAACCTACACAATATTTGTTCGGGCACGGATCTTACGCCGCGGTTACATGACAGTCGCGGAATTCCTATAAGACCCTCATTTTGAGGTCAATCACTCTCAAATTAAAAAGCGTCGATGGCCGAGTGGTTAAGGTCGTTGCTTGCCATGCGAGAGGTCGCCAGTTCAAACCCCGCCAGGTACCAATGTGTTATTCAAATTTGAAATTCATTTGTACCATCATTCGACGCTTTAACGGTGAAGGAAAACATCGTGAGGAAACCAGCACACGTGATAAATTTTTCAACGGTGTGTGAAGCCATGTCAGAGGCCTACGGGCGGTTTAAAAACTCTGACATCAATGTTCATCAACCATACGATAAGAAGAAGACTCAAATTTATGTTGAGTATTATAAGATTAGTATTTTCAATCAAGAAAAATACTCTGAATTACTTTAAAAGATCAATGACTGATACTTACGTATTTTTATACACCACTAAAAAATCCCAGAAGTCTTCAACAAAGAACTGAAACTCGCTTCCCTGAAATTTACCAGCTTCAAAGTAAAAGCGTACAATTAAATGCTGTGTATTTACAAACCACACAAATCCCACAGCGGAAAATCATGCCAAAACAAACGAATCGCGCAGAGGTATAACACAGAAATGACTGTTGTGTTGCACGAGGATTCCGAAAGGCCTCCTCCGAATGCCGAGACAAATTCCCGATGCGCAATAATAACCGGGACTGATTAATGGTCCTTCGGGGAGCGTCAAAATATTTGCTTATTCTCCCTTAGTTCATTTGTGGGATATCATTTGCCTCCGTTGTGAACCGGCTCTATCTAATTAATGGACGTTTTCACACTTGTTCCGTTCTGTGCGTTCATCTTCCTTTCATTTGTCAAGTGCATACGTGTCCTCCATTAGTCATTTGGATGAAGACGTTACTCGCTTTGATTGATACATTTGTTAAGTGGATTGAACAAATTGCATTGTGGGTTTAAGACTAACTGACTGGCTCATAAAATGTCCTTGTCCTTGTCCTTGTCCTTGTCCTAATAAAAAATAACAAAAAACTTCCCATCAAAAGTTTTAAAAGGCACTAAAGTTTCGACACAATATCCATATTCATATATCATATTTTTGTTGTAAACAAAGCATCTATTTTAAAAAGAAGCAAGTCTCAAGTCTTGCTTGTGAAGCTTGAAAAGGAACTTATGTCTCGATTCCGCAAGTATCTTCGAAATTGCTTTCGATTTCGTCCGGCCAAACAAAATGGACGGTCTAAAGAATCGCATCGCCGACCGACGCAAACATGTTGCTAACGTAGCAAACTCCGCCGGACCGAGAAAGAACCATCTCACACAAAACTCCGAGCGAACTTCTGAGCCAGTCGTAGATTCCGCCCCAGTATACCAACTTGTGGATGGATTTCAATTTAAAGAGCTGAATTACTTAGTAGTTGGGCAACTGGTATCGTGTGCGGCGTGCAACTGCAGATTAAATGCCCGCAGGTAGTTAAGTGTGCATCCTAAACGATTCACACACCCTTCTCTGGTGGCTCTGAGATTGTCTTGAGTGGTAAGATACGGCTTTGATGATTCACCACTTCCGCTTTCAATTACTGGGTATACAGTTAGAGACTTACTCTAATAATTAATTAGTTGAGTACATGTAGCACCGTTTGAAGATGGAATATTGCAAACGAATTTAAATCTAATCCCATTATTAAGTAGATCATTTTTGACGACCATTTTTTAACCGACTTCAAAAAAGGAGGAAGTTCTCAATTCGTCTGTATGTATAATATTTTTTTTTTATGTATGTTCACCGATATTTTCGTCAATTATAAACGGATTTCAAAAATTTTTTTTTGGTCGGATAGAGTTTACTTCCGAGGTGGTCCCATTTTCACCAGTCCCGGATCTGATGATGGGATCCAGGAGAAATCGAGGGCAACCCTCAAATTTTATAGGGACATGTACCGCGTTTTGCATATTATCTGAAGTAATATTGGCATTTGCTTCTGGCTATCATAATCTTATGATGCTGAGCTGATGATGGAAGGTCAACTCCTTAATAGTTATGAGTAAAATTGTAAACAAAAAAAAAACCGCCTTCAAAAACACGACTCACTAAAAATTACAAAAATAATATAATACGAACATTAATCTGGGTATGAATTTGAAATGTTGTTGAAGGCGGTGCCAATTAAATTTTTGAGGAAAACTGCGTGAAATATAAACGGCACCGCCTTCAACAACATTTCAAATTCATACCCAGATTAATGTTCGTATTATATTATTTTGTAATTTTTAGTGAGTTTTTTTTTTGTTTACAATTTTTTTTCATCCTTTTTAGTGTTAATTTTTTTTACACCCTATCAGTTAAGCTCACCTATAATTCTACTGATATGATAACCAGTAGTATCAATATGTACACAGATTTGAAAGAATAATCCCTTTACTCCCAACTATTAAGGAGTTGACCTTCCATCATCAGCTCAGCATCATAACATTATGATTGCCAGAAGCAAATGCCAATATAACTTCAGAAAATATGTAAAACGCGGTACATGTGCCTATAAAATTTGAGGGTTGCCCTCGATTTCTCCTGGATCCCATCATCAGATCCTAGACTGGTCAACCTAATAATTTAGCTCACCTGTAATGCTACTGATATTATAACTAGTAGTCTTAATATGTATACAGTATTAAAATAATTATTCTTTTACTCATAACTATAACGGAGTTGACCTTCCATCCTCAGCTCAGCATCATAAAATTATGATAGCCAGAAGCAAATGCCAATATGACTTCAGATAATATGCAAAACGCGGTACATGTCCCTATAAAATTTGAAGGTTGCCCTCGATTTCTCCAGGATCCCATCATCAGATCCAAGACTGGTGAAAATGGGACCACCTCGGAAGTGAACTCTATCCAACCAAAAAAAAAATTTTGAAATCCGTCTATAATTGACGAAAATATCGGTGAACATACATAAAAAAATATTATACATACAGACGAATTGAGAACCTCCTCCTTTTTTTGAAGTCGGTTAAAAAGGATAATTCTTTCAATACTCTATACATATTAAGACCATTAGTTATAAATCAGTAGCATTACAGGTGAGCTAAACTATTAGGTGGACCAGTCTAGGATCTGATGATGGGATCCAGGAGAAATCGTGGGCAACCATCAAATTTTATAGGCACATGTACCGCGTTTACATATTTTCTGAAGTTATATTGGCATTGCTTCTTGCAATCATAATGTTATGATGCTGAGCTGATGATGGAAGGTCAACTCCTTAATGGTTGGGAGCAAAGGTATATGTCGGCAGGAGTCATCGCTCGCCTTCATTATAGAATGAGTAACAAGCTGCACGTGCACGGGTCACGTCACCGACCAGCTGCGTCGTTAGTCACTCCCCCTCGCCGCTTGACTCTACTATAAAAGGCGCTCACTTTGAACAGTGCAGGCAGTCTTGGCTCTGGCGTGGCACGGAACACTCGTTGTACCGTTGCAATAGCTTATCCTAGACACCTTTGGATAATTAATTCGATTGTCGAATTAATTATTATCGTTAATTATTAAACTGCTGCTGTGCAATTTGTAATTAATAAATCAAACTCTAATTGTAGTTTATGTCTTAGGCATTTGCTACAATTGCTATGGTTATACTTTGATAAATGTGATAAGTGATGGATATGGTTCTCATTAAAGAAAAGTTATAAAGTATTTGCTCGATTTTGATATACCTGACGTATTATTCATTATTAATTATGTAGTTACATACCCCCGCTTCCTACATATATTTCTTTCAATACTGTATACATATTAAGACTACTAGTTTTAATTTCAGTAGAATTATAGGTGAGCTGAACTAATAGGGACCAGTCTAGGATCTGATGATGGGATCCGGGAGAAATCCAGGGCAACCCTCAAATTTTATAGGCACATGTACCCCGTTTCACATATTTTCTGAAGTTATATTGGCATTTGCTTCTTGCAATCATAATGTTATGATGCTGAGCTGATGATGGAAGGTCAACTCCTTAATAGTTAGGAGTAAAGGGATATTTCTTTCAATACTGTATACATATTAAGACTACTAGTTTTAATTTCAGTAGAATTATAGGTGAGCTGAACTAATAGGGTGAAAAAAAATGTAACACTAAAAAGTATGAAAAAAAATTGTAAACAAAAAAAAACCGCCTTCAAAAACCCGACTTGGCACCGCCAATTAAAATTTTGAGGAAAGCTGCATGAAATATAAACGGCACCGCCTTCAACAACAAATCAAATTCATACCCAGATTAATGTTCGTTATATTATTTTGTAATTTTTAGTGAGTCGGGTTTTTGAAGGCGGTTTTTTTTTTGTTTACAATTTTTTTGGTATTGATTGTAATCCAATTTTTTTATTTGTAAGGTATTTGCGACTCAATCAAAGATTTAGGAGAAAATAGATCATTTAAGATGGTTTAGTTATAATGCGATATTCTCAATCACATTTCTTTTATCAATGAAAAACAGTCTACAAATGGCAAATACTTGAAATAATTAAAATCTATAAAACGTCTTCGCAGCCACTAACGCTAGCAGCAATTAAATTAATCGTCTAATTTATTACTATTGCTTTGACAAACAATACGGGTTAATCCATCCCATTATCCCCCGTGTTCCCCTTTGGAAGTAGGTCAAGGTGGAAGGGAAATTATTCTAAGTCAGGTTCTTCAATACATATACGTAGATGGATGTTTAATGGTATTTTCTATGTGTCTGAGAGTTCTGCTTAGACAGAGGTAGTTATATATCCACACTTCCTCTTTACGTTGTCACTCGACAATTAAATCATTACCTTCTCCATAAAAATCTGACAAAAAAGAATATTCTGGAACTCAAAATTTCTCCTATATTGATCTAACTCAGACTTGTCCAAGCTTTAGGGGTGAGAGCCATCCGCTCCCCGCAAGTCCGGTGATGATGACGAGGCTACTCCAAGCCATCATCATGTCAGTTAGGAAGAAAACTTGTCCAAGCTGTTCCTGAATGATTCTAGATGATTCTAAAGATGATATTTGTGCTGAAGCTGAGTCGACGTTTCCTCGTCAAATGCTAATGAGCGTGTGTTAGCCTTTCCCTCCGCTCTGTAATTGGCAAATAAACTGACTGGATCCGTGTTATTATCTTGTCGCTGATAGAATGAGAAGGTCACGTCCTTACATATGTTTAAAGATAGAAATACGTTTACTATGTGCTTACAAGTGGTACTTTTTTACTCTCAAAACCCGTCTTACTTAAAATTATAAAATAAATGATGAGATGGCATTTCAATTTGAGGTGGCACTTCAAAAACGAAGTAAGTGTTTACTTCGTTTTTGAAGTGCCATCGTTAAGTATCTTTTCTTATTGCGAAATAGTAAGTAATAACAGTTCCTAAGATAATCATACAGACAAGTAGGTTACTTTACAACCTGTTTATTATCCTAAAATAAAACAATGTCGTTTATTTCCGTCGTATTTAGTAACATCGTGATGTAAAAATTACAAAAGTACTTCCTACAGGCAAAAAGCGCAAAAAACGAAGATTGAACTATAAAAAATACTTGGAGCCTAAAATAACGCCCTAAAAACAAAGGACCCTCAATTTCAGAGTGTCCCAATTTCCCAAGATAGCCGGTACCTTTGGAGTATTTATCATTCTCTTATCTTTGAGGAGTAATCGTCCCTTAAAAAGTGGCGTTCACAAAAAGGTACGTCTTGATAGGTTTAAGGGCCGCTATACGTTTCTCGGTACACAATGATTATGTTTGATCCAATCTAAAGGGTTTTTTTTTTAAAATTGACATATACTTGGAAAAAAAAATTAAGAAAAAATAAAAAAATTAAGGAATCGTTTTTTAAAAATTACTTTCTATTTTTATTCAGTTCCTTTAAGATGAATAAAAAACGTTTTAAACTGAAAAAAAATATTAAAACTATGAATACATTTCACTGCAATTAGTGTTGTTTTATCCATTAGTTATTGTAAACATGAAGTATTATTATTTATCAACGATACTGATCAAGATTATTTATTGACATCGGTGAATGTGAACGAGTCGAAACAGTGAGACTTGCATTAAAAATAAAATTACTTGATGTTCAATATATTGGCGTTTTAATCATCAGTTTGGCCACAACACCGTTGTACGGTATCTGGACATCTGTCAGATTTATTGAGTGTCGTTATTGCGATATTTTGGTAAAAGTAGCATTTTAATACTTGTTTTCGTATGAAACCAAGTATTAAAATGCTACTGTATAGAAGCGTGTAGTGTAATGTAGGTTTGTTTTTTGCTTAAACGAATTTCTTCGTTATCATATTTTACATCAGGCGAAATGAAATTAGAGCGAAAAGCTCATATACGCGCGCTCTATAATTAAGCTGCTTTATATGATTTCAACAATAGACAAAATTTGATAAAACATATTATTTTTGAACACGACTGAGTACTAAAATCATGTACATATTTTGTTCCAGGTAATTTTTTGTTTCAACGTACTTCACCTGAGTTAAAGGTAATCTGTTAATAACTTTTTATTAGTACCACAAAGTATCAAAAGTACCCGTAATCGACGAGCGTGCATGAAGAGGTTGATGAATGTGGATGAAGTGAAAGTGGTGTGCCAGGACCGCAGCACATGGCAGGACGTGATCTCTGCCTACCCCTCTGGGAAAAAGGCGTGATTTTATGTATGTTTGTATGTACAAAGTTTTCATCATCTCAGTTAGTCTTTCTATTGCCTATTTCCTTTTACTTTAAGCACACTATAATACGTACGTACGTCGCCAGGATTTCTTCGGCCAATAAGGGTTTCAGGATCTTATTAAAATACATTTATCTGAATGGAAACTCGTTAACTTCGCATTAAGCAGAGCTTGTTATAAAGTACTAAGTATAATTGAAGATTCATGTCCATTCCCATTCTGTCTTTTATATACAGGAATAAAAACAAAAAAGTACCCGAAAGACAGGGATCCGCGCAGTTGGCAGCTTACAAGAATTTTCTCTTTACTTATTTTTTCTTAACTACACTTATTTATATTTTATTGCAACTTGCTTCCATGTCTAGACAAATGCAGATATGTCTGTATATTCAGACTGTAAGGTCATTTAAGTTTGTTTGGTTTGAATCAAGTTTAATTAATTGCACACAATTTTTTCGAACATGAATCATGTTTAAGTCATGCTTTGACAATGTTGATGAACTTTGTAACGTATATTTTCAATGAAAGTTCATCACAAGTATCTTTTTTGAACCGGCTTAATAATGAATTGTGATATTTCTATTTACTAAATTATATTGCAGCGTGGTTTTCCTACATATTAAAGTCAAACTATTTAATTATACTAATCAAACAGCAAGCTAGACCCTTGTATCCAAACATTCAGCTGGATCCGCGGGGTCTTTATTAAAATATTAACACCACTCAAGAGATTCCTGGTATAACGGTTCCATTCGCAACAACAACGCAACATAAAGGATGCGTTATTTATATGGGAACCATCCGGGTTCAAAGATCGTTGAATATGTTAACTACCTTCTGTATCAGTGGGGTACGGCGCACTTTTTGCTGGACTATTCGCATAAGTTTGCATGTTTAAGGTCTCCAGTGGGGTTCGTGGGTAATATTTAAATTGCTCGGTTAGTAAAAATATATGAAACTTCATTTTTGTAGCCTTTACTTTTAAACTCGTGACTTAGACCGCGCTCTGGCGAGGTCATGTTGTGGCATCTACAGAATTTTTCATAATAAAAGTATTATATGGCCGGTTATTATACTGTTTGTCTACTTATGAAAACGCAACCACTATAGTCACGTGGATAGAGTTTGCACTTGAGTGGTTGTTTTAGTGTATTAAATATCTACCCATATCGCCCAAATTCTGACTCTACAATTTCTCTTCATAAAAAAGTATCTCGCATATACCCAGCAGTCCCAATGGCAGTGCTAACAACCCTGTGGATACCTGTAGTTTGTAGATACAATCAATGAACTTTCACCTATAATATGATAAGTATTTTAACATAACCTCAAAAAACCTCACGCCACTAGCATTATGTAAACAATGAAGGACGTCTTACGGCTATATTTATACCGATATGTCACAGCAACCACAGGTAGCAACGATTTTAACCGTGTCAACGTTCCCCTTGTTCGAAATCGAGTGCCATCCGAGGTCACTTCCCAATTTGCGCCAAGGTTTAAAGCGTTGTGAGTACCAAGAAGCAATCGGGCTCAGGAAATGGACTGATGCAGGCATGGTCAAGTTTGCGTTCCCTATGGACAGGTTTCGTGATGGCCTACACAGTGCATAGAATACAGTAAGGAAGGATGTCTCCTTTGTTGACGAACAATAAACATTTTTCTCTCATTTTTATCTTGTACTGAGGATCGTGTGAAATAACGGGAAGTATTTAGAGGTGAGAGCCATCCGTTTCATTTTACACACTCCTATAAAATGAGTTACATTTTTGTTACGTCTCTGGGTCTGAAGTGCCCGCTTGGCAGCAGGCAGTTCACATAAATCTTAGGTAATGTCAGAGCTAGTCAATGTGGTCCAAAGACATAAGATAGTTACTTCATATCCTTTGTTTCTATCTTGCAGGCTCATATAATAAATTTGTCTTATTGGAGCACATAGCAAAAGAACAAAAGAATTGTGGTCATAAAAAACAATAATGAAGGATTGTCGTTTAAACCGGTTAGGTGCTTTTAATTGTTAACTCACGCTACGGACTATTAAGCCGTGTACCTACTTAAGATTTACTGTGTACGCTGTAACAGTAGCTAAGGCCGTCTTGACGTTGAAGATGCCATGTAGTTTGGAAGAATATGAATAAAACACTTGTTGATGTTTTTTTATTTAGATGGAGATGCTTTACTGTCATTTATTCAATCCACTGTCAATATTAACAACGAGATATTGCCTCCGCCTTTTTTGATACCACATATCGACGCACATTATCTCGTCCCATGGGAATTAATAAATATCCTTTTTAGCGAAGGGTCGAGTCATTTGGTAGACCTCAATAAAAATTGCCGAGGCATCAAGAATTAAAATAGGGAATTTCCGGTACAACGGGCACGGATATAATTTTGTTTTCATGAGAAGGGAGACACATCACTATCACTACATAGTTTAAAACATAGTCGCCTTTTTTGTCCCTATATCCCTATGTGCGCTTAAATCTTTAAAACTACGCAACAGATTTGGATGCGGTTTTTTCCAATAGATAGAGTGATTCAAGAGGAAGGTTTTTATGTAAAATTCACTCGAAGCGAAGCGAGGGCGGGTCACTTGTTATATTATAAGTTAGTATAAGATGGTTGTATGACAAAAAATACTTTTCATTTCTTGTCATTTCTTTTTTATGTAGTTTTTTTGGCCATAATTAAACAAAATTAACAAAATAATGTAAGTAAAAAATATTCTAACCCATCATACGCATTAGTAGTATGCTTCTGAAAAAAATATCTCCTTGAAATTCATTGGGCATTTGAGATCCTAAGCAAATAACAGTATGAAGTAACAAAATAAGAGGAGAGTTCAAAAAAACAATCGGCAAAATGGAATCACACAGGTATAGAATAAAATTGGATTCGTCCCATGGGTAAGTATTAAGGGAATGGCATTAGTTGAAAACTGCGAGCAGTCTCAGAAATAATACATTGATATTCGTTCGCTTTTTAGATTTTTGGGGTCTCGACTTGATTATTATACGAAAAAAAAAATTAAAGGTCCGCTTGTAAGGATGGTGATAAACAACTGTATCTGTATTGGTTGTGTCAACTCCTTGGAAATGAACCAGTTTACTGTAAACTGGTTCATATTTCATAGGTTAAACAAATAAACTGCTTTCTTTGTAAACATAACTTTTGTCGAATCCATACAATTTATAACTTTTGTCGAAATCAAATCCTCATTTCAGTATTCGATCGGATGTTCTTTATTCCTCTATACGAGCAAACTGAACTTATAGTAAGACAATTGTAAACATTAGTTCCCCCATAAATATTAAAGTTCATTTAAGCGTGTTTACACCCATTAGGCTATTATTGCGCCCTATATGTAAATGCATGTGTGTATGTAGCAAATTAATACATTCGTGTGTGCGATGCAGAGAATGCAATATGTAAATTCATTCGCAACCTCTGCTCATACGCGCGAGGAATGCAAACCGCGGTACGCTCGCGTACAGAATCACTTAGCCAATACAAATAGACTAGGAGTTTTACTTTGCCGATGTGAAATTGGAAAATGCAGCGCATCCTTTTACATTTAGCGGGTGCGATCTTCTTTTGTTTTTAATGATCGCATTTAAGCAGATTTGTTCATTAAGCGTGTTCGATTGACTTCATTGTTGGTCTGCAGTAAGTAAATTAACAATAATATACGATTACAATACGCGCCGAGTGCGAAAGGGCGAAAGGGCGAAAGGCTTATAACTTGGTTTCAAAATCGAAAATGAATATTTTGATACAAATATCAACTGTGCCTTAAAAAAGAAATTTTCTTTGAAGGTTTTTTAGTATTTCCATCTTACTCTGAAAAATGTTTCATTATTCAGCGTCGCCATTACAATATTGTGCGAAAATGTAACACTCTCATTTTATATTTTACTCTGCATTTGTCATGTTGATGGAAACGGTGTGAATTTGCGCAAAAATATGAAAATGTAGCGTTCGGTGCTGTATTTCTTTTGTATTTAAACAAACTCATTTGTGTGCGCGACGGTACAATATATAATTTATGTAACCTTGCCTGCTACAGTGTCGCATTCTGCATAACTATTTACTTTGCGAAAATGCGAGTTCTTTGCAGGCATTCGTTTCCTTGGCTGAAACTTGTACAGACATTTCTTGTAAATATAAGATAGTCATAAGCCTTAAGTTGAAACAAAATATTGAAGTTAAATTATTACACAAAAAAACAGGTGTTCGCTTATTCTTATATCAAATTTCTAATTCCAAATACTACTTCATTTGTATGCATAGTTAAATAATGTTGTATAACCGCATACGAATTTATATACTAATATACTATGATTAGAAACAAATTTAAGGCCTAAATATAACTGGGCTTTACATACAAGCCGAGTTGCAGGAATCTGAATTTTGGCTGTACTTGTACATAGAATGTCCACAGGAATTCCAGTGGCCACTTGTATTTACGATTGTACGATGTATGATTCATGTAGCCGCTTGCTACAGCGCTACGATGCTACGTTGCTACGACACAATACGGCTACGACAACAAGAGCGCTTTCTTTGCTTTTCGTATATTTTGCTTGTTTTAATGTTTTTCCTGGAATGCAAACTGTTTACATTTTTTCCTGTTCGCTTCTAAATATTATTGTTTATGAAAGCATCGTGGATTATAAGTTACCCCGTATGATAGTTTTGCGTAAGAGGATGTAGGTTCAAATCCTACGCACACGACTACAACCATTTTCAACGAATGCATTTCATATTCATCTCTTGCTAATATTCTTTATCACTTTGATAACGTTTACCAATGTATTACATTGTGAAGGGTTCGTTCCTCGTTTTTTTTTATTTCACTGTCCATGTCCTGTGCCAACTCATACGATTTCGTTTTTAATAAACAAGTGTTAGTTTTCATTGGCACCTTTTGTTTTGTTGACAGTGAAATTAAATCTGCTCTCCGTTAGGTACTAAACTCGTAGATATTGTTTCTGAATATTGCTTTCACCGCGTTTTCCGCTCATTGTGTGAAACAATTGAATTTAAAATAGATAAAATCGCGTGTCGCTCAAAAAACAGTCCCGTTTCAATTGGCAGCGCATAATCAGACCAGCGTCCCATTTCGGTGTCCCAGTCCGATAACGTCCGTCACCGGGACACTCAATGGGGACGGCTTATCGTCGCTTTTGATTACATTCTAATTACTTTCCCCGCAATTTGTTCCCGTCCATTGTCTACTTTTGTTTCAATTTGTTGCGACACAATTTGCGGACGCGGTTTCAGAGGCGATTTAATTATTTTTCTCTAGATCGCTACAACGAGTGTAAAGGAATGTTTTGTGAAGTACAAATAAAGGCTTTGTTCGATGTAATTTGTTGAGTGCCGGCGAGAGAACAATTCGTTGGCATTCGGGTTAGAAACACTACAAACTGTGTTTTATTATTTTGAAGCACTTCTTACAATCCGTTTTGGTTTGTGATAATTGTTGGCACTAGTTAACAATCATATAGCATAACCATCGCTTGAATATATTAAGCTAACCAAAAAGTCTAGATCTTGTCATCATGGTTACTCATCTCTTTCATATCCCCGATCCGCAGACGGCCACTTTTATTTTGATTTTCTTAATATAAAAAAGTCCGATCATCAGTGGTGACACATATGATTAATACTTTAATTATCTAAATAAAACAATACATACAAATTAGCATTAAATTTGCAGGCTCGTATTTGCGGTAAGGGTCCAATTGTGGTCAGCTCTGATAAAGCAATTATCGCTAATTACGTCATTTGAATACCAATCTATCGGAAATGGGATGGACGGTCTGGGTGTTTAGAATTATCACCTATCTACCTATCTTTTCTATAGCCTACATCGTAGATATGCTCTGGTATTGTTTAACTTAAGAAGGTTAACTAGAGTTTTCACGCAGTTCTAAAATCAAAAGAACTAAATACATAAATGTGTTCTCAATAATACGTTGCCCTGCGCTGCTATATATAAAGAGAGGCGCCAAATTGTTTATTTAAGATGTTTAACGGTACGTACTACCTTTATCGCTATTTAAATTGATCTATCTTAGCCAAGGGCGACTATTTTTGCGTCCAAACGCAAAAGAAACAAATCATCAGCCCACATTATTATGTCCCCGCTTCTGGGGCACGGTCCTACCCTAAACTAGGGCGATGAGGCCTTCGTCAACCACGCTTGCCAAGTATGGGTTGGTCGACTACACAACCTTAGAATATCTCCGTAGATGTGGTGCAGGTTTCCTCACGATGTTTTCCTTCACCGTTTAAGCGTCGAATAATCGTACATAGTCTAATTTGAAAACTCATCGGCGAGGTTTAAACTGGCGTCCTCTCGCATGTCAAGCAACGACTTTAACCACTCGGCCATCGACGCTTATTTTATAATTTCGTATAGTATCTCCGTATTAGCTTAAAATCCTGCCCTGATTCCTAAAACAGCTTTATTTCGCCGTAGTCTTACAAATCTTTCTCCTCAGAAACTTCCCTTCAACATAATAAATAACATTCTAGAGTAACTATCTGTTCATTCATATTCAGCTAGTTTTTCCTTGACTAACGATTGTCTGTTTATTATGTCTAAGGAAGACAAAGTCGGGTAAAAAGTTGCCCCTCGTCACATCCGGCCATTTCCGGTTTTCCGGAACAATTTTTATCCGTCTGACGCAGATATCGTGTTTACCTTTAGGATAATACAAGTAATACAAGTTGGGTACGTTTAGGAGTTTATCTGTAGGGAAAAATGTTCTCTGAAACTTGTAATGAGTTAAGATTAATTTCTGTTGGAGTAAATACGTTTTTTTAACGATTTTAGAAGGAACAGTCGCTCAGTAATTCATTCTGACTTTACACTTGTGGTAAAACTGTTTTTAATGTAACGTTTTTTATTCACTGTTGTTTACTTGAGTAATTTATTCAGACAAAAAACTCGACTTGTATGTGCTACTCGGTATCGCACTTTAACTTAATAAACACGTTGTATTTGTACACGATTTCATTAGTATTTTTATTTAAGCTGACAATAAGTAGGTACAGACACATACATACTACTTTTCCCCCTTCTAAAAAAACGATGTTTAAAATTATACCAAATAATGGGTACCAATTGTCATCTGTTTTTCTTTAGCCTCCTAGGTCTGATGCACCTGCATTTTACTTGCGCTACAGACCTGTGAAATTGAATGTTATTCCAGATTATATTTATTGAAGTAATGAGTTGGACGCGCGAGTCCCGGGCAGACTAATAGGTTCCCTCGACGTCGTTCGGTAACGAGCTCTCACCGGGAGATTTATTCAAATTATTATTTGAACTAGCGGCTGCCCGCGACTTCGTTCGCGTGGAAATGTGGAAATATAAAAGAGCCTATAATGTACTTTGTAAATTCACTAATAGTGAAAGTCAGAAATCGGCCCAGCCGTTTCCGTTTCAGATTAGCGGGAACAAACAGACAGACAAAAATGTTTTTAATTGTGTTTTTGGTATTGGTACCCGATATAAATTCATACTCATTGAGTAAAAAACTCGTTATTATGATATTACAAACAGACCCTTCAATTTTATTTGGTTGTATAGATTATTTAAATTAACTGTGAGTTTGCTTTAGAGACACTAACAGGATTGATAATCCAATTTTAATTTAGGAAGCTGATTACGCTTTGTTCCCCTTGTTTGACTACAAAGTTCTGTGACTTTGACCGCAATAGTCATGATTATTTTTAAACCCTGAAGGATATAAAATTAACTATACAACTTTGTGAACTGTTGGTCATGGATTTGGACACAATGATATACCTATATTGTGTTATCTGTGATAAACGTGTATTTAGTTTATGAAATGGTTCAAAAGTACCTGTAATCGACGAGCATGCATGAAGAGGTGGATGTGGAAGAAGCGAAAGCGGTGTGCCATGACCGACCCGTAGCACATAGCAGGAAGTGATCTCTACCTACCTCTCTGAGAAAAAGGCGAACTTTTATGGTGTGTATTAAATGGTCGTTTGCTATAGTAAAATATTGTATATGATATCGATTTGTATTTTTCGTAAGTTTCATAATTATATATCTTGTGAATAACTTTTTGAAGTATGAGCATATATTTGCCTAACGTTACTGTGAATTATGTCATACTTTTTTCGTCGTCGTCAACAGGCTACCATAGTAAATTGCCGTGAACGTTCCCACGTCCCACTACGCTTTTAAATCGTTAAGCCAATACCGATAATGAAGTTTGTATCGACCAAATAAGCGTGTACGAAGGAAATCAGATTTACTTCGCAAGCAGCTCATTCCGCAGAGTCGGTTGATTAAACGCACGATCATGTTGGTGGTATGCAACAACCAATTCGGTTCTGTATAATTGAACGGCGATCGGATCGATAAGTAACGAGATTGAGTGTTGTTCGAACAACTATTGTTGATCCCAGATGTGATTGGTTTTAATCTGTGTTCGTTTTTGTTTTGGAGATAATGACACGTTCATACGATTTCGCTTTAACGTAAATTTACCCTGGTTTTCAGAAGTGTCTGGCATTTTTTATCTATTAATTTAATAACGCAGCGATCCTGAAAACGATGTTTGAGTATGAGAATGAATAAATATTAAATGACTTTTTTTTAATGTTCATGTATTTTAAGTGATACTGAAATCGTCTGTAACAGAGTATATAAGTACGTCAAACGTACTTGGAAATAGTGAAAAGTTGCTTTAATATAACCTGAAACATAGAGATGGAAGTAAAATGTAAATAAGTGTGAAGAAAGAGTTAAAAATCCATATCCATACATATATAACAGGCATTCATGTCTTCTTACAAAACCGAATGCATACCTCAACCTCGGAGTGACTGTCTTTTGTTTTGATAAATTAAGTTTCAATTATGTCAGACTGTTCGTTTTTCAAACTTGACAGCGTTTCAGCTCAATTTAGAAACTACGAGTGGGTATATCGTGGTAAATGGTGCACCGCACACCTGTGCCACACTATCTATAACTCTCCAAGTGTCTAATTCATTAAACCAACCCCGGAGCCACGTGCTGCAGTGGAAGATAAAACAGTGAGCTACCTTTGTACATGTGCACTTTAAACTTTCGTACTTTTTAAGCGTAGCGTATTTAAAAAAATATAACAACTAACTGAACAACTTGATTTGATGTTCCGCACCTAACTAATCTAGACACGCGGTAGCGTGTCAAGCCAAGGTTCAAGAAACAGAACTGGCGAGCCGCACCGTGTGTAATATTACACGAACCATTTGGAACCACTTTTGAACCCCTCATAAATCAAAAACTATTTCACATAAACGTATCAAATTTGGCTCATATATTGTGACTTGCGAGATAAATATGTGTTCTAAATTTCATAAGCTTATCTCAAACAGTTATTTAGATATAAATGTCCAAAAATCCTCATTTTTATCATTGACTGACTGACAGATCAAAATTCTAACCCAGTTCCAAATGACCTAGAGAGTTAAAATTTGGTATGCAGATAGGTAATTACATGAATACAAAGGAAAAAATAAAAAACTGGCAATTTTTTAATAATTAGGTTAGGTTCATGTGTTCCTTCCTAGCGGGGCCCCCCGAGCTAGACTTGTAAAACTAATGGCAATGCTTCGGTGGCTCAATGTACCTTTCGAGTTTATCAACAGAATTGAATGTACCTCCACAGTTTTGGCAGAAATTACGATAAAGTTACTGATCTTCCCAGCTGGGCCCTCTGTAATTAAAGTGAAAAGGAATAAAAAAAAGTATACCGTTTTTATGTTTTTCCAATGTACCTCTTAGTTCTTCGCAGTTTACCAAATTTAGATGCAAAATAATGATTTTGGTAAAAAACAGTACACGCTTGGTAAGTACGGATAGCAAATAAAAAGTAGGTGTGTCAACTAAATGAAAACTGGTTGTTTGTTAGGAAAATGTTGATTTAATTATAAATATGTAGTTATCTACTTTTAATATTATTATATGTATGTGACTCCGAGATAGGTAGCTCCAGCACCCGTGTTTCGGATATCAGAATCAATAGTAAAATTACAAATATATACATCTAATACTTTTATTTTGTAAACACATACTTTAAAGTAAAAAGGAATAAAAAAAGCTAGGAAGACAGAACTTTAAAGCATAATTTGTTCGGTTCTATAAAAGATTCCTTGAATATGGTTCATAAATCGGAAGGTACATTGGAAGTATATTAGATCAGTATATTTTTCATGTATTTCGAACGTTAAACAGACGAGGGCCCAGCTGGGAAGATCAGTAACTTTATCGTAATTTCTGCCAAAACGGTGCAGGTACATTCAATTCTGTTGATAAACTCGAAAGGTACATTGAGCCACCGAAGCATTGCCATTAGTTTTACAAGTGTAGCTCGGGGGGCCCCGCTAGGAAGGAACACATGTTAGGTTCTATTATAAACGCTTAACATAAATACCTAATTAGTGCCTAATAACGCCTATATACCGGGGAAGGCAGAGCACTAAGTATATATTTAGGTATACTTACTTATTTACAATTAAGAGTAGGTACTTATAGTCGGTTTTCATATTTATTACTTAGGGTAGGTACCTACATAAAGTCTAGTTTTAGTTTTGAATTTGTCCTTTTCAAAGGACCCACGGCGTTACGATGATATATACTTTTCTACAAAAAGTAATGATATCCAATCAAAAACATAAATGTGAATGAGAGCCAAGTTCAATATTGCCTTGGTTGTTGACTTCAGCGACAAAAGAAGTGAGATCTAAATGGGTGCCAAGTTCAATGGTCAACCCAGAAATTTATTTATAAGTAACACTATAACATACCTATCATATCTTCTTATAACATAAGATAATGTATGGTGGTAGCCTATGAAGGTCTGTCTTGGCTAGTTTTCATATATGAATTATAGCCGTCGCAAGTTCTAAGCCTACAAGTATTTGTCGGTTTTTATTTTATAATTCCGAAAATTTGTATTGTTGGTAGAAACTAGCAAGCGA
Source organism: Maruca vitrata (assembly GCA_039566165.1). Lineage (NCBI taxonomy): Eukaryota > Metazoa > Arthropoda > Insecta > Lepidoptera > Crambidae > Maruca > Maruca vitrata. The sequence goes on from CM076923.1 coordinate 11,856,843, forward strand.
ACATAATAATACGTTGGTAGGTTTATAGAAACTAGCCAAGACAGACCTTCATAGGCTACCACCATACATTATCTTATGTTATAAGAAGATATGATAGGTATGTTATAGTGTTACTTATAAATAAATTTCTGGGTTGACCATTGAACTTGGCACCCATTTAGATCTCACTTCTTTTGTCGCTGAAGTCAACAACCAAGGCAATATTGAACTTGGCTCTCATTTCACATTTATGTTTTTGATTGGATATATTACTCGTGACCCGTCCTTCTTTTGCTTCGGGTATATTATACACAAAAACCGTCTTCTTAAATCCCTCTATCCTTACTAATTTATCCTTACTATCCTTATCCTTACTAATATTATAAATGCGAAAGTAACTCTGTCTGTCTGTCTGTCTGTTACGCTTTCACGCATAGAGTACTGAACCGATTTAAATAAAATTTGGGACAGATATAGTCCAGAGCCTGAGAAAGGACATAGGCATAGGCATCACGCGGGGTTAAGTCACCCTGAACTTGTAATATACAAAAAATATAAATTACTAGCTGTGGCTTCGTTCACATGGACTCCAGGATTTTGAATTTCTAGCCGTTTAGGCTGTGCATTGATATATCAGTTAGTTTATCCTTTTATGTATTTAGATTTCTGCACTGCCAGTCACATAACTGTACTCTCTCATTACTCCATGTGTGTCGACCGAGTACCGTCGGTAATTTTATTATTTGCCCAGCAATTCCGCCTGTTAAATGACATTTGGTCTAATGAAATTTCAGTATCGGGCTACCACCGGCGCCTAACTAGGTGTTAGTTGAGACTGATATCAACAATATAATTACGTTTGGAATTAATCAGATTAGTAAGAGATAGGACAGATATATTGATATTGGAAAGAAAACTTTACTGAGAACAAATTCATTTCTGCTGTCTGTTCGGACGTATGTTGAATCTTTAAAAAATTGTAAACAAAAAAACCCGCCTTCAAAAACCCGACTCACTAAAAATTACAAAATAATATAATACTAACATTTATAATTATTTACATTTATAGAGAAGAATAGAGAGCTGTGGACAAGTTTGGAGGAGACCTTTGCCCAGCAGTGGGATGACGTAGGTTATTAAAAAAAAAAAAACATTTATAATTAATTTGATATGTTGTTGAAGGCGGTGCCATTCAAAATTTTGAGGAAAACGAAGCACTCTGTGCTTGACTGCATGAAATATAGGTAAACGGTGGAAATGGGACCAACAATTTTTGAAATCCGTCTATAATTCAATACCAATACCAATCAATGCTCAATACCAATGCGAGACTCCACGTCTTGTCTCGTTGTTGCCGCAGCAGTGGTCTCCTCTTTAAGCGGGCTTTCAGGGTGAGTGCGACAGGCTCAATATGGTCTATTGTGCCTGTCGACCTCATATTTGGATCTCACTACCGCTTTCCATCAGGTGGAGTGAGGTCATCTTGTTAGCTTATTATAAAAAAATAAAAAAAAAATAAAAAAAAAAAAAAAAAAAAAAAAGAGAACCTCCTCCTTTTTTGAAGTCGGTTGAAAAACTACGCAACGGAATTTGATGCGGTTTCCTTAAAAAGTTAACCTATTCTAGTATTCTAGATCGAAGAATGTCTATATCGACTTTGTTCTATACTACGAGTATGTAGTGATTGTTTTTTCCAATGCATCATTGGAAAACAGTATTTATGAAATAAGCTTAGATTTTTAATTAATCATCCTCGAAGATTTTGTACGCAACATAAATAATACCCCATAAAACAGTATTTAATAAGACCTTTTGTAATTTCCCTTCGTGATATTGGAAAATTGCGATATTGCTTTTTAAGGAAACGAGGTCAAGATGTTTATTTTGATTTTAAATGTTTTCTCCTTGATCAAAAGCAAATATTTTCCCATAAAGCCTGAATCAAGATTCCCTTAATAAAAAAATATGTATTTTCCGACACCTTGGAGTAAATAAGATGGTTAAGAGGTCGTTTATATTTTTAGATTAATAAAATATAACCAACTTTACAAAATATTTAGGCAGGCACTTATAATAAAATCTAAATTTTTTATTTTTTATGTGAGTTGTAAGCTGTGGTGTTTTATTGATTATATTTTTGAACAATTAGGTATTATTATTTATTCATCAGTTACATTTGCAAGCATACAGATAAGGATCCAAGTCGCTTACAAACTAAAATTAATACAAATAGTCAAAGTTATAATGTCAAAAGTAATATTAAAATATATAAACAAATACAATTAGTCAAACAAATAATATTAAAAAAAATTAAAATAAATAATGTACAGTAGAACTCCAGTTATCCGAATTAATGGGGACCGGGACCCATACGGATAATCGGAGTTTTTTTTTAAAAATTGCCATTGGAGAGAAAAAAGTTACGTTTATATATTGCACTATTTTTTTATTGAATTAAATGAACGAAACATGATATTTTCACATGTTTTAAATATAAAAAACGGAGGGAAGGACAATAGTGAGCGAACGCGCATACACTGGCTTCGCGGGGGGAATGATAACAGCGCACTTAGACTTTTTTGGACATTTTTTTTTCTGAAAGTGATTCGGATAATCGGCGATTCGGATAGTCGGAGTTCGGATATAATTGGAGTTCTAAACTGTAGTAAGGTATGTAGTCAAACTAATCTTAGTTGAGTATAAATTGAAGAGGCGTTTTTTTTTTTTTTTTAATCGGTTTCGTTCTAAATAGAATGCTCTAAGGAATGTTGATCTGCCTCATATTAGAATTTTTGAATTGTATTTACTTTTTGTTATAGCGGAAAACGTGTAACGTGGCTGAACATAATATAAAAATATATATATTACAGTTGGTTATTTTCGATTTTTTATAACTAATACAAAGTCAAAGTAATGACTTTTTACCACTCTTCCATATCAAATTCCACACAGCACAAATACCTTAGTACAGTCAGCCAAAAATGTGGTCTGCCACCCTACGGTTGAGATTCGTTTTTTCGTCATGAAACAACAAGGTAAATTTTTTTTTGGCAATAAGATTGTGTCAGTGACTATTGTCACCCTTAGCGATCGTTACATCTCGCAGAAACATTTGTCAAAAGTGGTTTGTGTGGCATTTTCTTGGCTGACTATACACATGAAATACGAACTGCACCAAAGAATCCGTACATTCCCTAAATAGGAGGGAATGTTTAAGAAATAGGTCAGCGTATATAGGTCGAATTGAATGTTTTATACGGGATATTTATACTGCAACTACCCAATACGGTTGTAAGTGGCTAATACCGCAATTATGTGCATCGACAGCTGTTTGCTTTGGCAGTTCGTTGTTCGTAATATTCTTAGTGTCGATGGCCGAGTGGTTAAGGTCAATGAGGTCGCCAGTTTAAACCCAGCCACTGTGTTTTTTAAATTTGTAATTCATTTTGTACGATTATTCGACGCTTTAACGGTGAAGGGAAACATTGTGAGGAATATAACCTGCACACCTACGAAAAATTCTTAGGTTGCGTAGTCAACCAACGCGCACTTAGCCAGGGTGGTTGACTAAGGCTTTATCGCCCTAATTTAGGGTAGACCCGTGCCACAGCAGTGGGGACGTATATGGGCTGATGATGAGTTTTCTTTCCGGAAATGGAATTATATTTGAAATCATGGCTATGCTATGGCTAATAGATTGGTAAACCAGACATTATTGATTTCTCGTCAGGAGGGTTTGGGAATCAAACATTAAATTTTAAACTGTCATGGTTACACACATTAGAAAACTGTAACTGTTCGGGATATTTACCATGTTGTTTTGTTTTAATGAGCTCCCGATATTTCGGCACTGTTGCAAGCGCCATGAGTTCACCCGTGATCATGGCGCTTGCAACAGTGCCGAAATATCGGGAGCTCATTAAAACAAAACAACATGGTAAATATCCCGAACAGTTACAGTTTTCTAATCAAACATTAAAATTAAATGTAGCTGAGTGTGCTTTTTAAGCAGTAAGTACGTTAAGTATTTATTCCATGATATGTTCCTGGGAAATCTATCTATCTGGCACGCATATTAAAAGTCTACGTGTGTAAAGCTACGGAGAATTATGAATGGTTTTTTATTATGTTTAATATATATCCGAAGCAAAGCCGTACTGTATATAATTTTTGGTGTAATTAATTAATTAGTTACTTGTTTCATCACTTAACAATGATAGTGAGATCTTGATGGGTCCAATAATTATTACGATGCCTGATCGTTGCCATAGTAACTATTAACTGAAGTGGGATGAGAAAAAAGAGATTTTGAACTTGAGAATTTGAATTGGTTGAAATTGAATTCGTTTGCAATTACATTGATTGAATATCCGGAGATTCACTTTAACTCTTTATTGGAAGGTTGAAATGGTTACAATTGAAACAAATTATTTTCTGCTGATAATTTTTTTTATTAACTTTCCTGATTGATCGTCAATTAGAAATAGTGGAGTCATTGAAGCATTTTAGGTCTGAATTTTTTTACTGTGAACCGATTGGCATGAAATTTTGGATTTAGGTCCGTATTACCCTTAATATCAAAAGTGAAAATGATTTGGACCCCGCAACCACCCTGGGGGTGCTTGCTGACCCTTCTCGGCGGTGAATGGTTTTTTTTTAAATAACCTCAGATATCGATAGAAAACCTAATTTTAAGCAAAAATCATTATAAAAGTTTTTCGAAAAATCCAATAATTTTCAAGTAATTGGCCATTGAAAATTTGCAATTTTTGCACGTTTTTCATCGGTTTTTAGCAAATATCTCCAAAAATATACGATCTATCGAAAATTTTCACAAAACAAAATTGGAGCAGGTAAAAAAATGAACAATTAGGATATTTATAAAGTGTTCATAGTGCAATATTAAGCTAGATATTAAAGATCAAAGTAGTTTTTCACTTTGTCTGAACTTTTATCGATGTGGTCAATGCCATCTAGCGGCGAGGAAATGCATTTTATGCGTTCTAATAAAAAAGGATTTTGTAGTCCATAAAATAAGCTTTCAGATGAGTCCTAATTAAAGTCTTTTGCACCTAAAATAAGTGAGCTGTATTGCAACTAAGCGGAGCATCTAAGGTTTTTTCTCCGAAATCAATGGGTTTCATACGTGCCATATTCACCCAAATTGAGGTAAATCGTATTCCGTTTAGAAATATCATTATAATAAAAAGTTTGATGGATTGTATAAGTTTGGATGCTTCAGGACACATATTGTTCAAAAAAGTCTCGATAAAGAAAATAAGAAAAATTTCAAATTTGTAAAAATCCCATCTTTCTTTCATAATATCTCAAAAATTACGACAGATACGTATAAAAATGTAGAAATAAAAAAAACAGGTAATTTTCTAACAAACAATTTTGTTTTTTTGTTTTTTCTATCGAACAAAAATTGACGGAGATATGATTGTTCAAAGAGCGCGTGGCAGCGCAATCACAGCCTCTCTTAAGCCCTTTAACCCTTCCCCGTTTGTATAAACTGTTTTTTACTACATATTGCAATACAGGATGTTGTAGCTCTCTTAATTACCTATACAATGGTAATTTACAAATTGTGATAGCAAAAAAATTTAAGGGGTTATAGTCCAAAAACGTATCATATATTTTTCTACTCAGTTTTCTTTTTCTACTGAACATTTTCGGGGTGTGAATATTTGGAGCAACGTGAAAGTACGCAGTATATATAGTATAATAGAGACCCAAAACTACTGTTATGTGTATAAATATACATAACTAGCTGTGCTCGCGACTTTATTCGCGTGAACTATATGATTTCACATCCAATAGTTTTTTCCCAATAACTCCCGTTCTCGTATGAATTTTGCAATATCGCGTTGCAAGTAAGCTTTACGTTCATTAGAGTACCTGCATGCAAAATTTCAATCATCTATCTTAGGCGGTTTAAATTTTTTCATACAAAGATTTTTCAAGGTTTCAAGGGGTCGTTTTTAAGGTTTTAAGGGATAGTTACATGGGTTGAAAGGTGGTTGAAGTGTCATAATTATTATAGAGAATTTAAAATATTACTTACTCTATACTTACATCTTTTTATGTCATACCAAAGTATTTCGTTGTGATTTTCAATTTAAGGGTTGTTTGCAAGGGTTGTTAGATATTCAAGGGGTTAAAAAATATTTTAATATGAGGTAATTGTGTTAGAAAACACTTTACAATTTTACCACTTATTATTAGACATGTTTTCTAGCGATAAAATGGCTGAATGTAAATTTTTCCATTAAGGGTTCGTTTTCACCCTTTAAAAATAATTGGCGGGGTTCAGATCATTTTCACTTTTAAAATGAAGGGTAATATAAGACTAAATAAAAAAATTTCATGCAAATCGGTACACAGTAAAAAAATTCGGAGATTTGACCGTATTTTACGCTTCAATGACTGCACTAAAAGAAAGAAGAATCGTTCTGTTACATAAACAGTCACTTATATGTTTATTGTATGTAAGTACAATAATTTTGTTTACTGATATATTAAGCCCGTATTTATACACCTTTTGAGAGGACTAACACGGTATCAGGCCTTATTTACCAACTTTACTTATACACCGTGAAATTTTAGTGGTTGTTTTCCCGCAATAAAATGATTCTAGCTTAGTAGCAAAATAGATTTGTGCAGTCCTTTTTTATTAATATCTATAAATGCCGGTTTTACGAAAGGTTTAACCCAAACTCGTAAGCACGTTCGAACGGCTTTATTACTTAGGGCGTAGAGCTTATTTAGCTTTAAGCATCGATTTCATGCTGCAAGCAGTACCTGATTACGTGACATCTTATAAAAGAGCGATAGCATCTCTCGTTTCGAGTTGGATAATTATTATTTTGAAAATTAAAAAATAAAAAATTTTATTTAAACGAAAAATTTGCATGATTCTATAGTATTACTAAAAGCAAAGCGTTCTGCCACAAGAAAACAACCACTTAAATTTCACGGTGTATAAAATAACTAGAGACCCGCCCTTGCTTCGCTTTGGGTGAATGTTACATTCTTCTTGAATCCCTCTATCTGTAAAATAAAAAACGCCACATCAAACCGCCGTATATACAGACTTCACAAAATAAAATAATTTGTGAACACTTGACTTCTTTCAACACAAAATGGGTGGTCCCGTAGCCAGTAACTTGCGCAAAGAATTTCAATAACATTACCAAGCTTGAAGCTTTCACTGTCTACTGATAAGGAGTTCCCGAATGACTTCTTCGGAACTTACATCGCACGGCGAGATTACATCTGCAAGTTTATTTTCCAATACTATTCGATGTTTAATCTCCGCTTCAATTCGAAACTTGTGCTGAAGAGTTAGTGTAAGGATGTCACAACAATCGCGGAGTTCTGGAGACGCGCTTGCTTATGTCTCAAAGTTTCGACTAAATATGTGTATTTTACAATGTGTATGTTTGTATGTGTTTCGCATGAAAAGCAAATGGTAGGAAGTTTTCCGGTATGTAGAGTTCCTTGTCAGCTCAAATTCGGCATGCCTATTATATTGTTTACGATAAAATACTGACAACAAGGCATGAGTAAGTGTTAATAAAATATTCTTTGTACTACCTCGAGGTTCAATATCATGTTGACGTCCTTCTTGTATGAAGTAGGTAGATCCGAGAGATTGGTTAGTTTAAATCATCATCATCAGCTCATTTCAGTCCACTCCTAGACATAGGCCTCCCTAAATGCTCGTCACTTCTGTCTATTTCCGCCTCCTACACTACGTTTGCCGAGAGGCGGTGTCCACTCTAAAACTCGTCTACCCCAGCGGTTTAGAGTTTTAATAATATCTATAATAATATATAGAGTTTTAATGTAATGTAGATTTTAAGATCTAATTTTGTGCACTAAGTTTTCTAATAAAGATTTATTTATTTATTTATTTATTTTAATATCAGCAATTGCTATGAAATATACCACTAAATAATAAGGTATGAGTTAGCTCTATTTCTGAAGAACACATTACCATGATTTACAATGGAACGTATAGTTATTTCCTCATTTCCGAGGTACTTACATCACCTGCCTACATTATATCATGTCGCTATCGGGCCTCCAGTGTAATTCAAATTTGTGAACAGACGTACAAAGAGACAGATGTAGATATAGGCTTTCATTCGCGCACAATAGTGGTGGAGGCTTTTCGGCGGAGGCTCATGAATGCTCCGTTTCTCCCACGCTACCTTTCAAGGGAACCGTTCTAAAATCGGCAAAACGCCCCTGTAGTTTCCAATTCCAATAGTTATTATTTTAATGGATACCTACGTATAATTGTCTATATAGGCATTTAATCGTTGTTACCAAGGATTTGTAAGAATGTGAGAGGGATTGGTTTGAGATTAGTTTCTTAGAATGTTTAATCAATGAGAATAGATAATGCTATTGTCAGAAATGCTGCTAATATAGGGAATAAAACATTGAACTGTGACTATGCTTAATTAGGATAATAAGTTTATAAGCTTAACTTAAAAACATAATTGTTTGAGCATATAGGTCGAACAAATCCTAGCACCTTTAATAAATAACAATAAAAAATTTACCGTTGCACATCTTCTAAATAGCAAAAGTATAATATGTATGACTCCATTCAAAGAGTTCCTCAACTAATATCGCTGGCTTCACTTATCCCGTAAACTCTGCACTGTTCCACATTTCATATTTTCGAATTGGCTCTTTCATAATATCCGTTGACTCATCACCCCATTTGTTAGGCGTTACAGGTTGCCGTCGGCTCGCGTTGAAACGTGGCAAGAAATCAAATGATTTATGATGGCTCATGCAACTCAAACGCTCCTGTATTTGAACTAAAGCACATTACTTGCTAACATCTTCGGGACTCATTAGGGCACGTCAATCGTATTCTGTTAGTGTCATGTTAGTAAAGCTGCTATAACGGCACGCATGAATGATTGTCCTTTGTTAAGATTTCAAAAAGTAGAATTACAGAACGTTGGGGTGTGAAATAGTGGATGAATGCGAGATGATTGGGTCATGTTGAGCGGAATATATAGAGGAAGTGTTAATTGAAATGTCGACAGGGGAAGACCAAGAAAGACCTTTCATAACCAAATAGGTCAAATTATGAAGAATGGTCAAATTTATACAAAAAAACGTGAATGTGCATATTATGTTGCCAATATAATCACAATTTTAATACTAAAATCTACATTGTTTTATAGGAATATTAAAACGCGAGTTAGTGTTATTACAAATGTTACCTGAGGGCCTACCATGAGTTGGCTATCGTAAACTTACGTACGTTAAAAACCTATCGAGTTGTTTTTTTCATATGGCCGATTGTAGTTCTTCGCGTAACCACCAGCCGGCGCTGTACATGTTTTTCATAGACATATTTACGTAGTCGATATCGAGCGCGTAAGTTTTAAACTCATGGTAGCCCCACTGTAAATATGCAATGCATTAAATGTTACGTTTAAACTGCTGGAAATTAGAATGAATTTGAAATATCTGTACATTGTGCCCTGATTATGCTCTGTTAGTGTTTATAATGCTACTTTACATGTAATGTAAATAAACATTGGTCCTACAAGAGCAACTAGGTAGAGAGCAAAACTATAGCTTATAGTATCGACTGAGTTGTACCTATTATGGTCGCAAGCGGACTTTATTATCAATCGAGCCAAGTTAACGAGTGTGGTACTTTACTTACCTCCAGTTTTAAGTGAAAACTCGAACGAATCTGGATCAAAACACTGTTGCATTTAAATAAGTTACAGCAAGGTAAACTTCATCTAACCTTTCAAATCATCAGCTCATCGCTTCAGAAAGCTGAAGTGGCAGTAAGCAACATCAGCCTTCTGGAGTTGAGACCGCGTCTCGGGAAACGTAGTAGGACGTCCTCAGGCTAGGTGGAGTGACGATCTGAGCAGGACGGCTGGTAGGAGCTGGATGCGAGTAGCCGGAAATAGACAGAAGTGTCGAGCATTTGGGGAGGCCTATGTTCAGGAGTGGACAGAAATGATGAGCCTTTCAAATTAATCACATAAGACTACACAAAAGAAACGTCACAGTCTCTTTTTAGGGTTTCCTGGCGATAAAATTAGGTTTTCCTAATTATCAGCGTTTGTAGCTGAAACTACAAGATACAAAGTGACCGAGAGCACTAATTGTCTGTTCCCATTCGCCTCACACGTACTATCGCATTTCTGTGGTCTCATTAAGCGAACCTTTGTCGTAGATATACGCTGATTGTGTGCCCGTATGAGTTTAATCTTGATAGTGTTGCGGTACGTAAAGTACGCATTTCGTTTGTTTTGTTTGAGGCTTTTAATTTTCGCGTTACATTTTGTTAAACCTGAGTTGATGAAGACGGAATGCCGTTTAGCTAGCGACTGTGATTGGAGCAACCCAAAATATTGTACCTAATAAGCTATGAGTTTCAACTGTATATGTAATAAACGTGTTATTAATAATACCAGTGCTGCCTGCATGTGATCATTTAATATATGAGATATTGCCCACTAAAAACATAGGGGTCGAATTGAGAACCTCCTCCTTTTTTTAAAGTCGGCTGTAAAGAATGGCTTGGAAATGAAATTAAGGAAAAATTGACTATCTAGGTATTTGTTCTATATCACAATCTATACGTATTATATTGTACCCGCGTTTAGACGTTTCGAGAATTTAAATCTCAACATTGCAGATAATAGTATGTTTTGTCGTGAGATATTTATTATTATTTTTTATTTTTGACTGGCTCGGTGGAACAGTGGCTATTGAACCTGGCTGGCGGTTCCAAGAGTCGTGCGTTCGATTCCCACTCGGGACAAATTTTTTTGTAATGAACATCGGTGTTTGTATCGTATCTGGGTGTGTTTTTTAATATATTTAAGTTGGTTTGTGCATTCACTGTCGTTTCTGATATCCATAACACAAGTGCTAAAGCTACTTACCAGGGGATATCGCATCGATGTTTGTGATAAATATCAGTCTCTAAGTTAGGAGTACCCTATTTGCTACTCCTAATATTGCGTGGCGATCCATAAATACTAATATTTATTGTAATGGAACGCGAAAGTCTAAAAAAGACGATGTAGGTATGTGATGTTGGCAATTTGTTTTTTTTGTATTATTATCGTTTATTTTCCTCACTGACGTGGTATTTACTAGCCTCAACTTGCATATGGTAATGTAAGGGAGTCCCATTAGTCCTTCCCACCGTTACGGACATGAAGGATTCCAAGCAAGGAATTTCTGGCCGCTTAATGAAGAAGGCTAAGCGCCGGGGAGGGAATCAAAATTACAAAGGTGTTCGCATACTGATGAGACCGTGCGGTGGTGATTACAAATGAGTGTGGATGTTAGACTAATGTAGAGTCCACTTGTAGATTAGTAGTAGTTAGAGCTGCTGACTCTGAATAAACAACTTTTTTTTTTTATAGGAAAACTGAAAGTGTCCGGGAAATTTATTGTTTTGTTTTAATTAACCTCAGTCGTACCGTCATTCTCGTAGTCTTACAGTGCACCCGTGATCATGGCGCTGGCAACAGTGCCGAAATATCGGGAGCTCATTAAAACAAAACAACACCGGACATTTCCAGTTTTCTAATGTGTGTAACCATGACAGTTTAAACGTATTTTGTAATTAAAAAAATTTCTTCTTCTTCTTCGAACATCCATGATGACTACACTCCAACTCATGGTATGCAATCGCGAGGTCTACATATGAGGTCTGCCAAGCGCAATAGAACATAATGGGTTTGTCGCCCACACCATAAAGGCTTGTAGAATTGCCCCGCCTAATAACAAAAAATTTCAAAATTTAGCTATTTTAAATGATAACCTTATATCTTATACCGAATATCGTACAGACGCATGTATCAAAAGATCAAATGAATGCATTAGATAAAGTGTACTTACTATTCGAATCCACAAATTCCAATCCCCACGCATTTGTGTATCGATTAAATCTTCATCTCGACCATTTTTTCATATCCGAAAATATCGGACTTGAATCGAATCTAATCTGAAACCGGAAATGATACAGATTTACGACACCCGCGGCCGCTCTCTTTGTTTCTGATAAATTGGATAAAAATGAAACGGGTTTTTCGAACAATACTTTAGTGTTTTCACATTTAAGTTCAACTCCGCAACTATAATTGATTGAATAGTTAAACGATTTACGAGTAATTTTAAACTAAGGTCGTTAAAATTATGTCAGTAATGTACAGAATATTAGCGACAGTAATGCTATCTTTTGGATCGCGATCTCGATATTTTGTGAAACGGCATTTAAGCGGGCTTTCAGGGTGAGTGCGACAGGCTCAATATGCTGTATTGTGCCTGTCGACCTCATACTTGGATCTCAATACCGCTTACCATCAGGTGGAGTGAGGTCATCTTGTTAGCTTAGTATAAAAAAAGCTGACATCTTCAAAAGTTGTAAAATTTTTCAACAGCAGTTTTCCTAATTAAATCGCGTAATTAATTAGTACTAGTACGAAGAATTTGATATAAGATACTTTTACTGAAAACGTCACCTGATCTCTGACTAGTCTCTTAATGTTGTTCTTCCCATCCATCCTACCATCTTTATTCAAAAGGTATAGCCAGTTTTCGTTCTGCTGGCACAGTTTCCTTTGAGTCCCGCTACTGCTAATTATTGATTCTCCATACTATTCCCTTTGTTGCAAATTAATCTTCTTTCAAAACTTTGCAGTTGTCGACTTCCTGTAATAATCTACTTTCGTTCCAACGAGTAACTAGGTGCCTAATGGCTTTATTCCTTTGTTAAGACTCTTGTAACAATCTTCCTGAAAGTATAAACATGAACGTGACGTGAACCTGGCTTTTTTTGTTTACAACCTAATTGAATAATTTTTGACGATGCTCAGCGTGTTTTGAGTCAACCACATACGTAATGAAGGATGGAAGGATACTATCGCCTCGGATGATTTGGACTGAGTCGATAGTAGCTCTATAGTATATCTCTGTAGTATCGACTTAGTCCAAATCATCCGAGGCGATAGTATCCTTGCTACTCGTGGGAACGCAATGACCTTGTTAAAACAATGCACAAAGCAGAATGGCGGCGACGTGGTCCACAACCTGTCACGTCACGTTTCCCACAGAGGTGAAAAGTGGATCGCTAGAAGTGTTCTCTGCCTACCCCTCTGGGAAAAAGTGATCGTATGTATGTACATACGTAAGATCAAAGGACTTCGATCTTATAGAGCTACAATTTCGTTCACCTCATGTCACATCAGTATTATATATCGTATTTTTACATTTACTTCAACAGGTATAATAAACATTGTTAAAAAACTTAACAACTCTGTACCTACTCCAGAGATTAGTCCTTAATCAGGCACATACTTTCCAAAATCCTTGTACAATTTTTCATTACCCGCTATTCAAAACGTAGGCTGAGCCGAATTAGGGTGCCATTGTTTGATAAGCGGATTTAGGAATGCTTCTGTGGGTACCCGCGGATACTTAGCTGAGTTCCGTACTTCTTAACGTCGTTACTGAGGGACGGCAACTCTTCAGGAAACGCGTCACGATCTGATGTGCAAAGAATGGGGATAATACGGTTTCCGAAATATTACTTTTACGAGCGGCAATTTTTTCTTCTGCTTCGACATAAGTTAATTGCCTGGACGGGGAAGGCTCTACGTTTTTTCGGAGTCGTTAAATTTCTATTTAGGCCCGGATTAAGCTCAGTCCTTTTTTGTTTCTCGTGTAATTAGTTCATCTAAATACAGACATTTACATTTTAACTCTTGATATATTTACATACTTGGTTTTATGACATCAGGATTGCGCAAGTGTTATGTGCTTAGTGATTTTGTAAAAGTGTAATTCAATTAAACATACAACCATCGAGAAAGCTTTTCATGGAATCCATAATTTGTATTGCTTATTATCGAAGTCCCTTAACAAAAGTTATTGATGCAATTGATAATAGGCCACAGCATAACACATCAAACCAAGCAATAAAAGTACATAATGACTGTTTAATACTGTTTACTTTTATGGATCATTCCCAGCTGCCAGTTTACACCCCGCTAACATTTTATCCGGGCGTTATGCCTTTGTTGAAGGTTTTACGAGGGCCTGCCAACAAGACGTCAGCGTCACAATGACAAGATATGGGTCTTAAAACCCGCACGCGAAAACCATGCCAATGAGAGTATAAAATATGGAAGATACTAATAAATAATACGATCCTCCCGTAGTCGGTTACGATGCTAGTCGATATAGTTTACGTGTGTTGGAGACGCCATTTTTGTTTTATATGCTTTTTTGTTCTAGGTGATAACTATTTATTATTTAAAGAGAAGAAATCAGAACATTGACAGACAATGATGGACTTTTTTGCCATCAGTTTTGGATCTTATGCCAGGTCCAAAACACATGTGGCATGTAGTGTATTGTTTGATGGAGGGTTAATAAAATAAAAAAATGGCTTTTTGTCAGATATTCAATATTTATTGTATTTGAACTTTGGCTTTGCTTTCAAAGGTAATAACATCATAGGACACACGTTATTTTGTCCCGGATAAAACTTTAATATAAGCTGTACTAGCAAAAAGCTACTAAAAGTGCAGTAGGTAAACTCATTCTTTCGAATCGTGCAGATGAAAGCGGGAAATAATTGAATCTGAAACTTTTCCACTCTACATGAAGAATTGTTCGGAAATAAATAATAAGTAATACATTCAACTGTTCAGAACTTTCCCACCTGTTGAGTGAAATCGGAATTTATTACCACACCATTCAAAGTCGATCTGAACACTGGAATAAGTGGAACTGTGGGAATTCCTTTAAGGAAATAGCGGCTAGATAACGCCACTTGCAGGCTTTAATTTATGTCTTCTTTATGTATGAAGTTGGTGAAACTAAGTTCCGATGAATGCGATATAGCCGCGCTACGAATGGAGAGAACGAATGGTGTAGGAATGTGGTAGTATCTTTGACTAGTGAGACGTGAGTGAGTGATTTTCTGAACTGATTTAGTTTTCAATTTCCTGTCTACCTTTTATCCTTACATATCCTACAATATCTATTCTGTTCTGTTATCAATTTTAAAATTTGCTCAAGGAAAGGGTAAAGTTGGTATTTTTAGATAGATGTACAAATATATTTCTATAATCAAAATAATAATTTTAGTATTGAAATAAAATCCCTGTAAGATCTTTTTCAGTATGGAAATATAATCCCTATTTTTTTTTAATACGATACAGCAATAGCACTCACGCGTGCTGTTATAAAATAATCAATTTCAATACCATTCCGACCTATCAGAGTATTAGTATCAGAGTATTATCGGTAACAATTCATTCCGTTTCCTACTTCCCAACCTATTCGTGTTTTAGTATCAACACCATTTCGGGTAGAACATTACCGTCTCCTACTTGTCAATTCATTAACCATGTCCCGTGTTCATCAGCGTTAAAGAGCGATGCTCGACGTCTGTTCTGTTATCGTCGTCGGCAGAATAAGCTGGCTTCTCTGCAGGAGGGAGATAATTTTTAACATTTCCCGTGCAATGACTTGCTTTAATCCGTTGTGTAGTAGATGAGATGGCAGTGAGGTAGTGTTTTATAAGTAGTGAGATGAACCTTATAAATACATACATACATAAAATCACGCCTTTTTCCCAGAGGGGTAGGCAGAGATCACTTCCTGCCATGTGCTACGTTCCTGGCACAACACTTTCGCTTCTTTCACATCCATCAATCTCTTCATGCATGCTCGTCGATCACGGACACTTTTGATTTTATAAATAACTACCAAGAAATCTATTTATTTGAGTTTAAATATAATACATAGATATTTTGTTTGACTACCTGCCTTTAAATATGAAAGCTTTGTCATGTACGCTAAATAAATCATTCTGGTATTTTTATTAATTAAATGCGGTATGACACACACTTTTTACTTATTAATGCTTTTCAATCTGTCTATTCGGTCTAATGTTTTGGTTGAAGATCAATGTGTGTAGATGGTTCTGATACATTTTGATCCAATGTGATCCAATTTGAGTAATTGTCACTCGGAGAGCTTGCGACTCTAACTCACACTGTGCAGGTAGCGTGTAATATTAACCGTAACACAAGTGCTTAAGCTACTTACCACGGGATCAGATCAATGTATGTGATGTTGTTGTGAACATATTGTGTACTTCCCGTTATCTTTAAATTAATTCAAGAATAAAGGATAATAGACAAGTATTTTCGCTCTACTGTTACTGTCTATTAATTCATTAATCACTATTGTTGAATTCTCAAATTTTAACATTAACATTCTTCTCTGCATCAAGTTTCACTGTATCGCTGTTAGTGACCGTCCGCAGAGCTTTCACAGAGTTCGTTAATTAACTCTTTGCTCTTGACAATAATAAGGCTAATTTGTTTAGCAAGCTACTTTCATATTTACATTTGGGTGAAGGAAAGGTCTAACGTTTTAGTATGACGAACTTTGTGGTTCCTTAATGTTGCATAATAAATGAGGGAAATATTTAGTACCAACTTTTTATTATTTCTCTCGAATACAATGTAAATTTTAAATAATGTGTAAAATAGTTATAACATAAGCTTTGTAATCATTTTACTTATTTCCATCTAACTGCGTTGGTTGACTGAAAAGACTGAAAAATTGTGAAGACCATGCATGATATGACAATATTTTTAGCACTTACAATGCTTGCAAATAACCGTCTGAAGCAGTTTTAAGTAATTTACTTGTCAAGTTAAACCATAGATACTAATCAAACCTGTTGATTCAGCCGTGGAATCTTTGAACACTACAACATAATAATATACTGTTTCACCCACATTGTTCTTATAAAGACTAAAGAAGCTATTATACAAATTTATTCAACCGCACTGATTCGTTCGCATAATGAGGGAAATGTGATGAATAAATAATACGACACCACGCTTGCTTGTCTACCTTCTAGTCTCTAATTAGGTTAGATAAAATAACATTTTAGAGCGATTTTGAATTGAGAGCTTCAGAATAGAATCTATACTAATATTATAAAGCTGAAGAGTTTGTTTGTTTGTTTGTTTGTTTGTTTGTTTGAACGCGCTAATCTCAGGAACTACTGGTTCGATTTGAAAAAATCTTTTTGCGTTGTATAGACCATTTATCGAGGAAAGCTTTAGGCTATATAACATCACGCTACGACCAATAGGAGCAAAGATACAATGGAAAATGTGTAAAAAACGGGGGAAACGCGAACGAAGTCGCTGGCACAGCTAGTTTCCGTATAAAATGTCGCTTTATGTGTAACGTTTCTTTTTTATCCTCATTGTCTTTTTGTATTTACATACATACATACATACATAATATCACACCTTTTTCCCAGAGGGGTAGGCATAGATCACCTCCTGCCATGTGCTACGGTCCTGGCACACCACTTTCGCTTCATCCACATCCATTAACCTATTCATGCATAAAATATGAATTAGATTAAATCATTAATTTTATATTTTACTATCTGTTGTTTTGAATGAAATCCTCACGAAATAACATTTAAGAAGACAATAAATGTATTTACAAGAAAATATTTTTTTGTTACAGGTAAGCAATGTCTTCTATTTACCACCATGTTAAAAACGTAAGTGTTATTTAAACAGTAAAAGATAACATCATTATGTATGAGTTCAAACTTTTTATCATAATCATCAGCCAATGTTATATTATTATTATTTATTATTTATTTCAATATACGCCCATTGGCTGGGGTTACCCTAAACTAGTTCGGTAAGGCCTTAGTTAACCACGCTGGCCAAGTGCAGGGTGGTTGACTACACAACCTAAGAATTTCTTCGTAAAAATGCGTTTAGTAAACGACTTCCTTCGATTTTTGAAAACGATTCTGTGTCATTAGCACGATTTAATGACACAGATCGTTTTAAAATCGCTCAGTGCTGACAGAAACTATTAAAAAGTGAGTTACCGCAGAATAAAATGCCGTTAGCACTTTCTCGCCACATTATTCGTAACTTGAAATAGCCTGACCTATTTTACGTTTCTCGTGTACGAGCAATCTCGATTATCGATGCAAAAATGCATAGCCGTTGATGCAGTTTCCTACTTGGAGATGGCGAGAGATTGGTAAGGAAACTGTCCATGGCCTTGTTTGTTGTCAAAAGAAAACTTAACACACAGTAAAATAAGAAAGATGATAACTCCAGTTTATTTCCTACGTAAACGTATACGTAAATCTATAGTTCTTAAAAGTATATCCAAGTATGATTCTTCGCAAACACTAATAATATCTACATTAATCAGAAGTATAATTTTGACATACTCGTAGATAACGTAAGTAACGTAACGTAAATAAGCTTTTGTAACGCCCTGAAAATTGTTATGTTTTTTTAGTCTTCTTATCGTATGGTTGATGAACAACCTGGTGTCAGAGTTTTTAAACCACCCGTAGGCCTCTGACATGGCTTCACACACCGTTGGAAAATTTCTCAGGTGTGCTGGTTTCCTCACGATGTTTTCCTTCACCGTTAAAGCGTCGAATGATGGTACATTTAAATTTAAAATTTGAAACACACCTGGCGGGGTTTGAACTGGCGACCTCTCGCATGGCAAGCAACGACCTTAAGCACATCGACGCTTTTATATTTTTTGTAATGTTTTTTTAGTGCAATAAGGATTATATTTAGATATACATGTATATCAAAAAGAATATTAACCGCAGATGCTGTGTCTTATTACTGGCTAAGTAAAAGCTGCTTTTTACGTAATCGTTAAGCATTACCCACGCAAAAATGTAACTTCTTGCTCACAAGGCGAATTTATAAATGGCATCGTCGTAACTCTTCGTTCCTTGAACTGGGAAACAAAAACACTGGCACATAAATTTCCGGACCCATTATTTTCTCTCCACATACGAAGACATGTGTGTTTTACATCCTACATTAAATATAATATTCCGGCACACGTTAATTGCACAGAAATTTGCGAATTAACACTCAAAAGAGGTCAGTATTCTTGAGCATTTCAGTTGCCGGCTTTTTGTGAGCATTTTTGTGATGAACAAAGCCGCAATTTGCAAGCTTGTTTCGCTAATTAAATTTCCTAGAACTCTCACAGTAACGTCGACAAAGGTCTGCCCTATTATTATGTAAATTTTACTACATATTTGGAGTAGGTGGGCTCTTCATTCCTCTTTGTTGTTCGGTGGCGAGATGTTATTTTATTTGACAAAAGAATACTTTGTCCCGCGTGTGTTAGTGGATTTTGACGTGTGAATTCTGAAATGATACGGTGTCTATATATTAGTTTTTATGGGGATATATCACAGGATATTAGGAGTAGCAAATACGTAGCTACTTACTATATGGGCAGTAAGTAAATCCGATTTGCTACTCCTTATACTGCGTGTAGACCCATAAAGACTAATATTTTATGTAATGGAACGCAAACGTCTAAAATTTTACGATACGGGATCTATTAATGATTCAGATTATTTAGTTTTTTTGAGCCTTATTCTATTGTGTTTTGTGATACTTTAAAATGACTACACCGTTACTGTATATACGCATACCACGAATATTATGAATGGTTGTATATGTTTCTCAGCTTAAGATCGACATTTAAAATAATGGTGTTAATGATATGTTCAAAAACATAGATTAAAAATATATTTTCTTCACTATAACATAAAAGTGACGTTGTTGAACAGCTGTAGTTAACATAATCAGCAATCCTAAAACGAGAAACGTGACGGGGGCACTTCTAGATCCCAAAGTCCTTCAAATGTGTGTCCAACAAGGACTTGTCCCTTCTTGTGCCTATGTGCGAATTGAAGAAGGTCATATGTTATTAGCCTCTTGACACCCTACGAAAGTGTTTGTGACTAATGGTACTCCCGAAATATTGACGCCGAAATTGGCTTAGTCTTGTAGGAGTCTGTCTCGGAAGATATCTGTTAAAAATGCGAAACTTTGTATGTCACCCTCGCGCTTATAATTAAAATGCCATAGTAACTGGGGAAGGCTTAAGAGATGTCAAGTCCTAGCCTTGGATAGGCTACGATGGACAGGTTTGGAGGAGACCTGTGCCAAGAAGTGGGATACGGGTTTATAAAAAAATAATTAAATCCAGTATAACTGCGCGATAAAATGCGATGATTTTGATGAAACGTCAATACTGTTGTAAAGGATTGAATGTCCTTGAGACTGAAAAATGGCGAGTACTACTTTTGGTCAGACTTAACTACAAGAGGTTAAGAATTACGCATTACAGCGTGTTCACACCTAGCAATTTTTGGCGTTTTCGATATCGCCGCGATTTCGCCTCGATTTCGCGCGGTTACGCCTCATCCAACCTACCCGCTTAGCGCATGCACCGCATTCTATAGCGCAGGTCCGTTCATGTTGGAAATATGAACGCAGTACGCGGCGAAATTGCGGCGTAATCGCGGCGAGTTCGCGGCGAGTTCGCGGCGAGTTCGCGGCGATATCGCGGCGTGCACGCTGCGAGCTCGCGGCGAAATCGAATCGAAATCGCCTAACAATCGCTAGGTGTGACCAGGCACTTAGGGTATAACTTAAATCAAAACGATTAAAAACATATACATAATATTGGTACGAAGCCCTCTAAGCGCGAATCTTTCTCACTTGTCTGAGTATAACTCAGCCTTATAAGGAACAGTTATACTTTATTTCAGCCGTGTCAATAACTGTGTAGAGGTGAAGTAGATCTCATACGTTATGTTCCTGAAGATAGGCGAAATGTAGATGATAAATTGTAGCACTTTAGCGCACTTTAACTTCTTTGTCGACTTCTTTTTGAGATATAAGGTATCTGTATAAGAGATATTCGTAGGATTTTGTTCAGTATGTCTATATAATATATGTTCTTTCAAAACGTATGTTTCTTCGTATGGAACTGCTCAGTGAATGATGTATACTGAAAATTTATACTAAATTTCATTTAGTATAAATTTTTAAGATGATCAGCATTAGAAAACAGAATATGTCAGGAATATTTACCATGTTGTTTTGATTTAATGAGCTCCCGATATTTCGGCGCTGTTGCAAGCGCCGTGATAACGGATACTTGTACAGTTGACCCGTCTAGCGTGTGTAACCATGACAGTTTAAAGTTATAAAATATCAGCATTCATTAATCGTACTATTATTTCTCTGCTGCATTTATTAATTGTATCTAGCCGGAGTCTTAACGATGGAATCTGCTTTTAGTGGCGAAATCAAACTATAACTGTATTGATGCATGGTAAGTGCATATTAAATGCCTATGAAAATATTCATGTTGCGGTTAAGAGATCTCACAAAACCGGTACTTTACGTAGATACAGAATAATCGTCGAAGTCGTCAAAGTCGTCTCTAACTTGACACCGTTCAAATAGTTTTTGCAGCCTTCCCAAAAAGTATGAATGCCGACCTTAACAGTCGATATTAAACCTCGCGGCCATACGCAACTGTGAAAGTCGACTACCGCACTTTCCTCAATAATAATAACTTTAGTTACCTGTCCGAAGCATCTGTGGACCCTCCTCAGAGTACCGGGGGCCTTTTATTACGAGACACGCTGACACATTTGCCGCTTCATTTGGTATTTAGCCATTGATGTTTGGTTTTTGCCGATTCTGACGTCACGTGTCGAGAGTTAGGACTGTGGGAAAGAAGCAAGAATGTCTTCTTTGTGAGATTTAAGACCGCTTATTGGATGATTTTTCTAAAGTAACATGTTTTTTTTGTGCTAAGACTGTAATTATAGCTTTTCTGTGTCATTCAAAGAGTATGTGGACGGAAAATTCACAACATCAACTGGATAGTTAATTAACTAAAGTTCTAGAGTGCGTAATTAAAACATGACTTAGTTCGATAAGAAGTATGTACCAGTACTTATCGATTCGATTCGATTTCGATCGATTTACTACAGAACGCTTAAATTTCAGGTATATGTATAAAATGGCTTTTTAATGAAAATTATAACTTTACACAATTAAGCTTAGTAAAAAGATATTAAACGCAAGGAAATGGTTCATGAACCAGTATGATTTCACGAGTATATGATTCTTTAAAATAATTAACGATAAATAAATTGATTTTCACTGTATACTCAATTAGTGTAGCGCAGGGATACCCTGTGTGATGAAATTGCAACTATTTACTTTAAAACTATTACATGGGATAATTAATGTGGCTTTTGTTACGGGATTACGCTCGCTTTATCGCAATTAGTGCATTTAAGAAGTAAAATGTGTTTGCGCAACAAATTTTGTTATAACTGCTGTTTTTCATTTTGCTTATACTTGTAGCGAATGTCAATAAATTTAATGAAGTTATACACATAACTGACTATACGTACCTATTAGTGACTAGTGGTCCCGGCGAATTTCATACCGCCAATACTGATTCTCTTTCTATATTTGCTCATTGAAACCTTCCCTGGACTACGACAAACATTTTTAAACCAAAATTACCTAAATCGGTCCGGGCGTTCTCGAGTTTCAGTCAAACTAACGAATAGCAATTCATTTTTATTTATAAGATTATCACTACATAGTATAAAGCAAACGCTTACGTCTTTATGTACGTATACTTAATCTTTATAACTATGCAACTGATTTTAAAGGAATTTTTTAAAAGAAAGGAATTCACGAGGAAGGTTTTATGTATAAATACCCGAAGTGAATCGACTACGGGTCACTTGTAAGTTATATTATGTTTCGTATTAAAAGAAGTTGCTTGAAACTTCATACATACTAAATACCGAAGTTCAGTATACAAATATTTAATTCTGCTCTAAGTCGTGGTTTCTCAGTCTCTTGCGACTACCAAATGGACCATCGAGTCAGTCAAACATCACACCCGCAGTCAGTATGACAGCAAAATAATACAGCTAGCTCCAACGCGCACTTGAACTGACTAAACTCATTTGAATACGCCAAGTCCCAAAACAATGAGTGGTTCTCATTCCATACAACTACTCGTTCCCACCCTCGCTAGTTGGCCTTAAAATAATTCCGACCACCAACGCTGACTCGCGAGGCTTTTAAGGGCAATCGTTCCGAGATTAGCTTTGTGCAGGAAGAATGCTAATGGGATGCTATTTGCGCCACTTGAGTTGTGAATCGTGATCTCGTATCGTCGGCTGTTTTATAGATTAGCTGGCATCTGCTTGATTGCTTAGTCAACACGTATAGTTAATTGTTCCCCGTAAATACGGGTTGTTTTATCCTGGCTTAGTGTGAGTTGAACTCGTGCGGAATGGTCCCGTACCATGATATTTAGCCCTACCACGCTTGGTATTTATAATTAAGGATAAACATTTATATTTATACTCATTTTCGTCGATTAAGATGAAGCAGTATTTGTAGTAATTGTGCTAGAATTGATTTGCTTTCTTGTATTGATTGCATTATACTCGTAATGTAAAATTTCGAAATTGTGATATTATTAAGTATCATACTGGGTAGATCATTTCGCCCGCTTTTGTTTCAAATCATAAACTAATATAAACTAGAGCAAATTGTACAAAAAAAAAAACAAATAATAACAACATCACCAAACAACTCAACAGAAAATCATCACCGCAATTATATATACAAATTCGAATGAATTATACGTTCCCTCTAATTAACCTAATGAAATAGGACGTCCGTTACAGTAAATTCACTCACGTCGCAATTATGGTTATGTTAACTGCTACATACAAAGCCGGTGATTCTGAACAATTTGATTTGTTGCATAAGTTTCGCTGACAATATGTGGCATTTAATTCTTGCTAATTGTCCGATGCTGGCACCTCAGACCCAAGGACGTTATTGCATTAATGAATTTGATCTTCAGGGAGTAGGTGTATAGAAGTAGGGGAAACACAAAAGATCCCTGAGGGTCGACTTGAACCGGTTACACGGTCCCCGCGTTAAGATAAGATAAGATCCGATGCTGGGCGTCATTTTCATCATCATCGTCATGATACTGATGCAAGATGATATTTTAATCAGCATAAAATGTTACATAAAATTCAGCTGGAAACAATCGGGCGCAAAAGTAATAGGTTTAGTGTTTTTTTCTAAGCGTTGAATTGAATTATGAGGAATGGGTTAATAAATCGAAAATATCCACACTCTCTCCCTTTCGTGTGCGCGACCAATTAATGGTTTGCATATCATGTACGTATATCATTAGCGTTTAAGTGTATAGTAATGAGATTAATTTAGTAACCATGCTAATAAATAAGAAGACAATTAATTTTAAAACAAAATTATGCTACATTACACGAAGTACGAAAGATCACTAGAGCTTGGGTTTGTGTATTTTTTCAATACGAAATTCTGACTGGATTTTGATTTAGCACTTCTTTAAACTGACTAATTATTGTTACCTATAATCATGAAGACTTAAACGTAGTGTAGGACGCCCGCAGGCCAGGTGGTGTGACGATCTGCGCAGGACGGCTGGTAGGAGCTGGATGCGAGTGGCCGAGGATAGAGAGAAGTGGCGTGCATTTGGAGAGGCCTATATCCAGCAGTGGACAGGAATGGGCTGATGATGATGAAGACTTAACATCAAAATTATGTTTTTACAAACACTTTAACAGAATAAAAACTTCCCAAGATAATTGGTGCCCTACGGGGCCAAAACTCAATTTGACACCGCCATCTTTTTCAACAAGTTAGATTAAGAACGGCTATTATTATAA
The DNA here is from genome assembly GCA_039566165.1 of Maruca vitrata. Lineage (NCBI taxonomy): Eukaryota > Metazoa > Arthropoda > Insecta > Lepidoptera > Crambidae > Maruca > Maruca vitrata. Next base: position 11,881,525 of record CM076923.1, read on the forward strand.
ACTTTTCAGGAAAGCGGGCAAACTTTTTGCTTATTGATTGGTTTCGCGGCGATCCGAATATAACCAACTTTGATCAAAAATTTATTATCTCCTGTAATAAATTGCTTTAGCGTGGATTATATCGGAAGAAAAAGAAGCGTAAACCTGACAATTTTTTTTCGGAACAATAATATTGTACTTCCATTTTCTTTTGCACGTATCAGTTCTTCCATGGTCATTTATAGATACGTCATAAATAAATACTGAGAAGACAAAGTCTTCGAGATCAGACTAATGTTCAAATACTCATAAAAAAAGTGGTTCATAAAGCAGGAAATCATAATAAAAACTCAAATATAATAATCTCTAAAAAGGTAATTAATTTTCAAAAAGAAAGAATACTCTTTGTTTGTTCTACCAAGTAACTATATGGTACATAATATGCAATCAGTTATAAGCTTCATCATCATCGGCCCATATAAGTCCCCACTGCTGGGGCACGGGCCTACCCTAAACTAGTGCCATAAGGCCTTAGTGTAAGCTTCATATAAAATACTAGCTGTGCCAGCGACTTCGTTCGCGTTTCCCCCGTTTTTTACTCATTTTCCACTGTATCTTTGCTCCTATTGGTCGCAGCGTGATGTTATATAGCCTAAAGCCTTCCTCGATAAATGGACTATACAACGCAAAATTCAAATCGAACCAGCAGTTCCTGAGATTAGCGCGTTCAAACAAACAAACAAACTCTTCAGCTTTATAATATTAGTATAGATAACAATATGATCAGCAAATGTTGAATTGAAAGTACTTTTACCGCACCCACAAGAGCATTGTTTTGATTTTCTTCAACATAACATAAAATCAGTCAATTAGGAAGCAAAAGTCATGTGTCCCCGAGTGTGAAATGTAGGATACGGTAATTGGGCCACCGGGAAAAGAAAATGTACTGAAAAGTGTCAAGAACCGACGTTACAGGCATAAGGAAAACAAGATCTCTCGAATCCACGGAGAAACAAGCAAGTGCAAGTTATTATAAGTTCGCATTTAGCCCGTTTTGTTATTCAGGGCAACCTCTTTTGTAAATGCACATTTCCTAGATGATTTAGTTTTGGTTGTGTTTTCTGGAGACAATTTTCTCGACCAATTGCTGGTGAATTTCATGTCCCTATGTTGGTCATTTAGTAAAATGAGAGGCGCTTCAATTACTTTGAAAGAAAAAAAATTAGAAATTATGCGATAAAAGAGATCGATACTGTCTGGGATAGGTTAAAGTTATTTAATCGATTAAATAAAAAAAAATATGCAATCAAGGAAAACGAACTGAATAAACGCCTTTAGTATAGAACAGGATTACATAAAGTCACCCTTTTCGAGTAATACAATATGTTTATTAAATACAAAGGAAGAAAATTTTCCTTCTTCCTATTGTTTTCCGTGTTATATTTAAGAGATAAACACCGAGACGAGTTAAAAACCATAAAGTTATAACAGACCAGAACGAATCAATGCAACTTTCTGCACGAAGCCATCAAAGGTTTAAAGGTTTAAAGAACGAAGCATAATAAAGGAACTTTATAAAAAGAAAACAACGGTCCAGTCTTGGAAAGACAAAGAAGAATAAGCAACTGCAAGTGATTAAAACGCCCATTGGGACAATGCTCAATGCGATTATACAGTTTATCACGCTTCGAAATTGTTTTGTAAGGAAAGAGGTTTTTTAGTCAAGAAAAATGACTAAAATTATTGTAAACTGAAATTGTCCGGGATATTTACCATGTTGTTTTGTTTCAATGAGCTCCCGATATTTCGGCACTGTTGCAAGCGCCATGATCACGGGTGAACTGTGGGACTGCGAGAATGATTGATTGATGATTCCCGCAGTCCTACAGTTCACCCGTGATCATGGCGCTTGCAACAGTGCCGACATATCGGGAGCTCATTAAAACAAACAAACATGGTAAATATCCCGGACAATTTCAGTTTTCTAATGTTTGTAACCATGACAGTTCAAAATTATATATTAAAATTATTGTTCTTTTACATCTCATATGTGCAAGTTTGCATCTATGCATATATTATTTCCTATGACTCTTCCTCCAAGAGTCGTGGGTTCGATTTCCGCTTAAGACAATGTTGAACATCGTTCATCATCATCATCATCTTCGCGATTTCCCGGTTGCATCCTTGCGGAGCCCGGGGTCCGCTTTCCTACTCCTAGCTCTCCACTTCGCACGGTCTTCGGCATCCTTTACGGAGAGTTTGTTGGCACGCATGTCATCCACTACGACGTCAAGCCAGGCCTTCTTGGGCCTTCCCCTTCTGCCGGGACCCGGCGGTAGCGACATGGCTAGACACTTGTTCCCTACGTAGTTTGCCGGTTTCCGTAAAACATGACCGTACCAACGTAGGCGGCACTCTTGCAGTTTATCAGCGATGTCTCGGACATGAAGGCTGCCGCGAATACGGGAGTTCTTTACGCGATCAGCTCGCGTAACTCCCGACATCCAGCGCAGCATCTTCATCTCCGTGACCCGCAGTTCCTGCTTGTGCCGCTCAAGTAATGGCCATGCTTCACTACCATATAAGAGAACAGGCCTAATGATGGATTTATAGACCTGTCCCTTCAGTTTAACCGGCATTTTAGGGTCGCAAGTGACGCCGCTCACCTCCCGCCATTTATCCCAAGCAGCAGAAATGCGTGCCTTGACGTCGGAGTCGATGTCGCCGTTCGCGTGGAGTACAGATCCCAGATACTTGAACCGGTCCGTGCGCTCGACCGTGTCTTCGCCTATGCGGACGGACATGGGATCTGTAGTGTTGCAGGCCAAGTACTCTGTCTTCGCCACGTTGAGTTTCAGACCCCCGTTCAACATCGTTGTTTTTTCTATATCTGGGTTTGTTATTTGTGTATTCGAATGTTTCTGATATCCGTTACCCATGTGTTAAAGCAACTTAGTTTGGGATCATATCAATATTTCATGTGTTTATTTATTTATTATCGGTTTTATTTAAAAACTCTAACAGACATTTGAATTCCGAAAGCATAAATACCTTGCTATCCTCCAATAAATGTTCTGCATAGTATAAAATACGCCGTTCATTCTGTGTTCATTATTTGCTTAACTTAGTTCGGAATGTAGCCTCCATTAATTGTACTAGTTTCTAGGTTTCGCTTTACCTACAACCGTCCTCTTCCAAGAATGTTAACTCTTGGCATTTCTAGGTATTCAACGGGTGCGAAATGAATGCAATTAAAAGAACATTACTTTTAAAAGAAAATAGGTTAGAATGCAAAAATATCTCAGGGTACATAAAGAAAGCACTTGGCAACCGTAAATTTGGGTCTTAGTAACTGAAATATTACAGCTATTTTTTTCAGTATTTGTACTGTGATTTTAATAGCATATTAGTCAAATGAAACACATTCCAATTCCCAAATCAAATAACATAAGGGCGAATATAGCCCACCAGTCTAAGTTTGCAATTCTATTGAGAACGAGTTAGCCACAGATCTATTATCCCAATTTTACTTTCGGCTAAAGGTCACGTTTCGTTCCCGATCCCTTCCCTAGTTGATATGTGTGTGTGACCTTAAATGTATTCCAAGGAGCTAACTGACCTGTAAACTACGTTTATATTACTCTTCTAGGAATTTCTCTTCCTACTGTAGATACGAGTACACTGTACAGTATATTATTATAGTTTGGTAATTTTGTGGATAGGTATTTTTGATGATTACTGTATTTAGCAAAAAAAAAAATTACACAATGTTCTGATTCTTATATTACCTCAAGTTTATGTGTTACGCATATTTGAAACAACAGTAGAATATAAAAAAAATGTTTAAATAATACACTCTAACCTAACAAATACTGTTGTATGTACATTACAAAAAAAAATCTATTTACTGCATAGAACCTTGTACTTACGGTACAAGATACAGGGCCGCCACGAAATGCGCTACCGAGCCAGTCATTTCTCTATAACGATCTGTATTCTCTCCATTTTCCGACTACCGACAATTGTTTGTCCCGAGGTAAGAAGTCGGCAGACTCGGAAGCGCCCGTAATCGCAAGACTTGGCCCGATGATACTGCACCATGATACAAACGTGATATATTTCTGGCGACTTAGTTTTTGCGCAGTTTAATTTCCTAGGGAGCTCGGAGTGGGCCAAAACTGACGGAAATGGCGCCACGCCAACTGGATACCTTTAGCTGACGAAGTAGGTCGCACAGGGGAATTTCATTATTACAACTATTCCACATTAGGGCATTTTAGGGTGATGATGAAATGAGGGCGACGGTAAGGAATGTGACGTCACACCAGTGGAAATTCTCCGCGCTCAAATTACTTAATAATTTTATGATGTTACATTGTCAGGTGTTACAATCAAGTTTGTTGTGAAATTGACGTGAAATCGTAGTGAACGCATTAAGAAAGTGAGTGCTTAGTACTAAATTAATTATATTGTGTTTTACAAAAATGCATGAGAACAATAAGTTAACCTTCAAAATTTGAAATTCATATGTACCATCATTCGACGCTTTAACGGTGAAGGAAAACATCGTGAGGAAACCAGCACACCTGAGAGATTTTTCTACGGTGTGTGAGTGAAACCATGTCAGAGGCCTAGGGGCGGTTTAAAAACTCTGACACTAGGTTGTTCATCAACCACACGATAAGAAGAAGAATAAGTTAAACCTTCCCAAAATAACTAAGTTCCATCTGTGTAGCCATGAGGGAACTGAATAAAATAAAAAAACTCGTTAGAATTCCTTTGCAATGCTTATGTTCTTCCGACAAAACAAGTATTAGTAAAGGCATTACTCGAATTTCTTGCTCATTCCAGAAGCTTACAGTCGAAAATAGTCCCTAGTTAATTAACAGTGCAGAACTATGCCTGAAATATTGCTTGACCTTCAGTGCTGCATTCCAAGTTGTTAGTTCCCTAATTACTTCGTTGATGGTACTTTTGACATGAGTTATTTTAGTTTACTTCAAAGAATACAGTTGCATTTAAAACTACTGAAACTGTACGACCCTAGAACAACTATTAATAGGGTATACTTAGGAGGTTTTGCCATTCACTCAGTTTGTGCTTAATTACTTTCTTTTATGTAATTTACTATATCAATAAGAAAATAATATATTGAAGAATACTCGTATAACAATCGAACTACTGCAACTAAAGAAATTGTGTGCGTTCTTTTTAGATTACGGTTTAGAGTTTTAACGGACTATAAATTTACGCGAAAAAATCGCGGGTGGGACTACTATAAATTAATTATCTATTTTAATAGGAAACCCGGTGTGTAGTGCTATTCGAAGATTGCTTCTCCTCTTTCTATAAAGAACTGCAGTTAACAACTAAATTATAAACCTTTAACACTATCCTGCATATGACACCGCTGGAGCAAAGTGCATATTGTAGGCGAATATAACTTTAAGCAATTACGGGCGCGCTAGCTAGATTGCGTTTTGTTGTGGCGAGATGCTGTTTGTTCTAGAGCCTGAAGGTCTTCGTAAAATGTGGAAAAAGAATACACAGGAAATCTTTTCTCAGCGAACCAAAGTAGATTTTAAAAATAAATAAATATTACTACTACAACACCACATACATTTATCGAATCCGTAAGTAGCTTAAGCACTTGTGTTATGGATATCAGAATCAAGAGTGGGCAAATAAACTAAAATATATTTAATGACACACCAAAATACGAAACAAACACCGATGTTCGTCACACAAATATTTGTCTCGGGTGGGAATCGAACTCAGGACTCTTGGAAATCAGTCTTGTCTTGTCAGTCAGATCAGATCTTGACCTCCGACACAAGGATTCGTCACTTATGTATGCTAAAATCTCTAAAACTATGCAACGGCTTTTGATACGGTTTCATTGGGTTGATAAAGTAATTCAAAAGGAAGGTTTATTTATATTATACCCGAATCGAGAGTGGGTCGAGACTTATACAAAACTTGATAAATAATCTTTAATATTAATATTTTTTGTAAAAAATCGCGTGTAGACGCGGTATTAGGGGTATCAAATACATAGCTACTAACTGCCCGACGTTTCCACTGGGTTATACCTATCATAGTCGCCAATGAACTAGAAAAACAAAACTGTTTACAAAACGTGTCGTGTGTTAAGATAGGAAAAACTATAATAACTACTAATCCGTTAAACATATTCAAACTACTATCTTTCAGTAAGGCATTAATTAACATATATTTTTAGACTACTATGTAATACATAAGCCGGCTCACGATGTTTACTTAATAACTTTCAAATCTAATATGGTAGCCCATTAGCTATGAATGAACATAAGCTTCTGAGCCAGAAGTTGTCTAAACTTTCACGGGCATGTTGTAACTACGGGATTTTAACAAAATCTCACTTCCTATTTGCCGCAACACAATACGTAGACAAACTTGTATGTAGGTACTTAAATTATATTTTATTAAAGTCCTTACTGCATTATCATATTTGTCATCAATTTTCATTTTAAATTAAATATTTAAAATTCGAGATTCTATAACAACGGATAGTATCTTAAAGCATTTCATTTAAAATGAAAGAAAATAATAATAATAAAATAAGTGTAGGTAAGGAACAAATAACGAAATAAGTAAATAAACATTCCGTTCCGTTTTTGTTCAAAACGCCATTTTTAAGGTACTTCCAATCACTCGCAGAGGCATCTTTAAAAAGGAGGCATAAGAAAAAAAAGTCCAAATAACAAAGTTTGATGCAAACTTATTCGTCAATAATAAAAAGTTAAAAACTAAAACCCAACTACGACAAAAAACGACGCTGAAAAAGTATAAAACAAGACTTTTAGAACATACAATACTATTTTGAAGTATGCAATATTTACTATGTAGAGATAAGTTTTCATGTTTGGAAAACCGCAGTCACACGTTGTCAAAGTGCTACGGTAGGTAGGTACTTGTGTATGGAACGTGTGACTACGCCTTTCCAAACATGAAAACTTATCTCTACATAGTAAATATTGCATACTTCAAAATAGTATTGTATGTTCTAAAAGTCTTGTTTTATACTTTTTCAGCCTCGTTTTTTGTCGGACTTGCGTTTTAGTTTTTAACTTTTATTATTTGTACTATTTTGGTGTTAGTAAGTAGTAAAGAAGCTATGAACGAAAAGATGTGAACTATATGCAATCAGTCCATGAATATACGTAAAGTCACATGCAAATGCTAGTAATATATATATATTTAAAATGTACAAGTAAAGCGCTTTCCAATGATACCAAACACGGCGTATTTATCTTAACTTTATTTTTTTACTCTGTATGTTTTGTCCGCTAGTGGGCGCCACATTAGATTTTGTGAAACCCTATATAGCCTATAACCAGCGGACAATTAAGACGCTTCTAATGATATGTCATTTGTCGAATTCTGACAAGCAATTTAGAAGTTATGTGGAAACAGATGAACATACATACATACATACATACATACAAACATACATACAAACATACATACATACATACATACATACATACATAGCCTGTCAAAATCATAACCCTCCTTTTGCTTTGCCGTAGTCGGGTAAAAAGCATTCCGTTGCTAAAAGCTGTGACGCGACACCGTGCTTATTTCCTAAGTCTGCCGACTTTCATAACTGACGTTGAGTGATATTGCGACGTGCAATCTTCCCTAATTTAGAATACCCGCCGCCAACCATTCTGTCCCATTATTTTATTGTCACGAAACGTCGGGTTCTAATAGATGCAAATTGGTTTACTTATTACGATCTTGATTGCGCGCAAATGTTTCGGGTGTAATTCAAAACGTGATTTTAATTTAAAGATTCGAGTTGATTTGGGTAAGCGGAATATTAACTCGTCTATCGTCGTTTTTTTTTTTCGATTGCGGCATTTCAAAATGTTGTTGCTTAGAATACGGTATTAAATGTACGTAATCTATGCAATTAAATAAAATTAAAGTATCTGTTTGTAATAACAATAATTATAACGACTTTTACTAAATGGGCATGAATCTATATCGGGTACCGATAGCAAAAACACATCTTCATCATTCATTCATCATTTTGTCTGTCTGTCTATTTGTTCCCGCTAATGTCCGAAACGGCTAGACTAATTTCGACGGGACTTTCACGTATACATAGCCAATATCACAAGGTACATTATAGGCTATTTTAAATTCCATATTTCCACGCGGACGAAGTCGTGGGCGGCCGTTAGTGTCATCATCATCATCAGACCATATACGTCCCCACTGCTGGGGCACGGGCCTACCCTAAACTAGGGCGATAAGGCCTTAGTCGACCACGCTGGCCAAGTGCGGGTTGGTCGACTACATAACCTTAGAATTTCTTCGTAGGTGTGCAGGTTTCCTCACGATGTTTTCCTTCACCGTTATAGCGTCGAATGATGGTACATATGAATTTCAAATCGCTAAGTACAATAAAATAATAGTAATTTCATTCGAGATTTCACATTCTCGTAGGTGTAAAATAATTTCATCAAAACTGACCCACTACCGGATGCATGGCACAATTTCCGGATCTGAATCGATTTATCTATTCCATCCGGAATAAATAAAAATGCTCGTACAAAATGTTATGTCTGGGTTGCTGCCAAATAAAGTATTAATCGGGTTAACTTAATCTTCTTGGCATCAACAACCTATGTCAGCTATGCAGTCAACAAACATTCCGTTTTGTATGGCACGAGAGACGGTTATATAAAGTGATTATTATAAAATTCGCGTGTATTGTTAATCTAAACATAGAATAGAGAGCCGACGTTTCGAGCTCTTTACAGCGCTCCTGAGGGCCTACCATGAGTTGGCTATCGAAAACTTACTTACGTTAAAAACCTATCGAGTTGTTTTTTTCATACGGCCGATTTTAGTTCTTCGTGTAACCACCAGCGGCGCTGTACAAGTTTTTCATAGACATATTCACGTAGGCGATATCGAGTGCGTAAGTTTTAAACTCATGGTAGCCACACTGGTCACGGGCAAGAGTGAGGAGCAAATACATCTTGTTCGTTCAATTACGGCTTAGAACGGAAAAACACGCCCGGCTGTAATTTATATTACTCTTTGATAAGAAACCGTGTAACCCCGCCGCGCTGACACACGTCTTATAAATAATATTCTCATATCTACGCTTTCATCGCGTTGTTTTTCTTCTTTTACGCGGAAATAGAACAAAGGGAGAGATCCCGATATCAATATTTATAAAAAGTATTGCCTAAGGTCAAGGTCGAATGAGTTTGTTACATAACAAAATGTGCGTTTTTGAAAACACATTATTGCATTTATACATATCGTATATATACAATATTAGATCGCTGTGTGTCTTTATCAACGCTGTAGTTCACAAAACAATGTCTTTTGAAATTTCTGCCTGGTCTGTTTGTCTGTGCGTTTGTGCACGCATTTCTCAGAAACAGTTTATCCGATATAGATGTTTTCAGTAATTTGTGGTAAACTCAACTTACAATGTAGTGCTTGTTTCATGTCAATCATTTCATAAATAAAAAAGTGATGCTTATTTGAAGAATAACGTCGATCTTGCTGGGCGTCTGCAGGTGCAGGTGTTATGTTCAAAAATCCTACCTTAAGTCTCTTTTCCTCGCAGACGAAGTCACTGGCACAAATAGTCAAACATAAGTTTCAGGAATAAGGGAAAAGGTTCAGCATGTGACCGTTCCTTAACCTTTTCCTTCTTTATGGGAAACTGTCGGAGAATGTATTCATAGCAAGACTGTGAAGGTATCGCTTAGACAATTAACATCCACGAGTTAATTGTAAAAGATACCTTACCATTGTATGCGCGTAGTATTCGCGTAGAAAAGAGCATCTTATCTAAAACTAGTGGTGGTATTCGCCGTAGGTAAGCTATAAGGCTTTAGTAAATACAAGTCTCGCATATGCTTACTACTATGAGCTTAGCTGAAGTCTTACTGTATTAATAACCTTACTGTCCATACCTAAACAAAATAAACATAAAGTCATTTTTAAAATGTAGATGGCAGCACTGAAATGTTGAAGCGAAGTAGTTATTCACAAACCAATGGCTGCCGGGCTCCACTATTAAAGTTATTACAATAATAATGCATAAAAGCTGTAAAATCCTGATTTATATCGGCTGTTGTGTCCGTAACTGTGGCGTTTAGCATAATGGTGTTGTAAAATTTTTAGCTGTGACACAGTATAAAAAATATTTACGCTACGATTTGTTTTACCACTTATTTTAGGATTTGAGGGATTATGTGAGACATGGCCACAGATACCCCTTTGGTGTCTTACAATAAGAGTATACCATGTCGATTAAAATAGATACATACATAAAATCACACCTTTTTCCCAGAGGAAGAGAATTGGCGGAGATCAATTCCTGCCAGATACGAGTTTGGCACACCACTTTCGCTTCTTTCACATATTTGTTGTAGCCTTCCTGACATCTTAATACATATGCGAATTTAGAATCTTAGTTAGTGTACTCATACAGTCAAAGAAATATAGTTGCTCTTTAATAAACCAATATATCCAAAAGTCTACTTAAAAAGGTATTCTTTAGGTGTCGCTAGCAAACAATAAGGCGTCCGACCGATTTCGGCCATGGCGGCCGATCTCAATTGAGATCAGCCAAGTGCGCAGCACATATTATAGTGTACAAGTAATATGTTCTTCAATACATTTTATCTCCTAAACCCGGTTTCAAACTCCTGTTGAAATCATAAAGATTTTCCACCGTTTGAGCAAATTCTCAACCTTAGGAAAACTTTAATCGTACACTCGCTGTCCGGACGCTTATACTTCACTGTAAGTTATTCTATTTCGTCGCAACTCGGGTTTTATAAAATGCAATGCTCTGCTCCGGCAAATTGAAACTTAAATCAATACCGCTCAGGGTAACAGTGATGTTGACGGCAAACTACAGAATTGAGGAGACCGACCCAGTTCTAGAAGAATACAAATATCGTATTGGCGCACCAAATGATATTGAAAGGGTATGACAAATCGTTTGGAATTGGAAATGTGACCGCGAAAAATTGGTTTTAGGAAGGAATAGTTTTCAAATACAATGCTGTATACAGTTTGGTACTGGCGAATACATGGTCCAATACCTATTTTGTAACAATACCTATTCGTTGTTTTTATAATTTCATGATTAGGTGAGGCTGGTCTTATGTTTTGATATTGTTTAACAAGTTTGGAGACCCAAAAAGATGATTTTTTTCCTAACCGACACACGATTATGGCTTGGAATAGCCTCGTCATCTTCACCGGACTTACGGGAAGCGGATGGCTCTCACCCTTAACCAAAAAGTCGAGTCATAGGATAAGTCTGTTAATAGTTAGATGCCTTGACTGCTGTTACTTATGTATGATTTTAGACTTTCGCGTTCCATTACACTAAATATTTGGTCGCTCGCGACCACGATTGGTGTAACCCAGTCGAAACGTCGGGCAGTATCTATTTATTTGCTACTCCTAATAACGCGCGTTGACCCATAAAGACAAATATTTAGTGCTGCTGTTACTTACTTCGTATATTATACTTATAACTTTGTACATAATACGGAATTTAAATAACTACAATCTATGTAGGTCAATATATACATTTTTTGTCAAAACTGATGTATAAATTAGTAAAAAGTAATAAAAAACTAAATTAAAATTTGTGATTGGTCACCCGGTCATTCTGATTTGAAATGTCATCAAATCCTAGTTTCCCAATTTGCCTCTGGATTTGTGCACAAAATTTACTATCCATTGATATTCAGTTTAGATAGATGGCTGTGTGAAATACAATGTTAAAAATAAAACAGCATAATTTAACTCTGTATTGGTAAATATGTGAAAAGTATTTAACAACTCCTGCAGTCATCAATTAGAAACTATCACACATAAATTATTTATTAACTGAGGTTACATGATCATTTCGATTAATATTTCGTTTAGCTCCGCATGTGTGTATTACTACCCTTTTATTCCGACTGTGATGTATGTTATATAAATTATACGCTGTTGATCATGTCCATAATTTATCTCAGCAAAGAAATAAATCAGTTCATTACCCACAAAAACAGTTGCCAAATTCGAAGGACAATCCCTGATATCCTGTTCCCATGAGTCGCTAGTTTCACCGTGGGGAATTATGCAAAACTGCCCAAAATTGCTGGTTATTCGGGCACAAATCGGGCAGCGCCCAATGACGGCAACTCAATCAGAGACCCCTTTTCCGCCGCCCATACTGCAGTTTTCAGTGCAGTGGCCATGCATGACATACAAAAAGGACATCTATTGTGTTCATGTTAGAGTGTTAATTGGAAAACAACGTCATGGTGATACTTCTGCAGACTTCGATGGCCTCTGACTCAACAGTCGTTGGTTCGATTATACGAAATTTGAATGATGTTCATGATCAATGTATGTCCCTTGTCTGGGAGTATTGTTGGGTGTGTTTCACTGGACTGCTCGAACAATAATGATAATAATAGTTTGTTGCGGATTTATTATGAGACAAATCCTTGCATTGAATTTACCATACTAGCAAATTTCGACAAATACCATCGTATTCATCAAGATTCCAATCTATTTCAAATTATACGACTCACGTCTCCAGAACAGATTTCAATAGCCATATCGCTTCCGTGGCTGCCGACCTCGGCCGCAGTCGTACTAAGCCAACACGTTATTTGCCAAGTGTGAAAGTAGATCGTGCCAACTAACTCCGCCGAATGCAGCAGGAAATAAAAATTAATTTTGTGACTGGTAGATTCGAGGTCCAAATGCAAACTGCATTGAGGTTACTAGCACGGTTATATTAACTAAAATATTTGATAACTTTACAGTAATACTAGTTTGTTTAATTGATGGAAAGTATTTGTTCTAGTGAACAAGAAGACTAGTGTTATGAATAGTTATTATAGAGGGCTATTCTGGGTGCTGAATACTTAAGCCTGATCACGAAATGTTAATAATGATATATACTAGTAAAATTCTGTATTAAAGTTGTATTTTCTTTTTAAGTTCGATATTTTTTTTTAAAAAGTTATATTATACACTTAAGTGAATAATTAAACAGCCACGTGTTATAATTATTCACTGAAGTATAATAAGTAAATCGACCTAGAATTTCACCAATAAATGGACCACAAAGAACTATGCGCCTCACCGAGTACCTTTAAGCGCACTCAGTAGGCCGTTGCGTTCAAAAACGCCCGCTTAAATTTTCAATAAACTATAAACGAATGCGAATTTCCATTTATTTGCGTACGGACCGTGTGTCATCGGTAAAACAATTTTCCGCGGCTGCTCCCCGGCCCCACGTCCCACTGACACGAGGGTAGAATACAGAATTTCCCCGGGATATTAGAAAGAGGCAGTGGGGAAGTTATTTTATAAACTTGTTACTAGTTTGAAACTGATCCCATTATGAGCACTACAGTGCACGCTTCGGAGTTGTAATCAAATTACCCGGTGAGACTTCCCGGGCACTGATGAGTGTGTAATGGGATTACGATAGGTGGATGCGAGTTGAAGTTCCTGATGGGACCTACAACTTTACATTTTGTTCTTTTTTAAACAAGTCCTGTTTTCCTGATCGTTTGTAGTTTGGCAAAAAAACTTATAGATGGTGGTTGCTTTCATAATAAGATAGTTTAGCTTTCAGTTATTTAGATCAACCAATATTGGTGTTCTCGCTTTCTATGGAGTATTGGTCCTTCGAACCGGATAACGTAAAAGTTTCTTCGAAAGTTATTTTCAACTCTTTGTTGTAGGCGCTTATCTCAGTTTCACTTTGTCCTTAAATTGTAAGACAATAGTTGGAAATAGCTTTTTACATGCAGTCAGTTCAGTTGAGTCTAGTACACGAACATTCGCTCAAAGTACCCTTACAGTTACACAGCTTTTTAAAAGAAGGTATCATCAGCACTAGTACAATATCCCGACGATCAACGCTAATATTCAAAGCTCTGCCACAAAGGCGGCCGTCTCCAGATTTGCGAGAGTAAAACGTAAGCACAATAAGAAATATTTTACAGTCAAAGCCTTTGAGACGGTGTCAAGGGGAGATGAAAGAACGCGCACATTCCTATTTGCCGCTACAACGCCTTCCCGACATTGTGTTAGCAGTCGTTTGCCTTTGTGGAGCCAGCAATGTATGTTTAAATATTATGCCGGATTAAAATGAGGCTAGCTATTTGTTTTCTTGTGATTAAAATTCACAGTTAGAGGAATGTAAACAGGAATTTGAATGTAGGTGCTCTGAATAATTGGGATTGGTTGTACTTTGAGAATAATTTCATACATAGAGATTTGGAATTGTGGTAAACAATTTAAGGCGTTCGGATTTTATCATTGTTAGGTACAATACAATCAAATCTGACAAACCAACAAACACAGTTAGTATATTGATTCATTAGGTAATATACATCAAAAATACAAGCCAATTCAAACAATCTATAGATAAATACACCATTCAATTTCAAAAACAAACAAGAAACAAAGAGCAATAAATTACTGAATTTGCAAAAGTAACAATACTTGTGAATCCAAAATCGTTTGCTGATTTTATGGCGTATCTCTGAAAACAAGACGTAAAATGAAATGGGAAACCGGAATGTGATGTCCCAAATACGATATTGAAAATATTTTGTTTTGTGACCCGGATTTGGCAAATAATTTCGGGAAATGCGTAAAAGTGCAGATCGGCCAGCAGGGCCTTGCGTATTGAGCTAACGTGACTTTTTTGTTATATGAATGATTTTATTTAATGCAATGACTTTTTAAAGATGTAGCCTTTGTTATTTAGGTTAAAGATGTAGCCTTTGTTATTTAGAGAATACGTCTCATTTTTTTTTCACAATTTTTTCTGTTCGTTCCACTCTAGTAACACTCCCTCAAATTTTCCAGTAGTTTTTCGTTTATGCGTTATATACTTTGACTTGTGGATCATTGGTTAGTGACCCAGGGTTATTATCTGCGGTTTCAATAGTCGTTGGTTCGATTCTCACTCCGGATAAATATTTGTGTGACGAACATCTGTGTGTGTGAACAGGTGTGTGTTGCGTGTCTGGGTGTATATGTGAAATATATTTAAGTATATTTGTGTATTCACTGTTAATTCTGAAATCCGTAATACAAGTGCTTAAGCTACTTCAATATATTAGAAAACTGTAACTGTTCGGGATATTTACCATGTTGTATTAAAACAAAACAACATGGTAAATATCCCGAACAGTTACAGTTTTCTAATGTGTGTAACCATGACAGTTTAAAATTACTTCAATATATGTTATGTTGTGTGATATTACGTTATGTTAAGTGTAATGTTATTATGTTATGTTAAGGTACGGCCAGAATACCAGTGCTGCAGGAGCTCTTGTTGAGCTTCTGCAGTCTATGCTGAGGCACGTACCTTGTTGGTCACTGATGCTAAATATTCGTTGTATATATTATGTTCTGTTAATTTGTATTATTTTATGTTAAATTTATTTTTTTCTTGTAATATGTGACCAATAAATTATATTCTATTCTATTCTATTCTATTCTATTCTATATTTATTTATTTACTACATATACTTAAAATATTTCCTCTCCTTTTTTTTCTTTTCTACGCTTATTCAAGCCAAATAACGAGCCTTATTAAGGTTAAACCAGCAATAATACTTTCATTAAAAATGTATCCATCACAACAGACTTGTCTAATTACGAGTTCCTGCAATGAAAACGATGCCATTACTCGGCTCTCGATCTCAGCAAGTATTTGAGCACAAACAGCCCGGTCGGCCTTCGAGGTTCTCTATTGCTTCCTGGACGTAGTCACTGGTCATAGTGAGGTGCGTCTAGCGATTTGATGAGCGGAGCGGAATCTAGATACTGACAAGAAAAGAAAACTAACCGTCTGCATAGCGCAGACGGGTAAAAATCTTTATTAAGGACACTCATGTTATACATATAAACACAAACAGTTTACATTTACGGGTGAGAGCCTTTGCTACCACACAAAGCCCATGATGATGGTACTCCAAGCCAGTATCGTAGACGTTTAGGCAAAAAAGACGTGTGGCACTCGGGGACTGCCGCGGTATAGCTATTGCATAGCATCGTCCCATTTCGGAGCAGCTCGTCTCGATTCGTGCGAGTTTCGTAGAGTCGTACAATACGTCTAACCGCACGCACACAAACACCGTGCCGAAGTCTACCGAACTGAAACGACGTTAGACGATTGTGAGGTTTTTTTCGTTACGGAATTTCTTGGTTTGGTCGCCGCGCTTAAAGCCCGCGATAAAAGCTATGCAATAGCTTAAAAATATATGAGCCGGACAATATGAGCTCACTCTTATTTGTTTTCTAAACTATTGCAAACTTAATTTGAACATAAATCAAATTATACGCACACATACGCGTCTACGCCATTTGTGTGACGAACATCGATGTGTGTTCCGTGTCTGGGTGTGTTATTAAATATATTTGTGTATCAACGGTTGATTCTGGTATCTGTAGAATAAGTGCTTAAGCTGCTTACCACGGGATCAGATCGATGTTTTTGCTTATGATGTCTTCTTCTTTTTTTTTGGTGTCGATAACAAAACACTTTAAATAATTTTAATTATGAGCTGAATATAATTAGTGAAGTTGTTCTTCATAATGTAATCGCTACCTCAATCACGTCTATCGCTCCCCCTCAGCCCCTTTCGCGAAGGTATCCCGCTGCTTCAAGCCCGTTTGACGTGGAAAAGATATGTTTGCCCGGAGTCTTAATTGAGCACCCACAGCTCTGCACTATTGGCTTCGGCTCGAGATGTCTTAGATTTGTTTGGTAAAGTTCTTTCTCTTTTACAGGTTTTAGAAAACTGAAACTGTCCGGGATATTTACCATGTTGTTTTGTTTTAATGAGCTCTTTTTGAACGAGGGTAGTGGTGTCTGCCCTTAGACCTACCGTCATTCTCGCAGTCCTACAGTTCACCCGTGATCATGGCGCTTGCAACAGTGCCAAAATATCGGAAGCTCATTAAAACAAAACAACATGGTAAATATCCCGGACAGTTTCAGTTTTCTAATGTGTGTAATCATGACAGCTTAAAATTATATATTTTTACAGGTTTTGATTTTTCTTTTGCATTGCATTTTTGTTCTTCGATTGTTTCTGGAAAGGGTCCGGGACTACATGATTGGCTTGATGGCACATTTGGAAGTGATCTCACTTCATGCGTTAGGTGTCATTCCTTTTCTACGGTTACGCTTCAAAAGGGAGGAGGTTCCCAATTCGTCGTACGTGTTAAAGTTGTTTTTTTTTTCCTAACTGACTAACTATGATGGCTTGGAGGAGCCTTGTCATCATCACCGGGCTTGCGGGGGAGCGGATGGCTCTCACCCCTAAATGTTGGTTTAAATAACATAAAATATGTTTGTTAAAGAATTTAATGAGATGAGAATATGAATGTTTGTATTTCTCTCGTGATTGGTTGTGTAAATTGACCTATTTAAGTATATTCCCACATCCTTGACAGCTGCTAAGCAACACACCTCAGAATCAGATCGATGTGTGTGGTGTGTCACATTCATTACATTATATATCGTGACAGGTGTGGCAGTGTCGGAAATTACAGCGAATGTAACAGGACACACACTGAGATCCGGTATCGATAGCCGCATTCGGTTTGATGTGGGCTCACGGTGGTGACAGCTGGATATTACACGTGTCCAATAACATATATATACATCTATTCTAATATTATAAAGCAGAAGAGTTTGTTTGTTTGTTTGAACGCGCTAATCTCTGGAACTGGTGGTTCGAGTTGAAAATTCTTTTTGGTTGGATAGACCATTATAGAGGAGGGCTTTAGGCTTTTAACATGACCCAATACAATGGAAAAGTGTTAAATAACGAGGGAAAACGCGGACAGAATAGCTGGCACACCTAGTATAATATAAATGTAACGGATCACTGTCTGTACGATCAGATGATGATTTTTGTTTTCTTAACCTTTATCATTTCTATTAGATAAAAATATTATATGAGACAACGCAGTAGTACCCAAGAAAATCATTGTTTTGCATACTACGATTAGATTTTTTGTTTGTTTGTGCACGCCAATCTCAGAAACGGCTCAGCCGATCTATACGTGGTCTAGGTATAATATTGTGGTAAGCTTTACTTAGCTTTAAGTGTGTGGTTCGTATCAATTGATTTAGTTTAAGAAGTTTGGCTAATTTAGAATCGTCCTAATTTAGAGTAAGCCCGCGCCCCAGTAGTGTGGACATATCCATATACTTACTTCCTCAGTAAATTCGTCATTCGGAATTTAAAGAAATACTCCGAATACGCTGGGCGGTTGTATTAAAAAAGTCTAACTTCCACGCGGACGAAGGCGTTGGCCCTGCTACTTTATAATACAAAAGTATATTATTTAACTAGAGTTCGTGTGACAAGTGATGTTATTATTTCAATCACCTGCGTGCCGGAAACGGATTCGAAATTTGACACTTTGCTGACACTTGCTTAAATGATTGACAGTAATTGTACTTCTTTGTCTTGTCTACTTTCAACGTCTGGTCCGTAATTCAGTTTATTTACGAGCAGTAGACACATAGCTATTGTGTTTTGTTCAGCGTTTTTTCTAGCCTGAAGGACGGTATTTCCTAATAACTGTTTACGTAGGTGTTTAATGTTTTTAAAAATAGTATCTATGATATTTTAGCCAACACATGCACCGTATTAAATCGCGTCTTTTCTCGTATAAAACAGGGGTTAGCGTTATTTTTAATATCACGGGCAGTAACCCCTGTATCGATGGAGAACCGATATAAATTTACTCAAAATTAACCGCCCTGAGCATTGCTATAAATATTCACCTTCCCATTCATATTTACTGGAGCGAAAATTTTCTCGAACATATTTATTTTTGTCCCTAATTTCGAAGCAATGACATTTATACTTCGAAAACCCTCAAGCGACCGGTCATGTTAACGACTGTCTACCATTAACATTAATGAGATACTTGACAAAATTCCATCAAAACATCGCCAGAGTGCCCTTAATGGTGGACATTTTGATCGCGTTTACTTTTAACGCAGACGTTTTGAGAGTTATGCAATTATCAGCTTTCTGTTGTTAATCAATTCGGCTTTATAAGAATCAAGTTGTTCTGTTTTGTTTACTTTACCGGTATATAAGCCTTAGAGAACAAGGGTTAATAATGTTATAAAATTAGCCTTTTCTTACTTATATTGCGTATCAATCGCGTGGTTTCTTACTAAAGTTAATTGTGATGTCTTATTGTATTTTTGTTTTTATTGTACATATAATATCAGTTAGATATTTTGGGGAGATATGTAGGATGTGTTTCGGACGGACTAAGTTTATCGCAATATGTGGTTATACAAGGTTATTATTTTTGTGTAAGTGTCAATAAATGTGTCTAAGTCCTATTTACATCACTTACTATAGACATACCTGTGAATTTGTCAAGGCCTGCCCCAATGGGGCAAGGGTCTCATCTTCAGTGTGGAATCGTCGAGCAACGATGTCACTAATTAGTCTTTAGCGCGCTCATTTAAACTTTTCCTGTAATTTATTCGCAGTCTGTTGACAAAATTACGTCTGTAGAACGCCCATAATCGTTCTCGGCGCGAATTTTCATTAGACGGCTCCTTAGTTAGACAGTTTCTTGCTCTTTATTGGTTTTTATGATGGATTGTTTTGTTTTTAGGGTTCTGGACTTAAAAAAAAACAAATTGGAAATTGACTTATTCGATTTTTGTTGCACGTCTCAGTCTGTCAATATACAGTTCTTCCGGGAACGCGTGTAGGAAATGTAGGATTTTTTTTTTTATAATAAGCTAACAAGATGACCTCACTCCACCTGATGGAAAGCGGTAGTGAGATCCAAATATGAGGTCGACAGGCACAATAGACCATATTGAGCCTGTCACACTCACCCTGAAAGCCCGCTTAAAGAGGAGAAAACTGCTGCGGCAACAACGAGACAAGGCGTGGAGTCTCGCATTGGATAGGATAGGATTTTTTATTCCTTAGTTGTTTGGGCCATATGTTTATGTTTTTTACTGTATATTTGTTCTACCATTTCACGAACCGCTATTCACCACATTCAATCCAGTTTTTTCTGTTCCTAATTAACCTTAAAATGTCATTAAAACACTCTTTCAAATACCGAAGATGAGAAGATTTAATCTCCTTTGAAACTTGTCTACATTTTTGAGCGCCCATTTAATTACCTTATTTTCATTTATAATATTTTATTTATTTACAAAATATGAAGCGGTGTGAAAAATTTTACATTGAAAGAATAACTTTCTTACTCGATCGCTAATATTTAAAAATATACCTACTTTAAAATAGCTTACAAAGGTGGTTTAAGTTCTCGTTCAGATGGAGTTATTTTTTCAAATCGTGAATTTATATTGAGTTTTGATAGCATTAAAAACAAAAAATAAGAATATAGCTTACATAGTTATTAAATCATAAACCATACCTGTATTACGTTTAAAGTTGTTAAATAATTACTCGATTCTAAGAATAAATAGAGGCTCTAAACCTGCATAAAAAGCCTTCAAGAGGTTGGAATTAACAAATGTAGAGTTTAAAGTCTTGATGTTCACTGTGCCATCATTTAGGATACTAACTAAGACCCAATTTACATTTCAAACTATTCAACGATTCAAATGTTCCGCTCTAGCGACACAATCTTGCCTGAAATCGCGTAAAACGTGGAGTTTCCGCCTGAAAAACGCAATAACTTCCAGAACTTTTCTCTTAGGAGTAATAAGCCAGTCTAGATCAGAAAATTCATTGTAATTATTCCTTTGTTGCAGGTAAGGCGGGTCGGAGGAGGCAAGGCTTTCATTGATTTTTAATAAAGTATCCGGGAGACGCCGACTTATAAGGAGAAAGGTTATTTTAACGCCCGTATTTCAGAGCTGAGTAAACATTGTGTGTTCAATTGTAGCAGTAATTGGAAGTCCAGGCTTACTTGCTTGTCTAATATACACCGTGTTATTTTAGTGGTGGTTTTCCCGCAGTAAAATGATTCTATCTTAGTAGTAAAATAAATACCAGTTTCACGAAAAATAATTTTTTGGTTTTCAAGAATTGACTTGCATGATTATATAGTACTACTAGGTAAATCGATCTGCTACGGGAAAACAACCACTTAAATTTCACGGTGTATAAAGATCAATTAATAAATCTAGTTGGTATACTAAGTGGAAGTATACCAACCACATTTGTGGAACTAAATCAAGATAGGAATACTTATTGAACTTAACTTCAAAGAAAATATCTGAACACCATTGTCTTACTTTACTTGGGAGTAAAGGAATAAATAGGTATAGGTCTCTAAAAACTGTATTCAATAATTAGATATAGAAGTTTAAAAATAATTTTGATTAGAGCACCATTTTCTTTTTAATCTCCATTCACAAACCCTTAAGCATTAAATAACCTCCTTCAAGTTACTTCTAAGTTACGATTTTAGATGAGACAGAGGCAATCAAACCTTTGATACTTTTCAAATCAAAGTTATCTCGTAGCTTGCAAAAAATAAATTGGACCTTCGGCAAAAGTATTCAAAGGGTATGAAAACAAACATTTTAAGATAATCCTAATGGTTTTAGATATCTTTTAGGATATCTGAATGTAGCCCAAGGTGAGTTATAGATTCAATTTATGTACGCTTTATTGATACCTAGGTATTATGTCCGTATTGTCCGTCCATACGTTTTAGAGCTTTTAAGTTTTTCTGAGAAGCTTTCTTTCATTTACAAATGGGAATAAGCTTAATGCACAAGGCAGAATGGCGGCGACGTGGTCCACAAACCGTCACGTCACGTTTCCCACAGAGGTGAAAAGTGGATCGCTGGAAGTGAACTCTGCCTACACCTCTGGGAAAAAGGCGTTATTTTATGTATATATGTAGCAAGTTAATTAATCATTCATATAAAATAGTAATTACAATTGCAAATTGGTTCGTTTAGATCTCCATTTAAAATGAGCACCTGCTTTCTGCTTCTTCTTATTGTATGGTTGATGAACACCTGGTGTCAGAGTTTAGACCGCCCGTAGGCCTCTGACATAGCTTCACACACCGTTTAAAAATCTCTCAGGTGTCACGATGTTTGCCTTCACCGTTAAAGCGTCGAATGGTGATATGAACCTGCTTTCTGCAAAAGATAATAAAACCAGGTTTCATTCATAATGTTTTCTACCCATTGTTTTGTAAGAAAGAAAAAATGCTGTAACTTTCCTAAATAACTTTCGTAAGTTACAGTTAATTTTCCTTTCGCCAAAGTAAACCAATACATTATTATTTGTTCTACTAAAACAAAGTTTACCGCGCGAAATAACCGTAGCATATCACGTTTTCCCCATAATTCACAGACGCAAGACTATCTTTGGAGGTAAGTGATATTTTATTGGCCGTGAGAAAAACTCCTCCATTCGTATAATGTGGCAAAATGTCGTGTTACCTGATTTTAACTGCGGTTGTACGGGAGCGATTTGTACGGTAATCTCTTTTGTCGGTGTTATGGTAATATACGGTGGCGTGACACAACACAACTTTTCACTTTATCAGTATACGAGGTAATAGGATTTCGTCATCGCAATTTCTGCGCGGGAAAGTTTATTTGGCAGCATTTTTGCACGTAAGTGGCTCGAACAGATTACGACATTCTTGTAAAGTTGGATGTTGTTAAATCGTATTATAATTTGAAAAAAAAGGAGAATGAGGTTTGCAGCTAAGTACCTGTACTTTTTTTTTATCAAACATTTTCGTACATAGTAATATGCTGGTCGCTACCCCAAGGGTATGATTACATCTTTTTATATTTCTTTTTAACCGAAATTGAATCGGGGTAAACGGTAATTTCATGAGAATTTTACGTTTAACTTCTACAACTTCTAAGGACTATAATTCCTTACTAAGTTTTTTTACTTTTTCTACTCATTTCCCTCACTAATTCTTACAACGTAGTAACTAAGTCTCTCATTTGTACAGTCGTTCATTATTATCGCTTATATACTATTTACCCTCACTATATTTGTTGCTTGATTAGCCACGCCAGGGTAAGATTAGGGTCCAACAGGATTACCGCAAAAGTAGTTACTTGGACTACCCCATGCCCCGGACATGGGTACAATCGGGAATAAAATTAGGAGGAATTAGGATAAGGCAAGAAAATGTCCCCATAGATTGGTGACGTGGGTGTTTACTTTCGCCAGGGAATCAGGACAAATAATGTAGGTCAGTTGATTTGTAACGATTTAGGTGATCGTATGTTAATTTCTTCTCGATTTGTTGGAAGTGACGCTTGATGATAGGATATTTCTGGGTTATAACTAACGTTTTGCTCACAAGCTTCTTCTAATAATAAATAATAATAATAATAAAAAATTATTTCATCACAAAATCATTTGAACAGTAACAAAAATGTAGGGTAGATTTCCTCTTTTAAGTGCAAGGAGCACATGTGCCAGAGAGCCTTAACACGTTACTCTTCCTTAACACGTTCTTACATCCAGAATTTTGACGAAATATAATATTTACTGGTACATATTGAAAATGACAATGGAAAGGTGGAATGCAAGTCCTCTACTGTTACCGAATTTAAGTTTAAATTTATAAAAATCAACAATTTACTTAAAACATGTGTTAAACAGTTATTTAATAATCAAATAAATGTACAAAACACCGACCAAAACCCACACAAAACAAAATTAAACAAGCACTATTCCCTATGAAAACCCGAACCTGCAAATCCAAAGTTCAATATTTGCGTCCATATCGAAAAAAAGGAAATCCGGACTGACCACACAACTCCTGTACATTTTGTACGGAACTTTTCGGCCCTCGTAAAAGTCTACGAAATTTGATTAACTGGACCAAAGCTTCGAGGTAATTTGCGTAAGCCACAACTCGAGGCTCTCATAAATTGGATTTTGGCGATGCAATACCAAAAATCGGAGCGGGTTTCCGTTACAGTGCTTAGTCAAAAACCCGGCTAAGTTTAGGGTGGACTCTGTCGTCATCCCTAGGGATTACAAATGTGTCAGCGACTTTGTCCGCATTTACCCTCTTTTTTAAACATTTTCCATTGTCTGGTCGCAGCGTGTTGTTATATAGTCTAAAGCCTTCCTCGATAAACAGTCTATCCAACACAACTAATTATTCAATTCGAACTAGTAATTCTTCTGATTAGCGCGTTCTAACAAACAAACAAACTCTTCAGAATCATAATATTATAAGTATTGATTTGCCATTCATCAAATCCTCAAAGCCCGCATTTTTTTTAATAATCCAAGCTTTATTTAAAAGCAATATTTAATATGCATGCTTATAGATAAATCGTCATATACAATAGGTCGTGGTTTGCTGGAAATATAAATTATAATTTGTTATTAACAAGTTAACCAGTCAACATTCGATTATTTGTTAACAGTAACATGTAGAATATATTTGGCGTTCTGGAACAAGTATTTCGTATCGCCGCAATCCGCTTTAGAGCGACATACGGAACTCACTAGAGAACTGATGTCGTGTATGATAACACATTTATAAGGGAATAGTAGATTTATGTGAGAACGCCTCGCTTCGGCGAATGGGTCGATCACTCAAGTGGTATTAAATGTGAGTGCATTAAGATTTTGTAGTGCAGTAATGTTTAAAATGCGCTTGTCAAATGTAATTGGTTTTTAAATGTATAAGTGATAAAGCTTGCATTAGCTATTCAATATAAAAGCGGAAATAATTCAACTGAGGTAGGCCCAGAGTTGGACGCCATTTCAGGTAGGGCGGTTTTGTATCAAAGGGTCGAAATAAATCCTTACTAAATATTATGAATGTTAGAGAACTGTCTGCCTGTCAATCTGTCACACTTTCTACTGAACATTAACGGGTACACAGTCTAGAACCTGTGAAAAAAAAGCTACTTTTAACCTTCTTCGCCTTGAGGACTGAGTTAGATAAGGCTAGTGTAAAATATAGACTGTACGAGTGTTCCTCGTTCCTGCTTGAGATCCTATCACGAAGACCATAATATCCCTGGCCCGTCAAAAAAACAACATATTGCAAGACCTAAGGATGTTGTGAGTTCTATGTGCGTGAATCGGAACGCACAAAATATCACAACAAATGGCGGTAGTGATTAAACTTTCTTACGAAGACAACTGTCATCTTTAGTCTTGCCCGTGACCACGAGCGCTGTAAAGAGCTCGAAACGTCGGGTCTCTTAATTTTATGTTTAGATTAACAATACACGCGAGTTTAATCCGTAAAATTAGTTTTATTTCAAACTAGTGCTCCCGGCGAATTTCATACCGCCTATAAGTACTTATGTTTTCTATATTTTTTCACAATTTAAACCATCCCTGGACTACAACGAACATTTCAAAATTAGCTAAATCGGTTCAGGCATTTTCGAGTTTTAGTCGGACTAACGAACGGCAATTCATTTTTATATATAAGATGTGTAATGTTCGCGTAAATAATAGACAAGCGAGTGTTCTAAGCCCATAAATACCTCAACGTCGTTAATAATGTAACAAATGCTCTCTGAATTCATCTAGAGTAAACTTCTCGAGTATCGATACGAACGAATCGATCATTCAGCTGTATCGACGATAAATCGGAGTGCATTAAGTTGTTTGGTGCAATAACCCCTCATCTCGCATGCACACTTTAAAAGAACTTGGATTATTATTCGGCGACACGTTTCATATTGCTTTTAAATTCTTTGCCGCTGATATTTTTAAAGCAACGCTTTATGATAGATATGCATAAGAAAATGAAACTATTTTGGACATTATGTATCTTTTATTGAGTCGATGTGTAAATCTTTTTACATGTACGAGTATTAACACTCAAAGTTAACACCTTATAATGACGAAATAAGAATGTATTTTTTTTTTGCTTTTATGTGGTTACAGATAATGATTGGGATGCAAATATTTAGTTTAATCTATTCTATGTAATATTATACTATGACTATAAGCTATAAATAATAACATGACAAACTTTATTACATCATCATCATCATCAGCCCATTTACGTCCCTACTGCTGCAGCCCGAGCCTACTCTAAAAAACCGGCCAAGTGCGAGTCGGGCTCGCGCACAAAGGGTTCCGTAGCAGCAAATATAATAAAAATCAACCTATCTCAAAAACTATAAGAGATACTTTGATCAAACCAAAAATCGTTGAAAGAGTTAATTAGCATGCATCACCTCTATTTTTTTTAGAATTTTATACCCCGTAGTTATAAAAATAGAGGGGGGCGGACATACTTTTTACGACTTTGAGACCTGATATCTCAAAACCCGTTCACTTTAAGAAAAATGTTTTTTAGAAAACTTTATATCATTTTAAAAGACCTTTCCATTGATACCCCACACGGGTATGTACATCGAAAAAAAAAATTTCATCCCTCAGTTACATGTATGGGGGGCCCCACCCCCAATTCTTTTTTTTACTATTTAGTGTCATATTTTTGTAGCGGTTCATACAACACATATTCCCATCAAATTTCATCACTGTAGTACTTATAGTTTCCGAGTAAATCGGCTGTGACAGACGGACAGACGGACAGACGGACAGACGGACAGACGGACATGACGAAACTATAAGGGTTCCGTTTTTGCCATTTTGGCTACGGAACCCTAACAAAGGCGATAAGTAGCGCTACCATGAGTTTAAAAGTTACGGACTCGATATCGCCTACGCAAATATGTCTAAGAAAAACTTGTACAGCGCCCCTAGTGGTTACGCTAAGAACTAAAATCGTTCGTATGAAAAAACAACTCGATAGGTTTATAACGTACGTAAGTTTTCGATAGCCAACTCATGGTACCGCTAAAGGCCTTAGTCAACCACGCTGGCCAAGTGCGGGTTGGTCGACTATACTTTAGAATTTCTTCGTAGGTCACGGTGTTTTCCTTCACAGTTAAGGCGTCGAATAATCATACTTATGAATTACAAATTTGAAAAAAGCATATCGTCACAAGGCGGGGTTTGAACTGGCTACCTCTCGCATGGCAAGCAACGACCTTAACCACTCGGCCGTCGACGCTTTTCACCTTAAAACCTTATTTACTCTCAGCCTATTCGTTGCTTTTATTTTCAAAAAAAACACCTGAAACCCGCGAAAGCTCAATCACGTTCGAATGAATCGATAAGCTTGACTTCAGCCTCTAAATAAACTCAAACACAACTAATTGGGCGCGTAGGCTTCAAATAAATATCAAAGTAGTCTTGTGAAGTGCAGAGTGGGTAGTTCGGGCGGTATAGGTTTGGTTGGGTTGCCACCCGTACTAATATAGTATTGTGCTATATTTTAGTCCACTGCACTAAATGTTATAGAAAAGTTATATAGTACGAATAAGGGTATTTTTATCGATAAATCATTTTTCGCTGTGGCTGTGACTGGAACGACCTACAACGCATTGTTTATTAACCAAAGCTAACTACTACTCATAAAAAAAATACTGAAAAATATATGTGTACTGTTTTTTTAATAACTCAATAATACTTCCTATATGTTTTACAATGTTTTGAAAAAGATAGGTGCTTTTTGATTTCGTCAAAAAAAAGGTGGCAATCCTAGTTTGGACCCAGGCTCGATCGATTTATGGACGAGAGTTAACGGTCATTGTTGGGACTTGTTTGTTGCTGATTTTGCATGTAGTTGGTGTTAATTATGTAATCAATAGTGTCGGGGTGTCAGTTTTCCCGATATAAGGCAATCCTTTTGATTTTTTATCTCATTTGAGACTGGTAAATCGAATGAAAAGACAACTTTTAAATAAACATGAGTTTTATTAATTTTATGAGCACAAGGGAAGAGTCATCCACTACCCCGCAAGTCCAGTGATGATGACGAGGCTTCTCCAAGCCATCATCGTATGTCAGTTAGGAAAATCTAGACACGCGGTAGCGTGTCAAGCCAAGTTCAAGAAACAGAACTGGCGAGCCGCACCGTGTGTAATATTACACGAACCATTTGGAACCACTTTTGAACCCCTCATAAATCAAAAACTATTTCACATAAACGTATCAATTTTGGCTCATATATTGTGACTTGCGAGATAAATATGTGTTCTAAATTTCATAAGCTTATCTCAAACAGTTATTTAGATATTAATGTCCAAAAATCCTCATTTTTATCATTGACTGACTGACAGATCAAAATTCTAACCCAGTTCCAAATTACCTAGAGAGTTAAAATTTGGTATGCAGATAGGTAATTACATGAATACAAAGGAAAAAATAAAAAACTGGCAATTTTTTAATAATTAGGTTTTTTTTTTATTTTTTTTATTTTTATAAGAGGCTAACAAGATGACCTCACTCCACCTGATGGTAAGCGGTAGTGAGATCCACATATGAGGTCGACAGGCACAATAGACCATGTTGAGCCTGTCGCACTCACCCTGAAAGCCGTGAAAAAGGAGACCACTGCTGCGGTTAGGTTCTATTATGAACGCTTAACATAAATACCTAATTAGTGCCTAATCACGCCTATATACAGGGAAGGCAGAGCACTAAGTATATATTTAGGTATACATACTTACTTATTTACAATTAAGAGTAGGTACTTATAGTCGGTTTTCATATTTATTACTTAGGTTTATACCCCGTAAACGTAGGAAAATACAGTAACTGATTCAATTGTTTTATATTTATAAAGTCTAGTTTTAGTTTTGAATTTGTCCTTTTCAAAGGACCTACGGCGTTACGATGATATATACTTTTCTACAAAAAGTAATGATATCCAATCAAAAACATAAATGTGAAATGAGAGCCAAGTTCAATATTATGATAATTGCCTTGGTTGTTGACTTCAACGACAAAAGAAGTGAGATCTAAATGGGTGCCAAGTTCAATGGTCAACCCTGAAATTTATTTATAAGTAACACTATAACATACCTATCATATCTTCTTATAACTTAAGATAATGTATGGTGGTAGCCTATGAAGGTCTGTCTTGGCTAGTTTTCTTTAGTTAGTTAGTTAGTAGTCTAGTTAGTTGTCTTGGTTAGTTTGGTATTTGTCGGTCGAAAATTTGGATTGTTGGTAGAAACTAGCGAGCGAACATAATAATACGTTGGTAGGTTTATAGAAACTAGCCAAGACAGACCTTCATAAGCTACCACCATACATTATCTTAAGTTATAAGAAGATATGATAGGTATGTTATAGTGTTACTTATAAATAAATTTCAGGGTTGACCATTGAACTTGGCACCCATTTAGATCTCACTTCTTTTGTCGTTGAAGTCAACAACCAAGGCAATTATCATAATATTGAACTTGGCTCTCATTTCACATTTATGTTTTTGATTGGATAATACATAACATGGCGTAACAAAACAATTGAGACATGAAAAAAGGACAAAAATAATCTTTGCTAAATTTTTGTTTAAAAATTACTCACGTAACGCAAATATATTTTTAATTTTTACGAGTACAAAAGAGCTAATAAAACCTTTTGTCTATTAATCATAGCTTACTTTCAATTATGTGACTTACGCGTATCCGATAATGTGAAGTATCGATTGACCTTCAATGACATTTACATTTTGCAGGCCGAAGACTCCGCTGGCTAACGCCTATTTGTAGACCTCACATCGCAAGAGTGGTTACATAATTTGCTACTTTATACATATTGCCTTTAGGTACATTATTGTATTTCTTGTATTTTATCTCTCGGTATGTTACCTTCTCCAACTTGGCCATAACCTAACCGAAGTTTAATATAAGTGTTTTTAAAATTAAAAGCTAAAATCACTTTGTTCTTCCTAGAATATCAATCATTTTAAATAAATGTTTTATTCATAGTCCGTTTAAAATACCAATGGCTAAATTTTCTGGTTTCTTTTTCTCAATCATTTTAATGTACTACCAATATCTTATTTACTTATTCATTATTAGCTTATTGTTTGAGATCTTTGTTTTTGGTATCATTTTAAGATGTTCATTTAATTTAAGATTCTAATTACTAAAACAATCAAAGTTAAGCGTGCTTTGAATAACTTTACAATCAATTAGAATCTTTAATTAAAGGTAAATGCTTTTGTTTTAAGACAGTTCTTAAGATAAGTTTCTAATTAAGTTTACACGCCAAGTAAACAAGGCGATACTCACTCAGTGGTAATTTTAGAATTCACTTAATCGGTTTAATTTATAAAATAATGAAATAATATTAAAACTATGCAATACTTTTACGTTTATGCGTTACACGCTACAAATAATTTGAATACATGAAATAATGAAATAATATTAAAACTATGGTTGATTCTCATCTTTAAAATAAATATATGTATGTTGTTGAGTCGTCCCAAACGTTGTTTTGTATCTTCAAATGGCGAGAGTTCAGATTAAGAAAAAATACCTGAGAAATTTTTCAATGGTGTGTGAAGCCATGTCAGAGGCCTACGGGCGGTTTTAAAACTCTGACACCAGGTTGTTTCATCAACCATACGATAATAATAAGAAGAAGAAAAACTATAATTTTCATATCTACAAAATCGTACATTCATTTGGCAAGATAAAAAGTTTATCAAACAGAAAGGAAAACAAAACAAAATGGAAGGAAAGGATTTAATAAGCCGACGAAGCATCTGCCTCCAACCACAGCCATTTAACAGATTGCGAAGCAAAAACTGCGTGGGAAACAACTATTGAATTGAGATTTAGCTCGATGAAATATCACGCTGAGAATGGTTTTAGTAGTACGCGATTTATCAACTTTGTGCACAATAATTGAGTCGAACTTTTTTCACTATTCATAATATGTAATTAATGAGGTAACTCTCAATGTATTATATTTTATTTTTACAATATTCAGAGCTGTTAGTTACTTGTTACAAAAAATAATATCTTATGTTTAGGCTAGTAACGGATTTTAAGGACAAAATAAATAATACATGTACGATTTTAGGATTATGAAAAAGTTTTGGTATATCAAAAGCTAAAGAAATGTTAAAAAAAAGATTTTACTTGGACAATCTGTTCGCCAGAAAACCTATCTCTCTGAACAATTGGAATAGAGAAACTCTCTCAAACTTATTATTGGACTGGCGATTCGATTGCGAACAAAACGACAGAAAATTTAATGAAGTTGTACGAAAAGTGCAATACCTAAGTTCAGACAGCGGCGTCCTCGGTCCTCTGGAGCTCTCGAACGAACTAGTTCGTGAGAACGCTCCCATAGGTGAATACAGCACTTTAACTTGTTTGTTTATTTGACGCTTTACATTGTTAGAATGATAAATGGTTTAAATTGAGTTTATGGTGGTAGTATGCATCTTTTTTTTTCAGTCAAGGCATTGCAGAAGGTTTACACGATAATGATCTGTTCAACTGAATTAAACAATCTGTCCAATCATATTTGTCACCAATTCTTCAATATATTTTTTGTACAGTGATTCAAATGGTTTAGTTTTTTTCATTCTATCTATTCATATTCTTGCGTTTAGATGCACCTTCAATCTGTATAAAAACATTAATTGCCTGCGCCTTACAGCGATTCAGGGTAAGAGCTGACGAACTAAAAGAACTAACCAACTCGTTTAAGAACGGCGAACTAAAGTAAACGTTCAGTTGCGAACTACTTACTATTCTCAAACCTAGACGCCTATCGTCGGTGTTTATTTTCAGAGAACTATTATTCGTCGACACGTCCAACCCGCGCGTTCGTTTAAATCATTTTCGTGCGATATCTTTCGGATTAGTTTCGGTCCCAGTTAAATTTAAAACTCAAATTTCGTTTGCTCTAGCAAATTCTTTTTTTGGGATCGCGATGAGATTTCGCTTCCGGGATAATTGAGTTTCTTTGCTGTATTCGGTTTTTGTGTACTTTTCTAATTGTGATTATCTCGAACGAAACAAAGTAAAGAAATAGTCAATTAGTGTACTTCTTTGCAGGGTAGTTAGTGAGTTTTGTCGCAATATATTACCAACTTGTTCACTATAAATAAGTATACGTATTTTGATATATAACAAAGCACTGTTTTTTTATAATTTATGTGTAAACTTTTTTTTTTACTTTATTTTGAAAACTTTATGCGAAACTTATACGCGACCAAGTTTGTTTTTTTGGTGGGATGTTATGTTACCTACCCTACTATAGATACACTGAAAGAAAACCATATCACGAACTTACGTCTAATATAATCCAAGTATGTTTGATATTTAAAATTACAGTAGCTGTTTACCAAACCATTTTAACAACATTGTTCACCAACACGCAAGCGTGTTTCCATATAAACCCCATTTTGCATAGTAAAATTCAATTTTAATCCCGAGCCGATCGGCTAAGTGGCCACTATGATTGACAATAAAGGTAAATGCACCGATACGGCTCATATGGCAGCGTTATCAAATTGTCGACCAGCGACAGTTGCAAATGAGCCAATAAAACCCATTATGGCTTGAATGGCGCACTGCAGTCTTGGGTCAGTCGGGTTGGACGGTTTAAATTAACAGTGTACCGAATGAGGCGATAATTCTACACCCTACCCTTATTTTATCGCGCGATAATTGCTCTTAGGGCTTAAAGGATTTATTGAGTTCAATGACTATCAAGGGTATGTAACTTTTGACCCTTGTATTTGTCTGTTAGCTCTCGTTTTATCTCTATTCTGATTCTACATTTAACGTCGTATTTCATAGTTTCCACCATGAACAACAACACGTATTTCTTTGCTCCGCAATTTTAATTGATATTTTAACTGTCCTTAAATTATTTTGTGTTGTTTTGTTTTGTTTACAGTCAGTGTTGTGTGGGGTGTGCACCTCTAAAGGGTATATGTATATGTGATGTGTCCTTATGAATGTATTTTTATGTTATTATGTATGTGAACTGTTGGTGTGCCTTTTTAAATAAATAAAATAAACGTCTTTGATATCAATAAAAAAAGATCGAAACTGTTTTTTTAGTAAAGCATTTTAAATGCACTTATAAATCGTAATTTCAGCGATGGTTTGATACTATTAGTACTTAATGCCGATTTTACGGAAAAGGTCAAGAATCTTGTTTGTTAGTTACGCTTTTCAACCGTATATTATGTAAAAAAAATCTGCTGACAAGACGCCTCTTCACTCCGCTTAATTTTAATAAAGATGAATTAATTTAAAAAAACATCTACCAATTTGATTGAAAAAAAGACAGTACTTTATGCCAACAATAAAATCAAATAAATCGACATTTACGTTTTCCGCTTTTAAAGCATTTCTCTATTTCGAATAATAAATTCGGTAGAAAATATATCAACAATTCTCTTATTATACCGTTCAACATTCACTTTGAGGGTACGGAAGCGATCGCAGTTCGCTTAGAAAATTGTCCCTTTCTGTTCACGAAGGGATCACTCAATTTCTGTTTAGTTTTCGCCCTTAGGAAAAGCAGAAACTATTATGGTGACTCCTTTGTTCGTAAGTGAGCTGTTTCTGTACGTCTTCCTACTCGAATTGAAATACAGTGAGGGAATTTGGACAGCTGTCTAAATAAATAAATTGAATCAAATGTGGTAAGATCTCGACATAATTAAATTAATCACTGCCATTATTTAGGTAAATACATAATGTGTATAAATTGTGTATTTGACTATCTCGTTGGTCTATTGGTAGCAAATATATCTGCATTTCCCTATTGTGTAGGAAAAATCGGACGATAGATCTAAACATTTTTGTTTATTTTTCATACCACAATACTGTCACTAAATGTTTTCCTTGCGCCTGATTTAACCAGTTTGAAGACTTAAATCTGACATGACCAAAGCAGTTATTAAACAAAAAATGCATCTGTATTTACCCACAAAGCTCGGTTAGGTCATTACTATTATAAGCTACTGACGTCAAAGCCCCGACCCATGCCTATAAAAAGGGTGACGAGTCGTTTCTGACGATAAAAATATTATAATTGGCACCAACACTTTGCAACGGTGCTCCTTTACTCTCATAGTAAGAGTGAGGGAACAAAGAATGCACTTATGTTTTTTCACAAACTTGCGCACTCTAATAAGTCCTGCTATATTCACTGATCTCCATTGAGTGAGATCAACCAAGGCCAAAATGGGTCGGATCTTATTTTACACTCTTACTCCACTTACCATAGCAATTCAAATAGAAGAGGCCGACCATCATGATAAACATTAGCCCGTATACGTCCCTACTGCTGGGGTACGGGCCTACCCTAAATGAGTCAACCACGCTGGCCAAGTGCGGGCTGGTTTACTTCACAACCTAAGAATTTCTTCGTAGGTGTGCAGGTTTCCTCCCTATGTTTGCCTTCACCGTTAAAGCGTCGAGTAATCGTACATTTGAATTTCAAATTCGAATAACACAGTGGTTCGTGGCGAGGTGTTTTACTAGCGATCTCTCGCATGGCAAGCAACGACCTTAACCACTCAACCTGGAAAAATGGACGTTTTTTGAGGCCGACCGCCATGGCCGAAATCTTTCGTCCGAACAATGGTAGACTAGAGTCTACCATACCCCCAATTCAAATAGATGACTGTATTTCTCCCGGCCGCAGGAAGCTGCGAAAGCTACACCGTGCCGAATAAACGACCATATCCTACAGTCCTTTGATATATGCGGCCACTGAATCAGCGCCCGCCTCCGCTAGCGATTTATTTTGACCCGTCCAATTAAAGCTAAAAGCTTTGTGCGCTCTGCGATACATCATCGATACGAACAGGATTACACATAGATCTTGGGAATGGTCTTTTTAGCGGCTCCCGCCTGTTAAACGGATATTAGGCTGCTCTTTATAAATCTTAAAGTGCCCGAACGCGTTCTGAGAGCGTACTAACTTCACATTTTTCTGGGTGTTTATAGTATATGGATGGAGCACTTTCAATTACAGTGCTTTTACGTTCATTTCATTTCATTCAAAATGAAGTACTATCTACCCTGATTTTATTTTAATCATCCTTTGATATAAAAGTACAGTACATTATATGTAGAGCATTGCAAATAATGCAGTGCAAAGGAAATATTTAGATACTGTAGTAAGAGTGCCTAACTCTACTGAATGTACTACTTATTTAGTTAGATGAATATGAAAGGGTTCCGTTCGAAGTCATGAATAGGAAAGGTTAATTCGTAGTCATGAATAGAGTTACCGAATATAAAATATCATCATTATCACCGTAAGCCCATGTCAGTCCACTCCTGAATATAGTCCTTTCCAAATGCTCGCCACTCCCTTCTACCTTCGGCCACTCGCATCTAGCTCTTACCAAATGTAAAATATATCGTTACTTTGATTGCAAAATAAAAACGTTGCGACAGTGTTTAAGTTATTTAAAACGTACAAGTTTATCCACTTAGATATAAGTTACTAGCTCCAGGCTCCTTTTACAACATCATCAGCCCATATACGTCCTACTGCTGGGGCACGAGCCTACCCTAAACTAGGGCGATAAGGCCTTAGTCGACCACGCTGGCCAAGTGCGGGTTGGTCGACTACACAACCTAAGAGTTTCTTCTTAGGAGTGCAGGTTTCCTCACGATGTTTTCCTTTACCGTTAAAGCGTCGAATGATAGTACATATGAATTTCAAATTTGAAAAACACATTGGTAGCTGGCGGGGTTTGAACCGGCGACCTCTCGCATGGCAAACAACGACCTTAACCACTCGACCATTGACGCTTTTTTAAAAGCACGCCTTTTACAACGCAATTTATAAAAATTGTACCTTTGTGTGGGCAAGAAATAAATGAAAAGAATAAAAGTAGATTGTCGAATTTCAGAAGCATATCAACCAACATTAATAAAAAGTACTTACTCGCAAATAAGGAATAATGTATTTGGAGAGAGGAATACACCTGCTCATCTTTATTGCTGTAAGTTAAACGACAACAGGGATGCGCTTTAGAGTCTTCGTGGCGAACAAAATCCCTCGAAGGACGAAGCTGGGACACGATAAAATGAATAGCATTTTAAAGCAGCACTCTCTGTCTTCGAGAATTCTAACCAGAGTTAATTTTCAGTTTGAGTAAGTGAACATTTTTTCAATTTACTTTTATCTTTCATTCGTTTTATAATGCTGTATAATTTTTTTAAAAATATTGATGAGTACATAAAAAATATACAAATATACATAGAGTATATAATAAATACTTTCAGATATAGGGACACATAATTTCAGTCCTTTTTGCTGAACTTAAATCGTTTGTCTAACAATTTATGCATCATAATAAAATATATCGCCTTACAAATACAATGTTGATGCTGTAACACAGTGAAAGGAAATTTTTAATTATTAGCACCGTATTTACTTTCATCTCAAATTGTATCGAATTCGAGTAAAATAGTCATATGTTGATTTGTGGCGAGCATTTAAAGAGGCCTATGTCCAGCGGTAGACGGGAGTGGGATGATGATGATGATGATCTTGATAAAATAAAAATACTAATATCGACTTCAAATGGGACCATGTTTCACGAACAATGTTTAAATCACAACTATAGCATAACTATTAAAAGCTTTAACGTTCAATCGACTTATCTTGAGCTGACCTTTTTATCATTCACAGGTCAGAGCTCAAATAGTAAAGACCCAAGGCATAATCGTCCGCGAGAGGCCAATAAAACGTCCGCCATTTTGTGAAGCGTTTAGATAAAACAAAATGGTTGGAAAATTACACCTGAGCGTTTAAGAGCCATCGCCCGACGATTACAATTACAATGTTTCTTTAAAGACCTTTTAACGTTTAATTTTGCTACTTACTTTGTTTCCTTATTTGATTTTGTGGAGGATTTTCTACACTTTAACTGTCTCCCGTTTTGTGACACTTACTTTTCTGTTGAATTCAGTTTAACTAATTGCAATTGGCTAAGAGTGAACTGAATTACTCATCTAAAATCTTGTCTTTTTTCAAAATTTACGAATGGCATTTTGGTTGCAATTACGGTAAACGGCAGAAGGTAAAACGTATTTATTGGAAAATCAAAAAATTATCTCAAAAATTACCTATGCGTGGAAAGTTAATTTAATTTTTTGTTGAAGTTTTCCTAACAGGCCTTAATAGTGCTTTTGAGAAAGCATTTGAATAAAATGAATTAAAGTTTTGGTGCCCTTGCGAATGTTGAGGCAAATACTCAATTCTACCCAACTATTCAAGTTATTTGATTTTGTTATCATATTTTCCTTGAAAAGTATTGTAGTATCAACCTGAAATTTATTTTTTTGTTCTCAAATATGACTGCAGGCGGTGTTTCTCAACAAATGTCTACCACGAGTCTCTAAACGTACAATTATTTAAGCTCGTTTTCTATTCCGTGGCGTGCGCTGTATGTGCTCTGCTTTAGGAACAAGAAAGAATTGCGCTCGAGGCAGCAATAAACATCGGCCATCTTGAACCGCAGTAACAAAATGGCGAGACACATCTTTTTCTGATGTTGTTTTAAAGAATTATTTTTGCAACTCGAAAACACTCAACATTTTTTAATCAATTTGCGTAACAAAAAAATATCTATTGCCACGCACGAATATTGGATCTCAATTTCAGATATAAGTACAAAACTGAAATGTTAGTTTTATGATGTGCTCTATGTTTTTCATTCGGATTGATGTTTGTACGATAATATTGTATGTGGCTGATTCAATTTGATATCGATTTCACATCAACACAAATAAAAAAAATTCAAACATCGCGTACGTTCTCCACATTCTGCATTCATAGCTATGAAATCTAGCTTACAAGAACATAAGTATAATCAAAAACCACATTACGCCTGCATAATGGCCCGGCAATGGGACCACGCCCACAATACGACGAGCCAAGTATTATTTATCACCACTGAAAAGATGCGTGAAAATTTGTGTGAAGGGATTTCCTTGCTGCGATTTCTGTGATAAAGTGCCACTATTAACGTCAAAACCATATTCGGCCTTTGTAAAAGCCTGCTACTGAATGAATTGCTTTCTTTAAAGCCTGACCAAAATGGAGTAGTTCTGCATAGTTGTTTCAATTGTTAAAGAGGATACGGAACATTTAAAAACGTTCTCATAACTTTTGAGATGTTGTTATAAGTAATTTTAAGGTATCGTAAAAGGTTTAATTTAGCTAGCAGTCTAGACTTGGCGTAGATATTGGTTTAAAGGATGACTAGCATTATCTCTTACAATTTCAAATGCCGTAACCTTTATTATTGAATCTAGCTCAAGTTTTATGAAAAACAGATGATTTTGACCCCTTAATCCATCGTCGTAGTATTAGAATATCATCTTATTAATTACTAGCTGTGCCAGCGACTTCGTTCGCGTTTCCCCCGTTTTTTACACATTTTCTATTGTATCTTTACTCCTATTGGTCGCAGCGTGATGTTATATAGCCTAAAGCCTTCCTCGATAAATGGTCTATACAACGCAAAAAGATTTTTTCAAATCGAACCAGTAGTTCCTGAGATTAGCGCGTTCAAACAAACAAACAAACAAACTCTTCAGCTTTATAATATTACTAGCTGTGCCAGCGACTTCTTTCGCGTTTTCCCCGTTTTTTACACATTTTCCATTGTATCTTTGCTCCTATTGGTCGCAGCGTGATGTTATATAGCCTAAAGCCTTCCTCGATAAATGGTCTATACAACGCAAAAAGATTTTTTCAAATCGAACCAGTAGTTCCTGAGATTAGCGCGTTCAAACAAACAAACAAACAAACAATCAAACAAACAAACAAACTCTTCAGCTTTATAATATTAGTATAGAAGTATAGATGTGAATTATTAAGTGAAATCAATTTCATTTAATAATCGAAGACCATGCAAGATTGATCAATGGGACTTAATGATGAAATTAAACCGATAATGTAATGATAATTCTGAATTAATTAATTATGATTTCGATGAATT
Source organism: Maruca vitrata (assembly GCA_039566165.1). Taxonomy (NCBI): domain Eukaryota; kingdom Metazoa; phylum Arthropoda; class Insecta; order Lepidoptera; family Crambidae; genus Maruca; species Maruca vitrata. The sequence goes on from CM076923.1 coordinate 11,920,393, forward strand.
AATTAGCATAGATATTATTGCCTTTGCTATTGGATCCTTACGAATAGATTGTAATGAGTACGAATTATTTTCTCAAAAACCTTATCGTTTTACATTTCATTAAGTTTTAGGGTATTTTGTTATTGATGCATATTCATGTATGTATGTATTTATGGATATAGGATTTGCATTTATTTTTACACAATTTACTTTAATTCCACAGCTTTTTATATCTTTAGACCGCGACTCCGTATTTGGAAGTTGTACCTGATAAAACACGTCCTTTAAGGTGAAATGTGTATTCATAGTGCTGTTGCTTAAGAATAAGCCTATTTCTTTTCTCAGGTTCAAGACTAGGTATGTGTGTTCCATATTTCATTTAATTAGGATCAGTAATTTATGCGTGGAAGCGCGTCAGCGAGTTATTTTCGGATTTTTATAATTAGTTACTATTTAAAAGCTTTTGAAAGAAGCTTGACCATTTTTTCTGTTCCCTGTTCATAAAAAAAATCTAACTTCTCAAAAAAAGCACATATCCAAAACCCCAGACCAGGCCTTCCTAGTCCTCGATACTTGCTATCTCTACGTCTTCAAACAGGTCAAACTGACAGCCACCAAATGGAAAAAAACCGTTGAAAATCAACTCCCCTTCTATTCGAGAATATCATTTGTTGCGTTCCGTTCCACGGGCCTCACTAAAGGAAACGTCAGAAAATAGCGACCTTTCCGCTCCTGAGTGAACCGTGAAAATTTTATCTCGCGTCCACTTCCTGCGACATGGTCACTCCCATTTACTTAGCAAATACAACGTTCCTTTTTTTGTGTGAAAGTATTTTCATTTCGTACCACATCGACGGGTCGTTCCGTTTTGAACCTTATTTTTTATGTGGTAAGATGGCGGGTGTTTTGTGGGCTTAAATCATCCAGCTGTCCAATTTATTTTATGACCTCAATAGGGGGACGTGTCCTGTGTATTGTGGCATGTCAGACAGGATCTGTTGGTGACGACTGGTGGTTAGGCACTAGCCATATTGCTAGGAGTATTCTTGAATGGATCTCTTAGAACTATTTTATCAATATTATACACAAATATTGCTGGCCAACAGATTTGGTATAGTCAATCCCAACAAAGATTAACTAACTGCGCAGGACATATTACATATTAAGTGTAGTTCAAACGTAGGTTTACGAATTACGCAATCAAAGGTGCAAGGTAAACCGAAGTCGGTTTGTCTCAACTAGGAGACGGTCAAATGACCGATTAGAGATCAGGCGCAGAACCGGCTTAACAAAGATTCCAAGGCACCTTCTGCCTCAATAGCCAGCGATTGGTGTGCGGAAAAGGCTAAAGTAGACTGTGGTAGGAGTATTTGTACTACCGGGAGAAAATTGAATAGGATTACACCAAGTAATTTCGCCATCAAGGTATCAGATACAATGGCTTACATGCGTACTCTATTAATATTCCTCCCGTCCCCACAAACCTTTATGCAAATTCCTTTGTCGCATCCCGGAGTTGCCTTCAACGTTACAACTTAGGCCTCTCTAGGTTTCTCGGAGTTATAGGGCTAAATAACTAAGTATTGAATTTACTACATATTGAATCCCGAATTTTAAAAGGCCGATGACATCTATAAGTATGATTTTGAATGCTAAATGCATAAGTAAAAGTTAAGTTTACACGTTTCGATTAATTTTACATGTATGCCATCTACGTATGTACTTATTATTATGCATTATTAGGGGTGAGAGCCATCCGCTCCCCCGCAAGTCCGGTGACTATGACGAGGCTACTCCAAGCCATCATTGTATGTCAGTTGCGAAAAAAAATTGCATTATAATACCTGTAACATTAACGTATTTTTTTATTAATGTATTCAAGCAGCCCGTATGTTAGAACATGAACCTATACAAACAGGTAAAAAATATTTTATTTTAGTTGTCTATTACTACAAAGTAGTTTCCGGCTGATGCCTTTCATCAGACGCATGTTAGCAACAGCCCTTTGTCTTCGACTGTCATTGTATGACCTTTGAGTTGAGATGCACAGCATAAAAGCTTTGACTGGCTCGGTGGAACAGTTGTTAGTGACCCTGCCTGGCGGTTCCCAAAAGTCGCGGGTTCGATTCCCACTCGGTGCTTGTTCTCTGTCTGGGTGTGGTTATGTCTTAAAGCATGCATTTCTTTTTATATATGTATGTTTATCAGTCTCTGACGCCCAAAGTACGAGCTCTGCTTAGTTTGGGGTCAGATGACCGTTTTTGTAAATATCCTAGATATTTACTATTATGTTATTTGTTTGACTCTTGTCATCAGTTTCCAAGCAAGTTTGTCAATGTAGACACCGCCTAATTTAAACCCGCCAGCACCAAGTCCTCTCATATTGTCCGAATATAGGGCATACCTACACATTTGACGGGTATTCACGTATATTTTCGCTACAATAGAGGAGACGTGACAAGACATTTCTAGTCACGATAAAAGTATTTCTCTTTGTGGTGGCGTGATTTTTTTTTCAGCATCATATTTTTTTGTAACATTTATAACTTCTATGTACCGATTTTGCTTTATATTTTCAGGTTAAATCTGTTCACAAAAGTTTGGAATTTTACATGTTTTGGCTGGCTATTAAGTATAATTTTTTTGTGTATGAATAATACCTATGTAAGATTTACACGCTTAGTTCTACGTAACCTTTTGTTTGCCCTTATCTAACTTTGGAAGAAGTTACAGCCATTTGCCCTCCGCACGACCTAGATGTAGTTTTGCTTCACATTTGGGTGTTAGAACTAAAGATAATACGAACATAATCTTTATGACCGTCGTGTGTACGTCATTACCCATTTCTAGGAGCTTCACGCGCTATAAACCTTATCCTTTCTAACGTACATTCCTGGCTTCGTTTTCCACCGTAAAGCCTTGGTCTCACTTTTAGTTTTACATTTCTGTGGAAAGCGTTTAATCGCCCAACGTCGCTGCGGCAAATGCGAAGATTAATTGTAAAAGAAAACCCTCTGAAGCCGAGTTTTATACGTGTATAACGGGCTTCAGGTAGTGAGTTGCGGTAAGGATCTGCGAAGAAATATGCACTTTTATTTCTTCGCAGATCCTTACCGCAACTCACTACCTGAAGCCCGTTATACACGTATAAAACTCGGCTTCAGAGGATTTTCTTTTACAATTTAATAGTTCATTCCTGGCAGGAAACTGAAAATCAGGTATGAAAATTAAATGACGGTTGGTTTGTTCTTGGTTGGTAGTTGGTAGGGCACATGTAAGTAAAGTTCTGGAGTAGATGGATCACTCTATCTACTTCCGGTGTTAAAATCGTGATCGAGTTTAGTAATCCGTGATTCTGATGATGATGATAATTTATAAAAAAACACGAACAAATAATTTATAAAACAACACAAAGTCATGTGCCAGGACCGTAGCACATGGCATTAAGTGATATCTGCCTACTAAGCGTGATCATATGTATGTATGTATACGATTGGCATGGGAAATTCTACTTTATAAAAGCGTCGATGGCCGAGTGGTTAAGGTCGTTGCTTGCCATGCGAGAGGTCGCCAGTTCAAACCCCGCCAGGTACCAATGTGTTTTTCAAATTTGAAATTCATATGTACCATCATTCGACGCTTTAACGGTGAAGGAAAACATCGTGAGGAAACCTGCACACCTAAGAAGAAATTCTAAGGTTGTGTAGTCGACCAACCCGCACTTGGCCAGCGTGGTCGACTAAGGCCTTATTGCCCTGGTTTAGGGTAGGCCCGTGCCACAGCAGTGGGGACGTATATGGGCTGATGATGATGATGATTCTACTTTATGTTGTTTTACGAATATACAAAAGATAAATACACACCCGACACGGGATCATGCTATTTATACAGTAAATACAGTAGAACCCGTTTAAGACGATCACGCTTAATACGATTTCCCGCATAATACGCCACTTTTTGCCAGTCCCAGCAACTTAAGATATATTTTCATACATTTCTTAACGCTTAATACGATTGTCATCCCGTTTAATACGCCCAAAACCGACAGATCGAGCGCTCTAAAAGCGCATTTTTATTTTTGAAACGCGTGCGCCAGGGCCCGCATCGTAGAAACTTTCTGTAACGCATGCCGCAGGGTCTAATGACTGAGGTGCTATGTATGGGAAGGAGTCCCCGAATGCCTTTCGACTGAGGGAAGTCCACTAATTCGGGCTTAGGTATGACTGATTTATCAACCAATGTAAATGTAGTGACAATAATGTGAACGATGGTAGTGGTGTCGTGCGTAATAAAAGACTGAGAAAGAGGGTAGACTGATATGTCTGCCCTTAGACCTACCGTCATTCTCGCAGTCCTACAGTTCACCCGTAATCATGGCGCTGAATGGCGTGAATATCGGGAGCTCATTAAAACAAAACAACATGGTAAATATCCCGGACAGTTTCAGTTTTCTAATGTGTTACCATGTCAGTTTAAAATTATATATGTGAATGTAATTTTAATTACACTACATATTGAATGTAATTTATACGTACAATTTAATGCCTATTATACCGAAATTTTAAAATAATACAGAATTATATATAGTTCGTGTTATTGTCCCTATCCCGCTTAATACGCTTTCCCGCTTAAGACGCGTTTTGGATAGGGTCCCTGAGAAATCGTCTTAAGCGGGTTTTACTGTACTTATATTCTTTTCGGACGCGGAATGTACCCACGGATATGACGCTAGATATCGATCAAACCCTTTACAAACCCTTCATTTAAAACAAAGGTTAAAACCCTGTCAGCAAGTAAAATGAACTTTCATAGAACGGCGCAAAGAAAACTTAAAAGCGTACCATAAATTGTTCCTATCTTGTCCTAAAAAATGTCTACGAGGACATTTAAACTGTTCGCAAAATGAGAAAAAAGTAAATGTACTTTTACAAACATGCCAGCCTCACAACCCTCCAAATGTTTCTCACGACTCATAGTTTTAAACTTATATAGTTAAGTTCGTTGCTCTAGACTTTTATGACTCAAATAATGGTTATTATTTCGTCTTGACGTAGAATAGGTATTCAAAATGATTATCCGAGTTTAATAATTACAGCTTTAATACGTAATGACAAACATCGCTTACGAACTTCTAAGTGTGCTTTTATCTATACTAATATTATAAAGCTGAAGAGTTTGTTTGTTTGTTTGTTTGAACGCGCTAATCTCAGGAACTACTGGTTCGATTTGAAAAAATCTTTTTGCGTTGTAGAGACCATTTATCGAGGAAGGCTTTAGGCTATATAACATCACGCTGCGACCAATAGCAGCAAAGATACAATGGAAAATGTGTAAAAAACGGGGGAAACGCGAACGAAGTCGCTGGCACAGCTAGTTTTAAAATAACACGATAATGTAGATATATTGTTTAAATTAATTAAACATTTTTTTAACACTATCTAATTTGGTTACGCGAATATTTTCAGTAATTCCTTTTGAAACCCTACCTTACACCGAAATGTAGGTATTACATTTGAAAAATGTTTCTAAAACAAAGAATAAACATAGAACTTGTTTCAGTTTCTCTTATTCACTTCTTTCTTTATATCCCGGACTAATTATATATTTCAGGAAGGTATCTCAGCTATTTTCATTATCTACGGTCTTCCTGCTAACTAAATCAGACCTTTCCTTTTGTAAACACACCCTAATTATAGCCTCCCTACGTCCAATTTTCGGACGAATTATTAAAACTTCCTAATTAAAATTTGGAGGGCGCGAATAAACATGAAATCCTTTTATTACCTGTTCGTACTTACTTCTTTACTTTGAACTCGAGTAAAGATGACTGTTTACTTAACAAATCGAAATATAACAAGTTAGGTTTATATTATACTAGTGACCTGCCCTTGCTTGGAGTATAATATACATAAAAACCTTCCTATTAAAACCACATCAAATCCGTTGCGTAGTTTTAATGATTAAGCATACATAGACAGACAGACGCGGGAAACGACTTTGCTTTATACTATGTAAAGAAGTTTAGTCTCATCACTTTTATAATAGAAAACATTTTTTAATATCCAACATATTATGTACACTGTTTGATATTCTTACGCCTTAAAATATGATCAATGATACAAAAGATCCCTAAGGGTCACAGTGAACGGTTTACGTGGTCCCTACTACAAGATAATAGAGTCAGTTTGTTTGTTTTTGAACGCGCTAATCTCAGGAACTACAGGTTCGAATTGAAAAAATATTCTTGTGTTGGATAGACCATTTATCGAGGAAGGCTTGAGGCTATATACGAGTAGCATCACGCTGCGACCAATAGGAGCAAAGAAACGATCGAAAATGTGTGAAAAATCGGGGGGAAATGCGGACTAAGTCGCCGGCACAGCTACTAAAAGCTTAGATATGTAGTTAAAATTGTTGGGCTTAAATTTACGCCAAAGCTTAACTTATTTCGAATGTTGACTTGCATTTTAAACTTCTTCCTCACTCTCATTTCTTTTTTATGACTGCAAATGGATTCAAAGGGGGCGCGTTTAATCGTTGACTCTTAAGGCAATCAATTACTCGCCCTCCCCTTCTTTGTTCGATGTAAATGGGTTTAGAGAAAGTTTTCAGTGTGGGACAAATCGATTGAATGTGGGTTGGAGATAACATAAACAAAGTTCCGAGACAGGGCAAAGGCATAAACATTGTTTAAACGGGTAGATTAAAATCAATACTTGTTTATGGTTTCCACGACGAATGCCTCTATGTTTTTTCCTAACTGGCATACGATGATGGCTTGAAGTAGCCTCGTCATCATCACCGGACTAGCGTTGGAGCGGATGGCTCTCACCCCTAAACTTCTATTAGTCTATTGGTATTAAGTGCTGCGTAATCACTCAGAGGACCCGGTTCAAGTTCGGAGTCAGACGACATTTGTGTGAGTTTTTTGTTAAGATATTACTCAGCCCTGAGTCAGGAAGATGGCTAATGTGTGCCGAAAGCACGTTAAGCCGGTGGTCCTGCGCCCGATCTCTCATCGGTTATGACGGATTGCCTAAGGGACTAAGGGAATAAAGACTGCACTTGTATATGTGCGTATTCTTGTGCCTATATGTCCTGCGTAGTTGGCTGCGCTCCATTAAGATTGGCTGGCATGACCCAAAATCGGTCGGTCACACCTTATGGAAACTATACAATATATTATATACATATAATAATATTATTATAAGTATATAATATACAGTTTTTCTATGACAATGTGATTATAGGAGTTATCTAGCTAAGATTGCTGAACTGAACTGTACTGCTTCATCTAAAATACCTGAAAAGTCGCTGGTATTGATTAATTTACTAACTTTTTGTTTACGACTCCGTCCGTGTAAATTCTTTTTAATCGTGTGAAAGATGTCCTTTTCCAGGTTAGAAACTCTCTTTGGAAGGTTTTCGTGAAAACACGACAGATAGAGTAACTTTTTTTTATAATATTAGTAAGAATTTTCTATGTCGGTTCTTGTTATACTATCAAGAGTTATTATGAACGCTCTACTAAGCTTTTATCTTAGCAGTTTGTTAAGGCAACTTCAGACCTTCAGACTATTATAACGTGACTGATGGCACAATATGCAAGATTTATGGATTAAAGTAACGAAGCCTTGGCAGTTATTGATGTAATTTGTTTATGTTTCAAGCAGTAGTGGCCTTGGTATTTGGCGTAAAATATGTATCTGGCGTTACATTTTTTTTTTCCTAACTGACATACGATGATGGCTTGGAGTAGCCTGGTTTTCATCACCGGGGGAGCGGATGGCTCTCACCCCTATCTGGCGTTACAATACTTAGTAACCTAATAAAACATAAGTATATATTATGTATAGGTATTTGAAAATGAAATTTGGCAATGCATTAATAGTACTCAACTTATAGAAAATAATCGTACTATTTTTGTTTATTTAAAATCAAACCTGTTTTCTTTTATTTTTCATACATGACATGTACTACACAGTACACTCTGAAATTTCACACATACTCGCCTTGTATTTACTGCCTCTGAAATTAAAAAAAGTCTTTACAAAAAAAACTTGTACCTAAGATTGATGAACCCGACATTTAGTATCATCTAACCTAGACCCCAGTTCTCTCGTAAGGGTTTATCTTATACGAAATCTGTCCTTGACCCTGACAGACGAAGGCACGTCCGCCACTGCTGATTCGTTTGATAAGGACGAGGTCTGTTAACGTCAGCCGTGGGTACTTTGTTGATGAGTTAGGGATGTTTTGAAGTTAACTATGTTTAAGAAAACTTATCTTATTACATTATTTAATACATTAATAACACACACGAGAAAAACTTATTAGTGACGTTTGCGCTATGTTACTGCCTCGCTGGTCTATTGGTAGCAATTGCTGTTTGTTCGAGATAGGGGTCGGGCAAAATTTGTGTGAGTTTTTCTGTTAAGAAATTACTTAGCCCGGAGTCATGAAGTTGGCGGATGGACGCTTGTGCCTCGGAAAGCACGTAAAGCCGGAATGTATCTCATCGGTCATGTCGGATTGCCGACTCACCTAACTATGAGAGTAAGGAAATAGAGAGGGCACTTGTGTTTGAGTTTGTTCCTACATGAGTGCAATGTCCTGAGCAGTTTTAATATCTGGGACATTTCCGCACACGGTCATCTGACCCCAAACTAAGCAGAGCTTGTATTACGGGCGTCAAAGACTGATATACATACATATATATTTTTAAATACATACTTAAATACATAATCTCACCCAGACACGGAACAAACACCGATGTTCAACACGCAAATATTTGTCCCGTCATCGAACCCACGACCCTTGGAACCGCCAGCCAGGGTCACTAACCACTGTTCCACCGAGCCAGTCAGTCAGTTGGCTGATCTCCATTGAGATCGGCCACTGGACGGAGTGCCTCATTATTATGTGAGTGCAAATCCGGAGTTGTCATAAGTATATCACCATGGAATCTGATTTCCGTAACACAAGTGTTTAAGCAACTAACCCAGGATGTATGTATGTTTTGTTTGACTTCACTGGCTTGCAATTCGGCAGTCTTCTTCTTTTCGTATGGTTGATGAATAACCTGGTGTCAGAGTTTTAAACCGCCCGTAAGCCTCTGACATGGCTTCACACACCGTTGAAAAATCTCTCAGGTGTGCTGGTTTCCTCACGATGTTTGCCTTCACCGTTAAAGCGTCGAATGATGGTACATATGAATTTCAAATTTGAAAAACACATTGGTTCCTGTCGGGGTTTGAACTGGCGACCTCTCGCATCGCAAGCAACGACCTTAACCACTCGGCCATCGACGCTTTTTTATTCGGCAGTGCTCCTGTCACAAACGCCAAGAGTTGTGTTGTTGTCAAAATCTTGTGTTTTAAACGAGTGTTAGTACCGTGTCTGGATATGTCATTTATTTATTTCCACTGTTGCATCTGATTTCAGTAACACAGTTCCTTACCACGGGATCAGGTCAACGTATCGTATGTGATGTTTTCTCATATATATATGACTAGCTCTCCGCTCGCGACTTCATCCGCGTAGATATGTTTAACGGATAAAACATTACTTATTTATAACGCAGTCGGATAAATAGCCTATATCCTTTCCTAGGCTTTGGACTATATCTGTACCAAATTTCATTCAAATCGGTTCAGTACTCTATGCGTGAAAGCGTAACAGACAGACAGACAGACAGAGTTACTTTCGCATTTATAATATTAGTAAGGAAGTAAGGATATTATTGTTTTCAAATAATTTTAAAGTGGATTGTGTGTTATACTTTTTGGCTCGAGTGTAAGCGTAGTTGGCTTAATCTTGGAAGCCGGTGTTTTGGCCGTAAAATTTTATGATGGTAATAGTTAGCATTCCGGCTGCCAAGCGAAATTAGCGCGATAGCTGAATTTGCAGGTACCAAGAAGGTTTATTTCATAAAAATACTTTGAAATAAACCACTGGAAGTAAATATGTTAGTAATTGGCTCCTTATAAATAATCTCAACATTTAATGTAAGACTTATTTGCAGCGCCCTTACAAGGTGTCACATGTATCTCATTATATTATATGTATTATTATGTTGTGTGTTCTGCAAAATAAATAAATACGCCAAAGTACCTCTAATAAAATTGATTACGAATATTGTTTTCTTTATTTACAAGTATATCATTTAACGCCACTTTTCAGGAACTGATTAATTAGAAACTTTCCTACAGTATTGTTTAACAAAGTCGCCATTCCTCAGTACTGTACGACTTTCGAAATATTTAAACTAGCACTAACCGTGCCTTCAATCTCCGAACCTAACCTAAAATTTACGACACCATATTTACAACTTCCACATAAAATAGGAAAGGGGTAATATGAGACCCATTCTGTGACATATTCCTCACTTCATCTTCGGAGGAGTCGAAAGGAGCCGCCTTTGCCGTCGATAAAGTTTGCAGCCGCCATATATATTGGTCTCCAGCGGTATCCATTTTGTAGGATTACTTGGCACACTCTGCAGCATTTGTTTTAGATCGCTTCAGGTTTCCCGGAGGCCGATATCATTGGAGTGCTCAGTCTTAGCCTAAGTTATCTCTCTTGATGTGAGTAAATGGAATGTGTTTTTCCCGGAAGCTTGATTGCGAGGGTTATCTTAATGTTTGATGTATTGTAACTCAAGATCTATGCTCTCTAAGTCAAATTTATTCAAAATTATTGTCTTCAATTTGGAATTCATTTGAGTTGCATTGAATTTGTCCATTTTGTTTTACACGTTTTACGGCTTAAACAATCATTTAGGATGGATTAACTGATTTCTTATAATTTAAACAATGGATTGCACCAGCTAAAATTTCATTACATTATTATCAAAATAAATGGAAATCTGTTTGTTTGGGCTCTTGTATAAACACCGTAATTAATAAGCCCGATGTTTTGTTTAGCGTCGGAGCCTAAATTGATTACACATCAGTGCTGTTACTTGCCCACATTACATTATACCTCCATCATGCAAACCGAAATTAAACGACATCCATAACTCATGACGTCACATGCTGTTGGGTCATTAAGTTGATACGACCATAAGAGTGCCTTATAAAAAGCGAAATGGCTAAACAAATGGCTACCTTCGAGTGAGCTCTGAGGGAGAATGTCTCCTGACAAATTGTCCGCAAATAGGATAAGGGGACGCGGAATAAACGGGAGTTTATCGTCACAAATAAAGAAACTGGCAATTCGCAAACAGCTTCTAGAAGAGAAGATGGCGTAGGATATAGGAGGGAGCGTTTTGTTTTTACCCGAGACTTGTAGTGCAGGAACTTTTTTGTAATATCTTGCAAGAACACAATTAGGGCTACTTACTGCTTTTTAATAGAAAAATAATACTTCGTTTCCTTGCTTTAGTAATATAAGTCGTATAAGTACTATAAGTCGTATAAGTACTAAGTATTATAAGTCGCTTTAACATAAATAAATTAGGGTGTTAGGCCTTAGAGTGAGGATATGTTTGCAAGAACCTTTGTCTAGCAGTACGAGATGATTGATACAGGATAATAAATTAAGAGTGAGAGCCGTCCGCTCCCCCGCAAGTCCGGAGACGACGACGAGGCAACTCCAAGCCATCATTGTATGTCATTTCAAAAAGGATAATAGTAAAAAAGATGACAGATGTTAATAGTCAGATAAAAAAAAATATTATGGAAGAAATGCTGAATGCTTTTAAAGACATACACATAATATATGACACGTACGAAAACTAAGTTACCGCTTTACCGCTTGACGCTTATGTCTTAAACATAACTTTGGCAAGCTAGTGTATTGTTGATGAGTGAGAGGGAAATTACGCCGCCAATAAAGGTAATAAGTAAACATATTTATTATTTTCGGCATCGGTTGGGCTCGGCTGTTTCGTAGTAAATAGATTGCCATTTATTTATCTGGGTTAAGTAAAATAGGTATACTCGTATTACAAAAAAAAAACGGTCCTTTAAAAGATTATTTTGTGTTGTAATCTGTCCAAGGCTTTACAATGTCAAATTACACTAACTTATTGTGTGTGACTATTGTATTTTACACTAGTAACCATCCTTTGCTTCGGATATAACATACATAAAAACTTTCTTGAATCTCTCCAAGTATAAAAAAAAACAGCATGAAAATCTGTTGCGTAGCTTTAGAGATTAGAGCATACATCGCGGTAGGTAGTAGGTAGGTACAAACAGACGCATTATGAAATAACATGTGAGTGATACGCAAATATTAATCACTAGCTCTACCAGCGACTTTGTCCGCATTTTCCATTGTTTCTTAGCTCCTATTGGTCGCAGCGTGATGTTATATACAGCCTAAATGGTCTATCCGATACGAAAATAATTTTCCAATTCTGACAAGTTGTTCCTGAGATTTGCGCGTTCAAATAAACAAACAAACTCTTCCACTTTATAATATTAGTAAGTACGTATTAGTATAGATATGCTTTACAAATTGAAATATGTGATGTTCGTATATATTTTATGCAACGACAGGCCCAGTTACGTCTAAGACCTAACATCGTCGTATCCAGGTCGCTTAAATTCAATTTCTCATAATATTCAGTCTTCACGTCCAATTTCACACAACTCGGGGTATTTGGAAACTAGAATCTTCAGCAATATACCTCCGGGAATAGGAGTCTTGGCTATATGGATTGGATATGCCCGTATGTCGTACGAAATAATTAACGATTGATTTGAATTTGTGAAACTATCCACATTTCATTGCCATTCTAAGGCATTGAAATTTATGAGCTATTAGTAAATTGTTAATTTTATTTATTGGTATCCTAAATCATTTTGTTTAAGGTATGCTTAACTACATTTTATTATTATTGACTCTCTTATTTTCACGTTAAGCATCTACCCTATATCGCAAAATTAGATAAATGTTGCGTTTTTCTTTATTTTTCACATTATGTGAGCATTTAATTGATTCTGCAGTTTTGACATGAAAGTACGATCGACAGACAAACACGCAGATTGAGTAACTTTCATATATCTTATATTTAGGATACGGGACCATTCGTATATTAAAAACAGAATCAGTCATCGGATCACGATTTTCCATCCCTCACAATGCCCCGAAGAGCCCATCACTCCTCAAAAAAGGGACACAATTGTATCACAATATATGTATATGTTTTTATATATCACCGGATGTCCCACTAATCCGATTCCCGCATAAGCGTGGTCAGTTTATTAGTTCCGTCAGTAGTCCGTGAACTTCGCAGTACTGAACAACAACTGCCGTTTGCGGTTGGGAAGGAGGGATGAGAACTAGGGGGTTAGGGGTCAACCTGATCGGGCGATAAAAACGAATCGGTGTCATATGGTGTTTGGCGTAGCGTGTTAGCGTTTATTGGTTTAACGTTTTGGTTAGTTAGGGGGTTAGTTGCAATTTCTTGGATTGGTTTGGTTTCGTTTCTTTAACAGATCTAGACTTTCAAATTATTGGTGATTAGTTGTTTTCTCATTTGAAAAAAATATGACTACTCGACTGTGCGATGTAACATACATACATACAATCACGCCTTTTTCCCAGAGGGGTAGGCAGAGATCACTTCCAGCAGCAATCCACTTTTCACCTCTGTGGGGAACGTGACGTGACGGGTTGTGGACCACGTCGCCGCCATACTGCCTTGTGCATTGTTTTAACAAGGTCATTGCGTTCCCACGAGTAGCAAGGATATATGACGGGGGAAGGAAAAGGGGAGGAAGGATACTATCGCCTCGGATGATTTGGACTGGGTTGATAGTAGCTCGAGGAGCCGGGGTCGCTTACCCGTATACCGTTCACCAACCACCGGACAGATAGTTGTGACTGGTATCCCCTGACTGACTGTGCGATGTAAGGGAGTGGTAATGTTATTATTGATGACATAAGTCGCACACAATACGCAATAAAAATGATTAAACGGTTTTATTTTTTTACAATATTGTAATAATGCAATGACTTAACATGATGTAATAATGTATTTATTTTCATATCAATTTTACCGAGGAAACATTTTTGCCGGACCTCACACTAAGCTAAGCCTGTCCTGTGAGGAACAGTTGTTTTAACGATACAAAAAATCAAAAATCAAAATCAAAAATGTCTTTATTTATATAGGCAATTACATGCACTTATAAATCGTCACATTACTAATAATAAGATTCTACCACCGGTTCGGAACGCCGATTCTACCGAGAAGACTCCGGCAAGAAACTCGATAGTTGCTCTTTTTAACGACATACAACGATGACACTTTTATTCTTAGCTAGCTTAAATACCTATCTTTACCTTTATTTGTATTCACTTGTAATACTTACTAATATTATTAATGCAAAAGTAACTTCCTACCTAGTTCTAGGAATGCTAGTTATTTACAAAGTCAATCTTCAAAACAATAAAGCAAATACGATTTCTTAGGCAACCACGAAGATGCACCAAAGAAAATATGCAAAGCTCTGCCCATCAACGCAAAGTGGTTTCGCTCCCGAGAAAAAATATGAATAACGACCGTATCATCTATTGGGATCTCATTGGCCAAGACAGTCCCGGACGCTATAGTAAACAAAGCCATTTTGAAGCCGTGATGGATGGCTGGCCGGATCGAGGCACTCCGGTATAATGCATCAAGTGCCAGGAGTCGAAAATTCCGATACAAATTGTGAAAAATTGTTCTACTAATGGTTTTACAATTCCGGCCTTGGTATTGTGTCGTGGCAATATCGAGCACGGTAATTGTCTGGACGGAGGCTGTAAATATTTTTATTATGTGTAGCGGAACGAACCATCCACTAGTATTATGTAAAAGTTTTGAATAAAGGGTTATAAAGTATCATTTTGATATTAAATTAGGTTACTTGTTACATACTGGTCATACGGGTTTCAATGTTTAGTGTGATCCAAAAATTCATGCTATTGATCAATATCTGAGAATAGCCAATTAGCTTGACTAAGGCCTTATCGCCCTAGTGTAGGCCCGCTTCCCTAGCAGTGGGAACGTATAGCCATAATTTGCCAATTAGCCATATCGGTTTTGCGCATTAGATAACAAAGTACATACATACATTAGAATAAATTTTTCAAAATCATTATTCATAATAATTTATATCTTTGTTTAAAACAGGTACTTTCCTTTTCTACCTATTTAGCCGTGCAAAATACCTAAACGTTTGTCTTCTCTCACAAAAACTTTCCTGATTCATAGAATTCTGGTATAATTTTCAATCTTTCTCCTCGCGAGTTATTAAGATAGAGCCAGTCTCAAACGCCACCTCCACCGAGGGTAGTTCCGGCGTTTCTTACATTGTACTTTATTGAAATTTCTTGGCAGATATCAAATTGCTTGCAAAGTCTTCAGGCCTTTGAGGCTAGCGTTTGAGCGAGGTCTTTAGGCCATCCACGGAGGCGTGGGAATTGCGAGAACGTGACTGAGAGCCGGCTCGATACTGCGACACTTGACGATGCAATTTCGAACCGATCGACCGGCAATTTCTTCAGGGCTGCCGGCGCTTACCGAGTTAGGAAGGAAAGGTTTTCAATTTTTAAATCTGCGGGTCCGGTGAATTCGAAAAGATTTCTAGAGGCTTCAGAAAAGGACGAGGTACTCGATTTAGTTGTAGGTTTTCGTAGAGATTTTCAATCTGCTTGAGTGTGCGTGTGTGTCGCTTTTGCTTGAGAACCAGAAGAAACTGCTTTTGAGTAATAAATGAGACACTTATTTGTGGTACATTATAAAGTTGGGTATATATTGGCTTTATTGTAAAACAACATATTTTTTCTGCAAATAAGGTAAAGGACGATCTAAATTGGTCAAAGCTTAATTTTTTTTTAGATAAATCTATTGAAGTCCGAACATAATAAGCATTATATGTACGTACGTCTATGCAATGTTCTCCTCGCAACTAAAATGTTACATTTTAAAAACAATTTCTACGAAAAACTGTAACTGGAAGTTTTCAATTAACCTCTTAAAAATTACCTTCCAGTTGAGATCTCATCGAAAGCCTTCAAAAGATTAAGCTCAGCACACACCAAATTGTTTACGTACAAAAGTTCACCCCACATTGACACGACAGGAGAGCGAAGCACTTTGTAAAAGATAAACAAGTTTTGCCAACCAATTAAAGTTACGCCAAACTAATACGTTGAGCGAGTTGTTTGCATGATGCGGGCAGATGTATGTCTTGAAGCTTGGAAGTTACAATTACTAGTTGCGAATAGTTATAGTTTTGTAATTAGACAGAGGGTGAGAAGTGTGTCGTGTGGGGAACGTGGGACTGAAGACAGACGGCAGCTGCACCAAAAATATTATATATGTAGTGTGGCGTGTGTAGGACAGCTAGTAGGAATCCAACTCTTACCAGTCGTCCTGCGCAGATCGTCACAGTACATACAAACGGCATTTTAAGATCGTCACAGTAAATACTACATTTTGCGAGTAGCCAAAAATACACAAAAGTGGTGAGCATTTGGGAAGGAGGTTCCTATATCCAGGAGTGGACTGAAATGGGCTGATCATAATGATGATGTAATATCAAACTTATTCACATACCTTTCTTTTTACTTACCGTTTGATAGACAATTGCACTATCTGAGTTGTTCCTAAAAAAAAGGCGTGTTACCTAAATTAAATATGTAAAATGACGGGAGAAATCTTATAAGTGGATACGTTGTTTAACATTCTTCTATGAAGATATTAAAGTTCAAACCTTGCCTATCAGATACAAAACAATACGTATTATGTACACATAGTAGTATTCATTGAAGAGGCCAAAAGATCGTGGGCTTTGATTTTGGCCTTATATTTCAGAAATAAAGCCTTACTTCCTGTTCTATAGTACGAGTTAATCTCGTTACCGAGCACAATTTCCAATAAAACTTTCTCGGTACTGTTGAGGAGCCATATAGAAAGAATTGCGTGCTCCAGCCAGAGCCTTAGACACAATTTAGCATTGTGATTGTTTCACACATAATGGCGCGATGCCAAACTCCAGCGAAAGCAATTTACGGAAAAAATCAGCGAAAATATGATCGAGATATCCAATTACCACGTTTCTCGAAACGCAAAGACAAGGAAATGGTTGGTGCGGGATTTTGTTGCCTCCGGACGAATATTGTGGAGGTAAATGGGAGGAAGCGGAATGAAATGTTAAAATAAACGACGCTGGAAATGATCGCGTCATCAGCTAACCACCACATTCAACCCGACGTTATGATGAGTTTTCCATAGACGTGTATATTCGTATATATGAAGTATTGCTTCGTCTGTCGTAATCAACCCAAGCTTGGCGATGAGCATTTTTGCGGGAAATTCATTAGCATTTTTCGATCGAGCCAAAAATTCTAGTTTCTATGCTTCATTACCATTAAAGTTCTCTAGCGTTGGAAGCTATAGATGTAGCTGGTCATAGATGAAATCATACTCGTAGTTATCATTCCAGTTCCCAATTTTTGCTGCTATGACTATCGAATTAGCAAACAATAGATAGCTACGTATATCCCAAGCTGTATGGCTTTGATTTTTGACGCTGATTAAGAGTGTAACACGAGTATGAGAACAGTAACCAGCAAATTTTTTCTCAGTAGAATCGCAATTCCGAACCGGTTTATTGACAATTTTTTAATGTTCAAAATCGCTATTTATTTACACCCGATTGGAGAGGCTGAGAGACAGACATGTAGACACTAATTAAAATTAATACAGTATCTTTGATATGGTATATAATGGGTATAGTTTTCCACGACTTTTCAGCAAATCCTGCTCATATTTTGTTTAAATTTCACGCCCTACATATTTTCTATGCAAACGGCTTGTTGTATTGTGTCCACACTACAGGGACCGATAGCCAATATCCGTCCATCTCCCGTCATTGCGTAAATATGGTACATCCAGACTTTGTACGGCACAGCCATTGTTGCGGGGTTTGTTGCGGGAACAAATGATGGTTCTATTGTCATCCAGGTTTAGAGACCCGCTAGTTCAGTAGGTATGGATAGTTTGTGACAGCTTTTAGCTCTATTATGATAACAGACAGTTGATGAACAGTTGATGACTTTTCTATAGCGTTGTAGTTCGTAATTTAAGGGCTTTATTGTGTCTGTTAAATTGATATTCAGATGACAGAATAAATTATACTGTGAATTTTGAACAGATTTCGACAGTGTTTATTCTCTTCTTGCTTCGCTAGATAGAAGTGTATTAAAGCCTTCCTTCCATTTTTGATATCTATGCCCTTAGTTTTATAGCGTTACAGTTATAGCGTATACTTATAAGCAATTATGAATTTTTCAACTAATATCTGTGCAGTTTTCACACCCAAAAAATCTGCTTCTTTTTTTAATAACGAACACAAAAAACAGAACTTTTTTCATTTTATATTTTAGGTGTAAATGAACCTATCCAACCACCAGTCCAAGTCAAGTAACCAATCTTCAATATAGATGAGGTCACCATAATTGGTTCTGTGACAGGAATCGGGGAAGTACATTATTATGATCTGCCAATCTCGACACTGGTATCTGTAAATGTGTACAACGCAATATGCAGGCTACGAGAGGCGAGCTAACAGCTATTAGATTGAACTCGATATCCGCGACGTGATTGGACGTGTTCGAATGTGCCTCATCACCTTTGCATAGGAGGGAATCTGGTTTGAGTTCACCATATACTGGCTGATATTACCTGCTCAGCCAGTCAATAACAAATTGCTTTCTTACTAAACTACGGCTTGTAAACTCACCAGACAGGGTAATGATTTTAGCTGTAGCTTTATAGGACTAGAATTAATTTCTCCTGTATACATACAAAATTCTTTTTACATTGAATTTTACTCAGAAATCTGCGCTGACTATCATGAACGTAAGGAATTAGATATATATTTAATATATAATATATTAATATATTATAATATAAATATGTAAGAGATGTCTCTACTATATACGTAGATTATCATAATCTAAATATAGGAATGTCGTTGTGAATAGGTTCCTTTAAAGCCACTGCAATTAACTGCAAAATAATTTGTGACGTCTGTCGTATAATTTGGGATTCTTCTTCTGAAATCGTCAAAACCCTTAAATTTTTTAAGATCTTATTCCAATGGCATCTCAAAATTAATCCAATACGCTTGGATTTAGTTATATGTATTTGGTTTACATTATTATAAGACAATTGTGTACTAGCAAACAGAAGAAGGAAATTGCGCTTTATTTGTTACATTTTATTTCTTACTTTCTTTCTTTATTGCATACCCGTCATTAGTACACAAACCTTTCGTTACATAACGATACATACAATGTTGTTTGCTATCTTTTTCCGTTTGCGTAGCCCTTTTCTTATTCGGGCGAATTCCGGAACGTGGATGAAGTTTCTTATAAGCGATGGATTCCATTCTGTGAACTTGTTTCAAATTCTTGCATTGTTTTACATTAGCCACGGGTAAAGGGCATCGTATAATAGACAAAGTTATTTAAGCATCAGTTATTCGATTCATATTTCGCTTATATCTTATAGAAAATTCCTTATATTGCATATAGTGTCCGCTTACTTCGTTATTCGTAACTCAGTTGATGATGTCAATATTTATTGGCATTTTTGGTCGAAGCTCTTTTGCTCTTTAGTTTGATAACCAGAACTATCCATTATTTTTCGTTAAATGTCTGTCACCTTCGAACGTTGAAAAATCTTTATAAATAATATAACTCCAAATTATATCTAACATAGATCATTAACGTAACCATGTAAGATCACTGAAAATGCTTCACTTCCTCCAGTCTTTGAATGTACCGGTAAATCTAAAATCTAAGCCCAGTAATAAAAAGGGACTAAAACCTGGCTAACAAAGTCATTTAGCCTCTTAAAACATCATTTATCGAATTATCTCCGGGGTGGAGCGGTGAAATTAATAACTGGAGACAGTGGTAAAAGCAGTTTAGACCTTGTCACGTTGCATAAAGGTGGTATTTCCCCTGAATCCATAGTGGGTCGTGCTGTTGGTTGCTTTGTTGCAGGGTATCAAACGATTAAAACCTTCTTTTAGTAGTACTGGCACGGTCCCAATAGCCGAAAAGTATTTTTTTGATCGATAAAACCAATGAAATTGAAGGTTTTTAAATTCAACGCATCACATGCGAATTTAAAATCAGACATTCAGTATTTGACGCATTTGTTAGTGCCCTTGTCTGATGCACCAGGAATAGTGTAACTTCGTTAGCTGATACATTTTTATATTAAGTACTAGACATATTAGCTCGCTCGACAGAAACACAAGATTTAAATTATATTTTCCGAAAACGCTGTAACAGTTATCTTTTTTCTGTTAGAGATAAGTATTTTGACCTATCTCCCTGAATTCGATCAACATTACGTCAATTCTAGTTATCATTCTTTATAATGTAACCAGAGTAATTTTTGCAGTTGCATTTTCAATACATAGTTAAGCTTCCTCCTTTGCACCACTATGCTCACTGTATCCTCAATATTGTAAATATTTTAGTGTCTAGTTCCATTGGGGATATTAATTCGTGAGTTCTCCATAGAAGATACGGATCCGGTCCTTTAATATTGATAGAGCCTATTGAATCGTCTTAGTCATATAGAGTAGGGAGTTAGGGACGTATGGGTAACAATGATACATTATGTAACATATAATAAATTTTAAATGAAATCGGTATATAATAATTATATGTATCTTGGAAAAGACATATGAGTTTATAAAGTGTTAAATTTGTTTGTAATACCTGTATAGTAAATAAAATAAGTTAAATGATGTGGGGGAAATCTCGGAATCATAATGTTGATATTTAAACGTTTATTTTGTTTTGTTTCCAGGTAATAAATCAAACCCAAATACGGAGAAATATCTGAGTTTCTGTAAGTAATTTTAAATAAGAATATTTTCAGTAATATCTATCAATATTATTGAAAATCATTTTCAATTGTTTTTATAATAGTTTAAAAGTCTTGCCTATTTACTACTCGCACAATACCTACTGCTCAGACCAATTCTGAGGGCCTACCATGAGTTGGCTATCGAAAACTTACTTACGTTTAAAACCTATCGAGTTGTTTTTTTCATAAGGCCGATTTTAGTTCTTCGCGTAACCACCAGCGGCGCTGTACAAGTTTTTCATTGACATATTTACGTAGGCGATATCGAGTGCGTACCTATGTTTTAAACTCATGGTAGCCCCACAGGTTGACCGAAAAAATCTTTATTATCACCAACGCCATCTATGAATTTCTCTTTGTATTTCCTATTCGTGGAAAGCGCCCTCTGTTTCTTGTCTGTGAACAAGATGTCTTCAGCGCCCTCTGTGGATGCTTGCGGGAACTAAATCGCTGGCGGCAAGGGTTGTTTTTAGGGTTGCGATGAATCCACATCAAAAAAATATGATTTATTTCACTGAGTTCTCACGAGGTGGCGCTACCGCGCTACTAAACTCTGTGTAAACAACATTATAATTATTTGTTAGCTTAATTTAACTGAAAGTAATATGAAAAAAAGCTGACAAATAGTATATTACTTCGAGTGTAACTGCTATGGAAAAAAATACAGTGCCTTAACTACCGCACAGGCGATCGGAATAATGTTGATAGTATAAGGTTATGTTAACTAACACGTTTAAACACATTTTTTTCCTCAAAACGATGAAACATAACTATCTACCAACAGAGGGGTAAAAATATTTTTTAATTTAACTACATTAAAAACATACCTTTTTCTCCTATATTCAACTAAAGTGATGTTCAATTTATCTCTAACATAAAATGTTATCAATTGAATTTGCAAGCCGGTACATCTGATCCCTTCCTTTTGGAGACATTAATAGATTTGTTTTATTGAAGGAGCTCCGGCGTTTTACTACTTACTTTAAGAACTGCTGGTTACAAACAGAGGTATCCCGTTTACTTTTACCCATTGGGAACGGTACCCTAAAAGCTAGTATCTAAATGTCATCACTTCCAACCCAGCTGCAATGGACACATGACGTTATCTATTATTTTCGAATTCGGCCCTCAATCATTCACAGACCCTTTTCTATATAAATCAGACATCGATCATTCACCGTTGGAACGGGTTCTATTAGATTTGCAGCGATGGAGAACCAGTAAAATAATAACTCATTATAATAGCATATCTAATAGTTAGTTCATTAATGTGATAAGTACATTAATTACCTGTTTAATCATTGCAATTATACTGTAAATTAAAGGTTTAGGGGTGAGAGCCATCCGCTCCCCCGCAAGTCCGGTGATGATGACAAGGCTACTCCAAGCCAGCATCGTATGTCAGTTAGGAAAATAAAACTAGAACCGAACGATTTACAATACACTTACAACAAGTTACATGGTAACAGCCAACAATACACTCAACTCATTTATATTTTCCATTTCTTTATCCTTCGTTGATTAATTCAGCCGACATCCATTCGTTAGCCGCCCCCTCAATCGAGGGTCAACACTCGGAATCGACAGAATTCACTAGCTCAACGATCGGAAAAGTTATATTGGTGTTCAAGTTACGGTTCAGTGGTCCAGAAACCGCGGAGTAAGGTGGAACGGCAGGTTATCAATGTCCGAATATTTGACTCCTGATGTGGTCGTTGGATGGTTTATTACGTGGTAAGAATGACATGGGACTGTTAGATAGATGTTCTGCAGGTCACTTTTACAGATATGCCCCTACGCAATAATAAAAAGTTAAAAACTAAAACCCAACTACGACAAAAAACGACGCTGAAAAAGTATAAAACAAGACTTTTAGAACATACAATACTATTTTGAAGTATGCAATATTTACTATGTAGAGATAAGTTTTCATGTTTGGAAAACCGCAGTCACACGTTGTCAAAGTGCTACGGTAGGTAGGTACTTGTGTATGGAACGTGTGACTACGCCTTTCCAAACATGAAAACTTATCTCTACATAGTAAATATTGCATACTTCAAAATAGTATTGTATGTTCTAAAAGTCTTGTTTTATACTTTTTCAGCGTCGTTTTTTGTCGTAGTTGGGTTTTAGTTTTTAACTTTTTATTATTTGTACTATTTTGGTGTTAGTAAGTAGTAAAGAAGCTATGAACGAAAAGATGTGAACTATATGCAATCAGTCCATGAATATACGTAAAGTCACATGCAAATGCTAGTAATATATATATATTTAAAATGTACAAGTAAAGCGCTTTCCAATGATACCAAACACGGCGTATTTATCTTAACTTTATTTTTTTACTCTGTATGTTTTGTCCGCTAGTGGGCGCCACATTAGATTTTGTGAAACCCTATATAGCCTATAACCAGCGGACAATTAAGACGCTTCTAATGATATGTCATTTGTCGAATTCTGACAAGCAATTTAGAAGTTATGTGGAAACAGATGAACATACATACATACATACAAACATACATACATACATACATACATACATACATACATACATACATACATACATACATACATAGCCTGTCAAAATCATAACCCTCCTTTTGCTTTGCCGTAGTCGGGTAAAAAGAGGTTATATTTGCCCGCTGTGAGGTGTCGTATCTACGGTACTGTATCTCTTAAACGTATGGAACAATTAGGATTCAGTTGTTCTGTATTTGAAAGCAGATTTGTTTCTCTATGTTTCATCAAAATCTTTAAGCGGTTTCGAAGTAATTTCACATTAAATGATTAGCATCAGAATAAAAATAAAAAAGTAATATTCAAGTAAAATAGTTGTGGTAGTGGATGAGTACTTACTTAAAATATATTGATTCCTCCTATGATCGGTATTGCGATGTAATCACATTTTCCATTAATGCTCGGTTACTGCGGTCACAAAGCAATTAATCTGTAAGGTCATTATTAAAATGTTAATTGGACGAACCCATATACTCTTCATATTGGAACTTTACCTTTTAACAAGTGATAATGTCCGCCCTCATATCTCAATTGGGCTGCAACTTTGATCGTTATAATTTTCAATCGTCGGGCGCCAGGGTCAAGTGTCATTCAACAGGCTCTATGTTTTCCCCTTTCACAGCGATTTTGAAGTGACTAAACCCACTGTTATAGCTACTACTGGTTTTATAGATTGGTTCCTTAGCCGTACTAGTTAAGCCTTTACATTTTGTTTGTAAATTTGTCATTGATAGCTATCGTGAGTGAATTATTTTGTCAGATATGGCCGCTCATAATAATGTGTTAACAGTTTATAATTAAAGATTTGTTAAAATATATAATAGTAGATGTTTCGAAACATTCTATTGAAATAAATATGAATATGTTACAAGCATTGCAATTTTAACCCAGTCGATACGTCGGCCAGTAAGTAGCTATGTATTGGCTATTCCTAATAACGCGTGTAGACCCATAAAGACAAATATTTATTGCAATTTTTATTTGCAACACGTATTTCATTGCGATAAACGCAACGGTTATAGCTGAAATTATCTTCAGAAAAATGTTATTTCATTTGCAGGTGGCTTGTAATGCAAATGACGTCTTCGCAAATTAATTTATTTGTGCATGCTTTAATAATAATCTGGAATGTGTTTCTGTTATCCCTTTGTTCTCTCTTCTGTTGTTTCAAAGCTAGCCAGTAGTTTTTCTGTCCCTAAAAGCTTGCGCATATATTAAAACTTCTTAGGTACTTTATCCATCTAAGTTTTTAGGTTAAAACTTTTGTTTCAGAATTTTAGATTTTACTATTAGACCTATACCGACTGACTTGTTCGATAACAGTTAGTTTACTGATTTCATGTTTTAGTTTCAAACATAACTTACGTTTCTTATAAATATTGCTACAATTCTTGCATTGGGCGTAACTTTCATGAGTTATGAAAGAGCGCTTACAACTTGTTTATGATTTGTATTAAATTGATAAATAGTTCATTATGATTTGTTGTGATTGAGTGAATACTCAAAATTAAACTAATGTAATTCTGGTAACCTAAAACCACCAAATGGGCGTAAACAAAACCACGCTCAAATCCTAATTCTACCTCCTGAAGTGCGGTAAGTTGTTAGTTATAAAACATATATAAGATTATATATAATACATAAGGATAAGGCTGTAAATTAAAGCGGAACGTGATTTATCTTCTTGGGATGCGATTAAGTCGCGCCGATTAGCGAATTACGTGAACGAACATAAATATCTATGTACAACAGTAGGTATTGTTTCAATATCGTGTCGGGGTACACTCCGATGTAATAACGCCAAGATGGCGGCTGTTATCGTATCGGATCGCCAACTCTAATAGATTAGTGCCTAATACCGATACTTTAATTGGAAACTCATATGAAATAGGGGAGTATGAGAGAATTACAACTTACAACATATACGAGATATCCTTTATCTTCTGATGAGATTGAGATTATACGAGTAAAAGAAACAAGCAGAAGAAGCAGAATACGTAAATAATGATAAATATTCAAAAACATCACACGCTTTTACCTGATTATGTGCTAAGTAGTAAGCTGTAAAAAAATAGGGATTCATTCGCCTGAATGTATTGAAGGGCGAATATAAAGAAGCTGTATGAATTTTAAACTGTTATGGTTACACACGGTAGAGAACTGAATATGTCCGGATATTTACCACACAACAATATCGTAAATATCCCGGGAATATTACGTTTTCTAAACTATATGAATATGGGTATATATTTACCTATATTCCTGAATTTCTCCTTCTTCAGCTTCTTTTCAGTTCTTCCAACAAAAGTTTAATACTTCTAGGTTCATACCTATGAACGATAGGAGCCATTTTGTTTACGATGAACTAATAAACAAAATGGCTCCCAACACAACGGATACATTTGGCCATAACTTCGTACGTACATAGAACTTATACCTAATATCGTTTACTCTGCAATTGACAGGCGAATAAAAGGCTTCACTTGCAAGACGCAGCTACCGGGTTAAATGCGGCGGTATTTTGTTATCTATCGTTTCATTTAAATATTGTTATTTGTTGTTGTCAAGAGCAGGTAGCGATATCGATCTTTTAGCCAAAGAGGTAGACGCAATTCGTGTGCATTCATATGTATAGTCTCATGTATGTAGTGATTGTTATGTGCTATTATGTCAGTAGCGTCGATAAAGGGGTGAAGCGATAAAAGAGCAATCATACGAATTACGAGTGAAGATAAGATTTTTATTTATTTTTATTTTACTTTATAAGAAAGCGTCGATGGTTGAGTGGTTAAAGTCGTTGCTTGCCTTGCGAGAGGTCGCCAGTTCAAACCTCGCCTTGTACCATGGCGTTTTTTAAATTTGAAATTCATATGAACGATTATTCAAGGCTTTACGGTGAAGAAAAACATGGTGAGGAAACTATGAATAAATTCGGGGTTATTCCGTATTCATCCTATGTGAACTCATCCGATTTCCTTACTCGTCCTAAAATAGTATTCCTAGCTCATCCTATTAGATTTTGTCTTGACACAACACTAATGCAGTCTTTTCTCATCACTAGGTGAATATTCCAATAAAAAGTATGGTTAGCAAAATCAAAAGTCAAAACATTTTCAGAAAGTGAACTATTTATAGGTTTTGGATATAAATATGTAATATTATTATAAATAAAAAGAAATCTGTATGTTAAAACAAGAAAATAACATAATATTCAATAAAATATACTTAAAACCGAAAGCCAAACTTGCACGTGCTATTAAAGAAAATAATAGTAACGGTTTCATTTACATCTAATAATGAGTCACCAAGTTGTATTTATTTCAAGTTGTATTTAAAAATCATACAGTTTACATATGGAAGACATTTTTTTTTAAATCAAAGTTGATTGAGTCTTGTTTGTCAAAATTTAAAAATATTGCTGTGTTAATCATATAAAAAATATGTTATATATTATTCTTAATTTTAAAAAATAAACATACCTAACTGTTTTATAGAACATTTATAAATAAATATATTATTTTATCAGACTTTTTGCAGTTTTATTTGACAAAACGACTAAATTAAATTTTAAACTTTTATTCCGACCGTACAAAATATTCTTATTTTTAAAATGTTTTGTTATAGGATGAGCTAGGAATCATTTTGGGATGAATAAGTACCTAAAAATTGAAATATTTGCTTTGGGATGATTAAGGAACGAAATTAGGATGAGTAAGGAAAAAGTTTCACGTCGGATGAGATCACATAGGATGAATACGGAATAACCCTAAATTCGACCCACCCGAAGTTGGCCAGTGAGGTTGACTAAGTCCTTATCGCCCTAGTTTAGGGTAGGCCCTTGCCCCAGCAGTGGGGACTTTAATGGGCTGATGATGATGATGATGATGATAATAATAGAAAATAAATGAACTAATATAGAACGAAAACTAGCCACGAACTGAATCCTTCCTAATCGATAGTAAATGAGTCCTTTTTTGTCTGTTAGTTTTTAACAACATATTGTCAAAAGGGTATATTATAGTTACATTTCAAAAAGTGTCTGAAGAAAATGTAAAGGAATATTGTGAACTGAACAATGTTCAGTGAACATCTGTTAATTGTATTAATGTTTACCCTCCCCAATCTTCAAGACGGTATGTACGAAATCACTTCGCTTCAAGATATTAATACCGGACAAGATAGACAGACAATTTAAGCCAAATCGCCTGTTCTGTCGACACTGCGACAACAATATTAATTAATCAAATGTCCTGACGATTAACTGAAGGGCTTAGCCCCTGACACAGCTCAATGTGAAGCTGAGAGGGCTGTATCGAGCCCTGAGGGTCGCTCGAGCGGCCCTGGTGAAGGGAACGTGCTTAAGATGCGATTGGTCGAAAGAGGCCTCTTCTGATTGGTCCGCTAAAGAAAGAGTTTGCCATTTAACACGCTGATCTGCTATTTTACTTTTAACAGAATAATTTTTCATACATTTACATTACCAAAAATAAGATTTTATTTGGTCTCTATTAATATTACATAGGATTTGAGTTTTAAGTATAATAGGTAGTTTGTGATAACAATATGGATTTGAAATAAAGTTAAAAGTTCGGATTAAACTGGCGTGTAGTGCTATTCTAAACGTAATTATTATTATTTAGAGAACCGACTTTCAAAATATGATTGGTGACATTCGGAAACAGAAATACATATAAGTATATTACAATTTTATTTTGTTTTTTTTTTATATTGTGTTATTTTTACGACTACCTATGCATGTAATCCATTTTGTAACCCTCTTGTAACCCTTTCTCTGCAGTCTGAAAGATTTCACTCTGATATTGCGTTGTTTTTTCCACGGCGTGTTATACGACCCGTTATACAGAATCTATTCGGTATAACACGTTTTATGTCGTGTTTTATATCTTTTTCAGGCTTTGCAAGCAATGAACAGGGGCGGAAGTACGCCAAACGTAGTGTAGACGTATGTAAAAAAGTTTTATCAGCCGAAAGCGCTCACGCACCCACTTTCTACGTAATAAGGAAGAGTTTATGGGGAATTTATCTCTCTGTTGTGGAGAGATGTGAATGTTTGCCTTCGAGTCTATAAGTTTTCTTAGACACAAGAGTGCTGAAATGACAGTTTGATTAACTAGGGTTGAGATCAAATTGGAAACGTAAAATGTATCTTCACTACATAAAGCAAAGTACCATCAGGTGGAGTGAGGTCATCGTGTTAGCTTATTATAAAAAAAAAGTAGCTGCCCACGTCTGTCTGTATGCGCAAATCTTTAAAACTACGCAACGGATTTTGATTGGGTTGATTTTAATAGAAAGATAGAGGGATTCAAGTATAATATACCCGAAGCGAAGCGGGTCACCACTATCTATTGTAAAAACAAATCGTTGTATGTGTCGCCCAGCAACCCATTTATTCAAATTTCAAGAATAGCTGTACCTATTTTACTGATATTTTTTTGTGTTTATTGTTGTCAGGAGAATACAAAAAAAATGCGCTGAGAAGTTAAACAATATGGTATTTGACAATTTTTTTATTTTGATATAGTTGGATGGACCACTCTAACACAAAGACACTGTTGAAAGTATCACTTTGATATCTCGATAACTCGACGAGATATTACAATTTTAATTGCACATTATTTGGGCGAGCTCAAAAACGCTCCAAACAAACGTCCACAGGCGTGTGACGTCACACGCTTGTTCCTTGTATACAGCGCCTAGGAAGTTTGTTCGGCAGGTTCATCAAAAGTTGCGTTTATGGATATGTTTTCATAATGAAAGATGTTACTTATTTTGTTATTTATAAGATGTACATCGAAAAAAATGATTTCATCGCACTCAGTTACATGAAATGGACTTTCCACCCCAATTCTTTTTTAAATTTAGTGTCATATTGCTGTCTCATTTCACAAAACATATTAAGTTTCGATTTCATTAATGTAATACTTATAGTTTCCGAGTAAATCGGCTGTGACAGACGGACAGACGGACAGACGGACAGACGGACAGACGGACATGACGAAACTATAAGGGTTCCGTTTTTGCCATTTTGGCTACGGAACCCTAAAAATGCGCTGATAAGTTAAACAATTACAAGGTAGTGGCGGTATAATTTCGCCGGGACTTCTTTAGTAATAACCTATACCTATAAAAAAATTTTTTGTTGAGTATGGATTTTCGTAACTATTAGGGCTTTATCATTAGCAGGCAAAATACACCTGAAAATATTGACTTTAGGAAAGGTTTCCTTACTAAATCGATTCAGATCATAATATATTTCTTACCAAATCACTAAATATTTGTCTTTATGGGTCTACACGCGTTAATAGGAGTAGCAAATAAGTAAGTAGCTATGTAATTTGCTACTCCTATTAACGCGTGTAGACCCATAAAGACAAATATTTAATATTTCTTACCATTCTAGAATTAGACTGTGAGATTAAAATGGCTTCATCCGAATAAACGACAATAAAGGTAGAAAATATCGTAGTAATATCTTTGAAATTTACTTCGTCCAGCTCTTCTTAATCCAAGAGTTGATGATATTTTCTTTATTTATTTTATGAAAAAGATATGACCGAGGTGATATTTTCTTGCGCTAAAAGGGATTTAAATCCTATTACCCGTAAATCCTCTACAGAAATAAAGATAGGGATATTAAAATTGGAGTTTTTCATATGAGTTCTTTAACAGTATGGTTCTGGTATCTATTTCATAGAAAAAAATAATGAAAACAGTATTTCCATTATCACAGGTACATTGGTACCTGTACATTGGTAACGTATTTCATGTAAAATTATGGAAGTAAATGGATTGCCATTTACTTCCATAATTTTACATGAAATACGTTAATGTGTAGTATTTGCACGAATAATAGACAATACTATCAAATAACTTTGTTTTAATGAGTTGATTTTACTGTTATAATTAGGTTAATAGTTGGAATAAACTTTATTCATTGAATTTGGAATGTAGCATTCTCAGTACTAATAAATTTTCACAACCGAAATGTCGATTTCAAAGTATTGTCCGTATTTAAGTATTTATGTAACATGTGATAAATCTATTTGCAAAATAAATTATTTCATTTCATTTCATTATTTCACTCTTACATTATCCTGTAACTTTTGGTGAATATTCAACATTGTTAATTGCCTTCATTCTTAACAGCACTTCTTAGAGACAATTTGTTTAGCTAAGTTTAACTAAGGCTGTGTTTTGTATGTTTTAAACTTAGACAAAGGGATCAAAAGAAAGTTTACACCGCATTTGACAAATAGCTTTTGGAAACACAAAGGTCGCACGCGCGCTACTTGCTAAGCTTTTTGATATTATCATTTGTATTTTAAGGTTTAGCAAATTTCTGTAACTGCGGATATTGTGTTACTATAAAATAATATTATAGTTTCCAAAAGGAGTTTGGGACTCCTCCTAAAACACATTTTTACTATATAGAATTGTAATAAGACACTGATTTGACATACATTTCGGGTAGATGTAGTTTATGTATCATTATAATTAATTATCATTAATTATAAAGTAATCGACGAGCATGCATGAAGAGGTTGATGGATGTGGATGATGCGAAAGCGGTGTCAGGGCCGTAGCACATGACAGGAAGTGATCTCTGCCTACCGCCCTGGGAAAAGGCGTGATTTTATGTATGTACCTATGTATAATTAATGGTTTGCGATTAACACTTTAAAAAAAACAAGTCTTCACGCTTGTACAGTGCTGGCTGGTTATGATTACGAGAACCATGCGTTTCTGCCACTATCTGAAAAAAACAAAAACCTTTCAACAACAATCCCAATGACTGAAACCTTTCAACAACAATCCCAATGACTGACAATTTGTTTACCCACAAGTGCTCTAAATCAAATTTAGGTTTATTTTCCCCTTTATATAGAATGTTCTCTAAATATAATTCTCTGTCTAAGTCCACTTCCATCGATATTTATTCTGATACCTTGCACAAATTTAAATATAAATGCTTGGTCAATCCCTGAGTGGTTGAACCAACTTGTTGATTATTTTTATATAATATGTTTCATTAGAAATTTCGTTAGTATTAAAACTAAAACCACTTCTTGTATTTTAAACTAGATAAAATTTAAAATGTCTGTTGTCTGAAATGCATGTAGTTGTCACCTATAATTAAGTTTGCGTTTATCTAAATGTTCATCTGGTCATGTTTCTTATATTATATTGTTAATGTAATCTTGTTGGTGATCTTAAATAAATAAATAAATAAATAAATAAATGACTGGATCACCATTAATAAAAAACAAAAAAAAAAAACAAAACCCAGCTTCAAACAATTCCGTTACATTTCGGAGTCGATACAACTCGTGTCCCTCCGAAGGCTACCGGCCACGCCTTCAGAATATTTACAGTGAGGGCTGAAGGCTGCCTTTTTATCCCAGCTTAACCTTTCCAAAATAGAACATGTTATATTTACTGGGCTTATTGGGAGCTTCCTCGTATGTGTCTGACGTCAGGAACACACAGTTTAAGGTCGTAGTTGTCAGATTAGTTTGTCGCTCTTAAGTTTTGATGACATCTGTGGATTACTCAACTTAAACACAACTTCCACAACCTTAATATACTTGTGACATCACACTTCTACGGTCTTTTGAGACCGATAAGCTGATGATATCAAACGATCCAATCAAAAACATAAGAAAGTGAGATCTAAATGGGTGCTAAGTTCAATGGTCAGTCCTAAATGTATGTATTTATAAGTAACAGTTTACTTATACTTATAAATCACGAAAGTCCAGCAAATGATAGATTAGTGTTTTAGTCGTGTTGTCATATGTATTTTATCCGCGAGACGTTGACCGAATCCGTTCCCAAAAATTATTGTATGGAAGGCATTTCCCGTCCATTTACCTATAATGATACGTGTTATAGATAGCCTGCGGTGATTGCACTCAATCTTGACCCTTCATAAGCATTTTTCCGTTCCTCTAAATACAGCTAGCTCTACGTGTATACCTGTAGCTGAATTTTCTTGATGAATAAACTTGTTGACATTTTATTAGAATAATTCCGTTAGTTTTTAAAACGCCTAAGTCTTATACACGAAAACCTGCGAATATTGTCAGTTTCAAACGAAATACTCCCAAATGGGTCAGGACTCTATCGGTTCGATGTACATGACATGAACACGCTTTACAAACACTGTACATTAAATTACCCTTGTATCGTTATTAATGTTGCCTTCAAGACAGAAATATAAACACAAATCCAATATACGAAGCTTGCGCGAACACCATATCAATTACATACACTAGCCCCTTTGAATCTAAATAGGCGAACAGAGCAAAGTTATCTGTTCCCAGCTGAAACAACAACGCATTTACATAACACAGAAATGTGAGGAACTCTTAACTAGGGGACAATATTGCATTCCTGGCCGCGACAATGTCATTTGTCATACGCTCGCCTACGTAATATCGGTTTAGAGGATACCGCGTTTCAAACTTGATTTGTATATGTAAATAGTAAATGTTCTAAGAGAATTTTCTAATCCAGGGGAAATTTGTATAAAGCACACGTCTCTCCCTATTCATCATTCTTCTCGAGATTGCTTTCAGGTATGACAATTTATGTTTTTGACTCGACCTTTTGGACTTTTCGACACCTATAAGCATGTTTCTTTTTAAAAAATTAAATTTGTCCAATATTTTTTTTAATAAATTGAGTCCTATATTTTATAGGTATTAATAGTTTTCGTTATCATCATCAGCCTGTATGACATGCCCACTGCAGGGCGTTCTCTTTAATTTTCAAAACCACGTATGTTGTCACGCAAAACCGCGTAAGTGAGCGTTCGAAAAATGTGCACAATGTTCACGACCAACTGTAGCAGTTAGATCAGAAATTCCACTTCTGAACTGGGTCATACCCATCCCGATTTAGCGTTACTTAGCGGCCTGATCGTAAATTACCGTTCGCCGCACCCGCAAATGCAAAGTTCCGTATAATTCATTAGCGAAGTCTGGCTCTTCTCTGTTCCGAGATAGACGCTGGTGAGTCTTTGTATCGAACTTGTTGCAGGGTAAAACTATTGCTATTGTGTAACACAATGATAGTCGATATCAGATTGTAAATGTTGGTAGATCCGCTGAATTGGTGAACGGTGGAGTAAGATGTAATCACTACATAGGAAGCAAAGTCGCTTCCCGCGTCTGTATGTATTAAAACTACGCAACGAATTTCGGTGGTTTTTTAAGCTATTGCATAGCTTTTATCGAGGGCTTTGAGCGCGGCGACCGAACCAAGAAATTCCGTAACGAAAAAAACCTCACAATCGTCTAACGTCGTTTCAGTTCGGTAGACTTCGGCACGGTGTTTGTGTGCGTGCGGATAGACGTATTGTACGACTCTACGAAACTCGCACGAATCGAGACGAGCTGCTCCGAAATCGGACGATGCTATGCAATAGCTATTTAGATAGATAAAGAAAGGATTAAAGAGGAAGGTTTTTTTCTGAATATTATACCCGAAACGAGGGCGGATCGCTAGTAGAAAATAAAATTATGTTTTGGATGAACTATAACATTATTATAACCTTAGAAAACTGAATAACTGTAAATATGCCGGATGTAATCAGTTTTCTAATGTGTTCGTTCAGTTTTCATGGTTACCATGACAGTAATCGTTTTAAGTAATCGTTCGAACTAACCGCTTGCTCGCGACCACGATTGGTGTAACCCAGTCGAAACGTCGGGCAGTAAGTAGCTATGTAATTTGCTACTACTAATATCGTGTCCCAGACCTATAAATACTAATTTTAACATAAAAGGTATCGGTAAAAACATGTTTATAACGTATTAGCAATAAATTAATCAGAAAAACAAATATAGGCATAATTTATAAGGTGATTTTTAAAAACAAAATGGTATGTTAGGAAAATATTTGTATTTATAGAAAAATAATGAGCACGAATTCGAAGAAAACCTCACGTCAAAAACACGTAAATACAAATGGTATATACTACGTCTTGCCTTTCGGGGAAAAAACCCACTTACATTTGTATATCTTCACTGAAGTCTACAAAACATCTAGCGATTGGCAAACTTAATAATTATGAATGCGAAGAATCGAGTAATTAGTTCATAAACTTCTCTACGTTTAAATATAAGTTTCCCAGCGCTAATTAGTATATTTTGTCTCTGGCCGTTCACTTTTAAAAACCTCCTTCGTTTGTCTTTTGTTAGTTCCGAGTTGACACAATGAATTATTACGGTCACTTAATTAATCATTTGCGCGGGAATCTCTGTTTTTCAGGGGACCGTTGTGACGTCACTACTTTGTTTATTTTCCGTGATTTTTTTTTTAAATCTTGGGTCAAGGGAACCTTTTGTCAAAAGATTCGACTTGTTTTAATTTGAGTTTGGTGGTGTTCGTTCAATCAAACCCTATAAAAAAGTTTCCACCAGTTATAAAAATAAATTCTTAGTGCATTTAATGTGAAGTGCTTCATCTTTTGGCAAATTGCTATTCCTTTTTAATATGACAAGGCTAACAAAAACGTCACCATAGACAAAAGGAGAGCTTGAAAAATGCTTTAGAAACTTTAAAAA
Organism: Maruca vitrata; assembly: GCA_039566165.1. Lineage (NCBI taxonomy): Eukaryota > Metazoa > Arthropoda > Insecta > Lepidoptera > Crambidae > Maruca > Maruca vitrata. The sequence continues at coordinate 11,955,376 of CM076923.1, forward strand.
CTCAGTGGTGTGATCAATAATTACCTTCTGACACCAACTACCTTCTGAAAAAATACATCCAAATCACTGGGCAAAATTTAGGATTCCGCAAGCGAATCCCAGGTATTTCACCCGTAACGACTCGGCTCTTTGTATCCGAATGTTCATGGAAAGGACTAGACGTAGAAATGTGGCGTTTTACGACGATTCGCTCCGTATGCTTCGGAAGCAGTAGATTTCCAGGCAGACGCAATTACGATGCCTATCTGTAATCAACGAGCGACCGAAGCGGAGGGACAAGATTATGTGTATTTGGTCGCCGTAAATTGGTTTCGGATCTGGTTTTTGTGTTACAACTAGGGAAGACGGCCCGAAATTAATGTTGTTGGATAATCTCTGTATTTTTTATGGTTGCTTTAATTTATCGATATTTCAATATTATTACTGACATGATTTACAAAAGAATGTTAAACAAACACGTTAAAAAAATATATTAAAAAACATATTAACTAGGACTTAGCTAATGTTAGTTTAACTTTATTCAATCAAGCTTATATTTTGACAATATTGATTGTTCGGTCTAACTATAAGCTATACATTGTTTATGACGAGAAATCTATCTATTTTGTACTTAGTTAGAATATGTATGTGAGTGAACATATAAATCCAATCTTCCTTCATCATTTTCGCTTAGACAATGTCTTTCATTTTACAATGTATTGAAATTAGAATATTCTCAGGTACATCGTCGGTTCCATATTTACCACAGCCATGTTAATCTTACAAAGACGCTGAAATGTGAGGAAATTGTAATATATCCTTGCATACTTTGCAAACACTATGTCTGAGTGAACGTTGTATGAAACTTGTCTTTCAATCTGTCTAGTTTTAGAAATTCTTTTTATTGCGTGTAGTTTTGTTTTAAAAAACTATTATATGTTTTGAAGAAACGTTCAAAAGTAGTTCAATATAACTGAATTCGAAAGAAATTGAAGATGAATACTAATACTAGCAGTGATCCGCCACTTATCATCTTAGTCTATCTATTAGCAGAAAAATATTTTAATGTGACCTTGCCAGTTAAAGTATGGATTAATGCTTTTGCTATTTACTCTTCGACTACTATGTACTCTACCATTATTGTAGGTAGTCCATGTATCTCTGTAAAGAACTTCAAAGACGTAACATTTTTATTTGTAGGAGCCTACGAATAAAATATACATTAACTTGTTAAACTACATACTCGTAGATTGCTACGAGAATGATACTTTGAACATTTGACGTAATTCGTAGTCGGGCACCACTACACAATAGATTACAGCTATGTACTTGAAGCGAACTTTTCCCTAATTCAACATAACTGAAGTCCGCTGTCGGAACAATAACATATTCATACAACATAGGGTCTTACAGAAGTAGTGTTCCGTCAACTGATGTTTAGTGCTGTTTCCGCTCCGCATATACTCCTTACAAGAACAGGATTGCTACGAGCAAGAACAATAGACACTCCCGATGGAATTAAACAATGTTTGCCTGTCAGGGCTGCCGGAGTGCAAAATGGTAACTAAATGTATGTAATCCGGCTCTTTATGTAAAGTAATAGACGTTTTCTATGTATATTCCTAACTGAAATAATAACTGAGGGACCCATTACCAACCTTAAGTTTTTCACACATATATTAATTAATACATGTTACTGACAATAAATAATGTATGTTGCAACGTTCCCAAAACGTTGTCACAGATGTGATTCATATATTTAAAAAATAAAGGGCCGAATTCCTATATGTTTTTATGCAATTAATGTTTTTTTCGCTGACAATTAGATTGATGTTATGTTTCGTTTTTTTTTATTTTATTTTACTTAGCATCATTTTTATATTTCAAAAATGTACATGAATTCAAGTGTGCATTGCATGACCATGTAAAGCCTAATAATATATTGGAACATCTATAAACTTAAAAAATGTGCTTACTTATAGTATGCGATTAAATTATTTGAGTACATAGATAGCATTGAGCAAACATGTTCTTCGCCTCATTAGCCAGCTTGCGCTATAATGTAATCTACATTCGGTTACATTGTCAATACTATACTATACTAATCTGTAAGTTAACTAACCTTATGGACTGGCAACCCTAACGTGTGTTGTAGTGATGGGATCTCGTCCGAAGGATCACCGGTTAACACGCGAGATTAATCGGTTTCACCTCTATGCGGTTATTTGATAGGGTAAACAGTAAATAATTCGACGTGTCGATAAATGGACTGAGTCGCGGTCGCGGTTACTAAAGGGATTAATCGCACAAGTTTGCCCAGAAACCTTTAGCGTGAATCCGAACTCGCACTGAGCTTTTTTTAGTTCATTTCTCAACACGTCATTAATTATTATTTGATACTTAGACTAAATCAAAATTGTAGGCTTTCAGAGCAAGTAATTAAAATGTGAGTTTTTGGATTCAGTTTAAGTACAAAAGGTAAAAACGGGACCTTATTACTAAGGCTTCGGTAATCGTCTGGCCTCAAGGCTGTATTTTATGAACCGCGCCAGCAAAACATACGAAATTTTCACAAACGAAATTTCCAAACGTCTGTTGAAATAGAGGCTTTAGACTTTCGCGTTCAATTACACTAAATATTGAGTAGAAGTAGCTATGTATATGCTACTCCTAATAAATATAATAAAAAATAACGAAAATGTAATAGGAACTCCCATACAAAATTCGTATTTTTTTACTATGTATATTGTTACAACTCCACGCGCGACTCCGACTTGCACTTGTGCGGTTTTATATAAAAAAAAACAAAGCAACATTGTTTTTCAATCCCGAATTACTGGCTCCTTTAGAAACTCTCAGTTAAATCTTGTTTTAACACCACTACCAAGTGAAATCGGGCTTTGAAACAAATAACATTTGTTTGTTTTCAAGAAACGTAGCGCTCAGAGTTGAAACTTATACGGACTCCTTTGGTTGAGTTCGACTCGTGTACCGACTGGCACTTGGCATGGTTTCTATTGTTCAGATTATTGGTAGCAATCATATTTTTCTACATTGTTATACTCAATTTTCATTGAAGATTTGCAAGATGATTGAAGACTATTTAGGTAAAGTAAGAAAATTTTTGTTTAAATTTAAGTTTCAAATCGTCATTTATGAGTTGGTTTTACAAAAGGATTTCAGCAAGAAACAGTGTTTATTTTTTTATTTGACTACTTTCTTATAAGACGTAAGTCCCGAATAAAAAAGGGTTCATCTAGATTAAGGACGGTAATCTTAGAATGCAAAGCAATTTCGTAAAAAATTGCAATATAATTTTCGCCTATAAAAGTCAGATCTAATGCATTTATTAATCTCAACGGATATGCAATTCTAATTTCGTAATAACACAATCATCTGCATACAGAATGGATTAATTAATTAATTAGTTCCTGATGAAGCAGTTTTCAGTAATATCGTAATTCATACTCGGCTTCCGTTACTTGTTGAGACTTAACACATACGTTCAAAATTATTTGGCAATATTATGTTGGTAAAGCGTCAATGGCCGAGTGGTTAAGTCGTTGCTTGCCATGCAAGAGGTCTCCAATTCAAACCCCGCCACGTACCTCTGTGTTTCTCAAACTTGAAATCCAACATAATATGTACGATTATTCGACGCTTATACGGTGAAGGAATCGTGAGGAAACCTGCACAGTGCACATGCAAAGAAGAAAGAAAAATTATCTGAAGAAATTCCAAGGTTGTGTAGTTAACCAACCCGCACTTGGCCAGGGCGGTTGACTAAGGCCTGATCGGGCCTACCCTTAACTAGGGCAATTAAAGGTAGGCCCGTGCCCCATGGGAACTATATGAGCTGATGATGATGATCATTATATTTGTAACAATTTATGTTCAATTCTTCTCAGAGAAAATAAACAAGTCTATTCCAGCAAGCAACAATAGTAATAACTACATCCAAAATTGAAGTGATCTTTTAGTTTTAAGTCGTGCGCTGTTTTAATTTATAAACTAGGAAGTCATCAATTTGATGTGTTTCAAAATGTACAATGATGCTGATACCGCAAAAATGTTTAAAATGACTTTGTTACCTTTTCTTATGATTATGAATAATCACATTACCTAACATGAAAACTTTTAAAATTAGTCTTTATGGGTCTACACGCGATATTAGTAGTAGCAAATTACATAGCTACTTATTGCCCGACGTTTCGACTGCGTTACACCAATCGTGGTCGCGAGCGACTCCTAATATCGCGTGTAGACCCATAAAGACTAATTTTAGTGTAATGGAATGCGAAAGTCTAAAATCTTACATGAAAACATTTGCTAACATTGTGATCTAATGGTTTCCATGAGATGTCTAACATTAATAATTATCGATGTTGCAGCATCATAACCAACTAAATAAATATACACATCCAAACTGTTTTGCACTCAAGTGTAGTACAATCGAGTTAATTGAATCTTTTTTCCTAAAGCGTTCTCAATTGTATTATACTCTTAAATTATTCAGTGTTTGAAGACAATCAGCTGAACTCTCATAGCCTTTCACAAATGTAATTGATTTTCTCTGCCATTCTTGATTTCGTCGTCTGACTCGAGCATATAGTAATGTTTTAATATATTTTTGTCATAAGAGTTGCGGATGAAGTGTAAAGGATGGATACGTGTATAGTTTTAACTAACATTTTGCTATTGTTTTGATTTCAGGTACGTATACGAACATGCATCACTCGTAAGTCCTTATAGGTTTTTTAATTTAATGTTAAATAAAAAAATCATAGTTAAATAATTGGATTTTAATCTTACACATAATAGTGTTGGAAGATTGGTCTAAAGTAACTCTTTGAGTGGCAAAACTACTACTACATGAATTTAATATTCGAATATAGTTTGCCTTTGAAAGTAGTACCTACTCACTATATGCACTGTAATAAAACAGTTGGAGCTAATACTGCAAACTCATCTTTATATTGCACTTTTAACTGCTTTGTTTAATACTTATTCGACCGTACTGAATGCAACTCTAAATTCGTGATAAATAACATAAAAACGTAGAATTTCTTTACGGCCACAGCAAAAAGTAATACAGTCTAATGTATTATATATTTAGTAAAATATAACATATTAACGGCAAAAATATTACAGTCGTCGCTAAAGTTCTTTACATGGATTTTGTAATAGTACGACGACGGAGTTTTGTGGCGGCGACGTGGTCCACAACCCGTCACGTCACGTTTCCCACAGAGGTGAAAAGTGGATCGCTGGAAGTGATCTCTGCCCCCCCCCTCTGGGAAAAAGGCGTGATTGTATGTACTATGTATGTATGTTGTAATAGTATCGTTATTTTTCATCATCATCATCTTAGACACATCGGGCTGAAACATCTTTATAACGGACTTGTTTAAGAACGTTTTTTATCTTAACTGACATACGATGATGGCTTGGAGTAGCGTCGTCATCATCACCGGACTTGCGGGGGAGCGGATGGTTTTCACCTCTAAAACAAACTGAAAACTAACGGATTATGTACGATACAAACAGAATAATATAAATTCACATTTCCCCACTGCCAAGCTGGAAACCTGCAAAATAAACTGAAACGTCAGTTCCATTTCACTTTTGCAGTTTCCACCAATTTCTCAAATAAATACACCTCCACGGTCCGTTCTCGTTTATGTGCCTTGTCTCTGTCTTCTCGGAAGGCCAATAAACAAGTACAACTAAAGTTTTACCTTTCAAGCGGTGAAAAATATTCCCCTGTGGCGACTACTGTCAAGCCTTGTTTTCTTCTATTTGCCGTAGCTGTACTTAAGGTGTTTTTGAACAACCGCATGTCTGAAATAAAACTAATTTGACGGATTAAACTCGCGTGTATGATTATTCTACACATATAATTTAGAGAGCTGACGTTTTGAGCTCTTTACAGCGCTCGTAGTCACGGGCATGACTTGTATTATTTTAACAAAAATAGATAGTAAGTAGCTATGTATCTCCTACTACTTTATTCGCGTGTACACCCATAGTTATTAGTTTTTAAAATAGAACCGCCTGCAATACCCGGTCATACTAAAAATAACAATATTATTATTATTTTCAGTTTCTGGACGTTTTTCGCAGCAATTTGCTGGTATTTTTATACTATTTACGGGTAAAACCAAGTAAATAGTACATAAAAAGTGTTACATGCAAGTCTGTCTGTAATAGTCTTCGTCTAGCTATAGGAATTTACGTACTAACGGCATGTATAATTGCTGCTCAGTGATACACACTGACAGCCGTAGACATTTTATTACAGTAATGTAAACTACAGAAAATGATGACACACTGGCCATTAATGTTATAAGTTAAATAACGGTTGCCGTGATGAAAGAGCTTCCTACTTATCCTATGTCGTTCTCCATACCCTTTACAGTGGATAGGCGAAATTTGAAGAAGATGTATTCAGTAGATAAAGCGTGAAAGGGTTACAAAGAAACACACTGTCGCATTTATGATATTAGTTGGGTCTAGTGTTTAACTTTACGCAGCATTCACTCCCAAAAGCTCTAAGCGATGCATACATTATTCTTCCTGCAGAATCCACTTATAGTATTGCGTGTAATATATTTCTACCCAAGAAAACGAGCGATAATATTAATTGTCCCAAGGAATTATGGCTTCACCACTACGACCGAAATGGCTGTGTAATTGCGGCCCCTTTCCGAAATTATTGTTCTGTGTTAGGAAACAGCTTTTGCTGTAATAAAGAGTTATTGCCGTAAATAAATCTAGGCTTCTTCGGTAAGGCGTAATCTGAAGTAGTTCGAAAGTTTGATTGAGTCCTGGTATTGAAGTCGTCCTTCAATATTACCTCTTTGAAGTTATTAGACGGACTAGTTATTTGCGAGTCAGATAAGTTTTTGATGTTGATTAATCAACTAGCTCTTCAATAACTAGTCCGGTCAATTTAGACCAAAAAATGAGAGTGAAGTTACATAAAGTCCCAACAAGCTGAATTTCAGTGAAATTGTTCAAAATATAATTATAAACAATGTCTAGAAGTATCCCATCATACTCCTGTAAGGAAAAAAAAATATTCAAGGTTAAAGGTAAATTATTTTTTTTTTGTAATTATATTTTGTTTATAATTATATTTTGAACAATTTCGCTGAAATTCAGCTTGTTGGGACTTTATGTAACTTCAAATGTCTAAATTGACCGGACTGAACAGTAAGTATAACGTCAAAAGAAAAGTCTGACAAACGTAAATATACTCCAAAAATATGTAGTTTTTTGTTACGAACTGGGTATATTTAGGTCTTTACAACACAAATAGTAATTACAAAAAATCTAATTTTTTCACAGTGCAACTAAAGCTTTTAGTGGCATTTTATTGACTGCAATTTTGTAAAAGCACGAATGGTAGAGTCGGTTTTTGTTCAAGAAATGGCGTGTTCTTCGATACCGCTTCTCAAATAGCATGTCAAGTGACTTGACCTAATGGCGGCTTGAGAACTGTTCCACGGAATGTGAACCTTTGAAATCCTGATACAGACGCCCACACAATTGCTTTGTTTTTTCAGTGCATATTAAATGTTTGAATCCGATTCTCGATGCTATTTTGTTGAAACGTGCCAGGTAATATGCGGGAAAAAATCGACGGCTTCGATAGCTGTTATTGGGTGACGCATGTCTGGCCGCGATTCCCGGAAGGATCGGTGTTCAATCCCCGGGTAAAGGTGAAGTAATTGATATTTTCCGTTTTTTTAATATTGAAACTGGGAATACATTTTCAAACGTATATTCTCTATAATGTAGCGGGATTCCCCTTAATTCCAATGCGACTAGGTTTGAACCCCTGTTTTATACGTCTTTTTGTGTTGTGTTATGTGAGGTGTTATATATATTATATACTCATTATCTCGCAAAAGTGTTAAGACTTAGGTTCGGTCATGTATTGTAATAAATATATACAGTACTTTGATTCAGCTACCCACCTACATACAAGTAGTACGATCGATTCTCGTAACGATATTATGATTCTCTCTCTTCATAAGGTTGAAGACCTTCATAGTAGAGAATAACTGGCGAGTTTTTCCACCTTAGTAGATTCCCAGATGTTCCCACTCCATCGCTTTTTTATTACACTGCATAATAATGAAGTTAATAACTGAGAAAGAAATGTATTACAAAGTTTTCAAGAGTCATCCTAGTCGTAAACGTTGTGAGCAGTAAAATGCAACTTGATGGGATTTTAGGTATTCTTACTGTGAAAATGGCGCTTGAACTTAGCTTAGTTTTAATTAAAACCATATACGGATTCTTATAAGGATACCTTTTGAACTAATGAGAGTTAAAGAATATGTACCTTTGCATATCATTTAATTGGATCTCAAGGTTTACTAGTGAGCCTCGCTTCGCTTCTTTAAAAATTTAAGCATACATACATACAGACGACGCGGGAAGAGACTTTGCTTTATTTATTTAGTAATAATTAACGATTGGCTCGATGTCGATTCCCCTCTGTTGCAAGAATCGTAAGATCCTCACCCAGGACAAATATTTGTGTGAGTGTGCTTCAAGCAAGTAATTCAACTGCTTACCATGAGATCAGATCGATATGGGTGATGTTGTCTGATACCTGATATTTATATAATTGATCAGGTATTTAAAAGTAATGTACCATCTGCGTTTCGTCCATATCAACGATATAGGTAACTTATGTTGCATGTAGCTATTTTATCATCATTAGCCAATACACGACCTCATTGATGGGCCACGGGCCTACCCTAAACTAGGGCGATAAGGCCATAGTCAACCTCGTTGGCTGAGTCCAGCTTGGTCGTCTACACAACCCTAGAATTTCTCCGTAGGTGTGCAGGCTTAAAGCGTCGAAATATCGTACACATGAATTTCAAATTTGAAAAACACATTGGTACGTGGCGTAACTATTTTATGTAGTACAATAAAACATTGAGTTGTTTATTGTGTGGATTTAGAATTTACAGTACCTATTTTGACAAACTTCTAAGTTGTCTAAGCTAGTTAAAATTTATTATAGGCTATAAAGCCATTCGATGAACTTCTATCCGTGAACTTAGCTTACCTCTTAGGTCCTTAGGGATTACTCGCCTCGAAACATGTGTGTATATTATAAAACTAGCTGCCAGCGATTTCGTCCGAGGTTTTCACACATTTTCCACTGTTACTTTGGTCCTACTGGTTGCTGCTTGATGTTATATAGCCTTAAGCCTCCTTCCATAAATGGTATATCTGTTACGGTCAATGTGAGCAATCGGTAATTATCTATAATCATCGGTAAATATAGATAATTCCCGACGCACATGGTTAATGTAGTGAATTATTCAAATTTACCGGTAATTATATAAAACTCCCGTTCGACTGTGGTAAATGTTGACATTGCTGACAAATATCACAAGTACTCTGCAATTCCAAATGTCACAAATCTCAAATCTCAAAAATATATTGATGAGAATGAATTTTAAGAGTTCCACTGAAAATTCCCTGCCAATTTGCTAATTTTATTTAATTTTATTTTTAGATAATATTTTTTTAAAAACCAAACATGATGTTTGGTTTCTAGATACTTGACTGGTTTATTTTATAACTAGCTGTGTCTAAGTCACGGGGACTTCGTTCGCGTGGACTACAGGATTTTACATACAATTTTTTTTCCCCAGTAACTACCGATCCCTTACGAATTTTGCAATATTGCGTCGCAAGTAAGCTTTAAGTCTATTAGGGTTTAAATGTTTTCAGAAAAGTTATTTACATACTCAACTACATAATCACACCTAGACACGGAACAAACCGATATCCACCAAACAAATATATGTCCCGAGTGGGAATGGAATCCACGACTCTTGGAATCGCCAGCCTGGGTCACTAACAAAACCATTGTTTCACCGAGCCAGTCCAGTCAGTTTTATTTTATTATTTGCCACATTTACACAAAGGGTATGATAATTTTATATAATTACCGGTAAATGTGATTAATTCGATAGTTTTCACCACCTTTACCACGTACACTAGTAATTATGCATAGTTACCAGTAATTATACATAATAACCACTCTATCCACTTTTACCGTAACATATCCAACGCAAAAGTAATTATTCTATTCGAACCAGTAGTTCTTGAGATTAGCGCGTTCAAACAACATAAAAGTAGTATAGATTACGTTTCGTGCATTTATTGTTACTATTCTGGTTGGTACCTGCATCTTTATGTCTCCTAAAATAATTCCTAAGGGTTTTATTCAGCACATGAAAAATTATGTGTCCAAAATCTCAAAAAGATCCATAATAACGTAAGTAGGTACAATAACGTATGCAGTAGGTACGGCTAATATTCGCTATCACAGTCATGTGATGACTGCCAACTATTTAATCGTCACAAGACTTTAGGAAATGGGCGGTGTTACACTCAAGTGCACCACAATACACGTAAAGCCTGTTTTGAGCTTATCTGACTGACTATGACCGATTATCCCGCCTGTATAATGACCTAACTAAGAGATTGACTGAACTGGATATATGCCACCAAAGCTTTCCCAAGTTTTTACTGCTGATAAGAGAAGCATTACCTCAGTTAGAGTAGTTGTGTGTGGTTGTTTATCCCTTTATTAATTGTTTTTTTAATTGTTTTTTTTTTTTATCTCTTACCTGGTGTGACTGTTTGGTCTCCCAGTTGGTATCAGATAATAGATGAGCTTTTTTTTTTTCTCTTGCCCTAGTTTTGTATTACAATATCTTTCATTTAATAATTTTTAGCATGATGTGATTACCTTTAATTGTAAGAACAGTTACTCTATATATTTTACTGTATTTTGTGCATGTACCTGCTGTATCTTATGTTGGTAATCCAATAAATAAATAAATAAATAAATAAATAAATGACTGAAGATATTGTATCTCTACCTTATCTATGTTAGTTATGTACGATAATATCTCTTGTATAGCTGCCTCATCGCTGTTGAGATTAGCTTTCGAGAAATTCGGCTAGTTTAGTCCAGGTTTTGTTTCAGTTCACCCAAGCAACTTGGATAACTTTATCGGTTATTGCAAACACACACAAACCCACACTTGCATAGGTAGCGCCACGGAAACCATTAAAACTGGTAGTTGGAATCAACTTGAACCTAGTTATACAACACTCCGTTGAACTAAGATAAAATAGAACGACTTATAAACTTTGACAGTTAAAATTTAAGTGAGTTGGTTCCGTTTAGGCTTCTGTAACACTTATCTGAAACGTCGCCAAATCTTGACGTGTTTTTGTGTATAATGGTGTTACTTTTTTTGAGATGAATAAGGATACTCAGTTAATTTTAATTATGAAAAAAATTGTTTGCTTATGGTAAGGCTTTAGTGTGGATTGTAGCGTGAAGCTTTGAAAGTAAAAAACCTTTTTTTTTGGTTTGACCTTCCTTTTCTCTTAGAAAAAAAAACGTAAATCGAAAGGATCTAGATAGCTTTTTATAACACAAAAAAAAATTGTCATGAAATTAGCCTAACATCCAACCTTAATGCCACAAATCCGTATTAAGCCTACTCAAACTTTATGTGCAAAAATGTTTCTTAATTGCGCTATTCATCCAATCCGCAAACAATTACGACAATTTCGCACCCGAAAATCGTCAGTTAGCGCAAGCCCGCTCGGCTCTTGACCGAACTTTAGGAAGCTCCATTCAGTCGGCAACGGAGCGATGTGGGGAGCGGCCGCGCGCCACCTTCCGGCCAACTTGCGAAATAACTAACGAACTGTTTCAAACTTTCAACGCCATAAAACAAAACGAAGAAATCCAACTCCAACATCTATCTTCGGTGACGTTCCAATTTTAAACTGGATAACAAGTGATGTGGATGAAAAAGATGCATTTCAATTGTTTTTTTTTATCGCGACCTTTCGAATCCAATTTGAAACGCGCTATCAATTCGGACTAATTTGAGATTGTATGTGTATAGCAAACAATTGAACGACGGGTTTAATAATCGCGATGAAAGTGGCTGGCCGTAAAAACAATAACTTTCAATCGTTATCTTTACTGACATTTCAATTTTACGCCAAAAAGTATTGAAACGTTTCATTTGCAATAAAAAATCGCGTGTAACAGACTTAACGAGTTGTTTGTATAACTTTTGCTACGTTGTTTGTGATGAAAGTTATGACTGTAATTGATTCTGACTGATGTTTCACAAGTGTTATTGGAAGTGATGGATGACTTGGGAAGATAAATGCGGATTCCAATATGCTCTGCTATGTAAGTTGTTAGAATTTTATGTACATTTTAACGCTAACATGTTAAGGAAAATACATTCTTCTTAAATTTTACTTATAGCAATAATTAATACAGAGTGCAAATAAACAAAACTATTACTTTTAATAAGAAGCTCTTGATAAAAAGTCATATGACTGAATATATCCATATTCAGTCATATGACTTTTTATCAAGAGCTTGAGATTATTACTTTAACCTCTATTTTCTTCATAATTTTTATTTTATTATATATAGAAGTTAAAGAATGAAGCCTCAAGAAATCAACACACCATATGTTGTTGACCTTGAAGCCAATGAAATTCGCAATTTCCGTGAAAACATCGTACAAGACCACAATGTTTTGATTAATGAAATATGTTTTACTGTAAATTACAACGTAAAACCAAGTGAAGTATAAAAATAAAAGCGTAATAAAAATCTAGTTGTTTATACAGAGATAGTTCTGGATGGTTATTATCTATATTTTAGAATAATTGTATAAATATTGTATGTATTTTTTTAAGGAAAAATATAACTATATAAGTTGAATAAGTAATACCTAAAGTTACATAAGGTAATTCTATTATTATATTACATTCTTCCTTTACGTTTCTTCATACAGTATTACTAATAAGTACTTAATAAAACCTCCGTCTTTTTAAAAGATAATTTTGAAATTATATAGAATATAAGAATAACCGATTATTTGGCACAGATATCTTAAAAACTTGACATTTGTATGAATTTTAGGACACTCGCACATTTATAACATGATTTGGTACGAAGATTAATTTGTTCCTGTAGTATGGCACTTATTACTTAGGAGATAAAATTAATATTTCATTGTCCACATCACAAATTCGGTCCTCGGTAAGAATCTGAAATTGTAATCACGGCGGTGGTTGTGAAATAAATGAAACATGACGAATCGCTTGCATATTTATTTTGTGGTGGCCTTTTGTTTGAGCTAAATTGAGGTTTATTAAAGTGAATAATGTGGTTCAACTTCGAATGGCCTATTGCGTTTCTTTTTTATGAATAATTGCTACGATTAAGAAATGGGAAATCTTTTAAATTTTAAATGACACAACATTGTAAGTAGTAGCAAGTTTATGTTTATAGACATTTTATCTCATAAAAGACACTAGAAGTCACGCGAGAACATAAATACACAAAAAAAAACTAAATTACAATAAATTCATTATTATATTATTATATGAAAAAATATTTACTGGAAATGCGTAATTATATTTTACATCGAAGCTTAATTCATTCCCAAATAGCATTTTTTTATGATATAAATATCAATATATGCGTGATCAATATCAATATCCTAAATTTCTATCGCTAATCCAGATAAAAAAAAACAACCGAAATGCCGGTAAAATAAAAAGGCAAGTGCAAATCAATAACAACAACGTTTGTACAGTCCAACGACCGGTATTATATTACGAACGATACGTTATAAATTATGAAATAACCCTAACATTTTGCTTCGTGTAACTTTATCTTTTATGCTATTTGAGGCGCTTGTGAAATATTAGAGCGATCGTAAACAGCGTGCGGACTTGTTTCGAAGTGTGTTTGAATATAAAGTTAAATAAATATAATATAGTCACTTGGTAGAGGAAGTATAGAAATCAAGGAGTTAAAATTGTAAGTGCATTTTGGCAGATTGTACTCGCGATTATGTAAAGCAATGTTTCTTTGTAATATAATAAAAACAAAAAATTAAGATCCTGGGTCTGAAAAAACTGCTGTGGATTTTCGTGTTTAAAAATTGTTTATGATTTACGCTAAATTAGGGTGATATGGTCTTAATCAACCACGCTGGCCAAGTGCGGGTTGGATGACTACACAACCTAAGAATTTCTTCGTTGTGTAGGTTTCCTAACGATATTTGGTAAGAAATATATACGTCGAGTTACTTTTTTTACAAATGCCAGTTCACTTACATACCACGTATTGTCAGAGCGGGTTGTGTAAGCGAGAGCCCATAAAAACGGTCCCCTAAATTTTTCTTTAACAGCTGCGGTTGTCACATTCAATGTAAGTATTTCCTACATTGGGCTTTTGTGCGGTGCCGAGTTGAATACTCACGCGATGTGTGCCAAATATCTTTGGGGTGAATATTATGGAATGTAATCCAAGTTACTTCATTATGTGATCTACTTTTTTTTAATGACAGTTTTGAAAGGGGGTTATTAAAGCCATATTAATATGTCAACAGATGTTGATACCTGTAATAGCTTCCTCATTACCATTATTGGCCACGGTTTCATTTGTCATCGTAGCATAGAGTACGTTGCTTTGTTTAATCATAGTTATTAATACCCAAGAAAGCAACACGATTGTAACTACTGAGTACTCTTGTTACAAATTCGTTGGATTCATTTTTCTTTCGTCTTCGATTCGCGTCTTTGCAAAGATCAATGGAAAATGGACGAAGTCGCTGGCATAGCTAGTAAAGTCATAAGCCTATTCCGGGGTATGGCAAACATACGTACATACACACACCGTAAGAAAAGACGATAAGTACATATTGTTTCGAATGCACTTCGCATTAAAAGCAAAAGCAATCGAACATTTCATAGCCTTTAAGCCTCCTAACGTCCCAGTCCAGTGTTCTAGTATCATAAGCTCTATTTTTCTTGTAATTAAATTTGTTACGGGTCGTTGGACGGACTTGGATTTCCCGAGAGGGCAACTAAGCTTACCGGTGTGGTCTTACTTCAGTACATACGAGGGTACCACCTGGAGGCTTTATATTACCCTGTTATAATAAGCTGCTGTTATTATTGTTTGAAGAGATGTGTAGAAAGTGGGTTAGTTTAGATAAATTCGCAATGAGTTCAATCTAATGTTAGAGTTCTTATGTTTAAGGTTATAATTTTTTTTATCGGTAACACAACTTTATCAACTTACCTCGGAATCACAACAACATAATTTTGAACTACTAGCTTTCCGCCCGCGACTTTGTCCGCGTAGAGACGTTTAACGGGTAAAACATTACTTCTTTATAGCGCAGTCGGTTAAAAAGTAGCCTATCCTTTCCCAGGTGGACTACATAAATGTACCAAATTTCGTTTAAATCGGTTCAGTTCTCTATGCGTGAAAGCGTAACAGACAGACAGACACAGTTACTTTTGCATTTATAATATTAGTAAGGATTAACCTTGAACTGTCATGGTTACACATTCAAAACATTCGGGATATTCATCATGTTTCCTTATTTTGGCACGGGACTACTGGCATTGTGAACATTTTCAGTTTTCTAATATTATTATTTGTTCAGTGATGTTTTGTTGTCTGATATGTAACTTATTAACCAAATCTCAAAGCAATTTTTACATAGATTGGAGCACATTTTTATACTCTTTGAATGTCACATTTTGATGATAATAATATCTCTACTTATCTTCAATATCCCCATCAGTCGACCAAAAACATTTCGGGAATTTGGAGGACCCGTTTGGGAGAGATTCCCTTCGCCGCAAGTAACCCGGCCATCCCATAGAAACTATGTATTTTGTCCCGGATAAAAACTCCTTTGCGACCTTAAACAGGGGTTGTTTGCCAAATAGCTAAAGTTCATTCTGCGTTTTCAAATAACGGTACATATTCAACGATGTCCTTGTTATAGAAGGCCGCAGATCATCCCAAGGGTAACACTTTATTGTAACATGTGACATGTTTCGATTTGTTATAAGCAGTGCATTTGGCTATCACGTGAAATTATTATTCTAATAATAATACATTTTAAGGGAGACCTTTCCCCAGCAGTGGGATGGTGAAGGTATAGAAATACATTTGATACTTTCACAATTTAAAGCTACACAATCGCCCCTAGTAGATAGCACGTTTGTCAAACGTAGTGTGGGACGCCCTTAGGCAAGGTGGAGTGACGATCTTCGCGGGACGGCTGGTAGGAGCTGGATGCGAGTTGCCGAAAATAGGCCAGAGTGACGAAGACGCGAGGAGGTCTATGTCCAGCAGTGGACAAACCTATAGGCTGATGATGATGATCTCTAGCGGCGAATTAATACGTGATAGCCTATTGGATGAGTTTCTTCAGTAATAACTCTTTTATATGAAGACGGAAACTTAGCACAGTTAATTGACGCTTACTGGTTGAATTCCCAGTGACGGGTCAGTTTGTATGGAATCGTGCTCCGAGTCCGGTTTTACGCGTAAATGATATAAAGAAAACATTACGTCATAATCATAGTTAGTTCCCACTGCTGGAAAACGGGCCTACCCAAAACTAGGGCGATAGATTCGATCTTCTTCAAATTATACTTATTGATATAAGTCAAATCGAAATTCCTATTTTTTCAACCAGATTCCTCGACTAAGTAGTTATATTTCCGTTTATGCAATTTCTTGTACTGAAATACGCCTGGCTCCCTGCCATATCAGGCTTAATCGGATATCATATAAACTGGTATAATGGCTACCATAATTTGACTCGGTTAGATTGTGGCATGCAGTAATTGCTTCAGATAAGTGGTACAGATATAAACATCAAGGTAATTTCGTTTGTCTCTGGTGAATAGTTTACTTCGTAAGTTACATGGAAAATAGTGCGGTACTATAGATTGTTCCGCAAAAAGTTTCAATGTGCGCGGACATTATTGCGCGCCATCATGAAATAAAATTATCTCTTAGGAAAATAACCTTTTTTCCCTAACTGACATACGATGATGGCTTGGAGTTAGCAATGTAATCATCACCGGACTTGCGGGAAGCGAATTACTCGATAAATTTACGACAAATCGTGGCAATGACAAGAAGCTAATAAAGTTTGTATTAGAACAAAATATTTGCTGTATGTAGAAAGTAAGCTACATACTCAAAATCGATATTTACATTAGATACTTGCTCTTTCTACGCTAATCATTTATTTTTCTTTCTATAAGAGCACATTTCATATTTTCAGAAGACCACAAAATATACTTACAGACAACATAAATCAAATATAGACACGTAATCTCTATTGCCATCGTAATGTGTTTAGGCGGGGTTGCTAATGAAATAATCCATTTATTAGGCTGTTGTGTTAGTTATATGTGTAGTATAGATATTCGTAACAATACAGCAGATATAATAAATACGAGTATATGTCATATTTATTGGAGTCATTAGTCGGAGACATTATTTGAATAAACATAACAAACTATTTAAATCCGAACATTTCTGAGACAAGTATATAAATATCCTTTCAATTTAAATGTTTTTGTCAAACATTTTTATGTTGTTATCCTGAAAATTTGTCTTGTATATGTGAACTGTAAATTGGCCAGGTAATAACTATTGAATTTAGTAGAGAATATAATTACTAATACAAGTAATGCTTTGTGAAATGATATTTTTTTGGAAGTACGGGTAGTGCATTTATACTAATACCCATATAAATAATGGGTTCATTCTTAAAGTTACCATTTTAACGGCTAAAGTTAGTCTATTATCTTATGCAATGCGAGAGTGGTACTCGCTTTTACACTTCAGTGCAGAACGTACTTCAGAGTCTTCAACATCAGCGTCCCCGAAGCATCCCATCCCGCTCACACCATTCGGCTATTGAGAGTGTCAGAGAGAGATAGAAGATCGAAAATATGCAGGTTTTTCACGGTCAAACTCTCAATAACCGCAAGAACTATTACAAAGAGTGGTATTATGCAGGAGGCACACATAAATGCCATCTTGGACTTAACCACAGTGAATAAGTACCAGTCAAGTACCAGTAAGTTTTTAAGACTTAGTATTACCTTAATAATTGAGTAAAAGCTTAGTACTTTATCATATCAGAAAAAAAACGTTTTGCGTTTCAAAGAAAAATAGTTTTGTTTTCACAAAACAAAAATGTTTAGAGTTTTGAATTTTAGACTGATTCAATTGGCAAATCTGCCCTCGAAAATAGAATTATTGTTTCAATATCCAGCAGTTTCGTTGTTGCCGCAGCAGTGGTCTCCTTTTTACCCGACTACGGCAAAGCAAAAGGAGGGTTATGATTTTGACAGGCTATGTATGTATGTATGTATGTATGTATGTATGTTTGTATGTATGTTTGTATGTATGTATGTATGTATGTATGTTCATCTGTTTCCACATAACTTCTAAATTGCTTGTCAGAATTCGACAAATGACATATCATTAGAAGCGTCTTAATTGTCCGCTGGTTATAGGCTATATAGGGTTTCACAAAATCTAATGTGGCGCCCACTAGCGGACAAAACATACAGAGTAAAAAAATAAAGTTAAGATAAATACGCCGTGTTTGGTATCATTGGAAAGCGCTTTACTTGTACATTTTAAATATATATATATTACTAGCATTTGCATGTGACTTTACGTATATTCATGGACTGATTGCATATAGTTCACATCTTTTCGTTCATAGCTTCTTTACTACTTACTAACACCAAAATAGTACAAATAATTAAAAGTTAAAAACTAAAACCCAACTACGACAAAAAACGACGCTGAAAAAGTATAAAACAAGACTTTTAGAACATACAATACTATTTTGAAGTATGCAATATTTACTATGTAGAGATAAGTTTTCATGTTTGGAAAGGCGTAGTCACACGTTCCATACACAAGTACCTACCTACCGTAGCACTTTGACAACGTGTGACTGCGGTTTTCCAAACATGAAAACTTATCTCTACATAGTAAATATTGCATACTTCAAAATAGTATTGTATGTTCTAAAAGTCTTGTTTTATACTTTTTCAGCGTCGTTTTTTGTCGTAGTTGGGTTTTAGTTTTTAACTTTTTATTATTCACGGCTTTCAGGGTGAGTGCGACAGGCTCAATATGGTCTATTGTGCCTGTCGACCTCATATTTGGATCTCACTACCGCTTACCATCAGGTGGAGTGAGGTCATCTTGTTAGCCTCTTTATAAAAAAAAAAAAAAAAAAAAGTTAGTCCTTTGCAATTTTATGAATAGTTTAATTATTAACAAAATAATGTCGCCTTTACTAAAAATATTGGTATTTGTTATAAAACAAATGTAATTTCTTGCCCAAATCCGAAATTCGATGATGCATATTCTAATTACGATATGGCTAGTGATTTCAATTTACAGGCGCTTTTATAGTTTCATGTTGTGTTATTTTTCTTTATAATATGTTGTATATTTGAACGTATTTCCTTGCCTACATCCAACCAACTGTGCTGGAACAGTATTTATCCCCAATGTCATAAGGAATAAGAGAAGGATAAGTTAAGCGCTTCTGACAAGTTCCCTGAGCAAAGCGGAGCAAATCTGTTTTGCGGCTTTACGGACAACAAGACGCGCTCCTTGGTTCGCTACTTTAAAAGTAGTGGCTTTGTTATAATCATGTTTGACTTGGATCTGTGGATCAGGGCCTACCATGAGTTGGCTATCGAAAACTTACGTACGTTAAAAACCTATCGAGTTGTTTTTTTCATACGGCCGATTTTAGTTCTTCGCGTCAGACCTTTCATGACCAAATAAGTCAAATCTTAAGGAAAGGTCAAATCAAAAGTACCCGTAATCGACGAGCGTGCATGAAGAGATTGATAAATGTGGATGAAGCGAAAGTGGTGTGCCAGGACCGTAGCACATGGTAGGAAGTGATCTCTGCCTACCCCTCTGGGAAAAAGGCGTGATTTTATGTATGTATGTATGTGTGCGTAACCACCAGCGGCGCTGTACAAGTTGTTCATAGACATATTTACGTAGGCGATATCGAGTGCGTAAGTTTTAAACTCATGGTAGCCCTACTGTTGTGCACGTACGAGTAACATTAGGGGTGAGAGCCATCCGCTCCTCCGTATGGCCGGTGATGATGACAAGGCTACTCCAAGCGATCAGCAGTTATGAACAATACGTAATTCAAACCCTTGTCTAGAAAAGCTTTGTATGACTTGCGATTGTTTATATTGTGTCTAACTGAGGTGCCGTAGCTCTTAAACTTTTTAATTTTTATAAATACTTCATTAAATTTTATATGAACTTTAACTCATGAAACTGCTCACTAAACTAAAACATTTCTTTTTGTACAACGATATATGAACACAATGCATTTCTTATAGATATTTAGAAAAGTACTTTTACTTCACAAACACTTCACAAACAGTGGTTAAATATTCATTGTTCCGTGTTATTTGAATCTGTATTATTCTGTAGGTTATGTAGGCCAGATGAAAATCGATAAACTGCTTTAATTACCAAACTTCCTAAACCGTGCATACGTCTTTCGTCATTTTGAATACGGACTACAATCAGAAATTGACTGTATAACTAGAAAAGTGATGAGTATCAATGTGAATCGATGTTATAGTAGAGGAAGGCCGAAGAAGACATGGATAGGTTGCGTGAGAGTTGATATGGGAGTGAAAGGAGTTGACACAGAACTGACTAATGATAGCGCAATAGACCCGAGTGGAAGCAAAAGACATGTTGCACCGACCCCACTTAGCGTGGGACGAGGGCAGAAAAATGATGATGAGTAGGTATCCAATTAATCAGAGGTCACACACTCTTAATAAATATTATTTTGTGATAAAACCTTTTCAGAACTTGCTAAAGCTTTGTGAGGTAGCAGTAAAGTTCTAAAGCGAGCTTCACAACAGAATGTTTATGAAAAGTTCGTTTGCTTTGATCATCATTCAATGTGTTAACAACAGGCAGGTTAATACTGGGACTGGCTCGGTGGAACAGTGGTTAGTGACTCAGGTTCAAAACCTACGGTTCCAAGAGTCGTGGGTTCGATTCCCACTCGGGACAAATATTTGTGTGACGAACATCGGTATTTGTTCCGTGTCTGGGTGTATTATTAAATATATTTAAGTTTATTTGTGTATCCACTGTTGATCCTGATTTCCGTAACACAAGTGCTAAAGCTACTTACCACGGGATCAGATCAATGTATGTGATGTTGTGTAATATTATTAATAATACTTTATTATCTTTGAAAAAAAATGTATGTACGTATACCCTTTTTGACATTATAATGTCAAACACATTCAATGTGAGCTAAATCATTTTAATAATAAAACGACCTGTGTTTTAAATGGCAAAAAATGCATATAACAAAACTAGAGCTTACTGATTCACAGTTTCGGTATAATCAAATCCAAGTCATCAAAAGTTTCCTTTGTAAAAAAGTACCTAAAAATGTTCATCAGAGACAAACAAAAGTCTGTCAGTCTTTGGAAAACAATTGCAACAATGCAATAAATACGGTGCAGGGTCGTTTGTTACTGCGTACTGGGTAGATTTATCCTCTTTTACTGGTGTTAGTTCTGCCAATTTCACGTCGGGTATTGGGAGTAGCCTGCTTCCAGTGTTTCTAGTAAGTAGACAGTTGTTATTCGCAGGTATTGACTTAACCTGTTTAGTGCTATGGAAGGCGCTGGTTGGAATGCAAAGGCTGGGGTCAATCCCGGAAGTTATATTGGATTGGAATGTCTGTAGAATCCTTGTTACGAAATTTGAAATATCTTAGTAGAGTTTCGTTCATATTGGTACTACACAAGGGCATCATGCCCTTGTGTAGCCGTGGATACTAATAGATAGTTGAACAATGTGATTTTAGTAAAATTAAATATGGTTACACGGACATTACTTGATGCAATCTGAATCGCGTTAGTCATTATGGGGAATTAATTATTTGTGAATATTTAAACTTTCTACCAGTTTTCGATATTAATACGAGCATTGAAACGTACATAAACAACGTGATATACGTACAAAATATCACGAGGGAGACCCCCATTTTAACCCTAAAACATGTAGACTGTCGTTTGTTGAACTTTCCCAAGCTGAAGCCCGTATATATTTAGACTAGGATTTAATCTGAAAATTGGTTAGCGAAGCAAGAATTCCTGACTGCAGCTATAGTATTATATATGGGTGGAATAATACGTTGCACAGTTTACCCAAATTAACGATGTAGTGTCGATGTATTGTCTAACTTTATACCTACGTTAAGCACTGCCCTACTTACCAAATTTGACAACTTTGCAAATATTATGGAAAAGGAATAACTGTGCAGAATGTAGATGAAGGATTTTAAAGAGAACTTGAAAACGTATTCAGTTTTCTTGTATTAACACTATTTCCTATGTAATTCATTATCTATACTAATATTATAAAGCTGAAGAGTTTGTTTGTTTGTTTGTTTGAACGCGCTAATCTCAGGAACTACTGGTTCGATTTGAAAAAATCTTTTTGCGTTGTATAGACCATTTATCGAGGAAGGCTTTAGGCTATATAACATCACGCTGCGACCAATAGGAGCAAAGATACAATGGAAATGTGTAAAAAACGGGGGAAACGCGAACGATGTCGCTGGCACAGCTAGTTTACATCTAAAACGCGTATTTCATTCTTAATATTGTCTAAAACTTTGTAAAGCTGAATGCCAAAAATATAACTAAATCTGATTCAAAAATCTTCCTCGTCAATCACAACTTAATAACGGTGTCATATTGTTAATGTGGTACGGAAACTGATATTCGATACTGAGCTTATGGATACAGGCTAAAATAAATCTCATCCTGCAAACGTCTCAACCAAAGTAGTATTTTCAATTCTCTCCGTTCAATCGGAAAATACTCACTAGAATCATCATCAGCCCATATACGACCCACTGCTTAGGCACAAGCCTACCCTAAGTTAGAGCGATAAGGCTTTAGTCAATCATGCTGGCCAAGGGCGGGTTGGTTCACTACACAACCTAAGAATTTCTTCATAGATGTTTAGGTTTCCTCGCGATGTTTTCCTTCACCGTTAAACCGTCGAATAACCGTACATCATCATCATCATCAGCCCGTTTCTGTCCACTGCTGGACATAGGCCTCCCCAAGTGCACGCCATAACCGTACATATGAATTTCAAATTTGAATAACACAGTACGTGGCAGGGTTTGAACTGGCGGGCTCACTACAATACAGATCACAAACAGTACCCTCAGCCGTGGCAATTAGGTTTCAAAAGGCCGTGTGTACGGTATTAGGAAGCGAGCCAACTCTTGCGATCTCAGATTAGGCTTGGATTCAGCAGTCGCAACGGGACTGATCAAGTGCTCTGTAAATAAGAGCGGGATTTGCGCCCGCGCTGAAAAATGGTGCCGCACTGACGTACTATAACAGTCTTAAGGGATACGTCTTATGTCTGCAACTTGGTAATCGTCTCAAAAGGTTGAGCGTTTATCTTCAAAAATGTCTTCATACATCGTGCACCAACACCAAGGACAGTGGGAGTTATCTTGACATAGATACTATTTACATTTTTGCATACGTAAACTGAATTTAATGTAATTATAATTAAAATAATATATATTCGTAAACAAGTAACCCTAGACTTTTATAATGCCAAACTGGTAACAATGAGGGTTTTCGCGTATAAGAACTTCACTAGATGGCAATACGTAGACGTGAGGTTCAACTGCAGCGTGATTGGTTATTTTTGACGTGACATTGACAGACATGTCAATATTCACCAATCACGAAGCAACTGCTTCGGTCTAACTAGACCTCATATCTACGTCTTGCCATCTAGTGGATATCTTATACACGAACACCCTCATTAACGAATTCTGAATTTGGATACAAGTCTTCGTTCAAACCGATTACGATCGTCATTTGTTTTTGATCGAACAACGAAAAATTTTGTACAATCGATTCGATCACATTGCGCGGTTGAAAATAATTTTCCTATCATAGAGTGGACTAGCGACGCCGACTTGCTTAGAAGATGTTCTCAGGTTAATCGGGAATTCCAACACGGCTAAAAAAAAAGAATGAACGAGTGCTCGGTCTACAAGAGCACTGACGTGCTATAACGGTCTTAAAGGTATTGCCTTCAATCTGTGAAGTCAGCAGCTTGGCAAAGCCCTCTTACTGAACGGTTTATCGTTTTTCCTTCAAAAATATCGTCGTAAATACAAGTAAACATGTTTCGGTACAATATAAAAAGCTTTCGCTTGTGATCCGAGTGTTGGTTATCGTAATAACGAAGACAATCGTATTTTCCACGAAAAACTTCTTATTTACATCCTATTACTAGTAAAAGTATAGCGTTTTGTTATCTTGTTTTAATGGTCTTTGCAGTGTCAAACCAACTTCGATCGTCTTATGTTTTTGTTTCATCAAATCGAACAATGACAAAGTTGCGAAATCGAATCTAACACACGAGCGCAACTCAAAGAGAGAATGTTCGAACGCTGCGCTGCCAACTTGCTTAGTAGACGTTCTCAGATTAAACGGGAGCCTAGATTTATGTGGCCCCAACACGGCTACAGCAGACGACTGATCGAGTGCTCTGTAAATAAGGGCTGGATTTGCCCCCTCCCTGACAAATGGTCCCGAACGTCGCCCCTACAACTTCGCCGCAAGTTAATTCCATTGATTGAAGTCGGTTGGGAGGACGCATATTTTGGCGGCGATTTAAAAGGGCCAAGTTTGCGGTTGTTCGACTCCAGTTCACTGGTTTGCCCCCAATCAGTTGTGTTCGTTCTTTGTGATCCTGATTAGACTGGTCGGAAGGCCGGCCTTTTGAACAGTGTTCTGCATTCGTAATTCGAATCGATGAAGTGCGTAATCGCTTTCTTAGCTAGCCAGTCGTTATTGTTATTAACGAATAACAAACAAATTCAACTTTGCTACGGCGCTACGAGCGTAGCAAGTCGTAGCACTGCAGCATACTAAATGCAACGGCATGCTACAGCGTATTTCTATGTGCTTTTTTTGTTTGTACATAATAAATATAAGACTCTTAAATTAAAATAGGCTAACTGTGTCCCGTATCATTGTCTATAGTCCGGGGAATATTGGAGTTAGAACTTCAGAAGGCGCCCTTAATTGAACAGACTTCCTAGTCTCACTGTAAGCCTTATAGGACTTGTAGCCGAGTTGGAACGTTTCATTTGATACCGTAGCCGAAATCAGGGGTCGAATTACATTGAAGCCTAAAGGACGTCATTAGAACGGGATTCAGTTTCAATTCTTATTCTTCGTCTTTGAATTTGGGGCAAAGTTTTTGAGTATTATCTACGATTTTAAACTCGATGTCAAAGCAAGAACTTTTTTTTAGCAAAGTAAAAAAGGGTATTAATGATTTCAGAAAAAAAACTTAATGAAATTTTTTAACAAAAACAACAATTATTACTTTTTGGTAAATGTCTTAGTGTTTCATTTTGCGTTTAAACGAGGTTGTAAGCCAACTTTATCATGTCTTTTAAAACCAGTTAATATTATTGTTAGTGTAACTACTGCATATTATAGTGAAATTACATGTAAGTCCTATTT
This sequence comes from Maruca vitrata, assembly GCA_039566165.1. Taxonomy (NCBI): domain Eukaryota; kingdom Metazoa; phylum Arthropoda; class Insecta; order Lepidoptera; family Crambidae; genus Maruca; species Maruca vitrata. The sequence continues at coordinate 11,980,906 of CM076923.1, forward strand.
GCATATGTACTGAACCCCTTACGTCCCGTAGGTCTAGTAGGATTACATAAATGAGCTCTAACTATAATTTATGGGCGATTTAATCATTGCCGTTTGAATAGTAATGGTTAATTACCTCCAAATTACTATGTAGTGACGAAACAAGAGTTCATGATATTACAAGCCAGTAGTTTCCTTATAGATAAGTATAGAAATATTATACGACTAGTGGCCGCCCACGACTTCTTCCGTTTGGAAATGGTTTTGGTAGCGATGATTTATTAAAATATCCTTTATTTTACATTGTAAAATTTGCTATTTATTAGTGAAAATCCCGTCAAAATTGGACCATTCTTTTCGGAGTCCGGCGAGTATAAGCAGACAGACATAGAAAAGTGTTTTAAATGGTGTGCTTTTGTTATTGGTATCCGATATATATGTTACGGCTAATACCCGAAGTGCGGCTACACCTAGGTTTAGCCGGCTAGAACTAGGTGTAGCCACTTACTCTTGGCTAAACCTAGGTGTAGCCGATTGTTTTCGGCTAAAACTAGGTCTAGCCTTCATCATGCCGGCTACAACTAGGTCCAGCCATTCCATGTCGGCTAATACTAGGTTCAGAGAATCCCTGTTGGATAAAACTTAGATGCGAGTCCCGCCAAGCCTTCCGTCCTTCCCCGCGTCACACTCAGGACTCACAGCATCTGCAGCAGCAGCGCGGGGTGGAGGGCGTAGCGAGACACGCGCCTCTGCAGGTTGTGAGCACCAAGTGCTGCTGATCTACTGCAGGTCTACTAGCGAGTGTGACTCATAGCGTCTGTACATAGTTGTAACTGCCTCGTTGGTCTATTGGCAGCAAGCGCTGCGTAAGGACCGAGAGGTCCCCGGTTCGAGTCTGCGGTCGGTGAAAATTTGTGTGAGTTTTCTGTAATGAAATTACTTAGCCCGGAGTTAGGAAGTTGGCGGTTGAACGCCCGTGCCTCGGAAAGCACGTTAAGCCGGTGGTCCTGCGCCCGATCTCTCATCGGTCATGTCGGATTGCCGACTCACCAAATTATGAGAGTAGGGGAAAAGAGAGTGCACTTGTGTTTGCGCGCACACTTGTGCACTATAATATGTCCTGCGCACTTGGCTGATCTCAATTGAGATCGGCTGCCATGGCTGAAATCGGTCGGACGCCTTATCTATTACAAAAACATCCATTAATTAGAAAACATGCAACTACAAAACCAAATGTGGCAACATAAAGTGCCTCTGCAAAGCTGTTGGTATTATGTGCAACTCAAAATGTCACTCAAGTATAGATTGTTCTAAATAGTTTATGTTACTTTATAAACCTGTGATTTATAATTATATTCTTTAAAATTATAATATGCAACTATTGTCTGTTGTTAAAAAAAATGTTCCTGATTGTTCCTATTGTACTTAACAATTTACTTCTAACAATATGTGTTATTTATTACAATTTGATTTAAAAGAATGAAAAACTACCTTGGTTTCTAATTATTGGATGTTTTTGTAATATCTAAAAAAGCTCTGCCGAAAGCATGCCGGCTATAACAAAGTATGTAAGATAAGGCGTCCGACCGATTTCAGCCATGGCAGCCGATCTCAATTAAGATCAGCCAAGTGCGTAGGTCATATTATAGTGCACAAGTGTGCGCGCAAACACAAGTGCACTCTCTTTTCCCCTACTCTCATAATTTGGTGAGTCGGCAATCCGACATGACCGATGAGAGATCGGGCGCAGGACCACCGGCTTAACGTGCTTTCCGAGGCACGGGCGTTCAACCGCCAACTTCCTAACTCCGGGCTAAGTAATTTCATTACAAAAAAACTCACACAAATTTTCACCGACCGCAGACTCGAACCGGGGACCTCTCGGTCCTTACGCAGCGCTTGCTGCCAATAGACCAACGAGGCAGTTACAACTATGTACAGACGCTATGAGTCACACTCGCTAGTAGACCTGCAGTAGATCAGCAGCACTTGGTGCTCACAACCTGCAGAGGCGCGTGTCTCGCTACGCCCTCCACCCCGCGCTGCTGCTGCAGATGCTTTGAGTCCTGAGTGTGACGCGGGGAAGGACGGAAGGCTTGGCGGGACTCGCATCTAAGTTTTATCCAACAGGGATTCTCTGAACCTAGTATTAGCCGACATGGAATGGCTGGACCTAGTTGTAGCCGGCATGATGAAGGCTAGACCTAGTTTTAGCCGAAAACAATCGGCTACACCTAGGTTTAGCCAAGAGTAAGTGGCTACACCTAGTTCTAGCCGGCTAAACCTAGTTGTAGCCGCACTTCGGGTATTAGCCGTAACATATACACCGTGATATTTCAATGGTTGTTTTCCTGTGGCAGAACGATTTGCCTTTAGTCATACTATCAAGTCATGCGAATCATAAATTGAAAAAAAAAATTTTTTTTCAAATTTTCAAAATAATTATTTTCCACCTCTAAAACGAGAGAAGCTATCGTTATTTTATAAGATGTGACGTAATGGAGTACAAGCAGCAGCAAGCAGTAGCTTGCCGCATAAAATCGATGCTTAAAGCTAAACAAGCTCTACGCCCTAAGTAATAAAGTGATTCGAACGTGCTTTCGAATTTCGGTTAAACCTTTCGTAAAACCGGCATTTATTGATTACCCAAAATACCTAAAAGAACCAGGCGTATAAATGTACCACTCAAAAGTACAATTTGCTATTTCACATAGCTGAAACAATAGTAGATTAAAATTGACTCGTCATTCGTGGATAATATTTCTCGTTCCGATGACGAGGTCCGCTTTGATGAATGACACTCGGTGAGATGTGTAATTGTGACAAGTGTGATTCGGTGGTGCTCGATGGTAATTAACAATCGATTTGGAATCGATTCAGAAACTCTAATCGACTCATCTCAGTTAGTTGAATGCCTGGAGAAAAAATTATCTAAATATGCACCTTTTCCATAGTCGCCATTTCGAAGAACCATTTCGCCAATCACCATTCGGAAGAATTTTGCATAAATACCTTCCTCTTGATTCAGGATATAGGATATACAGTATATAGAAACAGAGAAAGAGACTTAGTTTCATACTATATAGTGATCCAATGTTAATAGGATCACTTTATTTTACTCGTAGTATTGAAATTATTTGTATTCTTATTAGTGGAGCGCCTTAAGGTTTATACCTCGGAATCCAAGGCCAGTCGATGAATCTTTATATCAAGTTTTGAAATGTGTTTAGAATAGCATATAAAAAAATGTTAAAAAAAAAAATTTGTGCGATCTCAATTTTTTAATTATTATTCTATATACATAGTATAAAATGAAGTTGCAAAGGGCGCCCAAAATGTGTTTGTTACCTAGGATCTCAAAAAGTACTATATCAATAGCTATGCGGTTTTCAATAATGAAAAGAAGACATTCCAGGGATTCTATAGGTGTATAATTTAGGTGTACCTACTTAAGAAATTATTAGAGTTATCGTAACAGTTATCAGACGGACGGAAGAAAAACGAGCTTTTTGGAGGCTTGCATTGCGTGCGCTGCTGAAATAACTCAAAATACAGAATAACAATGTATGGGGGAATTATTCTTCTTAAAAAGTTATACAAAAAAATCTGCAATAGCATATGTCCATCCTTTAAGGTTTAGCCACAATAACGATTTTAGTGGTTTTCAAGTTTAATTTACGAAATATCTTATTTTTCAATTACTCGATGTTCCTACCAACATAGACCAATAAACATAAAACAAAATGCATATCAAATTAAAGTTGATGAAATGAGGATTCCGAGTATATACATATCATTACACTTTTATGTTAATAATAATACACAAGATGCATTTACAATGCCGAGGGCAGAGATTAAAAATCACTAACTTTATTACTTTTCTGCCTACTGCCTACGCCTTAAGTACGATAGCATGAATATTAATAGCCTATATCCTTTTCTAGGTTACTATCTATCTCCTAACAAAATTTCATCAAAATCCGTTCAGCCGTTTAAGCATGATAGAGCAAAACTCCCAGCAAAAACCATTAAAAAAACACAAATTCAATTCAGTTTTCTGCCTACTGCCTACCCCCTAAGTACGATGACGTGATTATTTATAGCCTATAACCATTTCCAGGTTATCATTTATCATCATACCAAATTTCAGCAAAATCTGTTCAGCCGTTTAGACGTCAAAGAGCAAAAGTCCTAGCAAAATCGACTAAAAATCACCAACTCAATTTAGTTATCTGCCTACTGCTTACCCCCTAAGAACGATGGCGTGATTATTTATAGCCTATAACTATTTCTAGGTTACCATCTATCACCATACCAAATTTCATCAAAATTCGTTCAGCCGTTTAGACGTCAAAGAGCAAAAGTCCTAGCAAAATCGACTAAAAATCACTAACTCAATTTAGTTATCTGCCTACTGCCTACCCCCTAAAAACGATGGCGTGATTATTTATAGCCTATAACCATTTCTAGGTTATCATCTATCACCATACCAAATTTCATCAAATCCGTTCATCCGTTTAGACGTCGAAGAGCAAAAGTCCTAACAAAAACGGCTAAAAATCACTAACTCAATTTAGTTATCTGCCTACTGCCTACCCCCTAAGAACGATGGCGTGATTATTTATAGGCTATAACCATTTCTAGGTTATCATCTATCACCATACCAAATTTCATCAAAATCCGTTCAGCCGTTTAGGCGTGAAAGAGTAACAGACAGACAGACAGACAGACAGACAGAGTTACTTTCGCATTTATAATATTAGTAAGGATTAATACACAAGATGCATTTACAATGCCGAGGGCAGAGATGGCGGCGGCGGGGGCTGCGTTCCGTCGTTGTGTCATATAGTTAATGGTAAAATTATTTTTGTAAATCATTATTTTTTGTAAAAATTTAATAAATTAACATTGAAATTACTCAGCAAACATAATTTATCACATAAACAATTGAAATTTCTACTATAAAATTTTTTTTCCCCCTTCCGCCTCTCATTCTTCAGTAAATTGTTTTTAAAAATTGTTGTGAACGAGATCGGCCATTTTTTTCTATTCAACTTTTTTCTTTCAGGTTTTAATAATGCAATCAAGCACTTCCTATACACATTCATTGACTGGCCCTGGATTCCGAGCTTTTACCATTTTCATGTTTTACGGAACTCCACTATATGAAGGAACACATGTTAAGCCTTTATTTGGCAAATAAACTATCAATTTATTATGATTTCTATGACATGCCAACTAAAAAATCAAAACATAGACGCAAAGTATTTAAGCGTGACGTGATCCTAATAATGATCGTCCGTTTATTTTTGGATAATCTATTCTAGGATGTGTTGATTTCGTAATGTTAGCTTAGGACTAGCCTATAAACCTCTTAATCTTTGTTTTATCACGTAGTAATGCTTGCCACTATTGGTTTGATTTTGACTAGTTTGAGCCTATATAAAGAGACTCGAGCCTATGTTCCTACAGCTTTATACCCATTTTATGTAAAATGCAATAATGAACAAATAAGTCGAGAATATTTTAGGTTTTAACTGTTTTTTTAAATTATTCCATAGCTTTTATCACGGGTTTTGAGCGCGGCGACCGAACCAAGAAATTCCGTAACGAAAAAAACCTCACAATCGTCTAACGTCGTTTCAGTTCGGTAGACTTCGGCACGGTGTTTGTGTGCGTGCGGTTAGACGTATTGTACGACTCTACGAAACTCGCACGAATCGAGACGAGCTGCTCCGAAATCGGACGATGCTATGCAATAGCTATACCGCGGCAGTCCCCGAGTGCCACACGTCTTTTTTATCTATTAATGCTTTCTGCGTCCAAGGCTATGGCACGAATACATTGCATAGAACTATTCACTTTTTGGTTCAACTCATTTAACTTTGCACCACAGACTAAAGCACTACACAAATCGCTAACAAACCGGTTAAGTTTTCTTGCCATTGTAACCATAGAGTAGGAACACAAATAATAAATTTCCTGCTATCGACAAACGTGCTTAAGTGGCCCAACTTGAAACTATAGAAGCTAAGTTTTAACGACACACCGTAAAGTATTCTGTGTGCATTAACTCGGCTATGTCCACCAAGAAAAACCGCGTAACTGACAATTTTGTCTTTTACTAGCGAAAAGGCTGTTCAAACTTTTTTCAATATCGCCTGTAGAATCATATTAAGGGAAGCGGTTGCCTCGGTGTCATCTATTAGGTAAGCATTTTTGTGATGTCCTAAAATGTTTCTTGTAAAATAATTTTAGCTAAAACGATGAATCGGCGTTCACCATTCATTAGGTTTCCATTACCAACGTTTTTTCTTCTCTTCAAGGTCAATGAACTGGGCTGTCGGTATTTCTAGTTCATTCCTCAAGCGTCCAATATTTCACTCCATTAATCAGTTATGACTTTATTTATGCCTGACTTTAATATTCTCTTAAGAGTAAAACCTATTATGTTGTTTTTAAGAGCAAGTTTAAAGGTGATGATTTTTAAAATTTGTCATTGTCACATTATGTTTACTAAGAAATCTGTTACTATATTTCATCCAATTTTATAGTTTTGTAATAAGAAGCATTTAGTATCTAGAATTCTAGACGTGAAATAATGTATGTGATGTTGTGTAATATTTTTATTTATAAACATTAAGTTGCTTAAAATTATCTAGTCTCATTTTACCTTGCCTTTCATGTTTATTTTTAATTTCAAATCCTGTCAGATGTAATGTTCATAAACATCTACCACGATTTCAAAGTAACATGTTTGTAGAGACTTGAGAGTACATAGACTTCAAAGGACTACAACTACATGATTACTAAGTGTTGTACAGTTAGGTATCCTACTGTAAGAGATAAGGGTAATTTGACTGAAGGTTTTTAGGCTCCTCAATTTATCTTGATGTGTTTCAGTGGGATGTTCTATAAACTGAATACCTTTAATGAGGCCTACTCGTTGATGTTAATCCAACTTAAAATAGGTAGGTGCGTGTTATCAATTAAGTTAATTAGTTAGCAGTTTTGTATATTTATTTATTTAAGGAAGACCAGGGCATACATTTATAACATAGGATAATAATAGTAACAATTAAGAAATCACTTAAAGGTCTTAAATAAAAATTGAGTATGTAAAAACAAAACAACAGTGGTTCATTTCTGTTTTTACGTCGGTGAAATTTTGTGATAGAACCTATTAGTCATTTAGACGCAATTATTGTTATCACCAGTAAATAGGTGTGTCACTAGTTTCTTTTTTTATATTAGCTTAACAGGTTGACCTCACTCCACCTGATGGTTATCGGTAACGAGATCTACGTATGAGGTCGACAGGCACAATCAACCATATTGAGCCTGTCGCACTCACCCCGAAGGCTTGCTTATCAATCAGTTAGTCAGTTTTATTTCCCTGTATTTACAGACTCTAACTTCATTGTTTGTTGACTGGCTCGGTGGAACAGTGGTTAGTGACTCAGGTTCAAAACCTACGTTTCCAAGAGTCGTGGGTTCGATTCCCACTCGGGACAAATATTTGTGTGACGAACATCGGTGTTTGTTCCGTGTCTGGGTATATTATTAAATATTAAGTACTCGTATTTACTTTCTTAGTTTAAAATTTTTAATAGGCAGGTATTTTAAAACTTGCTTTTAAAATTACGAGTAGGTACTTAAATCTCGCGACAAGCTTTTAAAACATATAAATTGTGTCAAATATGTTGAATTTGAAATGTTATAAGTTGACAGTAAAGTTATAGTGTAAAAGTTTATTTTTTTCTTTTTAGCGCATTTATCTACGTGCTATCCGTATTGTCGGTGATGTAGAGGTGTCCGAGATCTTAGAGCCTCTCCAGCTACGTAGAGACATTGCCGGTCTAAGTGTTCTCTACCGTCTCTATAATGGGGAATGCTCTGAAGAGCTATTCCAGCTAGTCCCTCCCTCCCCTTTCCACTCCCGAACGACACGTGCTGGACAGCGCTGCCATCCACATACAATGCAGGCGCTGGTGGCTCGGACAAAGAGGTTTAGCTCCTCATTTCTGCCCCGTGCCATTAAGGCATGGAATGCCCTTCCAGCTCATGTTTTCCCTCCCTCCTATGATCCCGGGCTCTTCAGGCGGGGCGTGAAACGGCATTTAAGCAGGCCTTCAGGGTGAGTGCGACAGGCTCAATACGATCTATTGTGCCTGTCGACCTCATATTTGGATCTCACTACCGCTTACCATCAGGTGGAGTGAGGTCATCTTGTTAGCCTTTTTATAAAAAAAAAAAAAAAAAATTTAAATAAAAGCTTGTTTTTAAAGATTTTTTTACCTTAATTTATTTTATACTTTTTAGTTTTCACCTTGGCCGAAAAAAGCGTCGATGGCCGAGTGGTTAAGGTCGTTGCTTGCCATGCGAGAGGTCGCCAGTTCAAACCCCGCCAGGTACCAATGTGTTTTTCAAATTTGAAATTTATATGTACCATCATTCGACGCTTTAACGGTGAAGGAAAACATCGTGAGGAAACCTACACACCTAAGAAGAAATTCTAAGGTTGTGTAGTCGACCAACCCGCACTTGGCCAGCGTGGTCGACTAAGGCCTTACCGCCCTAGTTTAGGGTAGGCCCGTGCCCCAGCAGTGGGGAAGTCTATGGGCTGATGATGATGAGTTTTCACCTTGTCGATGGGGTTGTGTCGTTTAAGTACTGAGTTCCTTTGGCTGTCTTCCGGCTCCATCATCAGACCCTGGTTACCATCTAGCATCTAAGTACTCATCTAGGCGAATCAAACGAGCCCAAACTCGATGGGGTTGTGTCGTTTAAGTACTGAGTTCCTTTGGCTGTCTTCCGGCTCCATCATCAGACCCTGGTTACCATCTAGCATCTAAGTACTCATCTAGGCGAATCAAACGAGCCCAAACTCGATTTGGTTGTGTCGTTTAAGTACTGAGTTCCTTTGGCTGTCTTCCGGCTCCATCATCAGACCTTGGTTACTATCTAGCACCAAAGTACTCATCTAGTCGAATGAAATGAGCCCAAACTCGATGTGGTTATGTTATTTAATTACTGAGTTGCTATGGCTATCTTCCGACTTCATCATCAGATCAGCTCCATGTCATAATAATATTGCATTGTCATCGGATATACACGTGCATGCAAAATTTCAGCTCAATCGGTTGAGGGCAAGTGCCTTAAAATTGAGTTATAAAATTCCACCCGAACACACAAACATACATACATTGCAAGTTAAATAAAAGCTTGTAAAAATCAATTTAAAGACATTGGGTACTTTAATAGGTACAATAAGTAACATATAAACGTACTAGGACATTCATTACTTATTTATCATTATGACTGGCTCGGTGGAACAGTGGTTAGTGACCCAGGTTTACTACCTACGATTCCAAGAGTCGTCGGTTCGATTCCTACTCGGAACAAATATTTGGGTGACGAACATCAGTGTTTGTTCCGTGTCTGGGTGTATTATTAAATATATTTAAGTATATTTGTGTATCCACTGTTGATTCTGATACCCGTAACACAAGTGCTTAAGCTACTTACCTCGAGATCAGATCAATGTATGTGAAGTTGTGCAATATTCATTATTTATTACATATGTCAATTAATTACAATCTAGTAAAAACCCAACTACGACAAAAAACGACGCTGAAAAAGTATAAAACAAGACTTTTAGAACACTGAACTGAACAAAGTTGCTTATGTAGTTCCAAGTAAATGGACACAGTAGACTCTACCAAAATGCTTATGTTGAAAATTGACAATAATGTCATACAATACTATTTTGAAGTATGCAATATTTACTATGTAGAGATAAGTTTTCATGTTTGGAAAGGCGTAGTCACACGTTCCATACACAAGTACCTACCTACCGTAGCACTTTGACAACGTGTGACTGCGGTTTTCCAAACATGAAAACTTATCTCTAGCATCTAAGCATTTTGGTAGAGTCTACTGTGTCCATTTACTTGGAACTACATAAGCAACTTTGTTCAGTTCAGTGTTCTAAAAGTCTTGTTTTATACTTTTTCAGCGTCGTTTTTTGTCGTAGTTGGGTTTTAGTTTTTAACTTTTTATTATTTGTACTATTTTGGTGTTAAAGTGTATTTGTGGCGCATAATATTATCAAAAGTTAAATTGATGAACCAACATGTTTTATATTTTAAGGGGACGTAGTAAAGAAGCTATGAACGAAAAGATGTGAACTATATGCAATCAGTCCATGAATATACGTAAAGTCACATGCAAATGCTAGTAATATATATATATTTAAAATGTACAAGTAAAGCGCTTTCCAATGATACCAAACACGGCGTATTTATCTTAACTTTATTTTTTTACTCTGTATGTTTTGTCCGCTAGTGGGCGCCACATTAGATTTTGTGAAACCCTATATAGCCTATAACCAGCGGACAATTAAGACGCTTCTAATGATATGTCATTTGTCGAATTCTGACAAGCAATTTAGAAGTTATGTGGAAACAGATGAACATACATACATACATACATACATACATACATAGCCTGTCAAAATCATAACCCTCCTTTTGCTTTGCCGTAGTCGGGTAAAAAATAATAATAAAAAAAGTTTTATCTTTATTTTTTTTTCTTTCAATCTTCTTATGTGAAAATGAATGTATTTTATTATTATGTAATATACGTTTGTATATTCAAAACAAAGTCTACAATACTACATAAGCTGGATTTATGTTTTTCTTACTTTTTCCGTTATCTAATTTAGATTAGGGAATAACAATTTCCTCTGACCTCTCAGACATAATTGACGGCAAAGTAGGTCTTTGTGGACTAAGAAGCCGGTCAAGTGTGAGTCGGACTTGCCAACAGGGTACCGCATAAACTGGTTTATTTATTAATTTTTGCACATGACATCTTATTCCAACACTATTGACCTTTAACAGGAAAAGATAATACAACAAATAAATGTTTTAGAACCATTTTTTTTAATTTTGGACGGGAAGTACGTATCCTGTAGGATTTTATTTTACTTATGAAATGTATGAACACAAGGTTTCCTAGGTTTTCATTAGTAACCTTCAAAAAAAAGATACTACAATATTTTTTATCCTAATTAGTCTTAATGGGTCTACACGCGTTACGCTCGCGACCATGATTGGTGCAACCCAGTCGAAACGTCGGGCAGTAAGTAGCTTTTATTCCTAATAACGCGTGTAGACCCATGAAGACTAATATTTAATGTAATGGAACGCGAAAGTCTAAAATCTTTAATATTTTTTATCGACCGGAACCCTAAAAACATAATACATTTACTTACTACAGTCAAAAGTCAGGACTATTTCGTGTTTTAAAAATTCAGGTGTCTACTTTTGCGGTGTTAACCTTTTCTTTTTGTTGTGCATTTAATTTATGAAGCTGGCTCTTTCAAATTGTAAAGAGGTTTTGTTAGTTAGCTGCCATAGCTAAAAAGGTGCAATTTTATATTTTTCACGTGAAATCTCCGTTAGCTCGTTACGGCTTATAAAAAATTTAAGAATAGACTGGACTTATGTGCTTTAATTTATTTGAAATCGCTTATTTTGTCTGTCAAAGATAAAAAAAATTACCTAAAGTGCAACACTTGCGAATTTATTGTTGGGTAAATACATAGCAATTGCTTATAAATATGTATAATAGATAGTATTGTCTATTTTTATTTGCGCGAGCACTACACATTTGAAATAAAACTTATTTTACGGATTAAACTCGCGTGTATTGATATTCTAAACATTATTTAGAGATCCGACGTTTCGAGCTCTTTACAGCGCTCGTGGTCACGGGCAAGACTAAAACTAGAAGACTAGAAGTCTTAAGAATATGTAGATGATTCAAATAGCATTGATTCAAGTAGCATCTTGTTTAATTATACACTACATATTATGTAGTAGAAACGACAGAGAAATACACACTAGTTAACCCTAAACGATCCATCATCAACAGTCCACTGGCCAGCGCTCGTAATTTTTTCCTTGAGTGAGGCGCCTACTTAACCGTCAAATTGATAGAAAAAATATATCTCCAATGGTACAGTGGACCGGACCCTCGTAATTCTCAGGTTACGCCTTTTGAAGGGACAAATTGGTAATTTTATAACAACAGAGGGGTTTACCGAAAGTTGACTCGTTTCTTTATTTACTTTAAGGCATTTATATTTCTTTAGTAGCAAAGGCCACTTTCGATGCTAAGCAAAGATTGTTTAATGAACAGGTCCCCATTTTAAAAAGACACTAAAGAGACTCAGGCGTTTGTTTAATTTGTTACTTCGCTCATTAAAAAAAAAGTCAGAAGTCAATCTAATAAATTGTTTTTTATTGTTACAGGTATGTTTCTACAAAGTTTTCTAAAAGGCGGTAACTACTCTCCGTTCTTCATTCGTGCGTGAGAATGTCAATTGTTTTATTATTCTTGAACCATTCGTTCACATAGTATTTTCATAGTAATGGTGCGAGCATGTGCAGCGGCTAGTATGCGTCTTCGAGGAACAGCGTCAAGCTTACCTCGACGCTAAACGCGACGAGATGAAAGCCCGTGCACCCGCAGCCATTACCTACCATATAGTAAAGGGCAAACTAACGTGCCCACATTGTACACGGGAGTTTGCTGCGAAGATCGGCTATGTAAGTCATCTTCGTGCGCATCAGCGCTGACTCAATTAGGAGTCGAAGTGGTCGCCATGGCCGAAATCATCATTTTCCACTCGGTGAACTATATACTTTTTCTTTTCGCCTTTTCATTTACAGAACACTATTAATAAAAGAAAAAGTTTGCGGTGCCCATGTTGATCAAAGTCTTAAATAGTTCAACATATAAAATACACATATCGCCCGACAGCTACACCTCAAGCGGTCCAAATAAATGGGCAGCTAAGGGCATGAATAGTGAGTATTCATGATCACAAAATCCGAGGGGACATTTTTCCGTACACACCCGTCCTTTTATAAGACAGGAGATGTCGCCAGCTTAGTTTGACGGAGAGGGTATTTGAATGGACTTACGACATCACTCAACATCTTGAGTTAATGCGAATGTTATTCTGACCCTGAAAGAGCACAACATGGCGTTACTAGTAAAAACTTACTACTTTCATTACAAACTAGTGGTCCCGGCGAATGTCATTCCGCCAATACTATAAACCTTCCCTGGACTATCACGAACATTTTAAAACCAAAATTACCTAAATCGGTCCGGGCGTTCTCTAGTTTTAGTCAGACTAACGAACAGCGATTCATTTTTATTTATAAGATTTATATTTTATATAAATTACCATTATAAATACAAAAATAATTAACTACTGAACGGATGTAAACCATGATGACCGGCTCGGTGGAACAGTGGTAAGTGGCCCACTCCTGCGGTTCCAAGGGTCGTGGATTCAATTCCTACCCGGGACAAATAAATCGATGTTTGTTCCGTATCTGGATTGTTTTTTGAAATATGTTTCAGTATATTTGTGAATCCGCTGTTGATTCTATATAAGTGACACAAGTGCTTAAAGCTATTTCACAAATAGGCTAGAAGACTGGGGAAGGACATAGGCTACATTTTGACTGATTGTGCCATAAAATACTCATGTTAAAATCGATAAACGACTTCATGAGGGTGAAGTCTTGGCCGGAAATCGAAAGAAATGAATATCACAAACGTTCGAGCTAAATTATTTAAACATTTATGTTACGGATTTTAATACCAACCCAAAACTGTAGTATTAAATCGGTACTTCATCATCATCATCAGCCTATAGGTTTGTCCACTGCTGGACATAGGCCTCCCCACGTCCTTGCCACTCCCACCTATTCTCGGCTACTCCCATCCAGCAAATCGGTACTTTCCGTCTGCCAATTTTAACAACTGTATAATTTAATCATTATCTAATTCTGACGCTAGTTTGGCATTTTACTTTTGACTTAGGAGTCCTAAGTTAGGACCGTTAATATATTTTCATCACAAAAGTTATTCCTAGGAGATTAAGTTTTATCACAAATCCTAAATCTAAGCTACGGTCACAATATTGAGTGCCAAGAATTAATTCCTCCAAGGGAAAGTTAACGAGTCGTAACTGTTGCGAACAAATCGAGTCACTTTAAACGCTTTTAATCAGTTTTAGAAGGGGCACGAGGTGTTACTTAGTATAAGTTAATTAGTCCGAGTGGAAATAATCTAATCTGTTGCTTTGTAACTTTCTATGATGTCTACTACTACTTACTATTTATTTTACTTTATATTAGTTTGTAGTAGATATGGTTGCGTCTGTCGGACCTACATTTACGTAAGTAAGTGAAGTTTTACTGATATTTGGTACACCTCCACACACGGTCATCTCACTCAAAAATCTCCAAATAAGTAGAACTTGTACTATCGGCGTCATATACTGACATACATAAATATTTATAAATGCATACTTCGATACATATTCACACTCTCGGAAGTACTCGGAACTAACTGTTCATCACACGAATACTAGCCCATGGTCGAATCTTAAGCGGTTTACTAAATCACGCTATTTTTCTTGCCTGATAATAAAGGTCAATCGAAATGCCCTCGTTAATATTCACATCACACGAAAATGTTTCGTGAAGTCGATAAACACAATAACCATCGCGACATTACGTTTCTCGTTACACCGAGGTAACTGAATAACGCTCACATCAATTGCCTACAAAATTGCCGAAATCTAATTTAACGCTGCAAACAAACGCAGGTGTTTATTTCTCAGACAGGCGTCACAGAAATTGTCACATTACCATGTTAAAGAGAACGCGAATACGAAAGGCAGTCGACTTTGGAGGAAATGAAATATACGACGATATCGAAATATGCCTGGAACAACGAAAAAGGCGCGCGAATGGGCCAATTTACAATTTAGAGGTGCGAAACATAATTCAATTTTCGAAAGAAGGGTTCGGAGTTTAAAAAATGTTCGCGATTGTTTCTTTTTTTATTCGTCTTAAAGGCAACTTCGTTATCTCAGCGTTTTCCGCGATGACGTTTCTTGTTTTACTTTTTTGAATTGCTTTTCTTTTTATTATGGAACGGCTTTAACTGTTGTTTCAGATCATAGATTTTTAATGATTATCTCTGCACAAGGAGTATTGAATTTTATCGGATTTTTAAATAAATGGTCATGCCGTAAGAAACAGTATTTTCTTGTATTTTTATTCTGGGATTAATAATGGCCAGTCTCTTTATTAAAATAATTGGGCAGTATTATTAAAATAACTTTCGGTTGATAATTAAATTAAAAAGCATGCCTTGTAAGAATTAAGAAAAATATTAATCTGAACAAGAAATATTCAAGTAGGTATTGCAACAAATATGAAAGAAGTATTGAAATAAAATATTCATATTAATCAGTAATAAAAAGATTACTTTTTTACGAACTTTTCTTTGTTATTCTTCGCACTCAATGCGGTCGAGGTTTAGGAAACTGTATGGAGACGTTTTAAATTGTGCCGTTTTACATTTTAAACTCGGGGAAGTGAGTGAAAAATTTTAAGAGGGTTACTGGCATTTTGTCGCTGTCTCTCTTAAAAGAAAACATTTTAAAACTCGCCCCGTTTGCTTGGTAAACTATTGGCGATTAATAACTGTTTTGTAAAACAGTTTGGCTTCTTGAAATAAAGTAGCGCAAAGAGTTCAGCATTTGTATTTATTTATCGTTAGCTCGTTACTGCTAAGTTGTATTAATGTTTCAAGCACGTTTTCAGTCTTTGAGTATTAGATGTTGTGTTGAGTATTTCGGTCACAATTTAATATCTAATTTTAATGAACACTTAGCAAGTAGAAAGCAAAGTTGCTGTCATACGTTTGTAAGAACTCATATTACTAAGCAAAATGCAAAGCACACCAAAAATGTTACCAACACTCGTAACATAAACAATAACATTTTGCATATGGAAATAAAACCTTTGTATGGCGCAACTACGAAACGGTTTTACTGTAAATCTCTTTAAACTTTCAAATGTAAAAAAGTCCGCAAAATTTAGTAGTCTTAAATAAGCACTCTTTGTCTCATAGTTAGTCGTTGAAAAGGGTAGGAATATGCGTAGATAAATCGAGCTTGTCACAGCTAATCTCGACTAGCATTTACATAAATGGAGAATTCTAGTTAATTCACTCGTTATCTGACTGAACTCAACTTTAACTTAGCGTTTTGGGGGACATTTCTCTTACTTATTAATATAGGTTTGTGGGTGGTTTGATTGCTAAAGTGGGACTGTATGTATTACGCTCTAGTTTTTATATCACACAAATTATTTGAGCACTTTTATTGCGGTTGTCAACACCAGTGCTTTACATAAATGTATTTAAATATATAAATAACACACCCAGACAAGGAACAAATTCCGATTTTCATCAAATATTTTCGATCCCGAGTGGGAAGCGATCCCCACGACTCATGCCACAAGAGTCTTAGACCTATTTATTTATATGAATTTTAGACCACACTCTTGTGACAACGCATAAGCTTATATCCACGGTACCGCACGTCATGCGCACGCTTTTGTTAATTGACGATTACAAGATGTATTATTGCTATTATTATTGCATCTTGCGTAGAAACAATAAAACTTGAGTCCACGCGGCAACATCGCGAAAGCCGCGCTGTATCATCATCAGCTCATATCCGTCCCCACTGCTGGGCCACGGGCCTACCCTAAACTAAAAAAAAGCCTTAAAAGCCTTAGTCAACCACGCTGGCCAAGTGCGGGTTGGTCGACTACACAACCTAAGAATTTATTCGTAAGTGTGCAGGTTTCCTCACGATGTTTTCCTTCACTCGGCCATCGACGCATTTTTCGTCGACGAAAATTCAGTCAGACATTATCATATTTTTATGTGTTTCAAACGCGCCGCGTCCGTAAACATCCCCACTTAACTGAAACCGTTCTCACTCTAACACATGAAATGGTAAAACTATAAAATGTCCGGCCGAATCCTTCCCGTTTTATTGATAACTGGTCACACGATCGGCGGTGTCCGTTTGAAACCGTGTCCCGTTTTGAAAACGTAACTAGCGAGGCGTGTGAAACAAACGGTTCCGGTGAAATCGAGACCATACTACACCAATAGTTCCCGGTATCATCCGGTAATAAAATTTGCACAGGCCCGGCCCGTGGCTTTTATCCGGTTTTTATTGCGGCTCCGGAGTGGACCTAATAGAAATGTGCTGAGGTAGACTCGGCTTGTTGTTTTTATGAGAATTGAATCTTTCGGTTAATGCGAGGACTGATGAGATCCGTCGTTGCTTTTCTTGTAAGAGTTACGCGTTGTTGAATCCGAACTAACGGAGCATAAAACGATGTACTCTTTGGCTTTCAAACCTCAGTTTTTATGCTTCGATGGTCGTCGTAAAAGCCTATCGCAGGTCCCTCAGGAACCTTAAATTTTCGCGATAAAAAGTAGTCAGTGACTACTTTAAGGATGTTAACTACTTTTTTATTGTATTTATTATAGACTAGTGACCCGCCCTCGCTTCGCTTTGGGTATATTATACGTAAAAACCTTTCTCTTGAATCCCTCTATCTATTAAAAAAAAACATTAAATCCGTTGCGTAGTTTTAAATATATAATTTGCATTGACAAACAGACAGATCGACGTGGGAAGCGACTTTGCTTTATACTATTTGGTGGTATTCATTGCTATTTTCACAGTTCACACGTACAAATGTGTAACAATGTGTAAACATCCACCGTACATTAAACTGTTAAGTTATCTTAATTTACTAAAAAATTTAAAAAGTGGCTGTAATATACGTATTGACAGACAGACAAGGGTTTCGTTTTTGCCATTTGGTAACGGATCCCTAAAAAGGTTTAACCCTCATTTGAGCCAGTGTTTTAAAATTAATAATATGCCTGCCCGAGCCAGACGGTATAACGGCCACCATTTTTGGCGCTCGAATAAGTTTTCGACACACTATAGTTACAATTTCTAGTTTAAATTAAGGTTTTTTTTCTAGAAAACTGTGTCGCAGGGGAACTACAACTTTATTCATAAAAGTTACTTAAATATGGTAGTGGTTTAAAATTTCTCTGTGTTAACACACTTACCAGTATAAAGACTAAAAATATAGGTTCCTTCCGGGTTTATTTTTATGATAGCCTTCACCAAATCGCTATATAAAATATACACAGTAATATTAATTCGATTATCGTAGAGCACGTGTGGTCATGTTAAGTGAAGAAGTTATTTTTAATATTTTTTGCTTAATAGAATAAATCTATAAAAGAATTCATTGTTAGTCTTCATTGACATTGCGACAGACGAATATCAAATAAATAAGTGAATATCAACCTAAATATATTAGTAGAGTCTGAGCCCAAACCACTGAATTTGGCATGCATGTAAATGTTAACGCTAAGAAAGGATTACCCGAAGCGTGGCCACCAGTATATGATATTCTCAAACGTTTTAAATCCTAAAATAGCTCAGCCATAGACAGACAAAACACTTGAAAATGATCCAAACATCAATTCAAAACACTCCATTCAATCTCTGCCACCGTTCGAAAGCCTTACCTAATTCCCTGCCCTTCCACAAGACACAGTGCCACCCATAGCCTATATAAGTTCTATGGCACCGGGCGGCCTTTGTCGCTGCATATATTGTGTTGGCTGGGTTCCAAACAAAATGTCGCGGGTCGGTTCGGCATGTTTATTCGGAACACGCACATTCTGTAGCCGTTTTCACGCTTGTGTTTTTTTCTAGCCATCTCTAAATCAGCATTTAGATGCTGCCATGTAAACAAGTGGGCTCTATATTTGAATTCCGTTGTCGGATACTGTCGTGTTTTGTGACGAAATTGAATGGCAGTAATTTTAAGTGATTGCAGGCCAATTTTGTTTGTGTCTAGTATAGTTTGTGATCATTTAAAGATGTACCTTTTGTGAAAGTGACAAAGAATTTATAATACTTCCACGTTCATAGACATGTGACTGATAAATTGACTGGATCAAATAAGGAACCTTCGTTTTTTATATTTAATCCAATAAGATCTTACTTATCACGACTCGACTTATATTCTGAAAATAGTCTAATTATTTCAGTGCCCTGTAGATGTCAGGTGAACACGACCGTATCTGTGTACTCGTAACTGCTTGTCAATGATATGTAGGTACGCGAACATCACTAAAAGAATGAATCATTGATTTCGTCGTCAATACGACTGCCATTTTCTCCTATGCTTCGGAAATCTTACTCCTACATACGTTTATAAAATATACAGGCTTATGTTACTAAGATATTGGTGAATATTGGCTTCAGCACTTACTGTATAATTTATCATTAGCGACAACTTGAGAGCTTTAATTAAAATTGATAATCGCCCTGATGAAAAGCTTCTAAAGAGCTTGATTTATTGTATGTCTATGACATTTTGATAGCAACGGACATTTATAAATTGTGTCGTAACTAATCAACGAAATGAATGTTAAAAAGTAAATATCTTTAAGTATATATGCTGAAAGCTTATATGTATAGAGGCTTATTTAAAAAAATATATCAACGTGGAGGCCTAGACTCGATAGAGTATATTATGACTATAAGTAAAATAGAGAGCTATATTTCTTCCCAACCTTCGTCAGTAATTAATTAGTCTATCTACATAGAGTGTTCCTCACGTCAAGTACATAAACTTGACCTTAATATCTGATGAAGAAGTTTTAAACACTACAAATAAGAAGGCTCGTAAAAGCCCAAATGGTTCAACATTACAGCCTTTTCATTGCACCCCGAAGCTTACCCCCTAAACTTAGTGTACAAAATGTAATCTTCTTGACGCTAGAAAGTGATTTGTTAACTTTTTATGACGTTTTCATAGACATCTTAAGTATTTTTGTGGACGAAAAGGCCTCCCTAGTGATGTGGTCTGAATTACGTAGAATAAGTTAAGCCGAAGCAATCAAGCGGTCCCTTCACGTTGATTGGCTAATCTCGTGCGTCGATTCGATATAACATCGTAAGTGTAACTTAATTCCGTTTTAGGAAACCAAGTTATTGCTCCGCGAATTCGGTCGTACTTTGAACTTTAAGAGTAATTTCTGGAATCCGGTCTGAAAACAAGTAACGTAGTTACTTGTTTTAGAGTAACGTTTTGAAGTCGGTTTAGTTTTCATTATATAAATTGGTACTAGTTTCGTTTATTGTGAAAATTACTCCCTTACGGTATAGTTGGTCACAACTGTCATGTTTTTTCTCAAACTTAAGACTATCTGTGTACCAAATTTCATCTAAAACGGTTTAGTAGTTTTGGAGCGTCAGACAGACAAGTATTACTTTCGGGTTCATAATATTAGGAAACATCCGGATTCCATCACTTCCACTTCGTACTTTATTTGTAGAGCTTAACTTTTAAGGCAAACACCTACAGTTCTTTCACAAATCTCCACCCTCCACCTGGCTGACACTCTAAACGTCTTGCATTATTTGTGTTCCTAAGTAACCTTTCGTCGAGTGCCTACTTTAAGCTGATTTTGCGGTCTTACGAATTTGGTGATCTACATACGACCTAGAAGCGATCTTGATTTAGACACACAGACGTTTTGACGATACACCTATCGTATATGTATGGTATATTGAATACTTGTACAATGTACCTTAGATGTCAATTGAGCGTTAACAATCTTTGACCGTGTAATGTTTTCACAAGTTTCTATGAAAAAAGTGCTACGAGTTTTAATTGTCATTTATTATCTCATCTATAGAGATATTTTTTCGCTTCCTTGTGTCCATTAAATCCAATACACATGTTATGTCTTTATAAAGCCTATATCTCATGTACCTCCCTCATGTACATCAACTATATGTCTTTATAAAGAAATATCTCAGCAAAAAATGCATAATAGTGTAAATATTGTTTCTTTTTAAAAACAACAAAAGTTGAGAAAACGATATTTGTATATACGTTCTATCTATCCATCGTTATGTATCCTTATTTATTAGTTTTCCTTACGATTATTTCTTCGATGCAAAATAAGAGATTGTTAAGCCAAAATAAAATATACCAATCTAACTTATATGCTGTTGTACTATGTGCTAAAAGAGTTCCTGAGAATTGCAAGGTTCACAAATAACGAGATTTGTTCACTAATAACCTTGCAATTTCCAACTCATGGCAAGTCTTGATACATTTCGCACCACAGAACTACCAAACAAAACGCTCTTGTCATTCATTCAAGTATCACTACACCGAGTATTCTCACATGTCCCCCTTTCGACTCGGTCGTCCCAAGTATAGCTATTGTGTTTAGAACCTTCACGCGACCATGCGAAGACAAATGAACCCGTGTATAGGCTCTGAAAACATGTTTTGGTTACTTTAGTTAAGTAACTCGCTACTTACCGTTACTTAGCTGTTATTTTAGTGCTACACACATGTGTACATTTACACCCAAGGGAATAAACAATGTGTGTTGATAGAGCCTAGAAATTATTACGGGGATTATCTTTGCGAATCGCGAGGCGTAAGTTTCAGTGATGTTTTGGGATGGTATCCATGGATTTGTGAGCGCTTGCATTGAAGATTAATGTTTGAAGTAATTTGCATTTGATATCAGCGGATGAAAAGGAAAGACGATCAAAGAGTTAAGTTAATTGTGTGGTAGATAATTAAAAGTGATTGATTGATAAGGAAAGTACTCGTAGCTAAAGTAAATGTACCCCCTATTGCAGATATAAGTCTAACACCACTCACATTTGATAGTTTTTAAAAAAGCGGTATTTTATCACAAATCTTTTTCTCGACTATTTGTTAAAATATTATATTCTGGCGTAAAATAAGTAATTTCTTTAACCTAAGTGAGTACTTGATTTAACAGCAAACAGTTTGGAGTAAGTTAAGTACTTAGTATATCAAACATCGCGGAATGTAATAAAGTAGATAATGGCATAAAGTTTAAACGTTATACGGTGAACATAAATTTGAAAAGATTTATGTTATAATAATAAGTTAGGAATGCTCTCTCCACTGACACAAAAGGTTTAAGAAATATTCCTGAGACGGAATTTCACCTGGTGACTAATATTAATGTTGCCTTTTCAAAAGGTAATTAAATTTCGCTGTGTCAGACTTTATTGAAATTTCCAAGGACTGTGTCTGGCTTGCCAATGTTTCTATTTTAGAGCTTCCGTAAAAATAAACAAAAGTTCGCGATCGCTTTTACACGTAAAATGTATTAACTAGTATCTCTTCTTAGATTTGAGGAAAATCTTTTCTAAAAATATAATTCTAAAATTCGATAGCTGCTAACGAGACGTTGTAATCTTCGAAAAATTTTCAAAGACACGAATATGACATCTAAAAGCAAAGTTTTAAGATATTAATTGAAAAGTTCAATAAGGAAGAACTCAATAGCTAGTAAAATATCATAATTGTAGAAATTATTCCAGGTGGACAACTAGGCAGTTGAAATATGTATGTTCTCTAACCCAGAGGTCCTGAAAAGATTTGACCCCTATAACCAAAGAAAAAAATAAATATTACACAACATCACAAACATTCATACAGAATCAATAGTGGATACACACCAATACTTAAATATTATTGAATAACACATCTGACACAAACAAACAAACACCGATTTTCGTCACACAAATGTTTGTCCTGGGTGGAAATCGAACGCACGAACCTGGGTCACTAACCACTGTTCCACTGAACCAGTCAATAAGGGAACCAGGGGGATAAGACAAAGTAACAATATCGAAACGATAACTAAGTTAGAAAAGAACAAAATGTGTGGGATTGACCACGTGATTTATCGCGTCTAATGTAAATCCCATACATTTTATTATTTTCGAACTTCGTTATCGTTTCGATTTTGTTACTTTGTCTACGGCACCAGACCTATTTCGAATCACGGTTAAATTTATTCAAATCTATGAATATGTTCATTCTCGTCGATACTTACTACACCGCTAAAACTTTTTGAAAATGCAAATGAATTCATACTTGCTTCAATAATGCAGCAGTTTTAATTATCACAGTAAAATTTTAACTTAGCAAAATTGTCTTAACTCGAAATAATACTAATCGTGCCACAATTCTCAACTCAATTGAGAAAAGTTTCCAAATTGATAGCGCTTTTTTAAAGATTTTTAAGTTTTCAAATTTTTAAATGAATCTTAATTGGAGGGAGGTAATAAAATCGGACGTTACTGAGGACTTAAATGGCAAGGCTTTCAAGTAGAACTGAGAAAGAGGATATTGTTAAATTAATTTTCTATCTGGATTAATTCGTTAAATGAAAACTGCTTTACAACATATCTTAAACCTTTTGGAAAATATAACATTAAAGAGTGTTTTCTGGAAATTTTATAATTATTAAGCTAATTTCATAGTGACTCCACACTTGATTCATGTGAAGAGTGTTTAGTGTCTAAATAAATAGTTGCGTATATACAGCTCGTTGAAACAGCTAAGATAGTTACTCTGGCTGGCGGTTCCAAGAGCCGTTCGCTTTCTACTCAGGACAATTATTTGTGTGATGAACATCGACGTTTGTTCCGTGTCTGGGTGTGTATTAAAAATATCTAAGCATGTATATTAGTCTCTGACGCCAATAGTACAAACTCTGCTTTGTTTGAGGTCAGATGTCCGTGTGTAGAAATGTCACTGATATTTTTAATACATCATCATCATCTCTGCGTTTTCCCGGTTGCATCCTTGCGGCGGGGTCCGCTTATATATTTTTAAAACAATATTACCAATGAATTTACATCGAAGGCCGATAAAACTGGTAACTTACTTATATCCCACCCAAAAAACGTGCCATAAGCAAACACGTATAAATACGCCGGCTGTTTATTTCATTGATGCTAATACCGATAAAAATGAAGATAAACATCTGCCGAATCCGGCCCAACGAAATATAGCCGTTCAGAAACTCTAATATAAACTTGTCGGAACATGGGCCCATCCCGATCTACGATAATAATAACTACACATCACGTACGAATAACAAATGAAGTTGTTTTGAACACCGGAATTGAGATAAAGGGATGTGTCTATAGATGCCAATGATTCGAATGAACATGTGACCTCGACTACTAATCTATTTGAATAGGTACCCATCCTCAGTGATGTGGTCAAATTGAAAATTAGCTAAAATTGCGGGTCTAACGATTTAAATTTAAGTCCATTATGAGATTATAGCGGACTACAGCTTTCGTTATGATAAATGTATTCAAATTCACTTTGAGAATACTAAATGTATCTCGTTCGTTTTATAATCGGCTGGGGTAAGTAGTACATATTTAGTACGATCTAGGGTCGATAAACAATATATTTACAGTATAATTAAGTTTTGGTTATCTCTTAAAAAACAATTTTAAAATCCTATGTCCATAGTTTGACTGGCTCGGTGGAACAGTGGTTAGCGACCCAGGTTTACTACCTGCGGTTCCAAGAGTCGTGGGTTCGATTCCCACTCAGACAATTATTTGTGTGACGAACATCGGTGTTTGTTCCGTGTCTGGGTGTATTATTAAATATATTTACCTAAGTATATTTGTGTATCCGCTGTTGATTCTGATACCCGTAACGCAAGTGCTTAAGCTACTTACCACGGGATCTGATCAATAAAAATAAAAAAATAAAAAATCATTTATTTCTATAACCTTAGTTACAAACTGTGGCCGAGACTACCCAGTAAGTTGTCTAAGACACTTGTGTTGGGTATGACTCGCAACTTCCCTTACGGCTATCTTAGATTATAGACTTAAAATCTAGTTAAAATACAAGAACAATATATGATAGTAAGTTAGTGTGTGTGTGTGTGTGTGTGTGTGTGTGTGTGTGCTAGTGAGTGTGATCAATGTATGTGATGTTGTGAAATATTTATTTATTTATTATTTATTTAGTCTATTCGGTTATTTGTCTTGTCTAGATGCTTTCACTAACATTAGTGAAATAAACATTACCATTTGTGTATGAACACAAATGGTAGAATGAGTATCAACAAAATTTCGAATAACCTTTATCCGACAAAACAAACCCGTTATCCAGCATAAAAAAGATAACAATGCTAACCCCTTGAACAAAACAAAAATCTCACGCGGAGAGGCAAAAACTTGACGTCATATATCAAAATAAAGTGCCATTAAGTTAGTGATAGTCGTGCACTAAATTTTCGCACTTGCCGTTCTTAAGAACAGTCGTTCCTTTATCATCCCCAAGGGGTGAGATGCGCGAAATTGAAATATGTTTGCCAGAGACGAACTGAAACGGAGACGTTTAGAATATTCATCGCTGGATAAGGCCAGTAGAGGCGGGAGATGTGTCGAGGTTTCAGAATGATAATATCCTTCCATTTGTTCTATTAAAACCTGCTTTTTGACAGAAATCTCGTTAAAATTTTAAAGCCGGACTTGGTTGAACAATGGTTATTCGATTCCCATCCAGGACAAAAATTTGTGTGACGAACATTGGTACTTGTTCCGTGTCTAAGTGTTTTATTAAATATATGTGATTTTGTATGATAATTATTTATCTGAATGAACGATTTCAATTTGTGTAACACACGCCCACTATTGGAGTTACTGATCCGACCGATTGAAGAATGTTCCCAGTTTCTGAAACAGGGGCAGGCAAATTAGATGTTTTGCTTGGTGACTATAGGTAAAAGTACTAGATAAGATACTTAGAAGGGACGACAACAGAATGCCGAACTACTATCTGACTACTATCTAAGTTACGAGTTTAGTCCTAATGTTTACAATTGAATGCTTCATAAATATAATGGATAATCAACTAAGTAACCAGATAAACTTTTAGCTGACATCTAATATTTATTATTATATGACCTGGTTGTAAATTACACCTTTAGCTACTCTTCACAAGCAAATCGTACTCATTTCCGAATGAAAACCGAGCCTATACATATTCTTGATGACCTGGTTTGAAAATGTATAGGCTCGAGCGGGGAAAATGCATGATACCACGTCACCGTGGGCAAGGGTTGTCCATTGAAATGTTTTGGGAATAGGACCTCCATCCATCTTCCTGAAAAAACTACCCGGGGGACCCATTAAAAACTCGCAATATTATGAACAATCCAAATTGTACAATACGTACATACATACCAAGTTTGAAAACGTCTATTATACACGGCTTCACGTTTAATAAATGTCTATCAATTCTTACAAACCTATATAGTAAATAGTTATTTAGCAAAATAATACTATGTAAGTTGTGTTACAATCATTTCAATCTTATACAGAATTTATCAGTTACCAAATAAAACAATACATTTATCGATACTACCAAAACCTCAACTCTATCTCTACAGATGAAAATCCAACCTGCAAATCTGACTGTTCTTACATTATTACGAAGGTAATTTTGACGGGAACCAGAGCGGTCGCGGTAATAATTGCCACACATTTAGAAGGGGAAACGTTTTCGGCTCCGTAATTCGGCAATTCGCTCATAAAAACGGATGCTAAACTGCACCGCTTTAACGTAATGCGTGAAATTCACAGAAACGCTACTATAAATCTGCCAAATATTCCGTGAGATCACTTTTGAACGCTTGAAATGGGGGTAACATAAGTATTTTATTATTAATGACATTTTTTGGAACACATTTGGGCTTGATTGGTGTTAGATGAAGATATATGTTTTATCGTCAGTAGTAGACAAGGAGTTTCAAAAGGACTTAACCTAAGCTTATGCTTAACTAAAGATTATATTTATTTTACTCT
The DNA here is from genome assembly GCA_039566165.1 of Maruca vitrata. Taxonomy (NCBI): domain Eukaryota; kingdom Metazoa; phylum Arthropoda; class Insecta; order Lepidoptera; family Crambidae; genus Maruca; species Maruca vitrata. Next base: position 12,007,583 of record CM076923.1, read on the forward strand.
TTAGTATCTACAATGCAGCACGAAAAAATAATTTCACATTATAGCAATACATCTCAATTCATAGCAATGTATTAAAGGAACCATACCAGAAAAAGTCTTAATCGGAATCGATTACTCCCCCGACAATTCTACTCTACAGTTGAAATTGCGTCTTCATCGATCATAAAACTCGTGAGCTCATTATCGTTCCAAGTATAAATCAGAGGGAGCCTCAAGAATGACCCTTTTAATATCCCCCAAAAGGCAGGAGGGTGTCAAAATTTATTAGCACTTTTTATGACTTCCATTTGCAAACTTCTTTTTACCTGAGTACAAAAGCCATGATAAATGTACCCAAATTATGTTTCGGTAATCTCGTAATGATATTTGGGTTAACCCTTCCTGTAGGGGACAAAAACAACTTACTATTGCATGATTGGTCCTCGGAGAGTAGTGAGAGCCAGTCGATTCAGGAGATTTATTAATGTGTTTGTGAGTCGTGGAAGGCAGGATGATACTTTCATCTCGCATTATACAAAAACATAAATAACCGACAAAAAACAATGTTTTGGAAGGGTATAAACGTGTAAGCCGCACCGCTTTGCGGTAAACCTCTTGGGTTTTGCATAGGGAAGGGTATTTATTTTGTAGCTGATACTATGTCACGTGTGTATATGTTACGGTTAATGTGGATAGAGAGGTTATTATGTATAATTACCGGTAACTATGCATAATTATCAGTGCTCGTGGTATAGGTGGTAAAAACTATCGAATTAATCACATTTACCGGTAATTATATAAATCTACCCTACCCTTTTTGTAAATGTGGTAAATAATAAAATCAACCTGACTTGACTGGCTTGGTGAAACAATGGTTTTGTTAGTGATCCTGCCTGGCGGTTCCAAAAGTCCTGGGTTCGATTCCCACTCGGAGCAAATAAATATTTATGATTTACATCGGTGTTTATTTTGTGTCTAGATGTGATTATGTGTTTAAGTATGTATTTATAAATATATATGTCTGTTTATCAGTCTCTGCCGCCAAAAGTAGGTACAAGCTGTGCTTAGTTTGTGGAAATGTCCCAAATATTTATTTATTTATGTAAACATCTGAATCAAATGTTTATTAGGATATAAACAATTCTAGTCCTAATTATAATAAAATTTGTTTACAAACATCGGACAAACAAAAATATTCCTCGAATACCAAGAGACCAAACCTTCTCTTCGGTTAAGCAAAACATATAATATATTCTCATTAAATTAACAAATAAAATATGGGGGTAAGTTTGTATGAAACTCCGTCAACTTTGAACGCTGGAACGTAAGATTTGGAAGGGTCGTAGGTTAGGTACCTACCGTAAAGGTGCAATAAGAAAGGATTTCCCGAAATTCTAACAGGAAACAGGAATTAGCAGGAAAATATTAAAACTGCTTAAGTAGATGCTTGAAATTTGGCATGCAGGTACCTTATTAAACTTAAAGCTTAATCGCAACAGGATATTGCAAAATTTCCACAGGAACGGGAATTAGCGGGAAAAAACTTTTGTATGAAAACATCTAAACCGCGTAAGATAGATGATTGAAATTTGGCATGCAGGTACCCTAATAGACGTAAAACTTACTTGCAACGCGATATTGCAAAATTCTTACGGAATCGGGAGTTACTGGGAAAAAACTTTTGTTTGTAAAATCCTGTAGTCCACGCGAACGAAGTCGCGGGCACAGCTAGTTATAAAATAAACAAGACATAATCTAGAAACCAAACTTCAAGTTTGGTTTTTAAAAAAATAAAATCGTTTAAAAATAAAGTGAAATAAAATTAACAAATTAGCATTATCAGTGGAACTCTTAAAATTCTTTCTTGTTAATATATTTTTGCAGGTTTGAGTTTTGTGACATTTGGAATTGCAGAGTACTTGTGATTTTTGTCAGCAATGTCAACATTTACCTTAGTCGCGAGGGAGTTTTATATAATTACCGGTAAATTTGAATAATTCACTACATTAACCATGTGCGTTGGTATTTATCTATAATTACCGGTGATTATAGATAATTACCGATTGCTCACATTGACCGTAACATATATATTGCGATCTGAAGCTATGATCATTCTTTTTTTTATTAATCATTAGCTTGATTAATTTATAGAACTTCTTAAATTTAAGCCATTTGTTAGAAAATTTGGTGAATTTTATTTGCTGATATAAATCATCAGTTTTATAAGAATTATGGCAGAAATAGTAGTTCCAGAAGAAGTAATTCAACTAAGACAGAGTAAAGGATTGTCTAAATTAGGATCATCAAACTTGAGAGATTAATTACTTTCGTGAAAGTTTTACAATTTTCATCCCAAGAAGACGCAAGCAGTGCTTAAAACGATCTTATGATATTAATTGGCAGTCAATTTCTGGGATTCAGTGTAATATTATACTCGGATTGAAATTGAGAATTATACGACTCTTCTATCACAAGAATCAATATTTTCATCTTATTTTCAGATAATCTTCAGATTGGTTTTACTAACAATGTAGTCCTGTATTTCCCTTTTTGTGTACGGAACTCTAAAAACATTCTGATGACTCAGGTCAGTTTACTTTTTTTGGTACACAACAATGCATATATAAATTTATCTTTGAACGCCGAACAAAGTACCTGTTTTAATACAAACAATAAAATATAGGTGTATTCGAAACTTTTTAATGCTTTACTTTCTCGTAACTATGTACCGACAAACGTACCACAGACCAAAATGAAAAATTGTCTACAATTGAAAACATTTAGGACAACAAAGCTCGAGAAATCCGAGGGTTAAAAAATTTAAACCCATTGTGACGGTAAAAATTAAATTTAATACAGAGTACGGTAAGCTTTCACGTCAGCTAAAGTTACAAATAAAGCCAGAGTCGAGAACAATCCGATCTGTCACCGAGGATTCCCTGGATATTTGGTTAAAGTATCAGACTGAACAGAAATCTGAGATGTTAGTTGTATTATAAAGTAGCATCATAAGTGTTTAAAAAGGAGCATTATGATCACAAAAAATAGATAGTATAACACTGACAAAATGCAACATTCAGACAACAATCGTATGTGAAAAAATTGTAGGCATCATATGAATGTTCCTTATCAATTTCATACCCTCAACTGTCAAAAAGTGGTAAAAACTTTAATGACAGAAAAAATAACGAATTGTAACCCAACCTTCAGGAAACCGACGAGGCTATGTTATAATATATTCACGTTAAGACGAATAAATTGTAATGCGTGCGTTTCGTAGCAGACGAACAAACCCATCTGCACAAAACAGCAATATGTATACAGAAACGTAACAGAAGAAGTCAAAGAGGTACATTAATCGGTTCAAGAGACTTGTTAAAAAACAGAATTCAATTCGACGAAAACAACAAAGAGTTTGTTTGAAGCGGACTTAACGATCCGAGAAATCCATTTTTATAAATGACCGACGATAATTTTGCGAAATCGTTTTTGAAAACGAAGATATTTCAGGTCACTGGAAAAGTAAATTTGTTTCATTTGGAACTCATTTTTTTTTCAGTAATCTAAGCGAGAAATCATTTTATTTCTATGAAACATCACTAAAGGAACACTTAATTTTTACATTCATTTTTATTTACTTCAATGACAGTTAATTTATAAATCAGTAATCGTTATCTATCAGTTAACGTAACGTCATTTGACATTTTGAAAGACTTCAGCCCAAAGAGTTTAATCTTTCTAATTTTATTTGTTTTAACAAAAAGTTGTTCGAGATGACATAATGTCAGAGATCTGATTGCATCATAAAAGTTTACAGGCGTAATACTATAGCCAAGATGTAGAAGAAGTCAATTAAAATAAGTGCCAAAAGCAAATCTCGGAACTACCCAGAGTCCCGAAGTATTCTGAATGCGCGCGATTCCTGCATTCGAATGAGATATGCGCTCAGCGGCGACGGCTTCGCTGCTAAAGTTTTGGATTTTATTGAACTTAGGATAAACAAGATTTGCACGTGATTTATGGAGCTTACTGCTATACAACTAATCGACTGACGTGTCCTTATTACTTCCAATATTTCCTCCTTTATCCAAAATAAAGAAATCCTCCCGAGGAAATGGCGTGAAGTAAGTCAGAGGGCCCATCTCAACTGTGCAGTACTCAGCACAAGTTTGTACGCAAACAAATGCTGTTAGAGCATAGTACTTATAATTAGCAGTTTTAACTAATATTATGTTTCGATGAATAAAGCAAATCAGCTGAGGATAAATAAATCAGGTTGACCATTTCATTCGTCATCGCCATCTTGCATTCTAATTATAAGGTATTCTAATATGAGCAATACTGTTAATAGTCTTGAACTATTGGCTATAGTCTTCCCGTATTATTATTGATTATCCCGTATTATTAGAGCGCTAAAAGCCTCAAATCTTCTAGGCCTTACGTTTGAAAACTTCAAGAATCTATGGCTGTGCAATAAATTGCATATGTTAGTACGTTTAACAATATTTCAGAACATTTTTATGAACATGTTATTTATTGCATAACAGGAACAGATGTGTTGACATTTGCTTGCTATAAAATGGCCACTATAAAATGTTTACGACGTATTTTAAGGAGTTTCATATATAATCACGTTTCATATAAACTAGATTTTGGTCCCCATTGGACAAGGAAACTAATCAAAGTTCAAGTTATTGTGATGGCAGATACCTAGTGGTTAACCTTAGTAGAACATATTTTAGGCACTCAACGTCCCATGATCAATTCCCGGTGAAAACAATTTTGTTTTTATAACATACTAGCTTTCCGCCCGAGACTTCGTCCGCGTAGAGACGTTTAACGGGTAAAACACTACTTCTTTATAGCGCAGTCGGTTAAAAAGTAGCCTATATCCTTTCCTAGGCTCTGGACTATATCTGTACCAAATTTTGTTTAAATCGGTACAGTACTTTATGCGTGAAAGCGTAACAGACAGACAGAGTTACTTTCGCATTTATAATATTAGTAAGGATAAATGTTTAATTTGTGTTAATGGATAAGAATTTAAAGAAAGCAGTAGTGTTAGGTTTGCTAAACGGTTTTTTTTTCTTCCACTTGCTCCGCTTACAATGGACACAATTTGACTGCTACTAAGCACTTAGTAGCTATTAAACTTTTGTACCACACAAAGTGCTTTAGCAAAGTAAACGCATGCACTGATGAATTATGTATACCTGCATTATCCTCCGGCCAATCAAATAGGAGCAATCGACCGTACCGATTTTGTGGTTCAATATTTAAGCGAGAAAATGGCCACTTCTGCCCCAGGGATGATGAATGATGGCGCCAGGAAATACCGTACCACAGATTATAAAATATTGACTGTACGTTGAAGCAGATAAAGCATAAATAATCTAGCTGACAGACTATCGGGACGGTGATCTCTACTTTATTTTTAATTTAATTCTAATATTTGTATTTCCTGTTTACCTATTCCTGTAAAAATATTTTTTCAATACGATTATTCACAAAAGAGATCTGTAGTCAGCAATAAGACCACGCGATAATGATTAGATCAAAAAAAGAGCTCAATTTAGATATATCAGTTCTTTTTTTATTGATATATCGCTAATTGCATATAACGGTCGATCATATCTTGATTCGTCATTTTGATTAGACTCCTTCTCACGGCAGTAGGTTTAAAAATTACTAACAAAATCATGGAAATATATTATACTGCATATGATGGATATTTAATTCTACGGGAGAGATTCTAAATAACTTTAAGCAAGAATTTTTGATTGAAGTTTATCAAAACATTGTTTTACTTTTAAAGGCTATTTATGAAGGTTTTCGTTTGATGCAAGGAGTGCTTTGGTTCAATGAACACGTTATTTGGCGCTTTCGTGATTTTCAATTTATTCGAATAAATTTGATAGCGGCTCTTTGCATTAATTTGATACAAAAATCAGTTGGGCGTGGTGAAATATATATAGTAAAGAAAGCATTATTATTGCACACATAAAATAACATTGGATACTTAATAGTACTATTGATTTTATGTACCCAGGAGGTAGTAGCAAATACATTCATCATTTAAATCGAAATTAATATATTACTTATTAATCTTAATGTATAAGTGTATAATTGCACAAATTGTTAAATAAATAAAGACTATGTTATTGCGGAAACTTGTATATGCAACATTGATGTCAATTGAATGATCAGAGAAAATTTAGACTGCTCTTTAGTTTAGTTAACTTGTTTCACTAACGGTGATATATTTAGGTAAAATGTAGCACTATGTAAACTGGCTCCAAAAACTATGCACTATGAGAAAAGTTAGTTGCAGCAGCAATTCCGAAAAGCGTCCGAACAAATTGATTTTGATTGCTACACTATTGAAACTAGAACATGACTCGATATCGCGTTGCTTTTTTTACGGATTGCGTATACCAGATTTAGCTTTAGGCAAGCTGGTACCCTAAATACGGCCCTGTCAACCTGCAGGTTCCGTACCCAAATGGTAAAAACGAGACCTTGTTACTAAGACTTCGTTGTCCTTCCGTGTGTCCGTTTCTCACCAAGCTGTATCTCTGTATAGTAAAAACCGCAATAGTAGTGTAATGGTGAACATATCACATATGCTATGAGTCCGAGTTTCTTTTTCCGCTGTAACAATTCTTTACACTATTAGTACAGAACCTTCTTTGCGCGAGTTCGACTCGTACTTGACCGTTTTTTTTGGGATCCGTACTCAAAAGGTAAAAACGGGACCCTATTACTAAGTCTCCGCTGTCCGTCTGTTTCTCTCCAAGCTGTTTGTCATAAACCGTGATAGCAAGAGAGCTGAAATTTTCACAAATGATGTACCTATTTCCGTTGCCGCTATAACAACGAATACTAAAAATTAAAAACATAATTGGTACGGGATACTTCGTGCACGAGTCCGACTCGCACTTGACCGGTTTTTTTTTCTTTTCCTATATCAGATTTAGCTTTAGGTAAGCCGGTACCCTGAAAACGGCTATGTCAACGTGCTACTCGTATTTTTTTACAATATTGAAATCCCTTTGGCGTTCTGCGTAAATCTGTTGAGCCAGCAGATAGACCGATGGATACATGATGGATGTGTTGTGTCTGTGTTTGTCGGTACAATTTAATCATTTTTTATGAAGGCATGACGAACGATGGCGGTTGACTAGATAAATGGTAAGCCGCTGTCAGAGGATGTTGCGTTCATTTTGTGCGTCCATGGTTAATAATTTTATAAAGATTTTCGGAAGCTATTGCATTTTGATAATTTTAAAGGAGCAGCTTCAATTTTAAAAGTAATGCTTCAATTTTGACTTCTAAATGAAGATTGAAGTTTTGTATGATAACTGTTGATGTTTAATTTCAATCATCGTTGATTTAAATTAAACATCAACAGTTTTTATTGCCATATATTTATCTACGATCCTTACTTTTTTAGGAATATTACAAATATAATATATTGACTGGCTCGGTGGAACAGTGTTTAGTGACCCTGGCTGGCGGTTCCAAGAGTCGTGGGTTCGATTCCCACTCGGGACAAATATTTGTGTGATGAACATCGGTGTTTGTTCCGTGTCTGGGTGTGATTATATATTTAAGTATGTATTTAAAAATATCTATGTATGTATATCAGTCTCTGACGCCCATAGTACAAGCTCTGCTTAGTTTGGAAATGTCCCAGATATTATTATTATTAAACATAGAAAATAATAGAAATATGATATACCTCTTAAAACCTGAAAATAAATTATTACAGCCATCATTTTTAGCTAGTTGTTAGCGTTATTACAGTTATTTAGTAAAACAAAACCTAACATCTTTCTACGTCTTTCGCTTATGCTTGTTTGTCACAATTTTCTTACCACAGCTTGCTCTAACTAGATGTCAGCAGGGCATGACTAATTGTAATCTTCTCTATTTTTTTCCAAACAAGAAATGCAATGCATTTACATGACCTATATAACAATATCTTTAAAATAATTTGAAGTTACTTCAGGCGTTTGAAATCTCATATATTGACCTGAAAAGGCATTCCAATTTTATCAAAAAAAAAAGACGTGTGGCACTCGGGGACTGCCGCGGTATAGCTATTGCATAGCATCGTCCGATTTCGGAGCAGCTCGTCTCGATTCGTGCGAGTTTCGTAGAGTCGTACAATACGTCTAACCGCACGCACACAAACACCGTGCCGAAGTCTACCGAACTGAAACGACGTTAGACGATTGTGAGGTTTTTTTCGTTACGGAATTTCTTGGTTCGGTCGCCGCGCTCAAAGCCCGCGATAAAAGCTATGCAATAGCTTAAAAGAACATACGCCATATTTATTATAGAAGATTTTCTTGATAAAACGAATACCACGCCACTAGTTTGCAGCTGTAGCCTAGCTAAATTAAAATCAAACTCAAATCGTACGACATAAGTCAGTTTCTGGGACAGCCTAAAAATTTGGTCGGCGGTGAATCGTCATTTGGATTGCTTTAAAACTCGATACGAGACCAGAATTCCTATGACGATTACCCCAATCAGAATCCCGATATTATCCCGATGAATGCACGGGGACTGCTGAGTTTAATTCACTTAGTTGCATAAAGCGTGATCATTATGCACATTCACTGAACGGAAGTGGTTTGTTGGTTAATGTACTCTTGCAGTTAATCGACTCAGTAGCAAGTGGTTAGCAGTTAAATTTTGATGCAACTTAGTATTTTTACTGTGTACTTCAAAATACAATAACTACTTCTGCTACAATGTTTATTTATGTAGTATTGTCTATTATTTGCGCGAATTCAACGCATCCTGACTAAGAAAGTAACTCTGTCTGTCTGTCTGTTGCGCTTTCACGCATAGAGTACTGAATCGATTTAAATAAAATTTGGTACAGATATAGTCCAGAGCCTAGGAAAGGATATAGGCTACTTTTTAACCGACTGCGCTATAAAGAAGTAATATTTACCCGTTAAAAATCTCTACGCGGACCAAGTCGCGGGTGAAATGCTAGTTTGAAATAAAACTAAGATTAAGGATTTAACTCGCGTGTATTTCTAAAGCAATTCTGAATATACTATTTGAAAACTCGCAACGTAGGGCCTCTTAATAATATGCATTGTTAGTTCGTTTTATTTAAAACGTTAATTTATGTATTCTGGTGGACATGATAAAAGATGAATGAACCAATATAATATTGGAGAATTTTCAACACAATCACACCTAAGATGTATAGGTACATTATTTCCAATATGCAGGATATGAGATTAGTATCAAATAAGCCAAATTACTTAAAATTTCTGCGCTGCTCAGTCTGACTTATTTTTGTGGATTCATCTCTGCTCAGCTCTACAGAATAGGGTTTCCACCCGTACTATATTGTATAGTATCGTACTATATTTCAGTCCATTGTAAGTATTCAATACTCAATACTTTATTGCTTCTTTAAGTGTTTACAAAGTGTTGGGGTAATAATTATCGATACATTATAGCACTGCAAATGAAATTGAAGAAAGGACACTGTATTTTTATGTTAACTTTACTACTTTATGTAAGTACTATAATGTTATAGAAAAATAATATAGTATGAATAATACTATATTTTTATCGGTAATTCATTTTTTGCTATGGCTGTGACTGGAACGCACCTACAACGCCTTTTTGGGGTGACTTTGTTAACCAAAGCTAAGTCTCATAACTTATACACATGGAAAAATTAATAAATACTGAAAACAAATGTGCACTTTTTTTTTCTTGAATTTCTCAATAGTACTATTTTTTGCAATGATTCGAAAAATATACTATTATTTCTTCAAAAAAAAGGTGGCAACCCTACAGAACCTTTATATCAAAGCTTAGCGGAGGCGAGATGTGTATTAATTGCTTAAAACAAATCTTTGTTCCTCAGACACCATCCATGCTTTGGTGGGAAGTAGCCTCTTGAGTTAAAATAGACTTGGCAGAAAAGGAAGATTAAAACCTAGTGAAACGCTGCTTAATAAATTCTTACTAATTTTATAAATGCAAGAGTATGTTTGTTAACTCTTCACTTTGTATTTACTTACTATACCGCCGTAAAATAAGTTAGTTGCATATTGTATAAAAAGTTTTGAGAACAACTTAGGGTACCCCAAAAATTTCATCCGTAACAGAAATTTGAGTTGCAAAACGCCGGTATTTTGCTTGTGGATGGCGATAAATGTAAAGAGACTAGATGATGCTGAGCGTATTTTTAAAAAAGCGTCGATGGCCGAGTGGTTTAGGCCGTGGCTTGCCATGCGACTGGTCGCCAGTTCGAACCCCACCACGACCACTGTGATTTTCTAATTTGAAATTAATTTAAACGATTATATAGTTTAGGTTAGTACTAGCTGTCCCCAGCAGTGGGGACGGATATGGGCTGATGATGAAAATGTATTTAAATCGCACGAGAAAAAAAAACCAGTTGTCGTGGCTATTTAACTCAGGCGAGAAGGTGCGTGCAAAAGCTAGTTAAGGTGATATATTCTGTCAAACTAGGTGGACCGATCTTATAAAAACTACGACTGGTTCCTCCATCACAGAGTGTACTCGCAGTGCCACACACAGAGACCGGTGGAGAGCAATCGCGAAGGCTGCGGTCAGCACTGAAAGACCATAATCACGACCACCCTGCCAAGAGTGAACGACTAAGAAGAAGAAGATTCTGTCAAAATGACTTTCTCGTAACTATAGAAATATCAAGGCCAAACAAACTTTAGGAGAGTATGTTGTGTTCGTAAAAATATTTCGCGATCGATAGCATAAGTTTCCTTTCTAGGGACCCATTAATAACAACCGACATAACTTGGAGGGCCTAATGAATCGTTGCCGATGTGTTTATTTTTTCTTTATAAGGGCCCATATATTATATATTTGACTAGATTTCCGCACGCGACTCCGTTAGCGTGAAGACTTGTTAATTGATATAAGTTTTTCTTTCTAAAGGAATGATTCACACTAAAGTTGCGACCCTATTTACCCCCTTAGGTGTGACCTCAGGTAAATTTTCAAGAAAATTGCCTGGGATATGGCCCTGGGTTGGCACGTCAGTCAGGTTTTCCTTTATATATTAATTAGCTTCGCTTCGCTTCGGGTCATCCTTTCTTAGCGGATACCTACGTCATAACATCTAACTGCATGCCAAATCTCGGCTCCGATCCGTCCTGTAGTTTTGGCTGTGCGTGAAAAGATCACCATTTCAGTCAGTCACCTTTAAGTCTACACTAATATTATAAAGAGGAAAGATTTGTATTTTTGTATTTTTGTATGTTTGTAATGAATAAACTCAAAAACTACTGGACCGATTGCAATAATTTTTTCACCATTAGAAAGCTGCATTATTCAGAAGTAACATAAAACTCCAATAATGTAACCCAAGGTGTAAAAAAATGACCTGAAAAATTACTTACGTCGCGTGCGCTGCGAAAACTATTGATGATAGAAAAAATCATTTTCTACGACTTTGCAGAACTCTCCATTATCTACAAAAAGTGTCGCGACAGCATATGTCTAAATATTATAGTTATGTCACAGTTAGTCCAGTCAAATTAGGAAAAAATCTCGGAATTCGAGATACCCAGCTGTAAGTTTGTAAATACTTAGATATTGACACCCTAAAAGTTGTCTCAAAACCTACATATTGTAGGGTGTACGCAACTATAAAATTTTCAAGGTCAAATGTCACAAATATCAGTTTTATGAACTTTTAAGCAAAACGGGACGTTTTATCATAAAAGTGTGTAGGAGAAAATAACTTATCTTCTATTTATCTATAAAAATTGCCTGTACGTTTTATTCCTAAGATTCACCATTTCAGAGATACAGCGATGCAAATAGTTGAAAAAGTTGTATTTTCAAAAGCTTCCAGGCCCACGTGCGATTGTGCTAGACAGTTAAAATTTTCACGAATGATGTATTTTAGTAACCTCTATAACATCTTATACTAGAAAAAGCTTAAAACTAATGTTTGAGTGGGTTCTCATACAAAAATTGTGTTTTTTTTTTTCTTACACTTAGCCGGTTTTTAACGTGGTTACCCCAGTAAACCTATTCCAGACGACACCTTTTATACATGAAGAACACGTTGTTTATAAGGAAGCCTAGTTAAATAATTGTTTTGTGTTGTTTTCAGTATTCAGAAGATTTAAGATTTCTGCGTTTCATTAAATTAAATTTGGTTAATATGGATCTTCACGTTCATAATAGAGTTAGATGGACAGTTAACATTTTTAAAATGTATTTTTTTTCAGTTATACTTCAAACAGAAATTCTAATAATTGGTTATTTCGTACTTTTTGACCCATAATAAGCAGTTTAAATGTACTGAAACGTATATGTATGTATAGTACTAAAAACAACATAAAACAATTATTTAACTAGGCTTCCATATAAACAACGTGTTCTTCATGTATAAAAGGTGTCTGGAATGGGTTTACTGGGGTAACCACGTTAAAAACCGGCCAAGTGTGAGAAAAAAAAACCATAGTCTTTGTATGAGAACCCACTTAAACATTGGTTTTAAGCTTTTTCTAGTATTAGATGTTAAAGAGGCTACTGAAATACATCAGTTGTGAAAATTTAAACTGTCTAGCACAATCGCACGGGGGTCTGGAAGCTTTTGAAAATACAACTTTTTCAACTATTTGCATCGCTGTATCTCTGAAATGGTGAATCTTAGGAATAAAACGTAGAGACAATTTTTATAGATAATTAGATGATAAGCAATTTTCTCCTACACACTTTTATGATAAAACTTCCCGTTTCGCTCAAAAGTTTATAAAACTGATATTTGTGACATTTGACCATGAAAATTTTATAGTTGCGTACACCCTACCATATGTAGGTTTTGAGACCACTTTTAGGGTGTCAATATCTAAGTATTTACAGACTTACAGCTGGGTATCTCGAATTCCGAGATTCTTACCTAATTTAAGCTTAAATGACTGGACTAAGTAAGCGGTTTTTTATTCTAAAAATTTTATTTATATGTTGCCGCTTGAAAAGGCTCTTTATTTGTACCTTGGTATTAATCCTTATCAAAATAAATTTACTTATATTCAAGAAGGCTTCAGTACCTTTAAATAACTTTTTGAATTATTCAATTCGGACATTTCTTTCGGAAGATATCACGAATTTAAAAATGCAAGTATTAGAAAAAAGTCGCGTGGTTGCCACTTTGATTTTAACTTGAAGGAATTTTGAATTCGCTTTAAATTCGTTTTGTAGGTAAATAAGTACCTGATAATAAATATTATATTTTAATGTAATATTTTATATAGAGATAAAGGTATACCGAAGCGAAGCGAGGGCGCGTCGCTATTATGTATATGTTTAGATTTTACGATGTTTAGCTAAATAGTCTAACATTACATTTATTTTTGTTACGAATTTGTGCACGTCTACGTTTACAAGGTTTCGGAATAAAATTGAATGCAATGTAACACGACCAGTGAATGTCATTCAAGCTGATGCCGACAGCTCGACGCCATATTGCTCAGAGATTATTTCCGTTCCGATACTTATGCGTTATTGCTTACCGATTCTCATTCATACGCTGAAGAGATAGTGGTATGAAGCTGGATATTAAGTGAGCGATTGCTTGGATTAATTGGTTCTTTATCTCCATTCGCTGGTTTCAGCTTTCCCCTGAAGACTTATATCAAAAAGTATATGTACGGTCGAATTGAGAAATCTCCTCCTTTTTGAAGTTGGTCAATACTTTCGTCTTCTATCTTATTTAACACCACATTAAATACTCTGTTTTTTTTCTTTTTTTAGAATTGTGTGTACTATGGCTGAATAATTGGCGTGGTCGACTAAGGCCTTATCGCCCTAGTTTAGGGTAGGCCCGTGCCCCAGCAGTGGGGACGTATATGGGCTGATAATGATGATGATGATGGCTGAATAATGCATATTATGATCTCCGTAAAGAAAGTTAACTAACTTTTATAATCTGTAACTTCCTGATTCTGCATTAGTAGTGTAGTTTAAATAATAAAAAATATAATTTACTGGCTTTAACGCCTTTGAATGCAATGCTTTATACGTCTTTACGGGCGTAGCCTAGATACGCAATTCCAGTTATAACCTACTTAAGATTCACTACCAAAATTCTTGAAAACTAATTTCCTATCCCGAATGGCTTACCTTCACCCAGAACAGTGAGGTTCGTAAAAACTGCCGAGTAAAGGTTAAATAAATAATGTTACCCGCTATTTTAAGTTCCTCGTGCAGTTGTATTTCCCATGGGTTGTGTAATAAAACCGTAGTTTTAAACGCAAAGAGCTATAGATCAACCGGCCAAAGTTTCAGAACTTGTTTCCAAAGAAAAACACAAATTGTATTACGAGTTCTGATGTATTTTCCTCAGAGTTGCAATCGTTGGTTCAATATTTATGTACGAATAATCTAGGAAATTTATGTTTCGCGGTAGTTTTGTTAGTATTAAATTATGATTTGATAGTCAAAAATAGTATTTTAATATTATTACTGAACGAAACCTTTTTTTAAAACATAAGTATGCTTAAAAATATCATCAGTTTTGTAAGCCTGCAATTGTTTTTTTTTTATGATAAATCATTAGGATCCCAGAATACATTGACCCACTAGATGGCGTAACTTAGGCATGTGGTCCGATTAAACTGTCATAATATTTCCTGCTCCGTCCATATTGAGATTGGCTCTAACCAAGACATTGGGCTGGAACATTATTGCCATATGGTAAGATCTATTGGCAGTTATGGTAAGCAACGTGTGGTTATGTGATATATGGAGAATGTTCATGATTTTAGATAATTAGGTATCTTTGAAGTATTTGATAATCTGAATCGACATGTGTAATTAGTTTCGATATACAACCGAAATTGAAAAAGTTATTCGTGTTAAAAGTTCTGATCGTTTGCACTTTTCATACAAAATGAACGTTGTGATATGACGTCACACCACAACAGCCAGTAGATTGCAAAAAATATTTTAAGCTATTGCATAGCTTTTATCGCGGGCTTTGAGCGCGGCGACCGAACCAAGAAATTCCGTAACGCAAAAACCTCACAATCGTCTAACGTCATTTCAGTTCGGTAGACTTCGGCACGGTGTTTGTGTGCGTGCGGTTAGACGTATTGTACGACTCTACGAAACTCGCACGAATCGAGACGAGCTGCTCCGAAATCGGACGATGCTATGCAATAGCTATACCGCGGCAGTCCCCGAGTGCCACACGTCTTTTTTTTCTTAATTTTACGTTCTAGAATATAAATTCGTTTTACAAATACAATCAACGTGCCAATATATAATGTCCCATTGTGAAATTGAGACACAGTAACATTCTCTACGCCATCACATACATTGCTGTCTGTCTATCTACCTATTGGGCTTCAAATCGGATGGGTCGATCGGTTTATGTACTCGATTTTAATAGCTTACCCTCATCGATATTGACGGGATCCGCTTATTACCTTGCTTACTTGGTACACTTTGATCTTTGAAAGCAATAGCAATTACACTTGTTATCATAACGCTATTGTTTTCGAAACTTAGCATTGAAATTGTCAAGCCTTTGATTGATGCTTGGTCTTTTAATTAAGTTAGCAGTTATTATGTAAATGGCGACAATGAATGGTGGTCTAGACCGAAAATTCTAATTTATTATAATAATTTCTCGAAGCGACATATTTTACGCGTTTTTTATAAGAAATCAGTACAGAATTAGTATGTACTAAAAATAAATTAAACGTTGCTATTTAGTAAAATAAGTACATTGATCGTCAGAATACACAGTTCATTATATTTTGTATTCAAAAGACCTTTAGCACACGATACATTTTAGGGATTCGCTTAAATATTTTTGGGCATTTCCAATATTTTAATTAAAAGCCTTCCGTGGTCGGCATTCATCATCCCGTTGGTTATTTAGCATATTATTTAATCTTACAAATCAAGATTCCAATCTGCGTACTAATTTTGTTAGTGCCATTTTGAAGGAAGATCTCTTTATATATTATTTTAATTCTTCACCGGATAGTGGGAAATATCCATCAACTTTTGAACTTTCAATCATCACATGATTCCGAAGGATGTTGCTTAAACACTTGTTACAGATGGTTCGTAGCAAAACTAATGAAAAATTTATACGCTGTGTCCGTGGAAAGGAAGGTAGATCTTCCTCCAAACGCGGCTTAAACCTAAACAATGTCACTGCACCATAATTAAATACCTCCACCATTCCGTCACTTCACAGATACGAATTTAATTCGCATTTAGTGTTGTCAACGTCACAACCGGTCATTTCCGATCCGGTAATCCGCACGATCCGGGCGGCATCATATCGCACCCGCATTTGATAAACAGAAATGCCTGCCGGTTATGCATTTAGAGATATGATTGTAGACGGCAATGTGTGTGACCGGCTTAAAGTGTTGTTTGAGAAAAGAACAACACTATAAAGCGTCCGACCGATTTCAGCCATGGCGGCCGATCTCAATTGAGATCAGCCAAGTGCGCAGGACATATTATAGTGCACAAGTGTACGCGCAAACACAAGCGCACTCTCTATTCCCTTACTCTCATAATTCGGTGAGACGGAAATCCGACATGACCGATGAGAGATCGGGCGCAGGACCACCGGCTTAACGTGCTTTCCGAGGCACGGGCGTTCAACCGCCAACTTCCTAACTCCGGGCTGAGTAATTTCATTACAGAAAATCTCACACAAATTTTGCCCGACCCCGGATTCGAACCGGGGACCTCTCGGTCCTGACGCAGCACTTGCTACCAAGGGACCAACGAGGCAGTCAAACGAGGTAGAACAACACTAGTGACATAAGAAACATAGATCTCTTTGTTTACAATGTATTTGGAGATATTGACGGCCTTATTATGGATAAGGCCTGATCGCCCAAGTTTAGGGTAGGCTCGTGCCACAAAAATGGGGACGTATATAAGCTGATGATGATGATGATGATTATGACTGTAATTAGATATTTGAACAATGTTTAATGGATTAAGTAGGTGCACATCTCTGAAATCCCATACAAATTTTGAATTTTTCCGTCGCTTGGTGCTTTCAAATATTCAATTGTATTTTCAGTATTCGACCATTTGATACAAAACACCAATAATGTAGTGTGCTTTAAATTTTTATCAAAATGTCCGCCCTAAACTAGATGGTCTGTCCGGCTGTTAGGTATATCGAACTGGCGACCCTAATCGGTATACGCATACCGCGTTTCATAAACCGAAACGAACGATTCCACAGCAATTTCTGTGTACATTTGGGTTTAGATTGGTTTGATACGAGCACGCTACAGTGTGTAAAGGCCTGGGAATATTGGAAGTCGAAATATGCACACAACTATGAACCTTATTGAATATCGCACATTCTTTGTCGAGGTTGCATACGTATGATCCAGTTCGAAACCAGATGATTAATGCTCTATGTCCGGTGCATCTATTATACGTCTTCGTATTTGCGGATGCAATGGAAAAATGGAAAAGATTATTTATTGATCCTGGAATATACCGTTGAATCTGCCGATGAAAGATCTTTCTACTCCGAATTATGTAGTTTCAATGCAAACCGTAGACGGTTAGACGCAGTCGTGCGTAGACGCAGGAGATGTATAGTACAAAAGTGTGTATGCATTGTTATTTCTAATCAGTTTGCTACGAAAGGAAATAAAAATGGAGTAAGTTCATAATAGTAAGAAGATGTATATATAGCTTGGCAGTCTTTTAGAAACTATATTTAGTTTTGTCAACTTTACGTATATAGCGAGTACGTGTCTAATTATGTTAAAGTTCTAATGCACTTTACAGACAAAAAGTCACGTCTGAACTTTCCTATGCATATAGGTAGCCATTGGAATTAGAACTAGCTCCTGGAATCATTTTTAACGGAAACGGAAATCCTAGTTCAACTTAATTTTAAGAAGGTATATGTAGCTCAGAAGTCTCTGAGAAATGAATAGATCTATGATGTAATTTCAACCGTATCAAGTTGTCACTTTTCTACAAAACGTCCCGCCTGAAGTTTGTTCTGCCTATAGTACTTACCTATAAGCAGAGGAAATGCCTTAGGAACTCGCTAGCCTCCTGAAATCACTTTTAATTGAAACTGAAATCCTAGTCCAACTTGCATAGGGTTAGATGGAGATGTATGAAAATAGTGACGAACGAGCAGCCATTTGCAATTTGCATACATCGTAAAGCCTGTTCGTATAACAGTATTAGTCACCCCTTAGGCCGCGTCCATGTGCCACAAAATTGCGTGCGTGAATTGAAACAGCTAACACATACTGAATAGTACAGGGTACCTTTAAGTTACCATCATAAATGTGTTATTTTTTTTTTTGGGGGGTTGTCAACCTTTTAGTATGTCAACAAACCGTTTTAATTGAATGAGGTCATATAGACGTTTCATGTAAATTATTACTTTGTAACTATGGCAGAAGTAAGTAATAAATTACAAGCAAGCACCTCTGACCGCACCCAAACATTAGAACACCTAAATTTTTCGTATTGTACGTAATATTAGGACGTTACTTACGTATAGAGCTATTTCAGCTAGTCCCTCTCTCCCCTTTCCACTTCCGAACGACACGTGCTGGACAGCGCTACCATCCACATACAATGCAGGCGCTGGTAGCTCGGACTAAGAGGTTTAGCTCCTCATTTCTGCCCCGTACCATTAAGGCATGGGGTGCCCATCCAGCTCATGTTTTCCCTCCCTCCTATGATCCCGGGTTTTTCAGGCGGGGCGTGAAACGGCATTTAAGCAGGCCTTCAGAGTGAGTGCGACAGGCTCAATACGATCTATTGTGCCTGTCGACCTTATATTTGGATCTCACTACCGCTTACCATCAGGTGGAGTAAGGTCATCTTGTTAGCCTTTTATAAAAATAAATAAATATATTAATTTTGAAAATTATTTTTACCATTTTTTTGAGGTGAAGAAAAAATTATCTTGAAAAGCCAGCTTTTTAGTACAGGATCCGTGGAGTATTTTTTCACTTGATTACTATCAAGCTAACTTTCCGTGAGTAGCTTCATTTTGATAAGACGCCCAACAATTTCCTGTGCGAAAATTTTTGATTGTGGTAGCTAACATGGTTTAGGTTAGGTAAAATATTTGTCCTACAAAATCTATGGTTTCATCAAAGAGTCCTCCCCCTCCAACATGTATTGATAACGAGATCACCAAAAATGATTACTAACCAGCTGATTTCTTTTTATTTATTTAGTTAATATTTATATAATGTAACGGTCATATTGTCCTACAAATTCCGTGGTACGTTGTCCCGGTCCTACGGTCAAAATCTACCAAAAAGTCAACATTTTTTTTCTCACGCTTGAGAAATGAATTGATTTTTAATTTCATGACTTTCCAATATATATTGAACTGGTGCACCGCAACAGCGTACCACGCTATTTTTACATCAAGGATCTGTACTACTACTTTTGACCGTAGGACCGGGACAACTTACCACGGAGTTTGTAGGACAATTTGACCGTTACATTATATAAATATTAACTAAATAGATAAAAAAAAATCAGCTGGTTAGTAATAATTTTTGGTGATCTCGTTATCAATACATGTTGGAGGGGGAGGACTCTTTGATGAAACCATAGATTTTGTAGGACAAATATTTTTTCAAATAGTTTAGATAATTATCATAAGATATAATAAAAACAATTCAGTTAGTAATAAATATTGAACAATCATCAAATCGACATATTTTATCATTGCTACCTCTGTTAGCTACCACAATCAAAAATTTTCGCACAGGAAATTGTTGGGCGTCTTATCAAAATGAAGCTACTCACGGAAAGTTAGCTTGATAGTAATCAAGTGAAAAAATACTCCACGGATCCTGTACTATTTAACAAATCGTAAGGTAGCCAAAAGACGATCACTTTTCACTTAGCTAGTGTGGCTTTTCTTCTTAATTTATGGAAATCTCGAACCCCACAAAAGAAATGTAGATGAGCAGTTAATCACAAATTTAAAAAATGCGTCGATGGCCGAGTGGTTAAGGTCGTTCCTTGCCATGCCAGAGGAGACGTTCGAACTCCGCCACGTACCACTGTGTTTTTCTAATTTCAAATTCATATGTACGATTATTCGACGCTTTAACGGTGAAGGAAATCATCTTGGGGAAACCTACACACCTACGAAGAAATTCTTAGGTTGTGTAGTCAACTAACCCACACTTGGCCAGCGTGTTTGACAAAGACCTTATCGCCCTAATTTAGGGTAAGACGTGCCCTGTTGGAGCTTGGGATGTATATGGGCTGATGATGATGATCAGTGACGTGCTCAAATCATCATATCAGGTGTGCCATTCTGGTATACTTAATTACCTTAAATAAGCTTTAGCATAAAACGATACCCGGTGTTAACTAGAAAGCAAAGCATCATCAACCAAGTGAACACCGAATCTCTTAGATGGCCCGGGATTTTTAATTAATATTCATACATAACTGGGCCCGGTGTCCCTAATTTGGCACATCTCTACTAACCGCCGCCATTTGGGTTCATCACTACGATTACCGCAACGGGATTAGATGCGAAATATTCAATTCAGTTTGAAGACTTGAGCTGACTCGGTGAAATTACTACGCATCTGTAGCGTCACACCATACCATGATTTTAAAAGTGACAGACTCGATATCGCCTATGTAAATATGTCTATGAAAAACTTGTACAGCGCCTCTAGCGGTAACGCTTAGAACTAAAATCGGTAGTATGAAAAAAGCAATTCGATAGGTTTTTAACGTAGGTAAGTTTTCGATAGCTAACTCATGGTAGCGCTACTGTTCAGAGTAGATATCGAATTAACTGATTTTGAACGTTAGGTTATTAATATTTTAACATACGGACTGCATCTATTATATAATAAGATTTTTATTTTTAACTAGAGGCCACCCACGGAGCTTGTTACATTAACTTTATTTTCCTTTATCAGTGCAGTGTATCTCCGAACACATCTTAAATAGGCGTCCTGGTTTACTTTCCAGGAGTCCTAGGGCATTTACGAGGCATTAAAATTACACAGCATTCAAGTTGAAGCTGCGATATAAGCGCCTTCCGGCGGCAGTATTAGGAACTAACCTCAAACGTCTAAAGTGCAAGCCATTCAGCTTTTGAAATAGATAAGCTTTTTAAGCTTGGCGTCCACCTGTCCGTTGGGGGTTGGACTCATTGTATTAAACTATTCGGACTTTGTAACTGGACTTTTTTGGAAAAAGCGTCGATGGCCGAGTGGTTAAGGTCGTTGCTTACCATGCGAGAGGTCGCCAGTTCAAACCCCGCCAGGTACCAATGTGTTTTTCAAATTTGAAATTCATATGTACCATCATTCGACGCTTTAACGGTGAAGGAAAACATCGTGAGGAAACCAGCACACCTGAGAGATTTTTCAACGGTGTGTGAAGCCATGTCAGAGGCCTATGGGCGGTTTAAACTCTTACATCAGGTTGTTCATCAACCATACGATAAGAAGAAGAAGACTGGACTTTAAATAACATCTTTATTTTTGGATTTTTTTTTCCTAACTGACTACGATGTTGGCTTGGGGTATCCTTGTCATCATCACCGGACTTGCGGGGGAGAGGATGGCTCTCACCCCTAAATGTAAAACAACATGTGAACTGTATGATTGATAACTTTTGGCACACGTACATATGTTTTATAGTATGATGGTTACTACTCTCACTCTGCTGTTGGAAAACGGGTTATCCGCATAAACCTGTCAATATTTCCCACGTGTAATCAAATTATTTGCCGACTATATTTCATTTTGCGTCCATTCAATCAATTTCATGGGAGAACCAGTCCTATAAAGTAATTATAGGTAACGACGCTCTATTGAACCTTTTGAAGAATACTTTTTCGGCTCCACCAGACACTTATGGACATTATGTACTGTACATTGGCTTACCTTTTTGAAGTCGATCTATTTATACACCGTGAAATTTTAGTGGTTGTTTTCCCGCAGCAAAATGATTCTACCTTAGTAGCACAATAGATTTGTGCAGTTATTTTTTATTAAAATCAATAAATGCCGGTTTTACGAAAGGTATAACCGAAACTCGAAAGTACGTTCGAACCACTTTATTACTTAGGGCGTAGAGCTTCTTTAAGCATCGATTTCATGCGGCAAGTAACTGATTTCGTCACATCTTTAAAAACAACGATAACTTCTCTCGTTTTCGAGTTGGAAAACTGTTATTTTGAAAATTTAAAAAAAAAAAATTCTTTTTCAAGGAATATTTTGCATGATTCGATAGTATTACTAAAGGCAAATCGTTCTGCGACGGGAAAACAACCGGTGTATAATACAAGCTTTTGTCTGCGACTTCGCTCGCGTTACGTTCCCATCACAAAATTAACTTTCTCGCTAGATTTTGCGAGATTTAGTGTCTTACGGATTTAAAGCCATCTAAGCAAAAATACTGTTTTTTTGTAAATCCAATATTTTTATTCGGGATGAAAGGTAGCCTTGATACTCGAAACCAATATATGCGATGAAATTTCGTAGCTATCAGTTGAAGAAGAATATTTATTGTGAGGATATTTTTTTCCTTTTCTAATAATTATATCCGAAAGTCTCGCTAATAATAAATATGAAGTTATTTGTACGGGACCATTTATCTTATCAAGTGCATTTGAAATCTGCTCGAACAAAATGAATATTCCCGTACGAAATGAATTTTGTAAAGGCACTTTAGTGCATCAAATTGGACCGCTTAATAGAATTCAAAAGTACTTAGGTCTGGTTTTGTCCTGTTTACTAAAATACCGTCAAGATTTTAGAATTTTAGTGTGTTTAGTATTGGAGTATTCAATTCGACGAAGTACATATTTGGCTTTATTTACTGACTTTTAACTGGTGAAGAAGGTCAGAGAACCAAAGTCATCGACATAGCTCATCCCATTAGCAAGCTGAAGTGGCAGTGGGCTGGCCACATCAGCTGTAGAACTGACAACCGCTGGGGTAAACGAGTTCTGGAGTGGATACCGCGTCTCGGCAAACGTAGAGTAGGACGCCCGCAGGCAAGTTGGTGTGACGATCTACGCAGGACGGCTGGTAGGAGCTAGATGCAAGTGACCGGAGACAGAAAGAAGTGGCGTGCATTTGGGGAGGCCTATGTCCAGCAGTGGACATGAATGGGCTGATGATGATGATGAACTGGTGAAGGAAAACATCGTGAGGAAACCTGCACACGAAAAAATCACTTGGCCAGCGTCGTTGACTTAGGCCTGTTCACCCTAGTTTAGGGTAGGCCCGTGCCCCAACGGTGGGGACGTTCGTGGGTTGATAATGGTGAAGATGATGAACTTCTGTATGCGCCAAACTATGCCGCAGTGCTGTGCATTTAAAACAATGGCTGTTCCTAGTAGCGGGCTTCTATAAACATAGTATGTAGTTTGCGCTGTAGTGTCGTAAGAAGTAAATAGAATCTGTTAGCAGAAAGACGCCTGTAACACTTTCAACCGAGATAGAATCAAATTAGATGGAAATTTTGAACTGTTTTGAATGAATTACATGAAAATGACGCATGAAAATAATTGGATTACATTTTGTAACATCATCTTAGTAGAGCAGACAGTAGTAGTATACAAAACCCACAAAACAGTAATTCTTTGGCCTTATGTAATAAATGAAAACGACCTTAATGTCTTATGAGGTGAATTACTTACTGTGACTGACCATAAACTTTGAAAACATAAAACGAAGCGTTAAGTAAATCTACAAATTACTTTATATAAAACAAATTAAATACTATTAAACGACCAAGACACGGTTTGAAGATCTTTCCTAAAACTTTTGGCTAGAGCAAAACGACATCTATGGGCTACCTATCAATGCAAATGCACGAAAATGCACCAAAATGCGTGCGCAAAACTTAAAACGCTACGCACCCTTTTGCAATACCGCCAATAACCCTATTCTTGGACGCTATTCACATCTCAAACCTCAGCTGTGCAAAAAACCGCCAAATTAAAATGGAAGTAGGTGGGTCATGTGTGCAGAACGCAATCAGAAAAGTGGGTCGAAATACCCAGCCGACGGCGGATATTGCTGAAAGGCTACGGCTCAAAATGCTCCTTGACTCTTGTGTTACGCCACGATTGTTCTAAGACTCCGTGTTTGATGCCAGATTGTTACTGCGACGGAATGTTTGCGGGTCAATTTAAAATCCCTGGCGGAACTTCTGGAAATCCGAAATCCGTGCACGGTAACAAAGTTGTAAGTGTAGACGATATTTGAAGTAATATTGGTATGAAAATTATAGTCGACTAAGCTATTGATATTTTTATCTTGCTAATATCATAAATGCGAACTCTGTCTGTCTGTCCCGCTTTTACACCAAATCGATTAAATCAAATTTGGTACACAGATAGTATAGAGAGACAGAGAAAGGATAGAAGCAAAATTTGCCTTTGAGAGTTATGTTTTTGTTGTTTCCTATTGAACTTTCAGTCCCATACATGTTTCAATCCCAGATGTACAATAAGTCCGAAGTAAGTAAGAAGGTTTCTTTTATTGAATCAATCTCACTTTACTCAAACTCGTGCCATATCTTTGTTCTTTCACAGTTACATACGAATGGCACAGATATAAATGACATAATAGAATTATTCAAAGTTCTTCGATATCTCTGAACTCGATAAAACCCAATAATCGTTTCTTGATTGGTTTACGCGGTCGCGATATTCGATTACTGAGGTTTACATTTTGAGTTTCAAGTTCCTCAGAATTATTCTCAGAAGCTTTCAGTACAAATGGAATTGAGTGTTGTATGGCATCGGAAAGGGTAGTGTTGTAATTCGAATTTCATTTATTAGGCTTCCTGCCTGCAGGCCATACCCGTAGTTCCCGGTTTTATCGCACTTCCAACACTAGAGATGCGAAGTTTGGGACTCGAATTTTTAGCTTCACTTTTATTGCTGAGATACAAACATTAACGTGAAATCGTGTAGCTTAATCCGCACTATTTTAAAGTTCCCCCTGTATCAAATATATTTTTAACTCTATTTTTTTTATCAGTCATACTCTGGCTGGTTCAATTACACTGATGTTTGTTTCCGTCACATAAATGTAAAGTGATGATAATCTATACTAATATTATAAAGCTGAAGAGTTTGTTTGTTTGTTTGTTTGAACGCGCTAATGTCCGGAACCGCTGGTCCGATTTAAAAAATTCTTTCACTGTTGGATAGTCCATTTATCGAGGAAGGTTATAGGCTATATTACATTTTCAAAAAAAAGTAGGGATCCGTACGAAAAACCAAAATTTGTCACCCGAGATGTAAAAAAAATCAAATTTCAAACAAATTTTTACAATTTGTTTTGACAGGACGAAGTCTGTTGGGTCAGCTATTGTTCATAAAATTACACATAGATGGCATCGTGCTTTGTACAGCATGCCATAAATGCTGTCAAGTTTGATAGGTATAACATGAGTATCTACGTGATAAGTTTTTTGGTAGTTCAAAAGATGGCACTGTGCTCTACGTATTACTTCGATATTATTATTGCTTCAGGGGTATTCCAGATCCTGGAATATACGGGTACGCGACCCCGGAGCACCCGAGCTACCAAGGCAGTATTTCCTCTCCTGATCCACAGCCAAGGTATCCCTAACTCCTATTCTTCCGTCCAAATACGTCATATTCCTATTCACTCGTAAGGTTTGGTCCACCTTCTCCTCACACGAAGTCCTGGCCGATGTAGAGGGCGAGCAACGTCGATAGACAACCGTATTCGGCTTACTGCAGCGGTTGGGCAAGGCATTTGGAGATATGCCTCAAAGGGCGTACGTCAGGACCCGTATAGTGGCGTGCGGCTAGTCTCCTGCAACCTCGAGATCGTCGATCGTTGCCAATCGTACCGTCGGCCATCAGGCCATCCGGTCCATTGGTGCCAGGATACTGAGGTCGAGAGAGTGGACTTGCACCTGCGCAACTGTTCGTCCACTTAAAATATACTCTCGCGTAAATGACTTCAACATATTTGACATGCTTGAAGTCGCCGTTACCGAAAACGGTACGGAAATGATGATGATGACTTCGATATTATATTGTGGAAAAGTTTGTATGTAGGTATACCATAAGTCAAATATGTGAAGTTTGTCTTTTGGAATTGATAAATTTCGAGTGCCATTAAATTACATAAATTACCAGAAGGGTTCTGAATCGACAACATGTATCGAAAATATTCTAATTGTTGCCTTTTTTCTATTTTAATTTAACAAAATAGTCTCATCTAATTGACATATTTTTAAATTAACGAGAGCATTCAAATTTCCATAATTGCCGAATTGATGAAGGTTGGTTGTCAAAAAATACATTGATATTAATACTCAAGGGTTTGGTATCAGAAAAAAGGATGAGATGATCACAATGCGATTAATACATTGTATGCACCAACCGGGTATTAAATATTCAATCAAATTGAACAAATTCAATATTGAGTTAAAAAAATAATATGAAAATCATCATAAAAGTATAGCATAAGCATATTTAATTTGGTAAAGCATAAAATTCGAAAAGAGAAAATGAGGGGTTTGCCAGGGATTAAGAAAGAACATGATTCAAGCACACAGTAAAAGCGTCGAATAATCGTACATAGGTATGAATTTAAAATTTGAAAAACACAGTGGTACGTGGCAGGGTTTGAAGTGGCGACCTCTTGCATAGCAAGCAAATACCTAAACCACTCGGCCATGGACGCTTTTTTCCTCTCTAACTATAAACTGCTACCTGGCTTTGGAATAGGACGTCCTTTATTTCACATTGATCGATGAACAATTAGGATTACTTGAAGATGATCTATTCAATATGAGGAAGCTGTTCACTATAAACATAGATTTTAGGATTTCGTACGTCGAAAAGAATAACCGAACCCCTTATATAGGATCCGTTTATCATCGTCAATTTTTGTCAAGGAGAAAATATCACACTGAAAGTTACATCAAATACTCAGGTCTACTGTCCCTTCGCCTGAGCCAACACAATCAAAAGAAACATTCATTTATGCTGCCAATTTTTGACACTCGCAAAGGGAACTACTATCTGCTAAGTACTCAGATTCTCAAAATTTTGAATAAAGCAACGTCAAGTACAGAGAATTGCGTAAACTTTAAAAATAAATTGCGTTGTGCGAGTCCGTCTTGCACTTGGCCTTTTCTTTTTTTTTTTCTTGGGTTCTATTCCCACTCAGCACAAATATTTCTGCGATGAATATCGATGTTTGTTCCGTGTCTGGTTGTGCTATTTAAATATTTAAATGTATACCACTGTTCTGATAAAAACACGTGCTAAAGCTTCTTACCACAGGATCAGATCAATTAATGTGATGTTGTGTAATATACTTATTTATTACTACACGATAAACAACAGATGATGATGATGATATAAACCAAAATAATTTTGTTTTAAATGTTTCTTCCGGTTGACTAACTTCTTAAGTGACAGAAAAGATTTTGACGGGACTACGACTACTTTTAAGTTAAAAAAAAATCAAAATCCTGTAGTTCACGCGAACGAAGTCGCGGGCACAGCTATAAATTTATAAGGGTGTGATGCGTATCCTCATAATTACCAATATAGCACTTGCATATCATGCTTTTATGAACGTAAATAATTTTTTCATCATATACCGATTTCTAACAAAATATCACGGGTCTTCATCTTATTCATATAATCCTCGTTTATAATTTGTAACAACATTTTCGTAAAATTATCGTGAGATTGAACCTTCATTGTAGTTCAACTATAAAACTGCAAGACTCGAAAACTTGAATGACACAATATCGCAATTCTGTTTAAAGTACGTAGTTTCACGCATAATAGATTAGAGTTCTAAAACATAATATCAATCATCAGAACTCGAAGACAAGCAAGACTCGAAAGACTGGAGGACTCGAATTTCCGCACCTCGCCACTTCAACACCTCGATCGGGAGAAATTTGTTAGCACGGGCGTGTATTAGGTTAGCGCTGCGTATTAAGCCTATTACAAATGGTGATTCGTTCCGATTGGGAATTGTTGTTTGTGTTTCGCACGGACGCTGAATGATTTCGCAGTTACGCGGAAGGCTTACGTCATACATTCATTCTTTTTTGCGGAACGGGAATTGTTTGCGCCCGGATTCGTATCGGGATCAATGTTTCATTTAATTCCCTTTTCGGGGAAATCCATTCTACAGTATTCCTTATTTTGATAATTGGTTTGAATAGTTAACGCCAAATCTAAATTTCAAATAGACTTATTTTTTACCCCCGACGCAAAAACGACGGGGTGTTATAAGTTTGACGTGTCTGTGTGAGTATGTGTCTATCTGAGGCAACGTAGCTCACTAACTTTTGTTGTGATATGTGGTGAATTCTGTCATTCTATACCTTCGTATATCTATATGAGTTAATGTGGATTTATATATTCAGTTCAAGGAAGTCAAAATAATCCTTGATCTATTTACTACCTACGTTATTTTCTGACTCTTACTTTGACTACTTGGCAAAATATTTGCGCAAAAAATAGTACGTACATCCGATCTCAGACGCCAACATCTTCAAGGAATCCGCAACTCAGCTAGACACAATATTAGCCTACATATTTAGGCCTAAACATCGATTTCCCATCCATAAACCCGTTCAAAGCCAGTCATACATCATAGAGAGCACACGCGACCCACATCTTATGGAGATTCAATTTATTCACAGTGGCTACTGTGAGCCTTGGGCCGTCCCGTCCGCGGTTATTAGGGTTGGTACTACACAGCAGATGTGTTTATATGTATTTGTTTTAACTTTTTAAATTTTTATATTTTTATCGGACTATTATAATATACTAGCTGTTCCAGCGACTTCAGTCGCGTTTTTTTACTCATTTTCCATTGTTTATTTGCTCTTTTTGGGAGCGTGATGTTTTATAGCCTAAAGCCTTCCTCGATATGGTCCATAAAACACAAAAAAAATTTCAACAACTAGTACTTCTTGAGATTAGCGCGGTCAAACAAACAAACTCATCAGCTTTATAATATTAAGTATAGATTAGTATATTAGTATTAGTTTAAATAATCTATACTAATATTATAAAGCTGAAGAGTTTGTTTGTTTGTTTGTTTGTTTGTTTGAACGCGCTAATCTCAGGAACTACTGGTTCGATTTGAAAAAATCTTTTTGCGTTGTATAGACCATTTATCGAGGAAGGCTTTAGGCTATATAACATCACACTGCGACCAATAGGAGCAAAGATACAATGGAAAATGTGTAAAAAACGGGGGAAACGCGAACGAAGTCGCTGGCACAGCTAGTTTATAAATATTTTAAAGATAAATGACACATGTCACACTAGTCTAGGCCGTGGCCTAGAGCCTTAGATACACTATCAGTGTTGATGTTTACCGACTCGATACATGGTTTTGCCTCTTATTAGTTTAGTTAGACCTACACTTTTAAACACAAGTGTATTTTTTTGGATTCATTACCATTTTTTTTGGAATATGCGTGTTTGTATCATGCTTGATTGACAGTTGTTATATCAAAATGTATATAAATGAACTAATGAATTATTTGATGTAGGTAAGTTTATTTTATGTTTCTTAAGGATGATCTGGTATTTTTCTTAAAAATAGTTTATATAATGCGTTTGTTAAACTAAAGTCAATAAACACTCAAACGTAGTGAGAAATAGCTACTTACCGATTTTAACAGTGCAGTTGGGAACCCTACCCTAGATCCCCTTTCATTTTTCGCCTGGCTGCTCCTAGCGTCCCGTGGACTGAATACTGCCAATATTGCCCCAATAATCCGTGCCGGAACCCACCAGATTTCCGATTGGAATCCGAATGGACCCCGGCGGTATCCGTGGTGCAATCCGAATAAACAGTGCATGGAGAGAGGCAAATTGTTTCTGTTGGTATCCATTATGAATGCTACCTTGTAGCTTTTTAGCTCCTACGTGTACAAGTGTATAGTTTAATTCTTCTTCTTATCGTATGGCTGATGAACAACCTGGTGTCAGAGTTTTTAAACCGCCCGTAGGCCTCTGACATGGCTTCACACACCGTTGAAAAATTTCTCAGGTGTGCTGGTTTCCTCACGATGTTTTCCTTCACCGTTGAAGCGTCGAATGATGGTACATGTGAATTACAAATTTTTGAAAAACACATTGGTACCTGGCGGGGTTTGAACTGGCGACCTCTCGCATGGCAAGCAACGACCTTAACCACTCGGCCATCGACGCTTTTTATAGTTTAATTGCATTGGCACCGGTGCATTTATTAGATAGGTGTAGGGAAGTATAACTGATTAGGTGTACCCAACTACAAGTATAGGTATAACCTACCTAATCACTACATAGTGTAAAGTAAAGTCGCTTTCCGCGTCTGTCTGTATGTATGTATATATGTACGGATTTTGAAGGGTTTTTTTCAATAGATAGAGGGATTCAAGAGGAAGGTTTTTATGTAGGTATAATCCACCGGAAGCGAAGCGAGGGCGGGTCACTAGCAAAGAATAAAACAAGAAACTTCACAAATCTAACACGATGGTTTTAAATATTAGTGTCCTTTAGAAACCGATTGAGGTTTCTAATCAACGAATCACTATTAAATCGATAACAAAACTTTATAACATAGATCGTAAATTTTAAAAAATAATCCTTGCTATTAGGTATTGATCCAAAAATTTAAGGTTTATCCACACACTATTATTAGCCATAATCGTATCTCAGTGAGGAAAAAATAAACGGGTTGTTTTGCTCTTGACAACGTATCCGTCGTAGCATAGAGATCACAAAAATATAAAGATAATGTATACATGTTCTTGTAATGTACTTACTTGTATAGACGGCTAATTTTATTAAAAAGCTTTATTGAACATCGGTTAACAGTATCCAATATCTGTTAAAAAATTTATAATCCGTCATATTGCATGTTCATTTATTAAAGGGAAGTTTACTTTTCATAACAGAACTAACAAATGCCCACTACGACTCGTCAATAAAACGGCAGCCCAATTCATTAACTATACCATCTAATGGACTAATGGGATACTGCCTATTTGCACAGGGAATATTTATTTAGTGGATTATTTCAAACGGCGTTAGGGAAATATTAATGACAGCAATGACAGGAAAATATTAGGCCAAGCTCACTAACGATGATGACTCAATACCCAATGGTAATTGGTTTTTAGTGGTCCGTACCGATATGGTGAAAACCCTTTTACTAAGTCTCCGGTGTCCGT
Source organism: Maruca vitrata (assembly GCA_039566165.1). NCBI lineage: Eukaryota > Metazoa > Arthropoda > Insecta > Lepidoptera > Crambidae > Maruca > Maruca vitrata. Next base: position 12,038,837 of record CM076923.1, read on the forward strand.
CAGTCGCCAAACTGTATCTCATGAATGGAAAGATAGTTGAAATTTTCACAGATGATACATTTCAATTACCGGTTTATCTAAAACATATATGCAAAACCCCAATCCACAAACTGATTTTTTTAAATTCGTGTTCGGGTATTGACTTTAGCCACGAGCGCTGTAAGGAGCTCGAAACGCCGGGTCTCTAAATAGTATGTTTAGAATAACAATACACGCGAGTTTAATCCGAAAAGTGGTGTGCCAGGATAGCCAACCCCTCTGGAAAAAAGGCGTGATTTTATGTATATGTATGTTAATCTGTAAAATTAGTTTTATTTCCAATTCGTACACTTGGCCAGTTTTTTAACCGACTTCAAAATAGCAGGAGGTTCTCAATTCGTCTGTATTATGTTTGTTACCTCTAAGCTTTCGCCTGGGTGAACCGATTTGAATCATTCTTTTTTATTCGAAAGCTGGTGCTTCACGTTTGGTCATATAGCAATTTCTAATAATGGAACGTCAACTCCTTAATAGTTATAAGTAGAATGATAATTCTTTCAATACTGTATGTATGCATATTCAGACTACTATTTATAATATTAAGTAGTATTTAAGGTTAAGGTGTCGGGTTTTTGAAGGCGGTTCTTTTTTGTAATTTTTTTTTTTATAAAACTGTACTGTATTGTAGATCTCTCATACTTGCAACAGTAACTAACATCACCCTTTCTTTCCAGGCCCTACTCCAAGCTCACGACGTGGTCGCGCGCGAGGTATACGGGGAGGAATCGTTGCGGGCCTCCCCTCCTCCCGTCAATGGGCGATCCACCGCCCCCCCGCCGGAGGATGAGGAGGACACCGAGCCCGAGTTCGAGAACGTGACCAGGGTCCGCCTGGTGCAGTTCCAGAAGAATACTGACGAGCCGATGGTGAGTTTCTTATAGTCTAAGCACCGCAAAGAAAAACGCTCGTTACGCTGGTCAAAGACAAAGTCAAAGTCAAAATTCCATTATTTATAAAGGAAAGAAAGAAAGAAAAATATTTATTTAACACATTCTCACACAGTCACAAAATTTGAAATACAAAATAACTTAAAACTAGAGTAGAATGTGCCAAAAAGGCTTTCACTCAGCATTATGCCGCGGCCCTACGGAACCACGATGCTGATTTTCAGTGTTAGCCCGGCTATTGGGAGGGACACTTAGGTTTGCAAAATAAAAAATATATCCACTAACTAAAAACTAGAAGAAAGGCAAAAAAAAAAGAACAAAAGACAAACATTAAAACACTGAGTTACATTAAAATAATTCATACACTCAGAAATACAATAAAACTAGTATAACACACGACCCAGCCATTTAAATCATAATTGAGTACGCTACATGACAGAATATAACACTTGCACATAACGCCGCTAAACACGGCACTAAAGGCATTTTATATACACTTATAAATCGTAGGTACAGTCAATAAATAAGTAATAGACTAGTGGCGTTTTCTTAAATTGATAGATTGCACTGCATTTTCCTATGCACTGCATCACCAATGCACTGCAATCGAAAACTAACGTACGTTAAAAACCTATCGAATTGTTTCTTTCATACGACCGATGATAGTTCTTAGCGTTACCGCTAGGTGCGCTCTACATTTTTGACGTGACAACGTCTTAAATTAGGTTGCGGCTGGGAGTCACTTATGAAAAAGTGTAACGCTCGGTAACGTTACGATGAGTCACCGAACGAGAGAGAGGCCCGCCGAATGCCTTGCGTCTCTCTCCCACTCAACTATGATCGGTCTGCCGCGCGCGCAGCACTAGAGAATTAGACGTTGTCACGTAAAACCGACTTTACAGGCAACCATTTTTTCATAGACATTTTTTACATAGGCAATATCGAGTCTATCACTTTTAAACTCATGGTAGCGCTACTGGTTAGTATGAATACACATCTCACTCCATGACTCATGAGTCGTGGGTTCGATTCCCACTTGGGACAAATATTTGTGTGATGAAAATCGGTGGGTGTTCCGTGTCTAGGTGTGTTCGTTGCATTGAGTAGTTTCATGAACAACGCCATCTAGTGAAATAGGCGCTTACGAAATAGTAGTAACTATCAGTATTCTGGTTTAGCACTGAAAATGTAAACGTTAAGACCTAGATGGCGGTTGCACTTACGTTGTTAGCTGAACAACGCCACCTAGTCTGACGTCTACAAAAAAGTAGTAACTGCTTACAACTAGGCAGATGCATAACCTCTGTATAAGTTAATTTACAAAATAACCACTAGGTGGCGGTATCCATATATATCCGGGATATCTAAGCTCCATAAAGCAGGATAATTATCATATCACTGTGGATTTTGAGATACCCAAACCTTTTATTCGCACAACTTTCTATGAAATATAATTATTAAACCTACCAAAAACAATTACCAGTAATACCTTCCATATGAAAAACCTACGATCATTTAATTTATTGATTTATTGACTGGCTCGGTGGAACAGTGGTTAGTGATCCTGGCTGACGGTTCCAAGAGTCGTGGGTTCGATTCCCACTCGGGACAAATATTTGTGTGATGAACATCGGTGTTTGTTCCGTGTCTGGGTGTGATTATGTATTTAAGTATGTATTTAAAAATATATATGTATGTATATCAGTCTCTGACGCCCATAGTACAAGCTCTGCTTAGTTTGGGGTCAGATGACCGTGTGTGGAAATGTCCCAGATATTTATTTATTTATTTATTATTTATTTATTTAACAAAGTTACCTATTATCATCTTTATCATTGTCCTGCCCGTGTACCACGAAGGTACCTATATATTTTTAAAGTATGTATAAACACTTAGGTACGTAGAAATTGAATTATCAGAAATTATATTTCATATGAAAAGGATTGTAAAACTTAAAAGTCGCATTAAATAAAGCCCAGAATCGTTGTGCTTAATATTCATGAAGTTAATGTTGACGTCGTAAAATCTTTTAAAATTGCACTGCTTTCAACGTTTTTCACATGTTTGATAGGTGTAAACGAATTAACGCAGAATCCTACGGCCCCTCTGAGAGAGTAAACAGATTGAGTAATTGGGTAAATTCGTGAAATACGGCGTGCGAAATGGAAAATACGTCATCGAAAGGAAATTAGGGCACGCTTGACATTTTGAAATGGGGAAGGACATTTTTTTTAACTCGAAATATGGACCGGCCTCATTTTCATTAACCTGTTATATTCGTGACATGTGCCAATCATTGCCATTCTAAAATTTGCACAACTTAAAAAATATATATTTTACCTATCGTCGGCTTAGAGTGTAAACCTGCTAACTCCATATTAGGTACTTTTTCAGAAGACACGATTAGATTGTGTATTTATTTTCACACTTTCAAATGGTATAAATAACGTATTAAAGTAAAAAAATGGATTTGGCAGGTTTACACTCTAAGCCGACGCTATATTATAACTGTGATATTTTGTGCAAATAGGTATTCAGAAAGTTAAATAGAACTCGACTTTGCCGGTTATGTATTTATTTTACGAAGTCAACACCATCTGTGATAACTAGCGGGAACGAAAGCAAACGTTACCATGCTACAAGAGCAGATTCCACTGGTATTCCTTTCGGCATCAACCGCTAGATGGCGTTTACTGAACGTGAACTGACATTACAGACAAAAACGGCGTTTTTGGCAAAATCTGTTCATAATGTAGATTGTTTAACTCGTAAATTAAAAAGAAATTCATTTTAATTTTATGGGAGATCTTTACCGCTCGTCTAAGTAGAAATTAAACAGTTATAGTTTAAGAATTCGTCCGCCAGTTATTTTGTTTAAAAAATATGAAATCAAATTATTTAGATGTTTCTGATCTATATACCTATTTTTTCATGGAACGAAACTATTTCTGTACCCTCCGTGAACAGTAATATAAGTCGACTTATATCACTTATCATTTTATTGCATCATTGTAAAGAGAAAAATATGGGCTATTTTTCTGTCCAATCGGTGTAGCTCTAGCCCTAATAGAACGGGAGATAAGTTTTGTGACTCTTGATACAACTGTGTTTTTGAGATACATCCAATGGTTTCATAAATGTATAGTGATTTAATTTCACTCATATTAAAATACATTTACTTTTTTTTATTTCACAAAAGTGTATAATGATACAATTGACATGTAGATCATTTGACAATAAAATATTTCAAATGCAATTGTGTGTATAATGATATAATTTAAGATGTATTGGTAGTCACAAAGGTCTTGTGATTTATACGATTTGTGAAAATTGATATAACTGCTATCGTATCATTTGACACCTATCACAAATTTACAAATATTCGTGTATTTTGATACAATTTCAGGTATATCAAAATTTATATTATTTTTTTACAATTTCAAATTCGTGTAAAGTAATACAACTTAAGTTAAAGCAAAATTATATAGCCAAACGCGACCGTACAAAATACTTCCGCATTGTGTAAAATGATACAAGTAGAAATCCTGACCTCCCAAAATCTTTATATCTTTGTCTAATAAGGCGTGATAGTAGTGTATCCTTTGTTTAAGAAGGACTTCTCTCTTTTTTATAGGCTGCTGCAGAAGCACGAGCTTTTTTTTATTTTGAAAAATTTAGTTGAAACTAAGGAATATTGCTTAGACACAGACAGAAACCTGTGTTTATCCTACTATCCTGCGTTTAACATGGTAAATATCCCGGACATTTTCAGTGTTCTAACATAAAGATGAAAAAAAAGAAAAGTCTAATTTTATAGATAAAAGGAAAGATGATGTATAATGAAGATGGAAATAAAAAAAGAAAAATGCAAATACAGATGACATAAACCGTCTTAATATCGAATCGCAACATGAAAATGAAGCAAACTTTGAAGTTAACTCAAAAAAATAAGTCAACCAAAACGCTATTACATCGCAGAATAAGAACATATTAGTATAACAGATAAACAAACCAATTAAATAAATGTTTGAGAAGAATGTTATGAAAACGTTAGTGGAAGAAAGGGTCACAAATACGACAAACGCTGATTTGGAAATTTATATGATTTTTACATATGAAATTGGCATTTTTGTATGTTAGGAGCAAAAAGTCGAATATTTTTAAACATAATATTTTTAATTAATCAAAGTTTGAACTATTGTTTTCTATGCACTTTTGCCATCTCATAGGAAGTTCGTTGATCACTTTACTAAAAAACTAGTCGGACGGGAATTAATAAAATCTTTGAAAGCGATTTGGACTGCCCAGATCAGAGTTGAATTTTTTTACTTGCAAGAAGTTATCCAAATTTCGAAAAATATGTAAATCTCTTAAAGCAAGGTCCGGGGAGTACGGAGGATGTCTAAGAAATTACAATTGAAGCCCTTTTAATTTGGTAGCCATCCGTTGTGCAGTGTGTGGTCTAGCATTATCGTTCTGATTGTCGTAAAGAATCCGTTTTTCATCACAGGTAATGATTCGGTTTCAAATACCTTCATTATTGTACCCTTTCAGTAATGTAACGCGTTTGCCGGTTTGCTTCAGTCAATTTGTGAAGTACTCACCTTTTAGTCTTTTTAATCTGCCTTATTTGCTTTAAGTGAATTAAAACCGTTTTATCACTAACATCGGAGCCTGCAGCTAACTCAGACATGGTTTGCGATGGATCCACTTCCACGATAGCCTTCAATTCTTCAAGATCAACTTGGGTCTCCGGCCCTCCACGGGGCTTATTTTGCAGGTCAGTATATTCAGAACGAAAATGTTGGAACCAAAAACGAACCGTGTTTTCTTTTGCAACACGACCGCCATACATATTATTCACCCCTCGATTCGTTTCCGCAGCACTAATGCCTCGTACTCGTAAATAATCCGATATTTTAAGTTTTCCATCTTGTAAATGAATGACGCAGACAAAAAAAGACACAAAAAAAAACAAATAAATGCCAGTAATCAAAGGTCAAATACATGATTAAATAGCTGTTCAAATTTAAATTTGGAATACCTTACCCAAGTGGAGAAAATCGTGACTAAAGTGGCCAGTACGAAAACCGCCAATTTCATATTTAAGAACCTAATATTAACTACGATGTATTATAATACTAGTGACCCGCCCTCGCTTCGCTTCGGGTAAACTTTACATAATAACCTTCCTCTTCAATGACTCTATCTATTGGAAAAAATCGCATCAAAATCCGTTGCGTAGTTTTAAAGATTTTAGCGCACATAGGGATATAGGGACAGAAAAGGCGACTTTGTTTTATACTATGATAAAAGGAAAATAACAATGCGAATGACTTAAAATTAATAGAAAACGAAAAATATTGTAACGGTTTAGATATGGATGAAAGTACCACGGAAAATAAAGGTATTGATGAAGAATGTGAAACAGATATAGAATGGAAGATAAAAACTATTTAGAAATTGAAGCTAAAATTAATAGAAAACGAAAAATATTGTAACGGTTTAGATATGGATGAAAGTACCACGGAAAATAAAGGTATTGATGAAGAATGTGAAACAGATATAGAATGGAAGATAAAAACTATTTAGAAATTGAAGCTAAACAATTTTAACTAACATGCAGCTGAAGGATGCAAAGGAAATAATATTTATTTCCTTGTGATGATAAAAAAATAAACGATAAGAACGAAACAGAAGACCATTAAATGCTGAACCAAATATTATTAACGAAAAACCCATAATAATGGGAAGCGATTCATCTGATGCACCAAATTCATACCTACAAAATTTGTAGTTATATTACTTTACACGTATATTTATGTGATACAAGTTAACATGAATCATTATACACATCTTTATTTGCGTTTAAATGCGGTGTATTTTAATATAAGTATTTTAAAACACATATTTTTTGAAAAAAGATTTGGGTACTGCAACCAGGACATTTCAATGCAAATATTTTGTTCCGGACTTTTTTTGTTTCATTCTTTCTACTACTTTTAATCAAGTAAAAAAAGAATATGTATCATTAAACACAATTGCGTTACAAATTGTGTATAGTAATATAAATTAACTTATATCATTTTACACAATTCACGGGTTTTGTGGTCATTGATACAAATTATAGTTAATTATTATTTTTTAAATATGTAAACATATTAATGAGAAAAAAAACATGTTTTCAGATACTCCTTTTTATAATATAATAAAAATGTTTTCATTAGGAACTCTACATTTGATAAGGAGACGACAGTAATTTTTCAAAACTTCTAAAACTTTGAAGTCGATTTACTCAAAACATGATTTTTTGACTTATATCACTTTTCACGGAGGGTACAGATTTATTATAACTTTTTTAATTTTCAATAATTTAAAAACTAAAAGTACTTTCTACGATCTAACTTACGGACTAAATAAATCGTATGATATAATTTTCTCTCATAGATCTCTCAAAAAATGTGTTGTTTGAGAGATCTATGAGGAGTATGTGTTTTTTGCGTATGAGTGATTCACTACATGGCAAGACGTAGGTATGATGCCAAACTGCTACGTGATTAGTGAGTATTCACATGTCAATCATGCTGGAGTTGGACATCACGCCTACGTATTGCCATCTATTGAGTTTCTCTTAAACGAAAACCTCACCTTAATAATATATAACATTTATAAATATGTATTTTTAAGGACGTAATACATTAATAGACATCATATTAAGTGTCAATAGTGTGTAATGCACCGGATTGCACTTGCGCAGTTCCCCAAGGGTCAGAAATCGATAGAGCTCCACCCTTTCCGAATGCATTATAGGTATTCTAGGTTAATTAATTTAAAATTTAAGTTTTATACTTTACAACGTGTTCCTTTTTACCAATGTTTCTTGGACATAAAGTTAAGGGATATCAAAAGAATCACGGTGTATAGGGCGTCCAACCGATTTCGATTTAAATTGAGATCGGCACGTGCACAAGTATACACGCAAACACAAGTACAATCTCTGTTCTCTTACTCTCTTACTTATTGTTTGGTGAGACTGCAATCCGACATAACCGATGAGAGATCGGGCGCAGGACCACCGGCATAACGTGCTATCCGAGGCACGTGCGTGCAATCGCCAACTTCCTGACTCCAGGCTGAGTAACTTCTTTACAGAAAAACTCACACACAATTCCCTCGTCCCCGGACTCTAACCGGGGACCTCTCGGTCCTTTTGCAGCGCATGCTACTAATAGACCAACGAGGCAGTCAGTTTTATGCTACCGTTCTATCTACGGAAGAAGCAAGGATTTGAAGGCCTAGGTCTATTGCGTTCATAAAGGGCCCTAACGTGGAAATCCCTACTTTGTGCCTTTTGTATCCTAAATTTTACTAATGTAAGGAGTCGTGATTACGTTTTTTGTGACATTATCGGACATCGATAAAAACACTTGAAAATAAAAAAAGTAAAAACTTTTTTATAACATACTTAAAACAAAATACTTTTTATATTGTGAAAATTTCGTTATCAAACGTTTTACACACAAGTTTTTTCGTAACCCTCAAGGCGCGAGTACGACTCGCACTTGACCACATTCCGTTTCTTAGTGCAAATACAACCTGTTGCATTTTTCACCCTACGACTAATGAGACAGAGTAAAATTGTAGAATGCTACAAGCTCTTAATAACCACAAAGATCTGACGGAAGTTTTTATGCTAGGATTTTTAGGGGTTTATTTAAGGGATTTCATGTTACGGTCAAGACTTATTTATCTTGTTGGAAATCGCTACGTTTAAAGTAATGAAACCGCAAAGTCAAATGTTCTAGTGACTACTATTCAATGGAAAGGAAATATTTTTCTATGGTGAAAATATTAAATTTAGTTTTTTTTTCTATCTGACATACGATGATGGCTGTGAGTATCCTCGTCATCATCACCGGACTTGCGGGGGAGCGGATGGTTCTCTGGCTAAATTAAATTTAGTTAGTCTAGTAATAACATCTACATAATTTTAACATAGCGATACAGCACTATAACTATATGCAATGTGCATCCCTTTTGCATCTGCGCAATGGACTCAGACACCGGGACAATCAATACAGCTCACCCTTTTGATTATGGCAGACTAGATTTATTGTCTACCTGTATGATATAGGCTGCCCGTCCATCGGAAGAAAAATAGAACCGATAGTCTAATAGAAGGTTAAGGTTCTAAGTTGTTCTAAAGTTGTGTCCAAACCGTACTTGGCCAGCGTGGTAAGGCCTTATTGCCCTATTTTAGGGTACCGTGAAATTATAGTGGTTGTTTTCCCGTAGTCCCTTAAAACTTTTGTATGAAAAATCTAAACCGCTAAAAGTAAGACTCTTAAAATTTGGCATGCATGGCACCTTAGTAAACTTAAAGCTTAGTTGCAACAGGATATTGTAAAAGCCCACGGGAACGGGAGTTATTAGGGAAAAACTTTCGTATGAATGATGAAATGAAATTTGGCATGCAGGTACCCTTCCCTGCAGGTAAATATAAAGTCCAAAATGACTATTACACGCGGACGAAGTCGAGGGCACAGCTAGTTAAATATATAAAAACAAATACAAAATTAATAAACTGATAAGGAATTTTTAAATTTGGTAGACAATCTACACAAGTACAATTATAAAGCCATACAAGTACCTAACTATAATGCATATAAATGCATCCTTGTTGCATCTGCGCAATGGTCTCGCCGCCCGGGCAATCGATACAGCTCGCCCTTTTGATTATAGTAGTCTAGATTTATTGTGTACCTGAATTATAAATTCATGATTCCGTACTAAAAGGGTGACAAGCGACGCTATTAGGTACTTTGATGACTGTCTGACTGTTTTTACTTTCACCATTTCACAGATAGTGTATTTATGTTAACTAAATTATAAAAAATTATAACATGGTTTTTTCCCGTATCTTGCTCTGTAATTATAATGACATGATGAAAGAAATATTTTTATACCGCGTCATTGTGTTTGACATTAATATTGCTTTAATTAATCCAAAGAAAAAGTGTTATTGATTCAAAAATTAAAATTGTAAAAAAATTTATGGAAACGGAACCCATCGGCAGAGTCCGACTCGCACTGAGCCATTTATTTAAGCACAAAATAAAAAATTTGGTATCTCCAGTAATACTCTATACAGGGTGTCCCAAAAAGTAGTGTCAAGCGGAAGGCCTGAGATAGAACACCTCGTGGGGCATCCGAAACACCCCCATGTATGTTCCGCGATTTTTTATAGTTTTCGAGTTATGATGTTTTTTCTAAAATTTTGAGAATAACTGACCTAACCGACTAAAAATATTGTAGAGAAAAAAATATTTGACTTTTTTGAGTAATTCTTTTTGCAAATCAATTTTTATAAGTTGTGCTTTAATGCCTAAAATATTGGTCTCCATAACTTATATGAAAATTATCAAAATTATGGTACAAACTGAAAAGTTAAGTTCTGTAAATAATGTCTTACAATTTCAACGTTAAAGTTAAAATATTAGGAGGTAGCTGCATGGCTCCTAAGTAACTTTAAAAACTGCGCCAGACTCTCAGCTTTCATAATCATTCATAAAAACTGGTACTTAATGGGCTACTTTTGCTGATATCGGACTACAAAGACAGAGAGGTGGAAAAATTATAAAATTAGCCATTCGATGAACAAGTACTATTTGGGCATTTTATTATTTCGAAAATTAGGCAGTTTGTTAACAAACCTAAATTTAAAGCAACAGCACTCAGATGAAAACATTTGGATGCTTTTTTTTTTGTTTAATTTAAGTTTCATTGCGCTAACACTGTTTTCACATGCAATACGTATACCTTTGTTACGACGAACTTGACGAACTTTGCTTTCTTTACGGACTTTAATAAACTTTTACTTATAATCTTTTTACAATAAATAATCAAAAACAAACACTTTTTTTTTCAATAAAGTTTCCATTTTCAAACTTAATTAATTTTTTTAAGTATCACAAATTAAACTTTCTAGTGGTTATTTCTTAGCATTGTTGGTATAGTTTTGATTGTTAACAATCTTTTTAACTTTAGAAATAATTAAATGTCAAAATGGCAAATTTTATGATTTTCCCACCTCTCTGTCTTTGAAGTCCGATATCAGCGAAAGTAGCCCATTAAGTACCAGTTTTTAATAATGATTATGAAAGCTGAGAGTCTTGCGCAGTTTTTAAAGTTACTTAGGAGCCATGCAGCTACCTCCTAATATTTTAAATTTAACGTTGAAATTGTAAGACATTATTTACAGAACGTAACTTTTCAGTTTGTACCATAATTTTGATATTAGCCATTTAAGTTATGGAGACAAATATTTTAGGCATTAAAGCACAACTTATAAAAATTGATTTGCAAAAAGAATTACTCAAAAAAGTGAAATAATTTTTTCTCTACAATGTTTTTAGTCGTTTAGGTCAGTTATTCTCAAAATTTTAGAAAAAACATCATAACTCGAAAACTATAAAAAATCGCGGAACATACATGGGGGTGTTTCGGATGCCCTACGGGATGTTCTATCTCAGGACTTCCGCTTGACACTACTTTTTGGGACACCCTGTATCTAAATTTCTGCAAGCCATTGTACCGGTCCACCTCACCTCTACATTTCGACATATGGCCGCTGAACATTACATTAGGTGGTTTAGAGGTGAGAGCCATCCGCTGCCCCGTAAATACGGCGATGATGACAGGGCCAAGCTACCATGACGTAGGTTAGGATAAAATAAAAAACTTTGCGCACGAAGAAAATCACGTTAAGTATCTACTTGTTCTGTAATTAATATTTTCCTATTGAGCAAAAAAATACCAAAAAAACACGTTTATTGTATCCCCATACAATTTTCAATTATTTGTATTTGTGGTTATAGCGGAACGGAACGGAAATACGTCATTTGTGAAAATTTCTAGCTATCACGGTTTATGAGATACAGCTTGGAGACAGACAGACGGACAGCGAAGGCTTCGTATTAGGGTCCCGTTTTTACATTTTAGGTAAGGAACCATAAAAAATAAAGGTTTACATAACATATGCCTGCTTACTACGCAGGTAACAATATGCGTGCATACTGGTTGCATCTGCGCACTACACAGGTGCCCGGGCAATCGATACAGCTCACCCTTTTCAATTATAGAAGTCTAGATTTATTGTACTTATACCTAGATCATACGTTAATTTTTGTACCTTAAAGTTCTAACTTTTTTATGACGCGCACGGAATACCGTTCTACCTTACCTTATTCGAAGGTTACCTACATGAGCTCTTTAATAAGAAAGATGGGGTAAAAACTTCGCCGCTTGTCTGTCCGTCCGTGTATCAAAAAAAAATTGAAGAGTTACTCATGATGTTACACACGTGAGTTAAAATTTGGTTCCTAAATATCTACCTACACAACTATATAAAATTGAAATGTCTGTTTGTAATATTAAAATAACGACTTTTTATTTATTGGGTATGAATCTATATCGGGTACCAATAACAGAATCAAAAACATCCCTGTCTATCTGTCTGTTTATTCTTGCTAATCTCAGCCGTTTCAGAAAACGGCTGTTTCCAAACCAATTTCTACGCAACTTTTACTTATACATATCCAACTTTACAAGGTTCATTATAGGCTATAAAATAAATAAATCATTGCTACCAAAACTATTTCCACGCGGACGAAGTGTTGGGCGGCTGCTAGTTTAATATCAAATTTAGTAACTAGGTACATAATAATGCAATATGCATCCTTATTGCATCTGCGCAGTGGGCATGTCGCCCGGGCAATCGATACAGCTCGCCCTTTGATTATAGACGCCTAGATTTAGTGCCCACCTGTATGATATATCAGGGGGCACGGTAGCGCCCCCGCCAAGTCCAGCTTACATACACAAATTACGCCGTTTTCCCAGAGGGGTAGGCAGAGATCACTTCCTGCCATGTGCTCTGTCCAGCTTACTGATGTTATAAACATACAGTTATGACGTCTACCTACAAATGAACTCACCGGATGTGGATTTTTTTAGTTCTGTGCCCTAAGGACAAGGTATTACTTTGCTGACTGTCTGTCCGTCCGTCTGGTAGTCTGTTTGTCGTAAAGCCCCATCTTACTGATAGATATTTATATAGATAAAACTGCTAGGTCAGCTATGAAATACTACATCGACTATGGAAAAACGTAATTTAATTTTTTTGCTCAATATGAGTGATGGTAAGAGGTTGACTTAGAAAATATTCACAGAGTAGGTAATTAATTCAAAGAATAAAACATTTTTTTTAACATAAACATAATTTATGTAAAATAAATTTTGATGGGGAGGAGGGTCCACCATACCACATGCTCGACTTATTTGCTGTTTTGTGCTTATAAAAGTGTTGTTGTTTAATCAGTTTTATTATTAAAACAATAATAAAATAACATACTTATTGTAATAGAGTGGACCCTTCGTGCACTAGTTTGACCCGCATTTGACTGGTTTTTATTGTGTTGAAAATATCCAATACGAGTATATCATTAGTACCATTTGTAATATTTTTCATCATCTTTATGTAGTAATATTATATTATCAGGCACACGTATGCATTCTTGCTGCATCTGCGCACTGAACACAGGCTCCGAACAGACAATCGATACAGATAGGGTTGCCAACTTATATTTTTCTAAATATAATACTTTTCAAAATAAGCTGCAAATACATTTAAAGCATCCGACCGATTTCGGCCATGGCGGCCTATCTCAATGGAGATCAGCCAACTGCGCACTCCCTAATCTCATACTCTTATAGGTCTATGAGACGCCAAACCGGCATGGCTGATGAGAAACCAGATGAAGGACCACCGGCTTAACGTGCTATCCAAAGCACGGGTGTGCAACCGCCAACTTCTTGACTCCGGACTGAGTAATTTATTAACAGAAAAACTCACACAAATTTTGCCCGACCCCGCATTCGAACCGGGGACCTCTCGGTCCTAACGCAGCATTTGCTACCAATAGGCCAACGAGGCAGTCAAAGTTATATTATTTGCGTATAATATAAAACTTTTGTATTGTCTATTTTTATTTGCGCGAGCACTACACATTTGAAATAAAACTAATTTTACGGATTAAACTCGCGTGTATTCTAAACATTATTTAGAGTCCCGACGTTTCGAGCTCTTTACAGCGCTCGTGGTCACGGTTAAGACTAAAGTTGACAGGTGTCTTCATAAGTGAGTTTAATTACTACCGTCATTTGGTGTGATATTTTGTGTGTTCCGGTTCACGCATACAGAACTCACAACATTGTTAGGTCTTGCAATATGTTGTTGTGTCTAAATAATGTTTAGAATATCAATACACGCGAGTTTAATCCGTAAAATTAGTTTTATTTCAAAACTTATGTGATTATCCCTCGTGCTTTTGTCCGGTTGCTTTCTCCTTGTCCTCGGTGATCCGGCGGACTTTGGCGGTGAGATGTTGAGAACCGCGGTGTGGGCGGCTCATACAAACTTAAGAATTTCTTCCGTGTCGCGCAAACCGGTCTACCCTGCAAGCTACCGTGACCGTCCTTTTGCAGCCTTAGTACGCGGTCATTTTAATTCCCGTTCAGATGGCAACATCATCATCATCATCAGCCCATAAACGTCTCCACTGCTGGGGCACGGGCCTATCCTAAACTAGGACAATGAAGAAGGCCTCATTACCCTAATTGCGTGGTTGACTAAGGAGTCAATCACGCTGGCCAAGTGCGGGTTGGTCGACTACACAACCTTAGCATATCTTCGTAGGTGTGCAGGTTTCCTCATGATGTTTTCCTTCCGTTAAAGCGTCGAATAATCGAACATATGAAATTTAAATTTGAAAAACACAGTGGTACGTGGCGACCTCTCGCATGGCAAGCAACGACCTTAACCACTCGCCATCGACGCTTTTTTACTAAGTGGCAGCCCTAGTCATAAATCACACAGATACATAATGCCTAGGTGATGCACTTGATCGGAACTGCGCAGGTGCTTTGATTCCCGAAGCTTCCATGATCGATAGCTCACCCCGGACGATTGCATGTTGCATTTATACTTGTATGCATATCTTCCCTCTGGCCGTCTAGACTACCAATTATAACTTAATTTACTTATGCAATAGCCAAAAATCAATGTGACGCTTTAGGCTTGAGTATGGCGGAATCACTGTTCAGTGTATTTAGTGCGGGATAAATCCATAGAAAAACGTTAATGTTAAAGATGTACTTAATTTTTCATTAACATTATTTTTCTATACTGAATATTTAGTGCGAGAGACACTTCTTAAATGATAAAATGTGGGGGACATTAGTCTATTAGTAGTATCTAAAATAAGGTAATGAATAAATTAAAAAAAAATAAGTGTTACATAGCTTTGCAAACTTCGACAGAAAATGTGTTTGACGGGTATAAACAACTTTTTATCTGACCGCGTTTTAGAGAGTAAGGTTTTAGATGCGCACATTGTGCATTGTTATTGTTTGAAAAACCTATTAATGATTTTGAATAAAGTAATAAGTACGTAAGTTTGCCACAAACAGTGGCTAAGTGATGCTCTGCAGATAAAAACGACTAAAAATAGCTCGTACAAGATGTAGGCGATGTTTGATTCATAGTCGAATCCAACTCGCACTTGACTTTTAAATTAAACCGTAGCCTGCACTTGTAGACACAAATACTTAATTTGTGTCTACAAGTCGACTATTCGATTATTCGACTATTAATCCAAGTTATAATGTTATTTGTGTAGTGTAACTTTTATTTCCCTTTGATTGCTCCTTTTGTAATGTATTCAGAGTAATATGGAGTTTAACATAATATGTTTATTTTTACAAACTGTTTAAACTATACAATGCCATTGCCGTGTTCAGCTTTGATAGGGGCGCAAATTTAACTGTTATCGTACCTAAAATATTTTTTGTATAAGCCTGGATTTGTGTTCTGTTGCTGTACCAAATAAATAAATTAATTAATCTCAATAAGGAAATACAGTTACATTTATTGTCCTAACCTGCAATTTTTTTCGCGTGACCGCCAGACGCTGGGTCTTTGGCATCGTAAAAACTACGAAGGTTACCCATATACTACTACAGCCACCGGTTGCCTTTTATAGTTGTACTTCTAGCACGCAAAGAGTAGCGAAGTTCAGGAATCTATCAGGTGGTTGTTTGTTTCTATTATAAGTTGCGAAAGTGTGAACGAATGATGGCTAATGTTTCAATATACCTATAACCATATAAACGTGTAATTATAAAAATAAATATTTTTCTGAAACTGATAGATATTTCTTAAAGATGTCAAAAACGACATCGTTAAAATTATGTAATCAGTGTATTACCTCACAGAATATTATATTTATTTATTAAGTTATTATGGCTGCTTATACACAAATTAATTAATTTTATTAAAATACTCTTTACAAACCCCTTCTTTTAATCGAATTTTGACTTAAATACGCTTTGAAATTCGATTTTTAATAATTTAAAACTAGTTATAGCGCAACATAAATCATCTTTGTACCTACACGTAATCTATTTCCAATTTCCTTTGTTAGTGCATACGGGGTTCTCGAAGCTTCCAGTGCCCCTATAAAATCGATAAAGCTCACCCCACCCCCGAATTGCATATAAAGCACTAAATATATCTAGAAACGGCGGCCTGTGACTGGTCTAGACGGATGCGCCGGTCAGCGCTGCAGCGAATCGGTGCAAGGGACATTGCGTCTGCGGACTGCACTGTTGTTAGTATTGATTTCCCATTTGCTAGGTACCCTAGGACGCTAGCTCCGGAGCTCAGTGCGTTAGTGCCTTCGGAGGAGAATAGTCGTCCAGAAATAACAACATCCGGACCTTTTTCCCTCCTGGTACATCAGGCTCATACCACCTAGCCAGCACTAACACACTACTTTCGGCAGACCACTCGCCTATCTTTCTAACCAACTCTCGAGTTTGGTTATTGGAAAAGGCTTTTACATCACGCCTTATAGGGCTTTTCCAACAGCGCCCGATTTATGTGACCTTCCCCCTTTTCATCTTGGTGCCCATCCTACCAAGATGTAACGACTAGCTACAAAGCGAAAATGCCTTACAAATGTGAGTTGGATCTTGATTCGTTTCTTCTTAGTTGTGCTCAAATTCTTTGCATCCGTGAGTGCGGGTACTAAAGTTTTCTTTTTCTTTTGTAGGGTATAACCCTCAAACTAGCTGACGACGGCCGGTGTATCGTGGCCCGCATCATGCATGGGGGCATGATACACCGCCAGGCGACGCTCCATGTCGGCGATGAGATACGAGAGATCAATGGTACACCTGTCGCGAACCAGTCTGTGGCTCAGCTGCAGCGTATGCTCGTAAGTACATCTTCATTTCTGTAAGACCCTTTCTCTTTTTTTCTTTTTCCTATGCAAAGCGGTTTTCATTTCAAAAGTTCATTTGTTGATCGTCAACCTCTTTGTCTTTATTTGTAATCTTTCTTTACTGTTTTTATTTAAATATTATGCCTTATTTTTTAATTATTGCTTCATTCTCATTTCTGCTCCCAATTTACCTTTATTACATTTTATACCTATTGTGTGTTAATTGCCGAATTTTATGTAATCGATTTGAAATCAATACGGGGGCGTAGTCAGAGCGCCATCGTCGCCTTTTGCCATCTTGTTTTAGAATCAGTCAGTCTGTAGAGAGACATTTAGAAAAATATGAATTAGCCAAGACTATTAGATTTTTGCGAATTTAACTATTTTTACTAAGCTGGGCTAGGATTTTCTTTTGTACAAAATGTTAGTAGATCAACATACTATCTCTTCTTTGTACCAGAAGTACATGGCCAATATCCATGATGCTTTCTGGTGAAGGGAAATGGTCAGGCCAACGCCTAGTGTAACTGTCCACCATTTTGAGACCTCAATGTAGTACGTCAAAATCCAAGATTTAAGCAAGTTCCATAATGTTTTTCGTAGGGCGTGACATTCGCAATTGGAAAAACGGCAGCCATTTTGATAAAATGTTGACCGATGCGCTTTGTCTCTTTTTTTACCGCGAGAACATGCGCAATATCGATATACTAGGGAACGGAAGGAGCCTAGCCAACGCCTAGTGTACATGTCCGCCATTTTTAAAAATTGATCCTGTGTGTTATCTCTGAATACTTGCCAATATTCGTGAATATCATTTCACGTTGGGTGGTGCATCCGCCATTTTGAAAAATGTTTGCGCATTACCTTCGTCTGTTCCGATGCACATGCGTAATATCGATGGCGCTTCCTATCTCAGTTAAAGAGTCGGGGGGGTGGCTTTGGAGGTGGTTAGGCTGGGGTGGGCGTAACAGGTAGGTTGAGGGGGGCATGCAAGGTGGTTGAGGGGGAATGACAGGTTGATAGGAGGATTGATAGGTGCGTTAGCGTGGGCCATAGAGTGTAGGTTATGAGGGGGCATGGAAGATAGGTTTAGATGTGGACATGGAAGGTAGGTAGCGGGGCCATGGAAGGTACCTACCTTCCCCCCTCCACCTGAGGGGTAGGGGGGTAATGGGAGGTTCGTATGGGGGTGGGGGGCGGTCAAGGGAAATGGGAGGTGGTTAATGGGGTGGAAGGTGGACAGGGGTTGTTACGTAGAAAGGCCAGTTGGACTTTACGCCATTTTCAATTCAAATCAATCAATATTTAGCGGCCATGTTTGATTGATGACATGCGCAGTATGAATGACAAGTGCATATTCCCACGCTTTCCCAATGTATTAATAATACTTCAGGGGTTCTATTATTTTATGATTCTAATGCTAGATTATTTTGATTGTATATACTTACATTGTGTAATCATTTACTTTTCAGCGAGAGGCAAGAGGTTCAGTGACATTTAAGATCGTGCCGTCTTATCGGTCTGCACCACCGCCATGTGAGGTAACACATTCCAATCATTTTTCGACAGTACAACTCTTAGAAAATCTTTGAACATCCCGAGACCTTCGTAGTGTGTGATGTGGTTTTGACTTTCAGTAGATAGACAATAGTTTCTAACTTAACAAAACATTGCTAGAATAGTAAAGCATTTTTGACAAGTTACTAGTTTTACTAACTGTGATTAACAATAGAGAAATACAAACGCTTGCTTTTAAACTGACGATTTATAACAACAATGATAAAATGGAAGTCGACAAGCGCACATAAATCTTAGATGCTTGTCCTAAAAGCATAAAACTGAATTGGTGATGACAAAAACTATTGGAAAATAAAATTTTGTATTTTTGTTCCGACTAGCTTTTCCGGATTAAGCCTTCGCCCGTGCTAGTAAGTAGCGATGACCAGACCAGTTGCTACTGTCGTATATGTTGGTTGCCCATTTTATGTTGTGTTTATGTTGTACGTCCCGTACGACGGCATGGCTGCAGTCCACAATCTCCGTTTCTGTGCGCTTGTTGTTCTTTACCATCACTTCACACTTCATTACATTATTTTCATTTACATCTTCGATACATACCATTACTTCAATACTATCAGCATTCGTCATCATAATACTTCTTTTATTCTCTTTCATGATTGTTTTCGTTCTACAGTTTCTATCATCATCTACGTTTGCATTTGAGCATTATCATTCCGTCGTATCGCAATCGAACCTACTAATCATTTTAGGCAACATCAGCTTATTGTTAGTTCCAAAATTGTATCATTTATAGCTTTCACGTCAATTGCGATTCGACTTGTTGGGCATACTTGTTGTATCATTATTACAAATTATATTGTGTAATTACAGATCTTTGTGAGAGCGCAGTTTGATTATGACCCGTTGGAGGATGAGTTGATCCCCTGCGCCCAAGCAGGCATCGCTTTTACAACTGGCGATATCCTACAGGTGGGTGTTTTTCATTGTTTTACTTTTTTTTTTTTCTTTATATGAGCGTATTCTGAATCCTGCAGCAATAGCAGATGCAGGATTTAATAATATGAGATTTGGAAATATATTAGCTTGCAGACGTCAAGATTTTAAATGGCAAATGCCTAGTTTGAAAGACAACTAGCGTTATTTACATGAGATATTTTTCTTTTTTCTCCAACATTAATGGTGTCACACTACTGATTTCAGATCATAAGCAAAGACGACTCTCATTGGTGGCAAGCGCGTAAGGATGCGTCCGGTGGATCCGCCGGTCTCATCCCCAGCCCCGAACTGCAGGAATGGCGCGCTGCGTGCGCAGCCGCAGAGCGATCTAACACCGATCAAGGTATACATCGCAGTTAATGTTACACTATGCTAACTTAGCTGAGTGTCGGTGCCGTCTCCGTGGATTGTCATTTACGCAATTACCAACGCTCCCAAACACATCATTGGATCTTTGGTTGTCGGGGCCGTCTTTGAAAGTCATCTACACGAAAACTGACAATTCTAAACTTTGTAATATGTTACTGACACTTAGAAATGTTAAGCCAAAACTAACATAGCACATTGAGTTGACCTTATAATATAACGATGTATGGTCACAAAAAACACTATCTAATAAAATAAGTACCTGAGTCTACTTAACTCCGGTTGAGTCGGAATTGCATGAGTGGAGTAGCTCTAATCTGAAGTCCATGAGTTAATATTTACATTTAACTGATTTAGTTGATTGTCGGTACCTTCTTCTGGGGAAATTCAGTCTCGAAACTCATAAGAGTAAATGTAAAGTAATTAACAGTCGAACTATCATAAGCAGTAAATCAATTTTACTTGAAACTTTTTACTACTTCATATATTTTGTTGATTTATACACCCTACTTCTACAGAAGTCGACATTTCTCTTGTTGCGTATGTGACTTTCTACTCCTAGTTAACTTTAAACTTAATTTCACCCATGTAACGACTTATTGTGTGTTTTGTTTTATCTGTGTTGTCTTTCTATTATTTTCCTGTTGTACCTAGTATTTTTCAAAGTTAAGTTTATTATTTCGACCATTAACATTATAACATCATAACAGATTATGTTTGGTTAGAATCGCAAGTAGTGAAATAAATGTGTGACCTAGTCTTTCTCGGATTTAACAATTAGATCTATGTTAGTCTTTTCAAAATTTTATTTTGTTCAAATGCCATAATAATTGCCACATAACAAGATGTCTGTTGCGTCTAATACAAAATTTCAAAAAAATCAAGATTTTTAATTTTTTAATTGGATAAAGATTATTGCGTGAAGTCTTATATTGTTTTCGTTTACATTAACGCATCTTATTTTGCTTCCAAACATTATCATTGGATGAACGTGCAGTCGGTATGTAAAATTGCTTTTATTATATCCTGAGATATACAAGCTCCCAGACACCGCAAATATACCTCCCCATAATAAATTTGTAAATTTTGAATATTAAAGTGGATAATCTTGTGTACCCTTGTGACACCATTGTATGTACTCATTCCCAAAAATCTTACAAAATATTTTTATAGTGACCTGCTAAGTATACACGCCAATATCCAATACCTTAGATGTTTTAATAATGGGAGTTTGTGTAACCCCTGATATTGTAATTTACTGAAGAGGAAACGTTTTGTCAGTGTATTCCGACATTTCTTGAAAAAAATAACTAGTTAAACTAAAGCAAATATGTAACGGTTTTAAAAAAAATTGCTATCAGAACTAAAGGATAACATTATCTATATAAATATACGTACTTTTACTGTACTGCTTAGTCTAGTTCATAAAGTTACTAAACTATTTCTGTTTATATAGGTACGTTAAGTATAAACAAATAAAGATATCAAATAAGCTAATATACTGTCATACAATTACTAGTGCCTCTGTCTCTTGCACCAAAAGTCGTTCGCTGCCCGCCCGGGATAAATATTATTTTGGTCATGAAAATTATTACTTATTCCATATCTTGTTGTGTTAAATTATTTGATTTTATCGGATATTTATTACTTATATTGACAAAACGGTTCCCGTGTTGCGTGTGTCCCCATATAATGTAGTGAAGTACCATACCATTCCATTGAGTTTGCATGAAATGTGTTGTAATGTTATGCGGCTAGGAGCTGAAGGATGCGTCTCGCACACCGACGGATGTGAGAATACAGGTAACATAAATTAGAATAACATAGTTGGGAGTAGCATATGAAAAGTAGTTTTTCGGATAACAGGCATTAAAAGTTGACAAATCATTGTTTCTAATTTCAAGGACTCTAAAATCAGTTTGAAGGTTGATTTATGTGTACCAAAATCTTATGGTGACGAGATTAAAGTATGATGTTGTTGTTAGATCCATATACAAAGCTAAAAACAAGATAATCAACTTCTATTTAAAGAATCACCAGTCCGGCATCTCAGAGACCGAATGCCTGTATTGACCTTAAAATATCTGTTAATTAGCGATTTGTTTTTAAAATAAATAAGTTACCAATTCTCATAGCCATCAAATTGTTTCAGTCAACTGTTCCATATTCGGGCGTAAGAAGAAGCAGCCCAAAGACAAGTACTTGGCCAAGCACAATGCAGTCTTCGACCAACTCGACGTTGTCACCTACGAGGAGGTCGTCAAGCTACCATGTTAGTATGAAATACTAAATCCTTTATTATTTTTTCTTTATATAGGGTTCCAATAATATACCGACACTTTGTGACTCAGAAAAAGTAAAGAAAATGTATTCCTTTTGGAACTGGCTTATATTTTGACTTGATTTTCATACAACATAGTCTCCAGCTGTATTTGGTGTAAACACCATGCAAGATTTTCAAGAGCCAAATGACAGGAACAACATTTTTACTAATTATTCTATTAAATAATCAAATACATAGATGGTAGTTTCTATGAAAAATTTAATAACTGATTTCCTTTTTCTCTAGCTTTCCAGAGGAAAACGATAGTGCTTCTTGGAGCCCACGGAGTGGGGCGTCGCCACATCAAGAATACACTTATCGCGCGTCATCCAGATCAGTACGCCTATCCTATCCCTCGTGAGTACCATTTCAGAATCAAATATTAAACCAAAATAAACGTCAATGCAATAGCAAGTAACGAAAAATACATTTTTTTTTATAGATTTATAGAGTAACATAATTGATGTAACACCTATTTTCTCTTTACTCGACAGATACGACCAGACCACCTAGGCCGGATGAGGAGAACGGGAGACATTACTACTTTGTCTCCCACGAGGAAATGATGGCCGACATTGCTGCTAACGAGTACTTGGAATATGGTACGTTATTTAAGTTTTATGTTTTCTGTGTTTAAGGCATTCACCTAGCAGCAACATTTAATTTAAGAGCTAGCGATTTCAATTTGCATCTACTCGTCCTATTAAATACTGTCTATCACTACATGATAAGGGAGTGAAAGGAGTAGACACAGAGCTGACGAATGATAGGCCCGATTGGAAGAAGTACACATGTTGCGCCAACCCCACTTAGCGTGGGACAAGGGCATCAGAATGATGATGATGGATAGGACTACAGACTATATAGCAGGGTATAGAAAAACTTAGAAACTAATTATTGATTCAGTGCTTTGGTAGTGGAAATGCTCGTCCCCTCAAAGAAATCATCACTGATTATATCAACTTGTGAACAGGAACACACGAAGACGCAATGTATGGGACAAAATTGGAGACGATCCGCCGCATCCATTCGGAACGGCGCATCGCCATCCTGGACGTGGAGCCGCAAGCGCTGAAGATACTGCGCACGGCCGAGTTCGCGCCGTACGTTGTCTTCATCGCAGCTCCACCTCTTAACAATGTTGCTGATGTAAGTACCTTGATTAATAGTTGAACTAGTTCACCTACTTGCAGTTCTTTATTTGCCACAGCGCTGAGTTTATCTGCATCCCTCCCCCCTCCCCCCTATACTCTAACTCATACATAAAAGTTCCGTAAAAGAAGATGCGAACAGTATTCGAAGCTGGAGTCAAAATTTGTAAATCGTGCAAAGGCAGCGAGGATGAAACGGTGGTCGCTGTGAATGGTACTCGAATAGCACCCGCTTTAAGGGCAGCCCCACACTTCCAAATGTATTGATGGTAAGATTATAGCCGCAAGAGGCCGTTGGATGCAGACGACCTAGGACAGGTGTATTCAAAGAAAGTCTGGTCTAGTAAAGACCGTAGTACTTGGTTTCGAATCCTGGGTGCTAGTTTTAGGGTTGAGAGCCATCCGCTCGCCCGCAAGTTTAGGGGTGAGAGCCATTCGCACCCCCGCAAGTCGGGTAATGATGACGACGCTACTCCAAGCTATCATCGTATCGACAAAAAAATTGGTTCTAGTCATCGTTATATCTCCCGTAGAAAAAGGTGCTAACAACAGTTTCCTTTCCACAGTACGATGGTTCGCTCGAAGTGCTGGTGCGTGAGTCGGAGCAACTCCGGCGCACCTACGGCCACTACTTCGACCTGAACATCGTGAACAACGACATTGACGATACGCTAGCGCAGTTGGAAGCCGCGCTAGCTAGACTACGCTCGACCCCGCAATGGGTGCCCGTCTCTTGGGTATACTGAGCGCACGCGTTTCCAATAAAACTATTCCAATTAACATTTATTTAGAAATACTACAAATATTAAGCATAAAATCAGACATACCGACGGCGCGACGAGCGAGCTCGCTCCCTCGTGAGCTCCTCCGACCAACGTCTTCCTAATCATCCTCATGTAGAAAATGACAAGCCCACAGATTTTCCACTTTCCTGGTATTGAACTTCCAGGGTTAGGCATTATTCACAACAACGGATAAATTTGATTGGTCTGAACGATGTCTGATTGTCGAAAGTGGAATGACTGTCGATCATTGTCATCTTCTCCTTGAAGGATGGCTAGTTAAGTTAAGTATTATATCTCAAAAATTTGGTTTCGGTGTTTCAATACCGAAGCCCGATTTTTCAGATCCCAATTAATAATAATGAAAAAAAAACCATTCGTTTTTTTTTATTCAACAACGCGATGCGTATGACAATTATTAAAAATTACTCACTGAGGTAATTTTTAATAATCTAATTTACAATAATTTATGTGAATGCGTTCACATATGTCATTCGAGGTAGATATCCGACATCCGGCGCTACTGGAGAGTATCCGATCGATATCAAGTACCTCCATCATGCCGCCTATAGTCTAGACAGATTTTATAAGCAGTGTGATGGAATCGGCATTTTCCATCTATGCCGCTTTCGGATATGTCTTGATCAGATATCTGGAAACACCTGTCGCGATAGATCCGGCGTTGTGACTTTAACAACCATAGCAATACATGGCACTTGTGTCATTTGAACCACTCGGCTAAATTGTCACTGAACACCGTAAGCCGTCTCATGACATTGTATTTTTTTTTCGATTATTTTTGTCACTGCGCATCTTATTAAGTTAGTTTGTTTTTTACAAACTGCCAGCAGCAGGGATATCGCATGGCGCCAGTGTTTTGTCGTTTTTATTTTGTAAATTTTTTGCCCATAGTGCCATGTGAGGATCTTAGCGTTATGTTCATAATGGGCAGGCAACGTGTCGAGGCTACGTGGTGATGGATGATCTACCTAGAGTTTAACATCTAATGTGGTCCTTCTCTTCGTCGCTTGCTTTTCTTTGAGCCCACTACCATTGAACAGTTCGCGACAGGATTAGGACCTAATTTAGGAGAGAATTTAAGTACCTATTTATAGAAAGTAGCCAAATTAATATAAAAATTCAATATTGAATTTAACATTACGATAATAATGAGATGGATTGGTGTGCCGAGTAGCACTATGTATGTATTAAAAATAGGACTTTTTTTTCTGAAAAATATTTTATTGATGTTGCCAATTTATAAATATTTAAGATTATGAATCATTTTATCGCAATAAAATTGTAGAAATTCTGTTGCTATTTATGAAATTCTATTGTAACAATATATCATTCCAATTGTTTCTACTGTGAACAATATAATAAAACAATACAATATTATTGTTTTATAATGTAATATTTTATTTTATATTTGTATTAAATGTTTGGTAAGGAATCAGTTGTATCATAATAAGATAAATGTCAGTCAGACAGCCTCAATGATTCTGTGTGATTCAAGATACTGTATTGTAACTACACTGATATTCCAATTGACTGGCACCGAAACGTATGTATAAGTGCATGGGTTTGTGGTCACATTTGCGCACGTTACATTAATTAAGATAATACATGTGTGCAACGTTTAAATCGAATGAATCGACATGGTTAAAGTATTGAAAAATATTAATGTTAAACCTTATACGGGTTGTAGACCAAGAGCTAAGGTAATCTAGTTTATTTTAGCTCTCATAGCTGACGGTTTTCCATACTTATTGCATAGTTTGCGGACTGTACACAACTATAGGAAACTCTGTCAGCAATATGAGATAAGCTAAGCAAAGTTCTCTTGGTCTGCAACCCGCATCACTATCGTCAGATGTCTCGCCTTTAGTTTGGCACACATGTTTTTATCTATTGTTCTTCTATACGGATTCTACCTTAGTTTTAAGTTTAAGCGATGGAATATTGCGTATTAA
Organism: Maruca vitrata; assembly: GCA_039566165.1. NCBI lineage: Eukaryota > Metazoa > Arthropoda > Insecta > Lepidoptera > Crambidae > Maruca > Maruca vitrata. The sequence goes on from CM076923.1 coordinate 12,065,218, forward strand.
AATTAGGGAAATTATTAAATTTATTCCATACTTTAGTGCTGCTCCTATATGGAACTGGTGAATACTGAAAATACCTACTAATAAGTAATACAAATTATATTTAAATATAACTTATAACAATAGTTTATGTTTTTTATTGAAATAGATCACAAATGATATAAAATGCATTCCAATATTGTTTAACTTATTTCTTAATATTATAATTGTTTTTTTGTTTATAAGTTCGAGTCATTATTTGCAATTTATTGTGATTTTTGTTATGTCTACAATAAGTTTATTTTATTTTATTTGTAGTTATTGTACTTAAGTTAACCTTTGTTCAAGTTTTGATGTGGTGCGATTATGTTCCTGTGGTTTTAGGTTCAAACTTGTAATTACACAAAAACTAGTGAATTTAATCGAAAATTCCGTAGAAAAATTATAATACTAAAAGTTTAAATGTAAAATCACATGAGGCGGAAGAATAATAATTCATAAATAAACCATTGGGCGATCTACATACTAACATCTAATTTAATTATATTATCGTTGTATGTTAATGTTCTAGATGCCTGGACAGTCGAACTATTTTAATGTATTACACAAGTACTTATTAGACATTCGGAAATAAAGTATCTTGTATTAAAAACGAGATAATACATTTTAGAATATCAGAAAGAACTAAAGATGACTGAAAGTAAAATCTTATTATAACTGTTAAAATTGAATAAATCGCACAAAATAACAAAATGGACTTTGTTTTATTTACATTCTTAGAACCACCTTTATGTATGCGGGCAGAATTCCGTTTAACACAGTTCTTGGTTCTTTACCCAGAACAAGGCGTGAGTGAGAGCCATCCGCTCCCCCGCAAGTCCGATGATGATCAGGCCCGCCACTAGCTCGTCGAACGCCCGCGTGCAATACCGATTAAGCCGCCCCATATACAACTCTTATTTTTTTTTATGCGGTGAAATGCGTTACGCACCTTCACCGGGAGAGGGGGTTCTCTTCCGGTGGTGTGTCGGACTCCCCGGCGGCTGGCGAGAAGATGGTAAATGCCAGTTGCCGCTCCTTTGCGAAGTGCAATGGCCAGGGGGTCTACCGAATAAAACACCGCGATGTACCTCCATGGCCTTGGCGACGTCATGGTTCCTGCTACCAACTACCACGAAGTCGCCGGCGATCAGCCCCAAAGGGCTCCATTCAAGCCTCCCCCGAGGGAGGTGACGGAGTAACCCGGTACACGGGGTCGCTCCCGTCACTTTTGCTCACTCCGCTGGAGTGTGCAAACTGGCGTACAAAATTGCGCCGCGCACGTCCATTTCTGCGCCTTCGATACGCCGGCACGGAGGGATCATTCTCCCGCGCTCGTTCGGCCTCCTCCTTCTGCGATATAACTGTTTCGCAGAACGACGTGACCGCCATCCAGACCTCCCTTTTTTGGACCATCCCAGCCAAAAGTCGGGGAAGGGAGTCGATCTGGCCGCCCATGGTGTAGAGGGCCGATCTTTCTGCAGACCACGATGGCACACAAAGAGTGTGTGGTCCGCTGTGTCTGCATCCACCTTACACACCGAATCCTCCCGCTGGATGCGGTGCAGTAACTGGCCGATGCAGCCGTGCCCGGTGCACCTGCACCAGGCAGTAGGATAAAAATCCATGCGCCCGTTCGAGCCACTGTTCCAGTATGGGCCCAAGCGCATCCATCAGGTTGCAACCAGATGGTGTTGTCGCCATATCACGCGACCACTGCCGAACCAATTCGCCCCGTTCCTCTCGCGCAAACGCCGCTCGCTCTTCCAGTGAGGGGCGGAGTCCCCGATTCTTGAATTCGTCCTGCCACATGTAAGATATGGCCATTGATATGGACTCCATTTCCCACGGCGGGGTGCCAAACAATGCACACGCCGCCGGGAAGCCCACCGACTGGTAAGCTCGCGCCACCCGGCACGCAATCACCCGCTGGGGTTTACGGAGTAGGGCGGTGTTCCCCCTGTGGTGGAGGGAATCCGCCCAGATGGGAGCTCCGTAGAGGGCCATACTGCGAATAATATCGGCGTAAAGCCGCCGGCATTTGGCCCTGGGCCCGCCAGATTTGGGAGTAGCCACCCCAGCGAGTCCGCCGCCTTGAGGAGGCGCGGCGTCAGCCCACTAAAATGTGGGAGAAACTGCCACCGCGCATCCAGCACCAAACCCAGATACATCATATGGCGCTGAAAAGCCACTCTGACTGCCCCAACTAAGATGTAAGTTTTGGTGGGAGGTCATTTCCGAGACCCGTGGAAATAAACGGCCGCAGTCTTCTCCAGCGCCACACGAAGCCCAAGACGCCATATACAACTCTACTTATTTCAAGTATCAAATCGAATTCGAGCCGTTGTCCGTTGAAAAAAACAACAACAAGCCGGATTTAGACCCCATTTTTTCTACTACAGTTTTCCACCTACACGCAATCATCCAAATCGTTGAGAAATTTTGTCAAATTTAATAACAGCAAACATAAGACTACAGACTACATGCTTCTGCTCCATCATTCAAGATCTTAAAAGGAGTAAAGCAAGGCTACCCACATACGCCGCCGTTGGAGGCTCAGCAAATAGCGGCGCTCTACGACTGGCAGGTAGAGCAGCGCGAGATGGGCTCCCGTCCAGCGTTGCAGGACCGCAGCGAATTTGTGCGCGACTCGCGCGAAGTATTAGTAGCTGCGAATGGTCTGAGAGTCGAGTCAGCGAGCCGTTGCCTGCTGGATGCGCTCGGGCCAATTTTGGATATTTGGCTCAAGCGGGCGCACTGCTTTTTTTCGTTTCGCCTGCACCTGCACCAAAGCAGGTGCTGACCGGTCATGGTTGCTTCGACTAGTTTCTGCACCGCATCCAGCGAGATGATGTACCAGTGTGCCGAGAGCGTGGGGCACAATTTGCGGACCATACACTATCCGAGTGTCCGTCGTGGTCTGGGGAACGGTCGGCCCTAACATGCGTGGTCGGTCGCTCTCCCTACCCCAACTTCTGCGGGGGATGGCGGAGAGCAGGGAAGTCTTGCGGCGGTCTCTAACTTCTGTGAGACCGTCCTGTCCCAAAGGAAAGCGGCAAAAAGCGAGCGGAAAAGAAATCGAGCTGAAGATCGATAATGCCTGGAAGAGCTTCTGGTCCATGAAGGACTACATGAAAGTTACCCTTCCACTCTTCCTAAAAGAAAACTCATCGACGTCAACATTGATGTTGGTGAGAGGTCGGCAAAACTGAAGTGGAACTGGGCAGGTCACGTGGGTCGAATGGACGTCGGGAGATGGGCAAAACTAGTCACCGAATGGCAACCGAACGGTCGTCGGCCAAAGGGAAGACCTAGGATGGCGCGATGATCTCGACGCTCAAGACCTAAACTGGCCATCTCTAACTACAGATCGGCAGAAATGGAGAGAATTGGGCTCCCCCAATTCTCTCCATTTCTGCCGATCTGTGGCCTAAGGGCCTCCGCCCTTGCCTAGTAGTCACAACAGGCTAAATAAAAAAGAACTTTATTTGAGTAAATATAAATATCTTCTTATACATAAAAATTTATTGCCGTTAGTTAGTCTGACTAAAACTCGAGAACGCCTGAACCGATTTAGCTAATTTTGGTTTTGAAATGTTCGTTGTAGTCCAGGGATGGTTTAAATTGTGAAAAAATATAGAAAACATAAGTACTTATAGGCGGTATGACATTCGCCGGGACCACTAGTCTTTAATAATAATTAAGACCACAAAAAAATCTGTAAATTAATTGAAATGTCGTCGTCGTTGGGCTTAACCAATAATTAAATTGTGAAATACCTTCATAAATTGTTCACAATTTGAACATTGTGTGTACGGTGTCGCTGGGATTCCTGATGGAATGTCCCTAATTTAACGTAAAACTATTGGTAAAGAAGATCTGGGAGTCCCCCAAAGTCATTATTGTGACACGATAAAAAGATTTTGGACATCAAGCAAATTATGAGAATGTTTCTTTTTAGTTTCCATATCTGATTTTGCCGCCCCCTTGACCATGCCGCCCTTGTGCGGTGCACGCCCTGCACGCCCGCTCCTGGCGGGCCTGATGATGATGACGAGTCTACTCCAGTGGAGCCCCACTGGAGTAGACTCGTCATCATCATCGGACCCCCCACCATGAGTTTAAAACTTACGCACTCGATATCGCCTACGTAAATATGTCTATGAAAAACTTGTACAGCGCCGCTGGTGGTTACGCGAAGAACTAAAATCAGCTGTATGAAAAAAACAACTCTATAGGTTTTTAACGTAAGTAAGTTTTCGATAGCTAACTCATGGTAGGCCCTCAGGCCATCATCATCACAGTTAGGAAAATAAAACATTTACATTTACAACAGAAGTAATACACTAGATAGGACACTACAAAAACCTGCTCCAAAAAGGTGCCTCCAACTCGTGCAGATGAAGAAAGAATGGGATTGAAAAAAATGGCGGCTTGTACTCTTTCTCACTCTCTCTGCACTGAGTCGTCCGGGTCAGCGGGTCAGTCACTCAGTCCCTCAAACATCGAACCCGGATCAGTCAAGTCAGCAAACTCTACACAACAAAAAAATCATTATTTATTTTTTACTACCTGACCGTAATTAACAGATAAAATTATTTATTTTATTATGATGTAGTTAGGCACAAAAATATAAGTAAAAAAATTGTTAAATCGATTTACTAATTATAATTAGGGTTTTTTTTAATCAGTAGGTACCAGCAAGTCTGAGTATAGACGCAAATAGTGTGCGAGCGAGAAGTGAATAGTTGCGCCGCCATTTTCAATTCCAGTCTATAACGGCGCGGGTTGTACTCTCCCTATTATTCGTATCAATATGCTATCGATAGTATCGATACTATCGGTATTGTCAATAGTACATTCAAAAATAGTAACGAAAGTTAATACTTTAAACTTTCGATACTATTTTTGAATGTATTATTGAGCTAATGCTCCAATATACATGATACTAGTCGTAAATACTAATCGATAGTATCGATCTCTCTAGCCAACAGTTTTTTTTTTCCTAACTGACTAACGATGATGGCTTGGAGGAGCCTTGTCATCATCACCGGGCTTGCGGGGGAGCGGATAATTTTTTTTTATAATAGGCTAACAAGATGACCTCACTCCTGATGGTAAGCGGTAGTGAGATCCAAATACTTATCGAGGTCGACAGGAACAATAGTATTATTGCTTTCCAATAAACAGTTACATTGCTAGTAAATTTTTGCCAAAGGATACTATAGTCTTTTTCAGCTAAGATGATCCCTGTGACACTTCATTGTGTTCTGAATCACGCATCTTACGATTGACAAACGAAAAACATTAAATTAATTTAATGTTTTTCGTTTGTCAATACTAAACGATACTGTTCGTCATTTAAAAGTATAAAAATATTTATTTTAATATTTTTCCTAATGACGCCGCAATAAAATTATAAAAGTGTGCAATAAAATTATTTTCGTTTGCCAATCGTAAGATGCGTGATTCAGAACACAATGAAGTGTCACAGGGATCATCTTAGCTGAAAAAGAGTATAGCAACTCAAACAGCTGATTGCTTGAATTGCTAGTATTCTGGTTTAAGGCACAATATAATTTGTAAGTTTGATAATAAAGCAAGTATTAGTATTAGTTTTATAATACATACGCTATACATAATTGAAAAATAATACTGGTGGCGTTTATTCAACAACCAAAATAAATTAATTATGTAAATCACAAATCACATACATACATTGATCTTATTTCGAAATAAGTTGCTTTATCACTTGTCAACGGTGCCAAATCAAATTTTAAGCTATTGCATAGCTTTTATCGCAGGCTTTGAGCGCGGCGACCGAACCAAAAAAATCCGTAACGAAAAAACCTCACAATCGTCTAACGTCGTTTTAATTCGGTAGATTTCAGCACGGTGTTTTTGTGCGTGCGGTTAGACGTATTGAACGACTTCTACGAAACTCGCACGAACAGAGACCAAAGAAAATATAATCACTACGTTTTCAGAGACGAACTGCTCCGAAATCGGACGATGCTATGCAATAGCTAGTCCCCGAGTGCCACACGTCTTTTTTTTTAGAACATCGAAACACACTGTGCTTCTCCGGTACTGCCTTCAAACACATATCAAATTCCTATCCAGAATTCTAAATGTTCGTACCATTTAAAATAAATCGCATTAAATATTGTACTTAACTTTTTCGAAAGCAATAAAATTAAGATTTGTGCATAAAAAGTACGCCTTGATAAAGATTTTGATCGTAAAAAAATACCAAGATGGATGAAAAAATATTCTTTTTTGATTTTGTTTATACACAAATATCAGTTATATCATCCAATAACTTTTATATATTATTAAAAAAATTGTACGTAAATTTTAATCGATTTGTACATTTATTTTCACAGCAATCGGCTATTTAGTGGTACTCAGTAGCCGCACTACAAACGTCAAATTTGACATGTATGTCAAAGTCAAACAAAACCAAATGCAAGCAAGCAGCATCAAAAATTGTTATGTCGTGCTTGGATTGAATTAAATAAATTGATTTTCTGTGTTTAATGTGTATAAATTTTGTTTTTATTATAAGAAGAGTGTATTTTAGCTTGGCATTAACGTCCAATTGTTGACTGTATTCGTCTACAAAGCTTCATAATGTCGCAAAGGGAAAGACGCGCGAATGCAGGGAATCGGATGGCTAAACTTCTCGACGATGAGGAAGAGGACGATTTCTATAAAACTACATACGGTGGCTTCCAAGAGGTCGAAGAAGATCGGGACTATATGTGAGTTGTATTTAAAATTTGCTATGAATGAAACTGGTCGCTTGGTCGTTGTTATAAAAGCGGTCGGTAATATTGTTTGCATTGCCTTTGAGATTCTACTGCTTCAAATTGTATAAACAAATTCCTTGCAGGGGGCTCGCAACTCATTTGACTACAATTACTTTTTAAATATACTGATTAGTGGCTAGTCTGTTACCTTCATTAGCAAATTCATTAAGATTCTGACACAATGATACTTTATCAATGTAATTATTGAGTTTTAGGCTGCCCATTACTGCTCTAGATACTGCATTAGTTGTTAACTCATATTAATTTTCTTCTGCACAGACAAGAGAAAGAAACTGAGGATGTAGTGGATTCTGATTTTGATATTGACGAGAATGATGAGCCCGTGTCCGACCAGGAGGCAGATGACAAGCAGAAGAGGAAAGTTGGCACTAAGGCATACAAGGTAAAGTTATAGTTTTGAATATTTAAAAATACATTGAATTATATTATCTGTTATTAAAGCATTGGTATAGAGATAAGCCATTTCTTTGAGACAAACCAATTTCGGTTGGCCATCCTCTATGAAGGACAGTAAACTGCGCAAGACATATTATACATACATATAGTACACAAGTGTGCATGCAAACACAAGTGCACTCTCTGTTCGCTTACTCTCATAGTTTAGTGAGACGGCAATCCAACATGACCAATGAGAGATTGGGTGCAAGATCAATAGCTTAACATGCTATCCGAGGCATAGACATGCATCTGCCAACTTCCTGACTATGGGCCGAGTAATTTCTTTACGGATATACACTCATACAAATTTTGCTTCTCAGTCCTAATTCAGCGCTTGCTAGCATAGGACTTTTTATGTCAGTTTAAAATAAGTCATATTATCATTTCGCAGGATCCAAACAGAAAAAAGAAAGCAGTAACAGAAAAAACGGAGAAACCTAAAAAGGTGGTGGTCAAAAAACCAAAGGAACCAAAAACACCAAAAGAAGAAAGAGCTGAAAAACTTGACAAGTTATCTGCTGATATTTCAATAGGTAAGTCAATACCATTTTATTTGTTGATTTAAGTGCTACTTGTAACCTTTCTTGTAAGTTGAAAGTAATCTCCAAATATGTAATGTTCCAAAATATTGTTTTATAACTATGGGGAACTTGTAATATTACTTTTAATTTAGTTTTGAACACATCTATTCAATTCTATTTGATCAGAATATAAGGCCTGATCCCCTAGTTTAGAGTCTGTAAGCTTGTGCCCCAAAAATGGGGATTTATATGGGCTGACAAGGAAACATATCAGTAGGTAAAATAACAAAAATTGTTAATTTTGTTTCATTAGATCCTATATTATTCCAAATTAATTTACAAAATTGATCAATAGGTAATTTGTTTTTTTAGAGCGTAAATCTATCAGACAGAGTACAGCGGTAAAATCAGCAGAGACACAGCAGAGGATCAAAATCAGGTCAGAACTGAAAAAGAAGAAGCCTAAGAAGGTAGAAGAGAAGATGCCCACTCAAGAGGAATTGCTAGAAGAGGCATTGATCACAGAGAAAGAAAACCTTAAAAGTTTAGGTGAGTTATTCCTTCTAATATGTTTTAATATTTAAGTTTATTTAACAAAACAATAGAATAATTGATTTAAAAACCTACATCTAAATTCAAATACTAATATTGGATTTTAACAGCTGTTATTCCTTGTTTTCCCTATTAAAATATCAGATATCAATAGGAAGACAATTAATATCATTTGACTCTATCAATAGATTTGTATAAAAGCTAATTTATTATGTTATGTGTTTCAGAGAGATTTGAACAAATTGAAATGGAACGAAAAAAGGTTAGACCTACAAAGAAAACCATCACAGGGCCAGTCATAAGGTAACTGTTTCTTTCCTTCCTTAAAAGATCCACCAACTTACAGGTGTGATAATATAGACATGGGATTTCTGTGCACTGTATCAGAAATCCAAAATAGGGTAGTTTCCTATTTTTAAATTTTTACATAGATGGATGAACAACACAATTGCAAAGGTGCTGTTAAAAGAATGGTTTGATATTTGGAAAATTCCCGGAGATATTACAGTTCCAATAGCACATCATTTGGGCGAGCTCAAAACGCTTCATACAAATGTCGCACAGAGCTATGACGTCACCCCTCTGTATACTGTATGAATATCGTAAGAGCTTTGTTCAGTAGCTATATCAAATGTTGCTTTTACGAATATGTTCTCATAGTGAAAGCTACTACTAATTCTGTAATTTATAAGATGGCATACTATTTTTTTGAATTTTCGCACTTTAAAAATGGACTTTCCCACCTAACTTCAAATGCCTATTATTGTCTCATTTCGTAAGAAATTTTAATTTCGATTTCACTTATGTTATTGATTTACCCATATGTAACTGTTAATTGTGAAATTTTATGTAAAATCAGATTTAGGAAACTAGCCTATTAGGGTACTCAAACAGGCAACTTTTGAAAGCCCTACAAGGCCATAATACTTTTACCCTCTGCTAAATATTTTACTACTTAGATAATTGGGGTAGACTCACACAATCGCTAATGTTTCCTTGATCAATTTCAAATAATAGGGAATATGCATAAATCTGCAATCTTGAATTTTTCAACAACTTATGAAAAAAGGCTTAAAAAACCTATACTAAAATGTGAAATAAAAATTAAAATCGGTTCACAAACGAAGGATTTATAAGGAATTAAAGTTAATTTTATATCTCTTTCTTACAAAACGGAGTTTTATATGGATCGCGTATGGCCGTAGTGTAATTGTGACGTCATCTGCCATATCGGATCTCTCTGTCCACGCGGGAACTTTAAACAGCTATATCTTGCTTGTCGTTAAAGTAAATTGAAAAAAAAAATACATTCATATTTCTTCGACATTAAAGATTGATTTCTATAATAAAAAAAAATGTGTGCATATTCCCCATTATGGATGGATTTGCTTTCATGTCTTAAGGGGTGAGAGCCATCCGCTTTAGGGGTGAGCGCCATCTGCTCCCCCGTAAGTCTGGTGATAATGATGAGGATACTCCATCCAGCCATCATTGTATATCACTTAGGAAAAAAAAGAAAAAATAAGCACATGTAGGAAGAGGGGGTATGTAACTACATAATTAACAATGAATAAGACGTCAGGTCTATCAAAACCGAGCTAATACTTTATTAATTTTCATAATGAGAACCATATCCATCACTTATCACTTTTATCAAAGTATAACCATAGCAATTGTAGCAAATGCCTAAGACATAAACTACAATTAGAGTTTGATTTATTAATTACAAATTGCACAGCAGCAGTTTTATAATTAACGATAATAATTAATTCGACAATCGAATCAATTATCCAAAGGTGTCTAGGATAAGCTATTGCAACTGTACAACGAGTGCACCGTGCCACGCCAGAGCCAAGACAAGACTGCACTGTTCAAAGTGAGCGCCTTTTATAGTCGAGTCGAGCGGCGAGGGGGAGTGACTAACGACGCAGCTGGTCGGTGACGTGACCCGTGCACGTGCAGCTTGTTACTCATTCTATAATGAAGGCGAGCGATGACTCCTGCCGACACACACATGTCTTATGATATTAGAAATGACAAAATAAGTGCTATTGTGTATAAGTGAAAGCCTTTTAACTTGAGTTTTTTTTTATTTTAAATTTTCAGATATCATTCATTCACTGTTCCCGTAGCAGTTACTTCAACTGAAGATAAGACCAGTTTGACACCAATCGCAGATATCACACTCAGTGATATTATTAAGTGTGAAGGTATGAGACACATAAATCAGGTCTTTTTAGAAAATATTTTGTAACTTTTGCAAAATAAGCAAACAAAATTGTGTTAATATGACATGTGTAGTAAAAATCATTCATCATTTATACTTAACAAAGTATTATTTTTGGTTGAGAGTATAATGTTTTATTGTGTGCCATACTAAATAACAAATATTTTAATCACTAAAAAATTAAGCGGTTCTTGATTGTATGACTTAAAAGTACTAATATATTTTTATTTAATTGTTTAAAGGTTTTTTTTTTTTAAATTTTATATTTACAATCTTTAAAAAGATTTTATTTACGTGATTTAAAAAAAACCTAAAGGTTTCCTGACAGGCGAAAATGCAGATTTGCCGATGACTGAATTAAAGACTGAATTTCTGGGAGAAGATGTAGAGAAGACTGAGAAGGTGGAGAAAATGGACATTGACATCATAAGTCCCGAAGATGAATTAGAAAACGATAATATTCCGTAAGTATTTCTTTGGCCATCCGCTCCCCCGGAATACCGTTGACAATGAGGCAAGGCTACTCCAAGCCGTCATCGTAATCGGTTAGGAAAAAAACCGGTCAATTGCGAGTCGGACTCGCGCGCGAAGGATTCCGTACCAAATATGTAACGAAAAACACTTTTATTGTATGGGGACCCAAATCGTTTGAATTTTTAGTATATTTTGTTGTTAATGTGAGGTATTCGTTGCTAGTGGACGCTTATTTTAATTAATACAATGTTAAATCTCATATCTTTTGATTAGGAAGACATACCCTAGCTCGATGAATAACAAGGTTTTAACTCCCATGTCATCGGAAAGAATCTTTTTGTCGTCAACTGTTGAATATGAATCTATTAATGTTAATTAACTGTGCTGAACATATTTTATATTTTTTTTCCTAACTGACATACGATAATGGCTTGGAGTGGCTTGTCATCATCACTGGACTTGCGGGGGAACGGTTGGCTCTCACCTCTAAAAGAACATATTAAAGCGCACACACTTCTGCACTATAAAAATGTTGTTTATGTTCTTGTCATACTTATTGATATATTTTTTTTTATTATGTTTTTAGCAAAGAAGAGAAAGCTGAAAAGCCGAAGGCTAGCAATATGAAGTACTACGAAAGAAGTTTGTTGTCCTTCGAGAACGATATCAAGAATAAAGCTTTCAACTCTTGCTTCCCGAAGTCAAGGCCGAAGAGGAGACGGGAGATGCTATGTGCGGTCACAAAGTATGTTCGTTTTGCTAATTTATGTACTTTCCTTAAGCTACAAATGCGAGTCGTGGGTTCGATTCTCACCCGAGATTAACATTTATACTTGTACTGTTTCAGCAGAAATAGATACACGAGCACGTGTATCTATTTTGTGTGTGATTTTGCTGGTGCATGTAATAAAAGTGTTGAAGTAAATGCTAGCCTTAAATCGAATTTAAAGTTACATAAGAAATGTAAATTCATATGTACACTTATTCGACGCTCTTACGGTGTGAAGAATAAAAACTAACGCGAGAGAACCTGCACACTTACGAATAAATACAAGGGTCGTATGAAGTCGATAAATCCGCATTTTGCCGGCGTGTTTGACTGATGCGTCGCCCTAGATTAGGGAAGGCTCGTGCCCGTATTGGGGACGTATACAGGCTAATGATGAGTACAACGGTTTGCGTTTCAATCCCTTCTTCATCAGCCCATATACGTCCCCACTGCTGGGGCACGGGCTTACCCTTAACTAGGGCGATAAGGCCTTAGTCAACCACGCTGACCAAGTGCGGGTTGGTTGACTACACAACCTAAGAATGTCTTCGTAGGTGTGCAGGTTTCCTCACGATGTTTTCCTTCACTGTTAAAGCGTCGAATAATGAATTTGTTGTGAAAAACACAGTGGTACGTGGCGGGGTTTGGACTGGCGACCTCTCGCATGCCAAGCGACGACCTTAACCACTCGGCCGTCGACGCTTCAATCCTTTTTTTTTATTTTCAGGAGGCCGGCCCGCTACATAGACCCTGTGACGATGCTCCCATACCGGGGCGTGGACGCGTTCCGCATCATCCGCGAGGCCTACCTCCAGCAGCTGCACGCGCGCGCCGGCGCCGCGCACACCGCCTACTGCACCATACACATCAAGTGATGTGTGAAGTACGAGTTAGTTCCGCCCGTGGTCGGCAGATGGCGTTGTTAGAGAATGTCTATACTAATACTAGAACGAGTGGACAAATCACGCGACGTAACCTTTCAGTAATACAAGGTACAGATTACCGATCATCATCTCGCGTGGGCCCCGTCCACGATGCCTACATCACCATACACATCAAGAGAGGTACTCAGCGCTAGTGTTGGACAACAGCGTGCAGTACGAGTTGGTTCCGACCGTGGTCAACAGATGGCGCTATCAAAGAAACAATACTAAACCTCGCTTCCTTCGTAGTGAAACAAGTTATAGACTCATCAAACGGGACCAACAGATGGCGCTGTGTAAAAAACTATACTAATACCAGAACGAGTGTGTGAACCAACGCCACTTTTGTAGTAAATCAAGCAAGAGACTCACTCTATAATCACGTGCCGGCGTCGCGCACCACATTCATATCAATAGTGCAGGGGGCAGCGGCTTCAGTACGAGTTAGTTTCAAGCGTGGCAAATAGATGGCGCTATTAGAAAATGTCAATACTAATACTATATAGACTAACTATCCTACCTCGCACCACAATCTTCATGATGGAATGGGGCTATTGTACTTGTAATACTGAAGTTTGTTAGTAACTCATTGTAAATATCGAACTTGAATAAATGCATGATCTGCGTATTATGTACAGCCAATGGACAGATTAATATGTACGCTTTTGCTGACGACATAAAGATGATAAGAAGCTTAAACTGTGATGCGTGTCCCCATCCAAACATGTTCAACATGCTGTTGACTGTACATACAAATAGTCATTGAAGAAATGTATTAAAGATTGACTTTGTACTTATGTTCATCATGTTGCACATTGTTGTAAATTTTCTATCTAGTAAATTTAACATGCATGACATTGCTAAAGGAGACGGGCGAACGTCCATACAAAATTGGGCCTGACTGTACAGCAACAATTACTACACTATTTAATTCTGATATTACTGCCATTTAAAATAAATAAACTTTTTTACAACTGCTACACGGGAGAAAAAAGATATAGGGTGTTATAATTTGCTTCGTAATGAGTTATTCTAACAAACTTGCAGTGCTCTCACGTTGTATAAAGACTACTACTGACTAGATTTTATCAGATTGTATTTAAGGACATTAACACATTGCGGTTTCTAAGATTATTGTAAAAGACTAGCTGTTTCCCGCGGTTTCACCCGCGTCCCGGGGCAACTTCTTCCCGTATCTAGATAAAATATAGCCTATGTTACTCAGGGTGAATCTAATGAAAAATGGTGAAAGAAGTTTTGAAATCGGCGCAGTAGTTTTTGAGTTTATACATTACAAACATACAAATAGACACACAGAAATACAAGTATTTCCTCTTTTATAATATTAGTGTAAGTAGTTGGGTATAAGTATGAATGAAGAACACATTTCTCTCATAATAATTATTTATTGATCATCTATTTCATCAGAAACAATTAAAATACCTTTGTTCCCAACGAGTAACACTGTAACCGGTAACACTGTGACTCGTTGGGAGAACTTTTTAAAATTTGACCCAACCAGTAACACTGTGACACGTTGGGAGACCTTTCTTTAATCATTCCCAACCAGTCACACTATTACATAATATTTTGTCTTGCCGCTGTCATAAATCATATTTTTTTTTGTTAAAAAGAACAGGTGTTTTATTGCTCTCAACTTATTTACGCAAAATGTTTTTTTGGAGTCTCCGAAAAAGTAGTCGAAAGGTTATGATAGTTCGCGCTTCTTTGTCTGGTAATACAATAGAATACTTTTGCAGGTTTAACACAACAATATGATTTATAACAGCGGCAAGACAAAATATTATGTACCTAATAGTGTGACTGGTTGGGAATGATTTAAGAAAGGTCTCCCAACGTGTCACAGTGTTACTGGTTGGGACTAATTTTAAAAAGTTCTCCCAACGAGTCACAGTGTTACCGGTTACAGTGTTACTCGTTGGGAACAAAGGTTAAAATATCGTCTTAAAACTGTGCAGGTGGTATTGAATACTCTTGATGTTTCGCCAAGCCTAGGTACCATTTTATGGACATTATGTGACAACAGCAGCCCACATTTCTTTTTCCTACCAAGCAAGAACAATAATATTATGCTTTCCTCTTCTATTTTGATGTAATCCGCCGCCAGCTAGCTATGCCGCAATTGATACAATGAAGTCGTTGATCAGTCATTGTATTCTCGTAATAACCATCAGAATCTATCGTCGCAAAATAATACTAATTGAATAATAAAAGCACACGAAAACACAACAAAACGAAATATCCGCTATCGTAAGTTCAAGCCAATGATGATTTTTAGTTTGACGTTTGACTTTGATGTAACATGAGGTCTACTTTGTTGCCAGTACAAGAAAAAAAATAAACCTGTTGATCAATTTATTTTTACAATGTTTTTATAAACGTTGTTATATAATTAATTATTTAAAACGTTTTTTTAAACATAATCTAAAGACAAACACACTTTATTCACTTTCATTGCTTTTATTTTCTATTTTATATCATTTCTTTATTTATATCATTACTTTATTTCATTTGGCAACATTGTCAAAAAATGACAGTAAAGCTAGGAAGTAACGAAAGTCAATAATATTATTATTAAATATTTTATTTAATATCCCATGGTAAAATGGCTTAATATTTCGTGATTAAAAATTAAAAATTAAGAAAAAAATATTGATAAATATTTTATTTGTGTACACGATAGGCCCAGATTCGCCCGTCTCCTTTGAGATTGTATAGATTCACTATGGTAGATGTAAATGAATTGTAAATAATATATTTTTAGCCAATAAAATTTAATATTGAAACTTATCGTTTTTGACACCTCAAAAATAAAAGAAACAATAGATATTAAGTGGGTAATTTATTTTAAAATAAATAGTTACAATACAAATAATACTTAACAGTAAATTAGATTCAACATCTGTACAATTGTACAAGGACTTATTTATAATTAAAATTATTATGACCACATGGGATTGGAGCAGACACATGAAATATTATAATACTTTTAGTATTAAATGAATTCTTGATAAAAGTATTACTGGTGGATTGATTGTTACTTAACTGTTAAACCAAAAAATGTTTAATATCTAAGACGAAAACTATTTATGTAACTAAAATTACTGTCATTTAGCGCGCTAAATACTAGTACTTATAGGTCTACGGTAAATGTAGGATTCAATCTTAGATCTGGCACACTATTCCTCCTAGGTTTCTTATCCATGAGTTCCTTAAACGATATAAGACCAGAAGCTTTCGTGTCTAATCTCGAGTGATACTTGGACGGATCTGTAGTCGGCAAATATGGATACTCAGTCAGGTAAGTCTGAGCGTTTTTGATCTGGTTCTCTTTAGCGAATTCGTTGAGATGCGAAACGGCAATCTCGTATGGACTCAACTTCTTATCTACAATGTTCTCCATAGATCTAAAGGTCTCCAGTACAGCCTTCTTATGTGGTATGCCTCTTAAGCTACCCTGTCGACTCAATCTTCCTTCCATGACGTCATTGAATAAGTCTTCCACATTGAATTTCTCTGAGATCTTCACCAGTTTAGAGGCGCTTGCTTCTTCTTGCTTTTCTTGGAGTTGATTCCAGATTTTCGATATTTCTGACGATGGCATGGAGTGGGACTTTATGTTTCGCTTCACCCGTCTTGATGGACGGTCACCCTCTAGAGATTCTGTCGACTCAGTCGATTTATTCCTTAGCATCATTTCGCATTCGTTTAACTTCCTCGGCTTTTTGATTTCTCTAAGCTCTTCTAGCGATTGGAAATATTGTTTTGCCGTCTTGAATCTAGATTTGTAATCTAGCTGCTTATTTTCAACAATTTCCTCGTCCAATTGCGGTGAAGATTCTGGTGATTTATCGAAACTGCTTTCAACTATTTCTAGCTCTATGTCAGAGAGACTTAAGTGTGTGGTTTCTTTATCGTGATTGGAAATGATTTCTATGTCGATAGATTCTGTAGTGCTTTTAGGGTAAGTTTCGATGCTGCTAATACTTTCAAAGCTTTTGTTCGACCAATGTTTTCTTGACGATAAAGAAACAGAGTCGACTGTAGATTCATCAACGCGATTCGGCGGTGTCTGGGATTGGTGTGATGTATCTGGTTTGTTGACTGCACCTGTGGAAGGTATAAAAGTTGAGTAAATAAGAATCAGATTAGATTTTTTCAAATTCGGGTTCAATAATAATTCTTACCTGTGTGTGAACTGTCAGCGTGCCATTGATTTTGACCGTCCGAATTAATTTTATTTATCTTCCCGATTGATTTTGAATTTATTGATGTTTTAGAAACGCTTTCAAATAGTGATATGAAATTCTTGACATTAATTTTTGGGAGTTCATCACATG
This sequence comes from Maruca vitrata, assembly GCA_039566165.1. Taxonomy (NCBI): domain Eukaryota; kingdom Metazoa; phylum Arthropoda; class Insecta; order Lepidoptera; family Crambidae; genus Maruca; species Maruca vitrata. The sequence continues at coordinate 12,082,331 of CM076923.1, forward strand.
ACTTGTATTTATCCAAGCCGTCGTCTTCTGGTTGTGTGGTGGCCTTATTGAAAATGTCCATTTCTGATCTACTAAAAGACTTTCGTCGAAGTTCAGCGGTTTTCTTATATTTATCAATGTGAGTATGTTTGTTCAAATCTTTCGAGGGTTTTTGGATATATTTGGTTTGCTTCGGAATCTCTACGAGTTGTTTCTGGTGAATAGATTCGTCAAAACTCTTGTTAAAACTATTATGCCCTATACGAGCGCGTTTTTGTTTCAATAACATGTCAGCATTTTCCTTATTAGACTTGTGATTATCTTTAGCGACTTTTTCAGGCTTGATTTCCATTGTACTTTGTATCTTATTTTTTACGATTTCGTTTAATTTCATTTCCAGTGCTGACGGTTCTGCATTCTTATCGCTATCCTTTCGTTGATAGATGTTATGTAAAGAATGACATTTTCGTCGCTCCCATGGCACCTCTTCCGTTTTAGATATGCTGTGGAATAAAGATATACGACTGGATACTAAACCGCTATCATGATTGGCACTGTCTGGGCATGTGGTTGATTCATCGACTGTGCTTGGTTTTCCCAAAAAGGTATCTATCTTGTTTAATATCTGTTTTCGAGAGGTACCGAAGAATCTCTTTGGGCTTGTTTCGAATGCTTTAAAAACTTCCTCCGGCAGTTCTTGCTTAACAGGCAGAGTTGATGATTTAACTTTGTCATCAGTATATTTATCCTCTGACACAGTATCAACTTTTATGCATTGCTCAGAACTAGCATACATATTGTTTTTAGGCGATTTTACCCTGAAGCATGCGGTTTCGACTTCTGTTTTTTCTGTTTCTAATTTGTCATCCCAATACTTTTTCCATTTGTCGACTAGTTTTACATCTGATTTCTCATCTCTTGTCTCCAATGAACGACACGTTTCTATAGGAGATTCAGGAGATATAACGTCATTATACCTGTTAGTTGGCGATGGAGTTGGAGTAGTTTGATCAAGTTCGCCAGCATTTAAGAAGTTTTTAACCATCTGCTTACCTCGTTTTTTCGTAAGCGAATCATTATGTCTTAATTGTTTGGATGATAAACGCTTTTTCTTCTGCTGACAAGTAGCCTCTTGTGACTTAGCCTCAATCTGACGAATACGATCATCCCAGTATTTCTTCTTCTCGAGAACAATGTTCGTGTGGCTATTATCACCAAATTGTGTTTCATCATTGCTTTGAATGTACTCTTCATGGGATTTTTCTTTGTATTCATGGTCATGAAGGGTTTGACTTACTGAAACAGATTCAGTGACATTTGCCTGAACCTCAGAAATCTTTCCTTCTAATTCCTTCGCATGTCTTTTCACATCTGTTCTGTATTCAGACGCAGAATCGACAACACCAGTCTCAATCGTGTAGTCCACCTCTAAGCTTTGTAGCTTACTTTCTTCGTTCGTTGTCGTTGTGGACGCAGTCTCAGAATTAGGGAAATAGTCGTGGTACATGTCATTTAGTTCGGCAAAAGCCACTGTAACTGGATCAGCATCACTCGTTTTTGACTGGGATGTTTGAACCCTTGAAATGTTATCCTTCATGCCTGCTGAAATACTTCTGTCGCTTTCTTCTATAATTGGTGTGAACATAGGTCTTCTGGTTTCCCATTTAGGATGTCTACTATCTTCTGGTAGTTTACATACATTGTCATTTAATTCATTACACGTTTGCCAAAGTTCTCTCTCGGCTGGGCCCATGTTCGTCAGCTCAGCTCGTTTTATTCCGAACGTGTCGTCACTAGGAGAAAACTTCTGTTTGTTAAAAGTCTCACATAATTGCGCATTATCATTGTTATTACTATCTGGCGAACTATTATTTTCATCAATACTTACATATGCAGAATCCCATATGTCTTTCTTTGGCGATCTACTTTGATTTGATCGTGCGCCAATCTGATAAGGATCTAGTTGATTGTTAGATGTATTCAAATGCAATATTTCAATATTGTCTGAATCGAGACTATGAAAAGTTGAAGATGTAGCAGAATTATTCTCCTCTTTATTACCCTTCAAGTTAGTGTGTAACGGCGTTGAAAATTCAGATTTTGGGTCTTCATGAATTATGATAATGTCGCTTTTATTATTAGGATTAAAGTTTTCGATTGTATCTTCTTGATCACTAGTTAATATCAAAGATGTCAGAGTGGGTTCTGGCGTTGAAGCCCTAATTACTGGAGGCAATGATACAGGCGCACCTATAATGAAGTCCGTCGTTGGAAGAGATTCTTCAATATGCTCAGTTTGTAAATGTTGGTGTACGAAAAATGGGTTAATAAACTCATTACCGAGCATTTCTTCTGTCAAAGTTTCAGTTTTTGGATCAATGTACACGGAATCATCACGGTTTTTAATGTCGCCAGTAATTATTTTAAATACGGGCGTTTTAGGTCTTTCAAGTTCTATGATTTCTCTATCGATGAAAGGATTCGTGTGGTTTGGTGATGGTGTGATATTTTCTTCCACAAGTATTTTTATAGGTGCTTCAGGGATTTCTTCATTTTGCGAATTGTTTGTTTCATATTCACTTGTCACGAAGGTACCTAAATCTTTTTCTGTCACAAAGGAATGTTCGTAGGTGTCTACTAAAAATGGATTACTGGGTGATGATGACGTTATAACCATCAATATATCATCTTGTTCTTCGTCAAACGTGACTAGATTGTTCTCAATATTTTCTCCTAGTTCAGGGAATCTATTCTCTTCCATTCTATAAGAAGTTGCGGTAATAATTTCAGGTACTTTGTCGTGTACGACTTCCTTGTCAAAAGATTTTTCTGTTTTGAGTGATACGGATATATTTTCAGGAACAATGTATTTGTCTCGCACATCAGCTATGACAAAGGGATTAACATTAGATTCCGTTAACGTAGAGTTTACTACGTCAGGTATGTCTTGTTGGCTTCTAGATCTAATACGTTTTATCTCTTCCTTTTTAGCTGTTTTCTTATCAATTGCGATATCATTGAATACTTTACATACTCTATTGATCATTATAACTTTCTTCGCTGCCTTGTTGAGTTTTTCATTTTTATTTTTCTTTATCTCGTTTGACACAAATGTTCCTGATATTTTCGTTTCTTCACAGTAATTCAAAATGTCTTCAGTATTCTCTGTTGTCATTAAAATTTTAGCTTCATCTTCTGTTATCCTCTCGAGTGATCCATTTTCTTTCAAAAGCATCTTTTCAGTGACAAAATCAACTATTCTCAGTACGACCTTTCTGTCGGTTTTGATGTCGACAATATCGATTTCTTCGCCATCTTCCAAACAAAAACTGTCCCTTTCTAAGAGACTGAGAATATTATTGGATGCCATTACAGAATATGGAGAACCGACAATGCTTTGTCCTCTACTAGTGATGGAAATTTCGTATCTCCCTTCGATGTTGACGACATAGCTGATCTTAGTGTGATCAGATCGGGAGTCGGCTTCGATTTCAATGTCATATTTCGTTTTGGGAATATAATAGGTTTTGTTCATGTCGTTTTTGCCATAAGACCGTAAATACGTTGCTCCTTGAGTTATTGGTAAGATGTTTTCTGTGTAATTAACTTTTCTTTCTAAACCAAGTAGTTTCTGTCTGATTAGCTGCGCCTTGCCCAATATTGGAGGCAATACGGTCATACCATATGTATCCTTTGGTCCTCGGATGAGTATTGTGATCTCGCCAGGGTCTAAAGATTGTTGAGCAGTTGGATAGATTTTGAAATGCATCTTGTTGTGTATTTGGGCTGCTGTTAGTCCAGACCCTTTAGCGACGTAGTCCAGAGTGACCTGGGTCGTTTCCGGGGAGGTTCTTTGAGATCCTGGCTTGGAGACTGGCGGTGTTAACTTGGCAAGAGATAGCCGGATGCGGTCCAGGTAAGTGGCGAGTTTCCATTCCTGGTGTCTGCTTAGTGCGTCGTTAGAATCCAGCTCCTGTCTGGAAAATACCTGAAAGAATAAATCGGATGTTAGCAAGAGTTAATATTGTAGCATGAGTATGATTATGCGGATTCCTAAGCTACTTTCAGATGTAGTAAATTGTGCATACGCTCTCTAAAAATGAGAATTAATCGCAACAACAACAGATGGTTATTGATATCATAGGATGCACTATCATGTTTGAGCGTCATTACAAATAGCGATCTCTGAAAATTCCAGCGTGAATGTCAATAATAGCATAGATATCTCGTTTTTTATTTGTGTATATGCAGCACACGCACAATGCATGTAATAGACCTAGTGACATATTACGAGTAAAAGGGGGCTACAAACGTACTGCGATTCCATATTTAATTAACTATTAATTATGTCACTTTCGCGTTACATTAGGTTTCATAACGTTTACTGGGACTTGACATGGTAATAATATAGTAGTGAATAGGTATTTATGTAGCTATGTGATTATTACTGTAATATTTAATGTGTTACTGGTGACCCGCTCTCGCTTTGCTTCGGGTATTTTATGAATAAAAACCTTTCTCTTGAATCCCTCTATCTATTAAAATCCGATGCGTAGTTTTGAAGATTCAAGCATACATACATACAGACGGACGCGGGAAACGACACTATGTAATGAAGTGCCAGCGGAAATTATTATAACCTTTTAATCGACTTGGATTGGATTGGTCTACAAAGGTGTTAGATGTTTTAGGACTCTCTATCACAACTTTTTTATTAATGCTACTCACCGGTTCAACACCAAGGTAGTGATCAGCGATGGCCTGAGCATGCTTCAGGGAGAGCCTGGTCGGCGGGTGACCGGCACACGCGCCAGGAAGCGCTGTGTCCAGCACTCCGCACACGATCCAACCGTGACGCCACACCGTGTCCAAAGAGTCCACACGACACGGGCCCACCTCCGCCAGCCATCGTAGGACCGCTTGCTTCTGCTCCTCGCTTGAGAATACGACTGGAAAAGGAGGATATCGGAAGTTTGAATATCATCATCATCATCATTCTCCTGCCCTTGTCCCACGCTAGGTGGGGTCGCAAAATGTATATTTCTTCCACGCTGGCCTGTCATTCGTCAGCTCTGCGTCTATTCCTTTGAATTCAAGTTTTCAAGTTTGATTATCTAAATTTAAAAAACGTAAGTCGCCTGATTCGTAACCTCTTTGGTTTGGACGATTTCGGCAATAGCGGCCACTCTTGATGCAGATTCGCCGTGCAGGACATAAGTAGTACATTTGTGTCTGTTTTCTTATAGTTTGGAGAAACGGAAATCCCAAGAGGAGTCCATGACCGCCGGCTTATCGTGCTTTCCGAGGCAAGGGCAGCAAAGCAAGCCTTCATCGTAACTCTAGTTACCTACATAAAAACCACATTCATAAAGCCAGGCAATATTGTAACCTTTAACTTACATGCTAATTAATGGTATGTACTTTTATGCACATCAGTTTGGTTTAGTGCTCGATCTATGTGAATAGGTATTTTGCAACCATGTTTTTTTTTACACAACATCACACATTGATCTGATCCTGTGCCGTGGTAAGTAGCTTAAGAATTTGTGTTTAGAATATCAGAATCAATAGTGGATACACAAATATACTTAAATATTTTAGAAACACACCCAACCACGGAACTAACACTGATATTCGTAACACAAATATTTGTGTCCCGGGTGGGAATCGAACCAAGAGTCGTTCTTGGTTACGTTGCCTACGTTTGAACAGTGGTAACTATCACTAACCACTGTTCCACCGAGACAGTTTTTTGTTTGCCATTCTTATGTCTGACAAGGTGACAGTTATAGTGCTTTAGAGAATTGCGTCATTTTCAACAATATGGCTACCACCGGTAGATAGGTCGGATTTTTATTATATGACTAGCAAGTCGTAAAAGGGGACTAATAGTGTAATGTACTTATTGACCTTGTCATTTTTATATCCGACGGATTAGCCACTTGTTAGTATCATAGAATTGCGTAAAAAAATACAGGCTAGAGATAAATCTTTTACGTGATAAAGGCCTTCACTTGGACGGAGTGGCGTGCAAGAGCTAGTTTCTTATTAACTATTGTATCTGTCCCCTTGGGGACTAAAAGCACGTATTATTATGTTCAAGTCGTCTTTGACATTTAGAAAGTGTTAATAAATAAGAAAATACAGTTAACATAAGCACTACCTGTATGTGAGATTGTCTGAGAAGTTGAATTGAAAATTGGACAAAATTATACTTATCAGATTATACGATCTCAGAATGGACAACAAAATGCATTGTTTCAGTGGAATGTTGATAAATATCGCGGCAAAGGTTAACGGGGCATAGTTATACCTACTATAAGGCTATTTTCACACGTACAATCAACTGATAAGACGTAACTTATTTTATTTTGAGTAATGTTCTCATTACGTCTACTGTAGCTTAAAGGAACAGTAGATATAAAAATGTGTAACCAAAATTTGGTAAAAAGTGCCGCATAGTTTGATCCAATGTCAATTTTATTTTAAAGTAGATAAAGCTAAATTTTATATGAATCTAATGCAATGCTACAGAAGAATAAAGAGATGAATTATATACTTAGATGTGGTTAAGACAAGTTCGTAAATAGGTGTAGGTATCTGTGTCAAACAAAAGCATTAATATAAACTAAGTAACTTATTCAGAATAAAAGAATTTCGCAAAAAATATTAGTTAGGTATCCACGTAATGTTATTATTATGACACAAGTCATTATGTTAAACTTATTCTATTGTTCGAATAATGAACTTCACACAAAAACACATCTGAGTTGTGTTGTGTACCTACAGAGCATTTAACACGACATTTGTGAATAATAACTGGAATTGCAACAAAATTAACGATAGATTTCGGCTGTAAATAGTTTAATAAGTTGTTTATAAGTGTTAGCTTTAAAGTGACAGATACATAATAGCTAGAAATGCATTTAATGGTACTATAAAGACAACTTAATATAACCTAATAGGAGCTACCGCATTAACTCCAATAGCCAGCCAGATTTCGGCCAAGATAAGACTGATGTGAATTGTGGATTAAGCGAATAATGCGTGTTTGTGAACTGAACTGTACTTTATCTAGAACTAAATTAGTCAAATACAGCCATAGTACAAAAATGCGAGATTTAGGGCGCATGTATGTTTTACTACAACAACTGAAAACATAAACTATGTTGGTACCTACCTACAAATGAAACTGTACGAAATATATTTTTTAGATTATTATTATGTTTGCATGTGTAGACTTTGTTTGACTATTAAAATATGGCGTTCGAAGAATTTCACATTCAGTGTCAGCGTTATGAGTTTTCGGTGAAATAGTCCAGTCATTTAAGCTTAAATTAGGTAAGAATCTCGGAATTCGAGATACCCAGCTGTAAGTCTGTAAATACTTAGATATTGACACCCTAAAGGTGGTCTCAAAACCTACATATGGTAGGGTGTACGCAACTATTAAATTTTCAATGTCAAATGTCACAAATAGCAGTTTTAAGCACTTTTGAGCGAAACGGGAAGTTTTATCATAAAAGTGTGTAGGAGGAAATTACTTATCATCTATTTATCTATAAAAATTGTCTGTACGCTTTATTCCTAAGATTCACCATTTCAGAGATAAAGCGATGCAAATAGTTGAAAATGTTGTATTTTCAAAAGCTTCCAGGCCCACGTGCGATTGTGCTAGACAGTTAAAATTTTCACGAATGATGTATTTCAATAGCTTCTATAACATCTAATACTAGAAAAAGCTTAAAACCAATGTTTAAGTGGGTTCTCATACAAAAATTATGTTTTTTTTTCTCACACTTGGCCGATTTTTAATGTGGTTACCTCAGTAAAACTATTCCAGTCAACACCATTTCTACATGAAGTACACGTTCTTCTTATGGGAGCCCCTTAAATAATCGTTTTATGTTGTTTTTAGTATTATAAGTCTTTCGCGTTTCAGTGCATTAAAACTGCTTATTATGGGTCAAAAAGTACGCAATAACCAATTATTAGAAGTATAACTGAAAAAAAGAAACATTTTACAAATGTTAACAGTCCATCTAACTCTATTATGAACGTGAAGTTCATATTAACCAAATTTCAATTTAATGTAACGCAGAAATCTTAAATCTTCTGAATACTGAAAACGACACAAAACAATTATTTAACTAGGCTTCCTTATAAACAACGTGTTCTTCATGTATAAAAGGTGTCGTCAGAATAGGTTTACTGGGGTAACGACGTTAAAAACCGGCCAAGTGTAAGAGAAAAAAAAACACAATTTTTGTATGAGAACCCACTTCAACATTGGTTTTAAGCTTTTTCTAGTATTAGATGTTATAGAGGCTACTGAAATACATCATTCGTGAAAATTTTAACTGTCTAGCACAATCGCACGTGGGCCTGGAAGCTTTTGAAAATACAACATTTTCAACTATTTGCATCGCTGTATCTCTGAAGTGGTGAATCTTATGAATAAAACGTACAGACAATTTTTATAGATAAATAGAAGATAAGTAATTTTCTCCTACAAACTTTTATGATAAAACTTCCCGTTTCGCTCAAAAGTTCATAAAACTGATATTTGTGACATTTGACCTTGAAAATTTAATAGTTGCGTACACCCTACAATATGTAGGTTTTGAGACAACTTTTAGGACGTCAATATACAAGTATTTACAGACTTACAGCTGGGTATCTCGAATTCCGAGATTTTTTCCTAATTTGACTGGACTAAAATGACTACATATTCGTGAATAGTGCGATTCGGTGAAATACCTCATCTCTTAAGTAGCGGGAATTAATGAATTTCCATAAATTCACATTGAAATATTGGTTCCGAGCAGACCACAGGTTATAATATTTCTCAAAATGCATAACGTACATAGGTAGGTACGTAGGTGGTAACCAAAGTTGTAGTTTTTAATCTTGCTCAAATTTGACTAATAATGAGTTTTGTTGATGGCTTGGGGAAACAGATGTAGGTACTCCATACATGACCTTATTATCAGAATACTAGAGTCATCTAGTGCTTAGATACACTTTGTCCACAGTAACCGTATTTTTATACGGCCGGTTGTGTAATCGAATTGTTATCGTTAGACCTTTTATAAAACGAGTTCATAGAAGTCTTAGTACTTTCGCGTTCCATTACACTAAATATTAGCCAGTCGAAACGTCGGGCAGTAAGTAGCTATATATGTAATTAGCTATTCCTAATAACGCGTGTAGACCCATAAAGACTAATATTTAGAGTTCATAGAACTTGTAGTCGGACTTCTTAATTTCTTCCTAATCAAAATATATGGACTCGTTTTGGACAAATCTTTTAGGTACCTTAACCCAGTTTTGGACACGTCCTTTTTGGGTTATTCCACTTTGCTCCACCAAGCAGTCCCACTGAAGGGGAAAAGATGACCTTTTACCTTTAGTGGGGATGTGTTGTAATACATGTACCTCTACAATAACACTTTTTCTACGGAAAGACAACTTAAAATATAAAGTGCAACATGAATTCAATAACGAATGAAATTGAAAATCTCAACAGATTACATTTAACTAAATATAAGACTTCAAGGGTCTACCTACACGCAAATTAGGAGTAGCAAATACATAGCTACTTACTGCCAGACGTTTCGAATGAGTTACACCAATCATGTAGCTATGTATTTGCTACTCCTAATATCGCCATAAAGACTAATATTTAGTGTAAAGGAAAGCAAAACTCAAAAAAAAAAATACAATCTAAAATTTTGGTCATATACTAGTCATGCATATAACTAATATGTATTATATCCCCTTAATATCCCTTCTAACGCAGTCAGTTAAAATAAAGGTACTTACTAGCTCTAAACGCCGAGTCGATGTGCTTTAGCAGCTTAAACAAGAAGCTCTGTTGGCCCCAGAAGAGCGTTAGCAGCGTTGCCGGAGCCAGGTACCGTAGGGTGGTCAAGATGGCGTCCAGCGCCGCAGACCACATGCCTCGCTCAGCCTCCAGCTCAGGATACTCAGGGATCGGGAATAACCCTGGAAAAGAGATAGTCTTTCATCACTATGGGATACTGATACTCGGAAACCTATTTCAGACACCCTTATTATTTAGGCTACAACACGGAAATAATTTTACCTTAAAATTTAAAATCAAAGTTTAGACGGAATAGGGATGACCAGTGGCGTAACTATACCCGTTGAAGTCCGTGGCAAAATTCTTCAGATGGGGCCCCGTGCACACCACGACCTTTTTTATCTTAATGTGTATGTGTGTTGGCAGTTGAGATTCTGCTATGACCGGGGGCCCCTACCGGGTCGGGGCCCGTGGCATTTTGCCGACTTGCCACCCTGTAGTTACGCCACTGGGGATGACATTATTAGGCTTATGTCCAAGGATAAGCGAGCGATCTTTAGGGAAGAGAGCAGAGCTCCACTGCAAATTTGGCGATTATGAAAAGGCAACTCCAAGCCCTCATTGAAGTCAGTTAGTGAAAAAAATGCGAGCATACCAAGCCAACTTCTAAAATTTTCCTAAGTTATACCATTGTGCCTCACACATCCCAAAAGCCAAATTACGTGGAACTGACAGAATACCAATCGCTACCCTTGGTTAAACCCGGTGCTTTGCCCATCTTTAATTATGCTACCTGTGTATCAAAAAGGACTTCACCAAATCTCAACTATGTTCATATTCTTTCCAATCCAATCCAAGTCCAATCGAAAAAACTGAAGTCAATATTTTCCCTTTGAGTGGAGCGGCTTGGTAGAGCAAAGTAGAAACACTCTTCGATCATGAAGAGTCCTCCTTCATTTAGGAAGGAAGATGGTATAGATGTTTTGTTGTAGGTTTAACTTTATACTAACCAATGCTTCGCGGGTAATGTCCGATGAAGACATCTTGTTCGTAATGCCTTTCTAAATCCCTGATGCAATCAGACATGTTTGTTTGTTCCCTTATTGAGTTCGAATTTTCATATCACCGCGTCATGGCTTCCGTTCTATTAATGTTTATTATTGTAAATTGCATTCGTATAGATAGTCCCCGTTATAATCAATCGTTATTATCTAATTTTCGAGAACATTATCTACCTATATCCAAATAATTTGGAACAACCGTATATTTGTTGATAAGAATTTCGATTGTATTGCTCCCAAAACGTGTTTGCATCTAAAAGATAAAATGTTGTCTGGACCGGATATCAGATATGTTTGATATTGAGTCACTATACTAATTAAAGATGACTACATGGGTTGATTAGAGGATAAGCTAAAAAATTTAAAAACTACTAGCTTTCCGCCCGCGACTTCGTCCGCGTGGAAATCCTATTCTCGCGGGAAGTTCGGGATAAAAAGTAGCCTATGTGTTATTTTGGGTCTTCAGCTACCTGCATAGCAAATTTCATCGTTATCGGTTCAGCAGAATTTGCTTGAAAGAGTAACAAACATCCATCTACACATACAAACTTTCACGTTTATAATATTAGTAGGATGGTGTTATAAACTTTTCCATAATAAAATGTATCGTAGACACCATGCATGTATAAACAACGTTTTTTTTATAATAGGCTAACGAGATGACCTCGCTCCCCCTGATGGTAAGCGGTAGTGAGATCCAAAAATGAGGTCGACAGGCACAATAGACCATATTGAGCCTGTCGCACTCACCCTGAAGGCCTGCTTAAATGCCGTTTTACGCCCCGCCTGAAGAGCCCGGGCCATAGGACGGAGGGAAAACATGAGCTGGAAGGGCATTCTATGCGTAATGACACGTGGCAGAAAAGAGGAACGAAACCTCTTGGTCCGAGCCACCAGCGCCTGCATTGTATGTGAATGGCAGCGCTGTTCAACACGTGTCGTTCGGGAGTGAAAAGGGGAGGGGAGCCCAATCGTGACTGTAGAATATATTTTTAAGAGCGATGTTGTTTATCCAGTTTTTCCATAATCTTACATCTCTTATCGATTGATAACAGTATTTACTAGGTATGTAGTTCGATATTGTCATAGACAGGCAAGATAGGTAGGTATAGTTTGTCTTTAGACAAATTGGTTTTCTTGGAAATAACTAGATGTACGTAAACTCTGTATCGTAACGTTATTTGGAACGTGAGTAGGTAAAAAATACTTTGTTCATTATGTATGTATGTTGGATATATATAAGTAAAAAAGATTTACAATGTTTACGAAACACGTTTATAAATATGCATTTGCATTGTAAATCTATTAAAAACTTCACTTATGCGCGCGAGTACAGGAAAAACCACGATAAATATGTTTTGATAACAACTGCTGATAACTTATCACTTTCATTAACATATCGATTAATTTTTATATTAAAATGCATTTTTTAGAGTGGACCTAATGCGATTATTTTGTTTATTGTCATTCATATCAATTAAAAATTTAAATTAATAATAGAATACTTTTAATTTAAAGTTTATTTTATTCGCATTTGGGGGTTATTTGTTTACCCAAAAGTTTTAACTAAAAATATTTTTTTGTCAAAAAATATTATAATTTGATAGTTTAACATATAGGTAATCGTATTTTAATATTTAAATGTGGGTATACTAATTGTCAATTTTAATTAATCAATGCATTGATACAATTAACTGATTATCTACTATATGGAAAGTGGAAACTAAAGACTTCCCTGAAAAAAATACCTTAGAATATGAGTCGGACTACTTAAAACACTAAGTAATTGGCGCAATTAGATTTGTCAAGATAAACATACCAATCTTATGGCACTTAAATATTATTTAGCGGTTAGAAAACATACAAACTGTTTTATTTGCACCATCGAATGCACATTTGTTATGAAAATCCATTGCGTCACTTTATTCATAGATATGCTTTATGGCTCGAAAAGAAACAGCTATGGATGTAACACTCGTAAGTACGTATATATAGCTTACCAAATTCACGTGGTTATGTAGATATAATTGTATGCAACAATCGGATTATTCCAAATATCGATTCAGAACTCACCAACTCTTTCACTCGGTGTAAAGTCGCCGATACACTGAACCGGGCTTAGGTAGAATGTATCATCCCATATCTTATCTTAGTTTGAATCCATTGTGAGTCTACAGAATATGTGGTCAAACACAGATATACGTAGTTACGAATTCTGTGGATTTAGTAATTCATCATCTTGTATTAAGTGACTTGTGACAAATGAACTGCTTCGTTTTATTTTTGCCTACTTATCTATAAATTTTTTTTGATGCTACTTAGCATATCGATAACTTTATCGATATGCGATTTTGTAATTAGGTTTAGATTACGATTAAATTGTTTATTTTCAGCCGGAATTATCTATTCGTATTTATTATTAAAAAGGGCCATGGGAGGTGATCCTTCCCTTGATTAAACCAATGGCGAGGTGTCGTGCACTACCAATTTCTATTTCATCTCTTTTGTCTCTATTATTGTTGTAAAAAGCGTCGATGACCGAGTGGTTAAGGTCGTTGCTTGCCATGCGAGAGATCGCCAGTTAAAACCCCGGCACGTACCACTGTATTTTCAAATTTGGAATTCATATGTACGATTACCAGACGCTTTAACGGTGAAGGATAACATCGTGAGAAAACCTGCACACCTACGAAGAAATTCTAATGTTGTATAGTCGACCAGCACGCACCTTGGCCAGCGCGGTTGATATCCTAGTTTAGGGTAGGCCCGTGCCCTAGTATTGGAGACGTATATGGGCTGATGATGGCATGATTTATTGTTAATGGAGATACAGTATTCAAGTATTTTACAATGTACTCGTAGATACCTGACCAAACATATTTATCCGCTCGTTATCTCGACTTTGAATTTCTCGAGATTTGCAAATTATTTATTTCGCAGAATTTAGTCTGGGATTCAAATTGAGTGGGTGAGTTTAAGAGATAGGTAAACGTAAACTGAAGCAATTTTATTTTATGACGATTCGTATATTGGTACGACGAAACTTTAACCTTCATAACATATGTACTAGTTTTATGGTGCATTTCAATAGGTGTCGGGTTCGATTCGTGTCCGGGCAAATATTTGTGCGAAGACTATCGGTGTTCTTCCTGTGTTATTTTTATATAAATTGTTTATTGATGAAGCCTTCACCTGCAGTTGTACCTTGAAGTTGAAGGCCGAGTGGATATGTAATCTAATCTTAAGAATTCTTTTCGTAGATGGATATTGTCATCTTTAACAGTGTAATTTTTCCAAAACCTACATCCTAATTCCTGAGTACGGTCCCTAATGAGAGATATTTGTAATTAAATTCTGAGTTTAGGGATGTTGAATATTGAGTTTTAATTAAGGCGAAGCCATTGTGTCCATAACAACGTCTAAGTATGTACTTAATCCTAGAAGAGCCATAGAATAAGACAAGTTGTTAAGTATTTCAATCAACGTGAACAGGCTATTAACTCTACCAACCTATACTTACTATAAAAGATTAAATAGCCTTTAAATTATGTATTGTACAGCTGTGCGCAAACAAGAAAAAAAATGATATAAGATATTGAAACAATAACGTAAAGTATTGCCACTCAATGTCGATAAAATGTAAGATAATGTCCAAAAATGAAGGATTATTTACAGATGGAATAACCGTCTTACGTTCATCATTCTCGCTCACATGATTTCCAATACTTACGTAATACATATTTACGTTAAATAATATAAGCGAGTACATTGGAATAAATATCGTTTACCTATTTGTATTATGAAGCATATCAATGTCAACTTTATTTAATGGAATAACGCTTGGCTACGTTTATGGCCCATTCTCTGAGCTCTTTGTGTCTAAACAGAATTAAATCTAAGATAAATCTATTTGACGCAGATTTCTCAAGAATATATAACTTTTTAATTTATTTGTTATATTTATTTTGTTTAAATATATCGACTAGGTATAACTGCGAAATAGCTGACAAAATCGGAGATTCCGACTAAACTTGAAAGATAGATGCATGGACGTACCCAGGTTTTGACCTAGCGGAGGCAAATCAGAAAAAAAAAAGACATAAGGTTCCACTTCTTTGCCTCCCCCTCGGTACGCCCATGGATAGATGAATGTGACATTGTGAAAAAAAAACAAGAAGTAAGATTCTACTACATTATTATCTTGGGATCTGACCCACACAGTTACCCGGCGATCGAATAATAGTGGGAACCTGATCTCAGAGGTCAAGCCCGCGTCACAATGCGTTTGTTTCTCATGCAATTGCTAATGAAGTTAATGCAACGGTACGTCATATTGACAGTTCTTTGAAGGTGAAGGTAATAGAATTTTCAATGTGAGGCACATACGGTGTTTTTACACAAACCTCGGTTTCGGTACATATATCTAAAATACCTAAAAGGGTTTATAACCGTTCCATATACATACGATGTCATAAGATTGTGTAGGTATACACATTTTATGACCGAAGAGAAAATATTCGCCTGTAAGTATGTTACAGCTGTTTCGGATTTTAAGATTCCCTCCGCACTATTGAAGATGATGTCCATATTTTTAATACAGGATTGACCTTTATTAGAAATCCCCAAAACCCCTAAACGGTGGCCACAATGGCTCATTTATGTATTTTTTCGACCCTAGAGTTGGTTTCGGGTCCACCTCGGTCTAGACTATAGATGAAGGTTCTTGAACCATACCCGAGTATACTCAAAATATCGGTTATATCAGTAAGATTTATTTTGAAATACCTATTTTCAGACAGTTGACCACACTACTTTTTACTATTAGATTAATTTTTTATACTATCAGTTGCACACTATCATTATGAATTAATTTCATTATCTTACAAAAACAAATCTTTTCAGTTGTCTATAAGTGGAGTTGATAAGGATAAATATAAATATTGAATCAATTTCGACTTCACTCCAAATCATGTTTCACTATTTCTTCACAATTTTCCACACACGCCTCTCTCAAATGCTTAAACTCAACACTGCATTATGTAAAAACACTCGAAAGTCGTAACCACACAATACACCATTAAAATTTGTTGTGTTTTATGTAAATACTTTCACTGTTTTGAATATTAAAATCCGTTCTCGTTTCGCACATACTAAAAACATTAATACGTTCTGCTAACGAAATATATACGAATGCAAATTACAATGTAATATGTATTTGGGTATTCGACGTACACTTCTGTCTGTAATACTGACTATATTTAATGTAATCAAAGATAACAGATATTTTGGTCTACGACGTATTACAAACAGAAATTAGACGTAAGATTATCCGATTTTTTTAAATTACAGTTACACTCGATGCCGGAGCCGACACAATACTGAGGTTCTGCAATATATTCATTATCTTAGTTATCAATTGTTTTATACGCTATCAACTACTCGAGCGTAATCTCACGTTGTAAATATGTACCTTTTATCTATTCAGGTTTAGGGTACGGTAGGTTGAATATCCTAAGGCCTTATCGCCCTAGTTTAGGGTAGGCCCGTGACCAGCAGTGGGGACTTATATGGGCTGATGATGATGATGATGAAGTTGCATATTATATAAAGTTTGTGTTTAGGAAGGGCATACAGATATGCCTAGGTATTTTGTGCATTACTAAGTATTTGACGTTGTGGGTATTAGATTAGGAATGTATAACTGTATTTTGTGTAAATTAATTGAGTTGTTACATCATATCTTTAAGATCACACTTGTAATTTTCTATCTTTCTTTCTCAAGCGCGGATCCACCGTTGTGGGCACTATGGGCATGCCCACAACCTTAATAGACTTGTGAGGTCACACTTTCTATTGAGATCGATAGGCTGATGATAATAAACAATCCAATCAAAAACATAAATGTGAAATGAGAGCCAAGTTCGATATTATGATAAATGCCTTGGTTGTTGACTTACACGACAAAAGAAGTGAGATCTAAATGGGTGCAAAGTTTAATGGTCGGTCCTGAAATGTTTGTATTTATAAGTAACAGTATCACATATCATATCTAATTATGGTCTGCCTTGGCTAGATTTTATAAACCTACCAACGAATTATTATGTTCGATCGCTAATTTCTACCAACAATCTAAATTTTCGGAATTATAAAATAAGAATCGACAAATTATTGCAGGTTTAGAACTTGCAAAGGCAAAATAGAATTCATATATGAATGTCTCAGGTGTACCGCCTATTCATTAACGATAGTGAGTCAACTGTCATAAATGAATACCGACTCTGGATGACCAAATGGAAAAGAGAATATAAGAACAATTCGGCTATACCAGACTCGGTTCTCATACAAATACTGGCAACTCTTCCGGTCAGCGTAGCTACCGCAGAGAGATCTTTTTCTACTCTTCGCAGAATAAAATCTTGGTTGCGTGCCTCAAAGGCACAGGAAAGATTATCCGGGTTAGCTCTCCTAAATATACACAAAGATGTGAACCTGGATAGTGGATATTGATGACATTTTCAACATTTTCGCAAAAAAGTAACGTAAGCTTGAATTTGTACATTGTATAAAAAAAACACCATCAATTTCTTCATGCATGCTCGTCGATTACGGGTAGGTACTTTTGATTTGACCCTTCTTCAAAATTTTACCTATTTGGTCATGGAAGGTCTTTCTTGGCCTTCCTCTGTCGACATTTCCATTTATACTTCCTCTATATATTCCTTTCGTTAATCGTCTCTCATTCATCCTCTCAACATGATCAAACCATCTAAGCATACCTTTCTCAACCTTAGTACTCTCTCTACATCTTATTTATTTCACACCACAACGTTCTCTTATTATTTCGTTTCTGTTTGTATCACTCAGTTTTACTTCTAGCATATTTCTAAGTGCTCGCATCTCCGAAGCGTTTATCCTAAATTCGTGCTTCTTCTGCCACACTCAACTTTCGCTTCCGTACATTAGTGTCGGGATCAATACTCCCCTATGAACCGCCAGACGTGCCTTTTTAGACACTTTCTGACTGTTCACAAAGGTGTGCAGCGCTCCGTTCACCATGGTACCAGCATTCACTCTCCTTGCAATATCGCTATCACACTTACCATCTTTTGTGAGTTTGGATCCCAAATATATAAATTATTTCACTTGTTCTGCTTTTTCACTTCCAATCATAACATCGAAAATTGTCATATCATCACCTTTTCAAAAAACCATGACTTTCGTCTTACTGACATTCTCATCCATTATTTTCTCTTTCAAAGACACATATAGTGGCCGAGCTAGCCCAACAAAGGTTAAATAGGCAGTGCAGCTGAGTAGCCACCACTCCATTTCCAGCCCTCAGCATCTCCACGGAAACCCTGTCATATCCCGCAGCTTTACCTAGTTTCATTCTTTTCGACCCATCCACAATCTCATCCATGCTAATACTATCATCCTCTGCACTTTCATTCTCGTTCTCTTCATGAGATTCAGGCATCTGTACCCGCACCTCCTCTCTTTCGAAAAAACTTTCAAAATATTTCTTCCATCTCTTTAGCACACATGCTTCTCCTTTTGCAAGACTTCCATCTATGTTTCTGATTTTAGACAGACATTTAATTTGAAAAAATCGGGTCCGACTTATTCCTAATGCCTTAGGTATGCCAAAGTCCTGATGCTTAGAAAAAAAAGAAATAATCTAATTCAAAAGTTCATAAACGACTTGCACAATCGTTAATGAGCGATGTTCATGCTTCGACTCGTACTCAGCCGATTTTCTAGGAGCTGTGACCACAACCTTTTTTGAGGGCTGGATCCGCCCTTGTTCTTTCTGTTGTGTAGTAAGAAGTCTCAATTATCCATAAGTTTATGCAATGGTTAGGTTAGTTACATGGAAATATTTTTTTGTCGACATTTTTACAGAGATGGGCTGATGATAATGATGATATTTATTTCCTTGTTATTATATTGTTAACAGAAATACTTTTCGTGAGCTGCCAACAACAGTTTTGGTTTCTTTATTAGGCATCAAATATTCATTTTTATATCTATAATATAAAAATGAATCGCAAAATGTGTTGGTAAGCGCATAACTCAAAAACGCCTGAACCAATTTGGCCAATTCTTTTTTTGAATGTTGAAGTCCTAGGATGGTTCTTACGGCGAGAAAAAATCGAATAATTGCCGGGGAAACCCTAAAAACAGCCCATTTCTTTTTCACATTTTTTCGACAGGACGAAGTCTGTCGGGTCAGCTAGTTTAAGATAAAAATCTATTCAACTATTCGAAGTCTATGTTCTGATTGACACTTCTTTTATGTATTATTACATAAATATATCTAACGTTTCATTAGAAATACAGAAGCTATTAGATACCGTTCACTAAAATTGAATTGTATTTCGTTTAGCGTTACCGTTTTACTGGAGATATTGATTTTACAACCAATTAATTTTAATTTTTACAAATTAGGTAACTGCGATAACTGAATTGATTCTAGATTTATATTAATATGAAAGCATAATTTATTGTATAAAAACATCAATGAAAATGTCATTTGCGTGAAGAGTACTTTAACTTTACACGCAAGCAAATTTTTTCATTAGGACTAGACAATGTAAGAAACTATTGAAAACAGTGTTGATAAAATGACGCTTCATTATTTTACTTCTAAAATTCACACCACACTATCTTATCTTATGATTTGCCATAATTATATAGCAAATCTTCAATCAAATGATATATACGTGTCTCATTTGCAATTTCCCAAATCATTGAATCATTTTTTTAACCGTCTTCTTTATGAAGGAGTACCTAATGTGTATGTGTAATCTGTATTAGCTTACAAGAATAACGGGACGGAGTTTCGAGCTGTAGGTAAGATGAATAAAAAATATAATACAGAACCCGATACTCAATCATGATATAAGATATACCTATCCAAGATTAGCGACCGCCCACGAATTCGTCCGCGTGAAAATGATTTGGGCAACCATAATTTATTTAAATAGCCTATAAATAACATACCTTTTAAAATTAGCTATTTATAAATGAAGTTTAAATCCTGTAAAAAATTTCGGAGATTAACAGACAGACCAACAATTTCTTTTCCAAAACTGTTTTTGTTATAGATATTCGATATAGATTCCTACCCATTTAGTAAAAACTCGTTATTTTCATATTACAAACATACACTTCAATTTTATTTTACTTGTAAGTATAGATTATTCACTCTAACATTTGGAGTTTATTTTAACGAAGGAGAGTAGTAGCCTTGGAGCAATCAGTGTCGAGATAACATGCGCCCGCGCAGCCTCACGGCCGCTCCGATTGGACTCAGACACGCTACCATTGTGTAATAACTTACACTAACACTAGAATTCTAGATCTACGATTAGGTAATGGGATTATCGGACCTTCCTTCCTGAGTTTTGCGTGACCAATGCGAAATGGTTTCCTAGGAACTGAGAGGGTTACTAATTTTATAGCTTGCCGATTTCGTATGACGTTAGTTGTGACGTAAACAGTATTATGTTCATGGTTTGTGAAAATTTATAATGTTCTTTCTTAATATTTCGTACCTAATTTAGGTTGTAAAACCTAACATTGTTAAATGTTGTATAGTTTTACATTAAATTGCAAAAGTGGACTTTAACTAAAACGATAATTTAGTAAGAGGGGTGGTAAAAACAAAGTAGAATTACAATAAACTTAATGTTAACTTTTCATTTCGAATCTTGAGTCAATACGTAATGCGTAAAAAAGAGTAGTTACTGGTTAATAAATTCATTGCACAAGATCCCAATATGTATTGGAACCTTTCTTTTAACTATTGTAACACATATTTAAACAACTAGCAAGAAAGATGCGATCTCAATAATGGCGGAAACTAAGCCCAACAACGATAAAGTATAATTACACGCACACCTCTCAAGATTAAGCCCTCACATTTTCTTTACGATGATATGCGTGCGCCAGAACTTTCTATAATAACCTTTTAATAACTACCCACGTGTGTAATGTCGAATTTAATTGTGATATTATTAAAATTACTGTGAGATTAAACGGCGATTGTAGCAGATTTCTTTAGGGTCATGTCGAGTTAAATCTTGGGACAGTGTCCTATACCGAAGCAAAGATGTAAGGAAGGAATTAAAAAAAATTTTGATTGATTAAAAATTTGCTGGGGCCTATCGAGCTATGGAAAGACAATTAACAATGATCCTAATAAGATAAGGTAAATTACCCAAGACGATAGTATTGCCTATTATTTGTGCGAACATGAAGCATTAGAAATAAAACTAAGTTTACGGATTAAACTTACGAAGTATTCTTCTTAACATGTTATTTAGAGACCCGACGTTTCAAGTGTTACAGCATTCGAAGTCACAGGCAAAACTAAAGATGACAGTTGTCTTTATAAGAAAGTTTAATCACTACCGCCATTTGGTGCTTTGTGTGTTCCGGTTCACGTACACAGAACAGAACATCCTTAGGTTTTACAATTTATGTTGTTATTTTTGACGAGCCCGAGTTTTCATGATAGGATCCCAAGCAGGTGGTACACTCCAACCATCTTCCCTTTTGACCCTACCCTAGACGATTTGATTTTCTGAAAAGTAATAGGACTTGAATTCATGTCTTAGTAGGCTCGAACCATATCCTCCATTTCGAATTTCGAAAAATTGGTGTCCTGGTGCCATCATAGTGAACTTTTTTATTGCGTACCAAGTGTTGTGTACAGGCCTTACGTTAATACATAACTAACTGCATAGCCAGTCATTAATTACTCAAGTTAACACCAAGTTGGACATGTAATTCAACCAATCAGCCTACTTACAGATGCTGGTCAAGATATATTGCATGTAAGTGTCGCATAAATATGTCTATATCACTTATAGACCAAAATAATGAACACATTATTAAAGACTTCGGTATTCCGATACGTATTCATCCGAATTATCAGATCGTTAAGATTAACTTCGTAGAATGATTTTTGTTGTGCTAATTTCTGTTTGTGTAGTTTACATGCAAGATAGTGTTTTGTTATGTTTTGATAATGAGTGAAAATTCCTTTTGATATTTAACGTTACAGGGGTTATTTACTTAAAACTTAAAAGAAAGAAAGTAGAGTATCGGTATTAATTACTAGTGATCCGCCATCGCTTCACTTCGGATGAATTTCACATAAAAACCTTCCTCTTGATTCCCTCAATTTATTATAAAAACCACACCAAAATCCGTTGCGTAGTATTAAAAATTTAAGCGGACAGATAAAGCGACTTTGTTTTATACTATGTAGTGACGATTTAAGTCGGTACCTATAGTTACGATCTAGTAGAGTCTATCTAGTAAATTAATTAGTAAAGAGCCAGTAGTCTTCTTCTTCTTATCGTATGGTTGATGAACAACCTGATGTCAAATTTTAAGCCGCCCGTAGGCCTCTGACATGGCTTCACACACCGTTGAAAAATCTCTCAGGTGTGCTGGTTTCCTCACGATGTTTTCCTTCACCGTTAAAGCGTCGAATGATGGTAAATATGAATTTCAAACACATTGGTACCTGGCGGGGTTTGAACTGGCGATCTCTCGCATGGCAAAAAATGACCTTAACCACTCGGTCATCGACGCTTTTTTCCAGCCAGTAGTAAATAAGTTAAATAAAACTTAGGTAACTTTAAAAGAAGGGTAGTGAAATCATTAAGTAATTTCTTTACTGAAAAACGCCCACAAATTTTGCCCGACTCCGGACTCGAACCGGGGACCTCTCGGTCCTTATGCAGCGCTTGCTACCAAAAGACCAACGAGGCAGTCAATTCATTAAAATGCCTCCATTATAAACCCTTATTAAAATGCCGTCGAACGAAATACTAGCAGTGATAATACGACCCTTCCCCAGGCTCCTAAAGACCTAACTGGGCAACGCTAAAGTTAAATAAGATATCCTTACTAATATAAATACGAAAGTGTGTTCGTTACTTCTTCACATTTTATATCCTATCTACTGAATTGCTTTTAGAGTCGCACTGATGTGTCGCTGATCTTTGGAGCCGATAGATTTTTGTATCGGGCGTCGGTGCCAACCGATCGGCGTTCAAAACGATCCGTATACCTATTCCTATACCTGTGCTTATAAGACTATCAGCGCTAACGACACTAGCGATACTAAAATCAGCCTAAATCTTAAAATCTCGTGTATAAATAGTTAAGAGTGTAGATAAGAAAATATGGTACCTTTGATTTCGAAACAACGGGGTATGTATGCTAAAAACCGGTACATTTAGCGTTTATAGATGGTGTTAAACGCGGAAGACACTAGATGTCGCTAAGTGGAGATATATAAAACGGTGCGCGAAAAAAAAACAGTAGCCGTGGAATTTAGCGCGGGCTTTAGGCAAAAGCTAGTACACAAAATATATTAGTACATAGTCTATTTACCTGCATAGTCTGATTAACTAGCGCCCGAGGGCGTCTATCTGTCTATCTTAGCCGTTCTGTTCGTACTGCAATACCGTTTAATCTGGATTTACGGCGTAACTGCACTGTGCTTGTTATTATACGGCTGGCCGGTAATCGGGAGGTAATTTGCAGCCAAATATGTATTGACACTGTTATTGGTTGGGGTTAACTACAGACAAATTACTTAGGTAACGGATATTATATGAATAAACTAATGACCCGTCTTGGCTTCGCTTCGGGTTATCTTTTCCTAGCGGATGCCTACGTCATAATCGACATGCATTCCAAATTTCAGATGATCCGTTCAGTGGTTTGGGCTTTGCGCTGATAGATCACTATGTCAGTGACCTTTGAGTTATATATATATATTTATTTAGATAAATAAATGTTTTGAGACGTCTCCACACACGGCCATCTGACCCCGAACTAAATAGTGCTTGTATTATAATGTTCAGAGACTGATACACATACAAGATATTTAAAAATACATACTTACTTAAATAGATAATGACACCCAGTCCCGTGTCTGGGTGTTGTTCCGTAACAAACACAAATGTTATGGAGAGGCCTTTGTCCAGCAGTGGACAGGTATGGGCTGATGACGATGAATGTTTATCCCGTGTAGGGATACAACCCACAACACTTGAAATCATAGCCAGGGTCATTAACCACTGTTATACCGTGCCAGATAGTTCTTGGATCTTAATTCAAGTGATAAAAGTAGAGTTCATTGAGGGATTTAACAACATGCGATGACGAAGTGTCATCAAACTGCTTAAGAGGATCAATCACACACAATTTGCAAGTCAATCGTCAGATGGTATGATTAATTCAAAGAGGAAAAAAAGATCACGCGTGAACTCATCTTTTATGCAAACGGTAAACGTAAGCCAAGTTCATTCATACGAGACTGTTGAAGACATGACCGTCACGGTCGAAGAGACGCGGTCCGGTAACAGAGAAAGTGTTTGTCGTTTTCAAAATCGATCAAAACGAAAATGGAGAGGATGCTCCAATGAAGATGCAACGTCTCATTTACCTGTTCACTTTCCAATAAGTTTAATTGCGGTATTAATTAAATTTTAATTAATCTAAGTGTGAATAGTTTTCTAGTGTTTTAATTAATGGACTGTAATGGCGGGTAATCGTTAACAATTGAAAAAGAAAGGAAAATTGTATTGTTATTTTATGTTAATTTTCTTCAGCCAGTATATTTATTTATATTACAGTTATCTAAAGATGATCACTTTTGTAAAAAAATTAAAACTAGTCTAAAACCATGAAATGTTTGCAGAATTATTTTCTTGAAATGGGCACATACATTATTATTCTAAGCATTAGTAAGAAACCCGTCGAGGTTTCCGAAGAAAAAGGGTCTTGAAAGACAGCTAGACGTATTCCGAATTGCCTGTTGAGTTAAGAAACCCTAAACACTGCTGCATAAATAAATTATTAGGGATTCTAGTAAAGGATTGAATTTCAAACCGATCTCGTTTCTCGGCAAATTCTACCGGAATAGTAACCACGATTGATAGGCTACGTATTTTAATTAAACTCGAATATTCCTAAAGTGCTGCCACGTGTTGACAAAGCATTGTAACAGCCTCTAAGTTACAGTCCTACCGTTGCAAGCGCCGTCTTCAATTACCAGTAAACTTGCCGCAAATCCGTATTCCAATCGATCTAATCTGCAGATATTAGATTGAATGCAGACGTAGGTGTAGTTATGGGTCCGGAGTGTATCATAATTTCCAATATTCCGGGCTAAAGGTATCAGTGGCATCGAGTGATTGACGGGCGTCCGTGTTGCGAGAAATGAAATATATGTGTTACCGGCCAAACCCGATTTCAGGACAAACTAGTTTAGCCTAGGCCAAACTAGTTTGTCCTAAGCCTGTCAGGATAAACCGGTATAGCCTAGTCCAAACTAGTTTGTCCTAAGCCCGTTAGGATAAACCAGTTTAGACTAGGCCAAACTAGTTGATCTTGATATAGATACGCATTATCTAGGATATACTGGCATGGCCTTTTCCATACATTGTAATATGTCAAGAAAGTCAAAATAAATAGATTATCCAAATAAAATCCTCCGCAATAGGAAAAATAATATTTTTTATTATACTCTATTCTTATTTCTTGTTTCTTATAAAGATAGGATAAACCGGTATGGCCTTCTGTTTACAAAAATTAAATTTAAAAATTGTGATAGCATGAAAATTAAAGGAGTTATAGTCAAAAACATATTTTATTTTTCTCTACTCCGTAACTGAAAATTTCGGCATGTGATTATTTGGAGCAATGTGAGAGTACGCAGTATAATACAGAGACCCAAAACTATTGTATTGTGTATAATTAATATACATAACTATCTGTGCCCGCGACTTCGTTCGCGTGGACTATGAGATTTTACATCCAAAAGTTTTTGCCCAATAACTCCCGTTCCCGTGCGAATTTTGCAATATCGCGTTGCAAGTAAACTTAAAAAAAAATTCAGGGTTTCAAGGGTTGAAAGGGAGTTAAAACTTGAAAATTATTATAGAAAATATAAAATATTACTTACTCTATATTTACGCACTAATGTATTTCTTTGTGTTTTTTCAATTTAGGGGTTGTTTGCAAGGGTTGTAAGATTTTCAAGGGTTGAAATTATTTTAATATGAGGTCATTGTGTTAGAAAACACTTCACGACTTCATCACTCACTATTAGACATGTTTTTTATCGATTAAAGTTTTTCGATTAAGGTTTCATACCACGTTTTATAAAAATCTATAAACGTAAAAGTTTTCCCATACTAATTTTCACCCCCCCCCCCCCCAATGATTGAAATGAAAAAAAAAATAGCGCTGGTGTCTCCGGAGTGCCAACTACCTCCATACCAAGTTTTATAAAAATCGACAAACACGTCAAAAGTCTCCCATACTAATTTTCACCTCCCCGCCCCCAATCCCCAATGAACCCCATGGGGATTGAATTAAAAAAAAATAGCGCTGGTGTCTCTCCGGAGTGCCAGCTACCTCTATAACAATATTTTATAAAAATAGACAAACACGTACAAATTCTCCCATACGATTTTCAACACCCCCCCCCCCCCCCCAATGAACCACATGGGGATTGAATTTAAAAAAAATATTCCAGAGTGCCAGCCACCAGCATATAGTATGATTGCACGAATGAAAACTTAACGACGAATCATTATAAGAAGTACGAAATAAGATTATAGTATAATATAAATTATAATTTTTCCAATTACGAAGGATTTTATTTGGATAATCTATTTATTTTGACTTTCTTGACATATTACAATGTCTGGAAAAGGCCATACCAGTTTATCCTAGATAATGCGTATCTATATCAAGATCACCTAATTTGGCCTAGTCTAAACTGGTTTATCCTAACGGGCTTAGGACAAACTAGTTTGGACTAGGCTATACCGGTTTATCCTAACGGGCTTAGGACAAACTAGTTTGGCCTAGGCTAAACTAGTTTGTCCTGAAATCGGGTTTGGCCGGTAACATATGCACCGCACGCACTAGTGTTGGTCAATTAGCGATAGTTCGACGATAGTTATATGTTTTTTTCACCTAACTGACGTACGACGATGGCTTGGAGTAGCCTCGTCATCATCGCCGGACTTGCGGGGGAGCGGATTGCTCTCACTCCTATAACAGATATATGATAACTGCCTCGTTGGTACATTGGTCAAGGTCGGGCAAAATTTGTGTGAGCTTTTCTGTAAAGAAATTACTCACGCCGGAGTTAGGAAGTTGTCGGTTACACGCCCGTGCCTTTGAAAGCACGTTATTTTCGGTGGTCCTGCGCCCGACCTTTCACCGGGTCATGTCGCATTGCCGTCTATGAGAGTAAGGTAACAGAGATGCATTGCTTGCGCGCACACTTGTGCACTATAATATCTCCTGCGCACTTGGCTGATCTCCAACGTCTTATTTGCTTGCAACAAAATGACACCACCACCCGTTCAAAATACCGATTCAATCGAAATCTTCATGTAGATAGCTACATGAAGACTTCGACTTCGTTCTATAGAGAAACACCTTATAATAATAGGTTCACCCAGAACTATAACAACAATACCTAGTCGCATCCCTAGCGCGTATGCAGCGGATAATTGATGTGTCATCCGCAGTCAACGCGTCGGGATACCTTTATATGGAGATGGGAATCACGGGAGGGCCGTTGTGCGAGGGAAATTAGGTGGCCGGTAGAAATGAATGTTCGTGTTGAGGCGAGGTAGTTATGATCAAAGGTTTTCGTACTATCGTATCTCAGGTTAAGAGTTAATGTGGCGAGGTATTTTATTTGACGTCTAGTTTAAAACTCGGGGAACTTTGCACCGCTTATTTATAAACAAAATGTTTTAATAACTTTTTATTTTATAAAAGCCTAGTCTTCTCGTAAATAAGAAACTCTTCCTTTTAGTCGGTTAAAAATAACAAACATAAAAAATTAGGAATCATTTGTAGTGCAAGTTATGCGCACACATAAATAATAGTGGCAATTATTTTTTAACCCATTTAGAAAAAGATGCATGCTTGTGTTTTATGAAGAGCAAAAGATTAATCAATACTATTTTGTATTGATTTATATTCATATTTTTGAATAAAAAATTGTAATAAGTGGCATTAAGTCTCTATTCTAGTATCTCTATTTACAATCGCCAATCCGAACATTGATCGCCCGTTGTTGCTTAACTTAATACCATTATTCGGTTCACTACATACGAGTTCCATGTATTCATACAACGTAGTGCTTTTTACAATCTTAATTACAGAGAGAGCAGTGCACGAAGTTACAATCACGTGTAATAAGATCAAATCCATTGTAATTTGCTGTAATTATAGTCCAATCATCGGTATTCAATAATCGATTGATAGATTGGTTGGCGTATTTCGTTTGGTACATTTCTAGTCTATTAAGATAGCTGGATCGAATTAAAATGTTGTGTCATTAATGATTAGTCATCCACAACAATTTAGAATTTCTTTATTGTTTCCTTTTTTATTTAGGTAAAATTTAACCTATTTAACCTAATCAATTCAAATCAACCTAAATCTTTTATTTTCTTACTAAGTGTACATCATAAATAGGTACACCGTGTGGGTATTGCAAACATGAGACTTATACTTATTTGTTAGAATTAGAAAATTTGTGCTAGAGACCGCACTGTTTGGTCTCTAGCACCTATTGGTGAGAGTCATCCGCTTCCCCGCAAGTCCGGTGATGATGACGAGGCTACTCCAAGCTATCATCGTATGTCAGTTAGGAAAAAAAAAGAAGTGTATCTATTTAAATACGCGCTCTTTATGAGACTAAAACTTTATGTATCTCTTCTACAGAAATCGTGAGTTATGTTACACACAATATTTTAATTGGAAGTGCACACATTGCCAATTGATAGAAATATTTTTTAACTTGCGATTTTTTCAGAATTTACCCGCTTTTCGCACGAACGCAAGTTGGTAGGTAATGTCTTTACAATATACAATTTAATTTTATAGTACTCTATAAATAATGTACACTAAAAACAACAAATGGTAGACAAGCAATATTTCTTGCACAGCATTTACATTAGGTACAGCTTCACTAAAATTTTGGTGTTGCATTGTCAACGGGGATTAGTGGCATAAGCCAGCCAAAAAGGAGAAAAGTTCCCTATGTTATCGGTCATGTCGGTGCCATTTAATATAATAAGAGTGCACCAGATAATGTTAGCTGAATTCCATTGAGATGGCAGATGTCAAATTCTTTGTACTCTGTGAAGGAATTCATGGAGTGGGAGTAGGTAGTCAAAATGTGTAAAGAATATAATATTTCAATGTATGGTAGCTTCTATAGTAAATAATTTCATTAACCTAGATATAAGACTAATATTTGTATACCAGTAATAGGTAACATGTGTGATCTCTCATACTATCTTAAGACCAATTTGTTGCAAATAAATATTTTATCCTTCTTTCTTTTTTCTTTTTTTTTATAAAAGGCTAACAAGATGACCTCACTCCACCTGATGGTAAGCGGTAGTGAGATCCAAATATGATTTTTCTATAATATAACGAAAATCGCTTACGCTGATGATGCCTGGCGATATAGACATCGTAGTCAGTTTGAATAGAAAAGTAATTGTACAGCTATTATTCCTATCGGTCAAACTTCACACGATCGAGTCATTAAACCCGAATCGATACCGTAAAAACACAACGGCATAAATATGCATTGCCGATTAACTTCTTACGCAACCCGCAAATCGATCGAATCTCGTTACCGAGAAACGAATCCGACTAACATCGGCTCGAAACATCGATACGACAACAACTTTCAGTTTCTGTCGCGTGCGGTTTTACGCGGTTCGTAAAAAATCCGGCCAAGTGCGAGTCGGATATATGCGTAAAAATAAAAAAAAAACAACTACAAAAGGTAAATAAAAAATATTAAATATGTCCTTCAAGGAGGTGATTAGGTTATCGATTAAATAAAATACTAATAGTCTTAATTATCAGGTTTGATTCTGGTTAACTAAATTGTAATCTGGTTATTCAAGTCATGCAGATTGTGATTTTCCTATAACTTTTATCAAAAAAATCTTGTTTACTTTGTAGGGTAGGTGTCCGCAGCAAGTAGGTCACATAAAAATGTAATACACTGTATTGTGAGCAGCATGAAATTACCTTATATAAATGTAGGCCATGGAAGCATAGAGACGAAGCGTTGATTTATTAATACTTTATTCTTAGCTCAAATTCCGGTATATTTAGTTTTACGTACAGGTAAAATGGCAAATTTTGACAAATACATAATAATGATACATTGTTTTGAGCACTTTTTTAAGAATGCAACACTTTTTTATAAAACGGCTCAAAACGCGTTCAGAATTTAAAAAAAACCGGTGTGTTTAGTTATTTGTACCGGTAATACGGCAAATACCGGTAGATACGGGTACAGGTACACATTGTTGGGTTTGTTTTTGTATGTGCAACACCATTTTTAAAGAGTATGTTTCTTGTTCTATAATGTTTGTGTTTTTTTAATTGTAAGCTGTGCAACCTGATCCTGACCTCTTCAATGTATATTTTTTTTTATATTTTGAATATAATTCTGGGAAAACCATAAAGTTACCTTGATGTGTTATTTTTTATATTCTCACAAACCACAATAAGTAGTTTTAATCAACGTAAGTACATACTTAATTCAAATTTCAAATTCTGATTAAAAGATATAATTAACATTGCTTTGTCCAAAAAATTTAAAAAAAAATTATTTAATTTAGATACATGTAATGCCATCTTGTCTGACTGCCTCGGTGGAACAGTGGTTAGTGACCCAGGTTCACTGCCTACGGTTCCAAGAGTCGTGGGTTGGATTCCCACCCGTTACAAATATTTGTGTGACAAATTTCGGTTTTTGTTCCGTGTCTGGGTGTGTTATTAAAAATATTTAAGTATATTTGTGTAAGTATATTGTTGATTCTGGTATTCGTAACATTAGCGCCTAATTTTTTTTTCTTATTTTTAATTTACATTAAAGCTTTAAATAGCACTGAATATATTTATTTATTTATTATGGTACACAAACAGAAAACTGTGTATAAGTGTATAAACTACTTACCACGACATAAGATCAATGTATGTAATGTTCTGTAAGATTTTATTTATATTTACTGATATGCGATTAGAATAATACATTGAGAAAAAAGTAATTATTAGCATCCGTGCCCTGTTCTGGGCAAATCTGTTGATCGACTTTGTAATATGTTTATGTGTACCTATTCCCTTCCAAGTGCTTTGCTAAAGGGTTGAAGGTAAAGGCTGTACCGTCCTTCAATCTACTTTATCATTGGTTTCCGATTCACTCAAAAACCGAAGGATAAGGGCTGTTGACGGATAACCCACGGATATTCGATCCTCAGCTGGTAGGGAAAAACGGTGTTTCCCGATATCAAAACAGATATTAGGATTGGTCCAAGTCTTATACAGACTAATGTAAAGTAAGATTTTAGACTTTCGCGTTCCATTACACTAAAGTAAGTTTTAGTACACTCACAGCTTTCCCAAAGAATAGTGTCAAGCGGAAGTCTTGAGATGGAACACCTCGTGGGGCATCCGAAACACCCCCATGTATGTTCCGCGATTTTTAATAGCTTTCGAGTTATGATTTTTTTCTTAAGTTTTGACAATAATCCAAATCATCATTTTGAAAACTTCCATTAAGCTATGAAGACAAATATTTTAAGCATTAAAGAACTTATGAGAATTGATTTGCAAAAAGTATTTCTCAAAAAAGCCGAATACTTTTTTTTTGAAATTTTTTAGTCGGCTAGTTCAACTATTCTCAAAAGTTTAGAAAAAAATTCATCAAGTGGTGTTTCGGATACCCCACGGGGTGTTCTATCTCAGGACTTCCGCATGACACTATTTTTAGGACACCCTGTACAAGGTCCAACAAGCTCTGCGCAGTACCTACTACGGTCCGCGAGGAGTCGTTTAAAGCGTAAAACATTACTCCCTTATAGTGTAGTCGGCTAAAAAGTAGCGACTTTAACCCTTTCTTTGGCTTAAACTCGTAATCCACTTAAATCTACGAACTTCCGAGTCCGAGTCGAGACGAGTCCACCTTTTAAATTTAAGTTTAGTTAAACAAACATGCCCATTGAGGACAAAGGGCATGTTTGTTTAACTACACTTAAATTATCTACCCTATATCAAAAGGTGGCATCTTCCCGTGTAGACTAGAATTTAGAACTAGAACTGTATCATATTTTTCAAAGTATGCAATCGCAAAACACACAGTATTAAACACAGCGTTAAAGCTAAGATCTAGTAATTCATCTAAGTGTACAAAATCTCAGTAATTAATTCAGACGTCTTCTTATTTAATTAAGAACCGTACTTCCAAGCCTTAATTTCATTAACTGAAAACAGGCATCCATTTATATTCCAGTAATAAGAAAGCATTGAAATTGCAATACCACAACGATTGCCATAAATCATTGCAATTCTCTGCTTGACAATAAAACTGATTGTGGCTCGTACACAATGGGCCATTCAACCGCAATTGTACTTAAAATATTATTACAGAAACATGATAAAACACTGTTTTACAATAAATATGATTTTTAGGGAAAAATCTATTGACCTTGATGGTGAGATTTCCTCATTGACATTTAATTTACTGGCATTCCGCCCGCGTCTTTTTTCACGTAAAGTCGTTCAACTACTCTTTTACATAATATGTAGCAATGTCGATTAAAATTAGCCTTAATCAGCTCTCATCCTTAATAGCTCTGAACTATCTATGTATTAAATTTCATTTGAATCGGTTCAGTAGATTTGGCGTGAAAGCGAAACGACAGAGTTAATTTCGCTTTTCAACGAGTAATATTTTATCTAGAACCCTTAGCACGTTAGACCGACTTTTACTTGTGTGCCTTTATAAAATATATCGTGTAACTTTTTACCAAGTCCGCTCTTTTAACCAAGTCCGCTGACTCCCAAAAATTGTACCAAAATTGTTCCAAAATCGGGGTAAATCTGAGGCGTCGGATGACAAAAGAAACTGTGAACATACACCAACGCAATCGGGATCAATGATAATCTGAATTACGACACTTGTAGCCTGAGCAATATGGACACGTCAAAGCAAAACCAAAATGAAATCCTTTTCATTGGTGTAAAAATAGAGCAACTCCTAAAACAGTAGTTAAAATTCACTAAGCGGCAAAAGCTCTAGGATTTCGACAAATCCTCTGACACCTCTTGTCGGATAAAAGAGTGATTAATAATGATATGAATGAGTCTTCTCACGATAAAACACTAGCAACTACAAAGCTACTTGTTGCCCGACGTTTCGATTGGGTTGCACCAAACATAGCCGCAAGCGAAAACAATATAAAACTCAATTAAAGTTAAATTAATTTCTAGTCTAAATTAAATAAATAATGAAACTAGAAACAATAGTACTAATAAGCTTTGAGTATGCACTACCTCAACAGTAGAGATGAGACTCTAAACCGAAGGCCTAACATTCGAATTCTGAATCGATATAGATATTTGAACGCTGATTTGCCGATATTCAGTATTTATGGACCGAATTTTCACTTACAATTGTAAGAATTTGACTATTTAATACTCTTTTAGATTATTTAACCCACCAAGGAGGTCTCAAATGATTCCTCTCTCCGGGTTGACAACACTTGGAATTAAGTTTTAAGGCTCAAATTTTGTACTGAACACTCTTCGGTCTTTAAAAGGACACGTTATTCAGGCACCTAGACAGCTCATGATAATAACCTTAGTGTCTGGTGAGTATAACTGGGAGAAACAATAATTGCTACATTATCATTATCATCACCCAACACAGTCTCTATTGTATGTTCAAAATGAATAATGTGGTCAAGGATATGATTATAAGGAAGGAGCATCGTTACGAACAATAATAGCTGTCTGCAGGGAAATATATTTTCTCCTACACTTTTTGCAGACTAGTGCTAATGGCGTGTAAATTGGAAAGCTCAAAGAATAGCCCCGCTAGATAAATAGGTCTGCGGTTACGCTATTTTGATGTACTCACGTTGAAATTTTCACTGAGTAGTCATACTACTACTCTCAGAATACATCACTATAATAATGAATATTATAAAATTTTTGACGTATAACTGACTACTTCCTAGCGCTAGAGTTTTTCATGCATTCATTTTGAATCCAATACAGAGCTTTTTTTTTTTTCCAAACTGACTAACGATGATGGCTTGGAGGAGCCTTGTCATCATCACCGGGCTTGCGGGGGAGCGGATGGCTCTCACCCCTACCAGTACAGAGCTTATGCGCTAATAGGTTTGTGAGCTTTCGAATTCAGATAACACTATCATACCGTTACGGATGTGCTTTAGAAATATATTACTGTCATGGTTACACACATTACAAAACCGCATACGTCCGGGATATTCACCTTGCCGATAAGATCACGGGTCTTGGCACTTGCAACAGTAGCGCAATTTCGGGTGTTCATTCAAATAGAACAACATGTTAAATATCCTGGACATATTCAGTTTTTAGTATTTCCAATCATATTTCCTTTTAAACATTAAGAGAATGACAGCATAAACGGTGATATACTTTATATTATCTCTAACATCAAAAATTACAGATTTCTGTATCTTATTACAAGTCTTTCACGGCAATACTGAAATAGTTGCAAGACAATAATATTCAATAACTACGTAACCCAGGCATTGCAGTTAGCCCTGATTTGCAACCGTTGAATCAATTGGTTTAGCTAGCAATTTTATTGTTAGTGCACTTATTCAATCGGTTAGGTCATTTTAATCGGCACCTTTTGCTCCGTTTGGTAACCGTCGAATAGACTAATCAAATCAGGGTGGTAAACGTTTCTTTCACCGTGTTCAAGGTCATCACTGCTTGAAAAGCAACATGCATATTTTGCAGCTTACTAGAATCTTAACATATAAGCATTAACCAGTATGCAGCATGTTGTAGGTCAGAAAATATAATAAGATGTTTGACCAAATTCCGCCATAGC
This sequence comes from Maruca vitrata, assembly GCA_039566165.1. Lineage (NCBI taxonomy): Eukaryota > Metazoa > Arthropoda > Insecta > Lepidoptera > Crambidae > Maruca > Maruca vitrata. The sequence continues at coordinate 12,117,183 of CM076923.1, forward strand.
GGGTTCCCTTTTTTCATAGTTCGCTGAGACGGCAATTCGACATACCTGATGTGAGATCAGATGCAGGACCAAAGCCTAACATCCTTTTTCGATTCACGGGCGTTCACCAGTCTCGGCTCTGCGATGAAATATTTCTTAAAAGTAGTAAATGATGAAGAGTTTTTCCGCTATTCTTGGAGTTGGCTTTAATCGAAATCAACAGGACAAACAAAATGTTCGCTCGCGACCATGATCGGTGTAACCCAGTCGAAACGTCATTCAAGTAGCTATGTAATTGCTACTCCTAATATCGCGTAGACCCATAAATACTAATATACATATAGTGTAGTGCAACGCGAAAGTCTACACAGGACAAACAAAAGTAGGTAAGTACTTAAATCGTTTTTCTGTATAAGGTAAAATGGTTGTACTGAATTTATATGATGTTTTGGACATTGAAATTATTAATTTGGGTCGAGCTAGTTTGGCTCGGGCACGCAGTTTTGCCGCCATATTCCGCATAAAATTAATTCTCACGTTGCAGTGCCGTGAATAATATGAATTATTAAACGCAATCGTTGGTATAGAATTTTATTGTATTTTCTTCTCTCTCAGCATTGTTTTTTTTTTTTGATTATATCACTAAGGATTTCCCAAAAAGCCAAAACATTTAACGTGTAATAAGATGACAAATTTGTTTTCTTATAATGTAAAAATTGTGAATAAAACAAGCACATTAATACATTATGATAAAAGTTTTTCCAAAACACACTGGTAGTCAAAAAGTATTTTATTGTTAAATCAATATTTACTATACAAACCATCCATGCATTGCCTGCATATTATTAATAACCCATTTTTGTGCATCTGTACAAAAATAAAGCAGAGTTACCATTATTGAATTTTAATAGCGATTTTATCCAAACCGACAATTTTTTTCATTTGATTGGGGTAAATATTCAAAAAAGTCGCTACCATGTCTACTTTATAAAAATCCTGGAAAATCTGTTAATCGGTTGAAAGTATAAAAACATTTTCGGCTTACAATATATATTGGAATATTTCAAATGTAACTTCTGGGCTGAAATAAACTATAATTAGAAATATTCCCCACATTTGGACAATAAAATACTATTGGAATGACAATTGAAAACATAATAGAAAAATCGTTTAATTGGTATTTATTGGTACAAAGTACAAACAATATTTAAGCAATCAAAATCTTTTTACAATTTGAAAGTATTTGAAATCACACTGTATCACCAAGAATCTAATGCGATACAGCGATTATAATCTAAGTTAAATCCAGAACTTAGGCTTGAACATTTTTTCTGGTTGTTTCATGTTAAGTTAACTAAGAAATCATAACTATACAGCCTTTCCTTTTACATGGGGATGCTGTAAAAGAAAGACTAAGATACGAAGACCTGTTCTCCCGAGGGTGTGTGAGTAAATAGAAGATCTACGAAATGAATAGAAACATTGCCATCTAGAACAATATTACAGTATTGCTTGTGAATAATAACACAATGTTCGTAAGATTTTCACGCGTGAAATATGTACGCATTATGGAATGTCGCATAATGTCGTCGTTACAGGTAACGCGTAGTTAATTTGATAGTATGCAAGACTAATGAAGTAGTCAAGTCGAGTTGTTTCGCATATTTGAGTCGCACATCTGCTCTCCTATTCACGACGCATCTGAATAGGCTTGCAATTCGGAAACTAAACTCTGTCTCTATCTAAGCTTAGCGATTGATTGTGATGGTAGAATATAGATTTTCTGAATTCGAACGTCAGAAAGACTTTGTGTATAGAAAGACTGACCTCAAACATTTTATATTTTATGCTGTATTTGGTATCAATAGTTTAATACTCTTCTTATCGTATGGTTGATAAACAACCTGGTGTCAGAGTTTTTTTAGACCGCCTGTACGCCTCTGACATGGCTTCACACACCGTTGAAAAAATTCTCAGGTGTGCTGGTTTCCTCACGATGTTTTCCTTCACCGTTAAAGCGTCGAATGATGGTACATATGAATTTTCAAATTTAAAAAACACATTGGTACCTGGCGGGGTTTGAACTGGCGACCTCTCGCATGGCAAGCAACGACCTTAACCACTCGGCCATCGACGCTTTTTTAATAGTTTAATTACCTGCATTAAATAATTGTATTAATCTTCTTTAAAACAAATGGTTCTCGTGAGAGTATTTTTCATGGCTATAAAAGATTTTTTCTTGTGGAAGTACACAATATGTGCCAACATCTTAATACATGGTAACATCTACTTAACTAACATATTATTGTGATCTCTGTGTCATAAACGGAAGTGCTGAAGAAGAAACATTACGCCATCGCACTGTCGGCTCACCATCAATCACTAAGTGTGAAACAATAACCCATACGTTCACTTAAAACAATAATTAACCTGCTTTCTATTTCGCATGGCCATCACCATAGTAACGTTTTAACAGTGAGATGTATCCGGTCAGAAGGCGAGCTCAATTTTTGTTTATGTATTGAGAGTAACAGGAAAACACTCGGTACTCGTATATATTAACTTGCGTATAACTAGGGGTAGAGTCAATGAAACTGGCTTTTTAACCACCTTTTTATGTACGTACCTGAAAGGTGGTTAATACTATAGTACAAGTTCTGCTTAGTTAGGGTCAGACGACCAAGAGTGGGGATGGTCCAACAATAATAATTGCACCTACTATTTTATTTTCTACACTGTATCTAACTATATTTTAGTAGACTTATTGATCCCCGTATCTCGGAAAGCACGTTCAGCCGTTGATTCGAATCCCTAATCGGTCCGGATTATGACAGAAATGAAACATAAACAAACAAATTCGCATTTTATGTTCACAGAATGTAGTATGAAGTGTAAATTCACTATAGTCTACAATTATTACAAAAATTAAAACAAATATTTTATTTTCTTTTAATTGGTTTCCTATAAGTATCAAATTTATATCGAGATAACCTTGCTACTCCACATCGAACTCTCCAAATATGAAATCTGGAAAATGTTGCTTCCAATAAATTTTATGTTATTACGACTTTACCGAAGTTGTTATTGCTTAAATTATTTTGGTAAAGCAATTTTCATAATTAGCAGAAATTTTAATACAGCTTGCGAGATTATTAATGATCACGAGTTTGGTTAATTTTGGGTTATTTATAAGTTCTTATCTTTAGATAGCAGTTGAAAGTTATTGGTATTAACGACCAGAGTGTAATGTTATTGGCATACCTAATATGCAGATCGAAATAAGGATTAAATACATAAAAATAAATTGTACACAACAACCAAGTACGTGTTTTTCCTTATTGAACTTTTGCGTTGTAGACTTGAAAACCAAATTAAAGACGCTTACAATCCTTTACACCTTTACACTTTCTAAATATTTGTCTGTTGATATTTGTCTTTTTAGTAAATAATCGAATGGTCATTGGATTTGAACCAGAGACACTTTCATTTCAACTACACATTAATCATTACAAATATGTATTCTCTAACTAACGGAAGAATATTTATAAAATTTACCTAGTCATTGTAAGAGAAAATAATTATTTGTCGAAAAAATAGAAAATAGTGAAGAGAATGAACTTACGGAACTGACATTGAAAGTTGTCGAAATATACGTGACAGATGGACAGATAAGCGGTCAGCAGATGCGTATGATTAGTAGAGCGAGACGACGATGCTCCCACTGGGATGTGAACTGGTGACCTAATGGCCAAAGATTGAATTCGTGGGACAAAAAAATGATGTAGGTACACTGTATTACACTATTACGTTAAAGATTTCTCGTTGAAATTTTAGATTATTAATTGTTATCATCATCATCATCTTGGTATACATGTACTATTATGTAACGATATCCAGTACATTACTCTCTCTCTGTGGTCGATCCTTCATGACTGAAGATCGCGGTCACCATTTTTCATCCGGATGATATTCGGAGCATGCGTCGCCAACACCACATTTCGAATGCGTCTATTCTCTTCCTTTCAGCCTCTCGGATTGTCCACGTTTCTGCGCCATACAAGAAAATCGGAAAGACAAGCGCACGGATTAAACGGATCTTCGTTTTCTTCGTTATCCCTCGGTCCTTCCAGATTCTCTGTAAACGGGTCATAGCATCCTTTGCCATTCCAATCCTTCGTCGGATATCGTCGCAACAGTCACCGTCATCCTTTATGAAGGCACGCAAGTACATTACTACTGAATTTTAAAGGTCATTTTGGGAAAAAATTAAGCCCTGAAGTGTTATGTATGTATGTATTGTACTTTATTAAATCAATTGCGCTATTTTAAATGTAAAACGGTTTTAGCAATGATGCACATACTAAAAGGCTAATGTCCTTAATGTAGACCCACCAGCTAGTGAGACTTAACACTATGAACTTTTTACCTTATGTCTTGGGCATAAACGTTAATATCGCTCTGTCAGCGTTACTCCAACCATGATGTTAACTCTACATATAGGTACATCATCATCAGCCCATGTGCGTCCCCACTGCTGGGGCACGGGCCTACCCTAAACTAGGTCGATCAGGCCTTAGTCAACCTAGTATACGCCTACAGCGACAAAACGTCGTCTCCATAATCCATATAGCTACACATTTACTATTACCATATTCTCGTTATGAATATAAATTCTTATCTTTACCAACAAAGTAAGACATAATTATAACTTCAGAGAAGCGTTTCACGTGTTCCTTAATTGCATAGTTTTACGATTTTTTACAAGAACATTATAACGCAGCGATTGTCTGTTCTCCGTTTGAGATACGTGCATAGAATGAAAATGAAATTTATTTTCTAAATCATGTTTAGTAAGGAATATTTATTTACACGCTCATTATTTTGTCTATCAATCACTCGTTGATATCTATTGGTAGGAAAGAAAGAAAGAAAAAAAAGGGAACATAAGCTGAGACTGAGATCTATAGAATTTTAGGAATAACAGTAATGTATTTGTGTAACTTATAAATAAAATATTGCACCGTTTGCTCTATTGGTAGCAAGCGCTGCGTAAGGACCAAAAAGACCCCGGTTCGAGTCCGGGGACGTGCAAAATGTGTGAGTTTTTCTGTAAAGAAATTACTCAGCCCGGAGCTAGGAAGTTGGTGGTTGCACGTCCGTGCTTCGGAAAGCACGTTAAGCCGGTGGTCCTGCGCCCGATCACTCCTGCGCCTCGGATTGTCGTCTGACCGTGAGAGTGCACTTGTATTTGCGCGCACACTTGTGCACCATAATATGTCCTGCCTAGTTAGGTGATCTCAATTAAGATAGACTACAATGGCTGAAATCGGCCAGACGCCTTTGTTTAAATAAAATAAATATAAATAAATAAATAAAGGCCCCGGGTTCAATTCTAGTCGTGTCAAATCTTGTGTCAGCTTTTATGTCAAGATATTTAGCATTCCATGGTTATTTTATTAACATCAGATGAACTTCGTTTGAATTACCTACATTAGATTTGACTACTTGGATAGAAGTCTATTGACAGTGTGTTTGCCTCAAACTAAATAGGGAAGTGTGTATTCTATTCAGTAGAGTGCTGAAGCGATAATCATACAGTGTTGTTAGTCTAACTCATTTGCATAGTTAAGTTCTCTATGCCTAAGGCTGGCAACACACGGGGCGGTTTCAAACGCTGTTGAGCAAAATGCCGACTTAAATTTCTGTCTGTATATCGAGCTAACGGCAAATACATATAACAAACCAAATTTTTGAATTTGGTGCACAGATAGTTTTAAAGCCGCCCATTGCGATATTCATTTATCAGAATTATTACGTATAAATAATTTCTCTATATTGCATCTATTTAATTAAATCAGTTGTTTCCATATAATTTTGCTTTGAATATGAGTAATGATGAATAAAATTAATTTTATTTGACGTTGGAGTATTATGTCTTTTCCAATGTAAACATTTTATTTTTAATTGTCATTCGGTAGTTTTGGCAACAAATAGTGACAAAGTTTGCACTTTACTTGTTTGTATTGCACAGTTGCCTGTGCAATACATTCTTCATAGCGGTAAATACAGAAACAAGTTAATTTAATAAATACTTTTTAAAGAACACAATTTTTAATCGCTACGTGAGTCCCTAGCCTTATCAAAATGGTTGCTTTATAAAATAAAAAAGTGAACTACTTCGTATTTATAACATCAGACCCTTCTTTTGTAATTTATTTAGTGTGCAAGAATATACATACATACAAATGGTCACTAATGATATACAGCTACTAATTGTTAATGGTTGACTGGATTGAGGGAACGCTTCGTTGTTTCTATCACTTGCGTCAAAATTTGTATGTAATAGCTATTTTTTTCCAATTAAGTACATATAGTATTATTAGGTAAAGGTATTGTAAGGTTAATAGATTATATCTCTTACCAATACGCATTGGACCAGCGTGGTGGGATACGATCCAATACCCACATAATCACTTATCTAAAAAAAAAAATGGTTTTTCTGTATGTTGTGCTTTCGTATTTTATTTGAAAAAGTATAAGTTAAGGTAAGATTATTAAATTAAAATAAGTGCTTGGGTTACGTATCTTGGATACGGTCAAGTATGTCCGTAATTCTAGTGATGTCTATGTCTATTTGATAATGGTTGATTCAAGAAAATAAGCGGTCTAGTGCCTATTGAAAGCGCACAAAATATCTTTAAAACAAATAAATACTAATTTGTATATTTACGTTCATTAACTTTATCCTCGAGACCAAAACAAAGTGAAATCTAAGGCAACACGATTTCTATTTACAAAAATACAGCACAATAATCATTTGTTTGCGTTATAAAAACAAAATAGCGCCAAATAATAGCACGTTAGTACCTATTTACGGTAAAATAATGAGTCGGTTTTCACCAAACCGCACCTTTACTGCCGGCAATTAAAAACAAAAGTGTTTTCTTGTTGTTAAAAGTACATGGTAGGTAGTAAAACGTAACGATCTTACCTCTCCGTAAACACTGAGACAGGACAAAAAAAAGAAGCGGAACAACAAAAGAGCATCGCAACTTACGTGCAGGTTAATGACACTCCATTTTTGAACCCCACAGAGCCGCACGTCACAGAAAAAAAACAATTCTTATCATACGTTGAAAACGATAACAAACGAATTCGCGTTTACGTTACGCGGGTTAAAACTGCAAACGCGGTATACGCCGGTATACGGTTTTGGTCAAGCGACGCGCGCGCGCTCGTCTCATGTTAGAAGGCAAATGATGCCGACGGCAGCGCAGCACTACAATCACCGTGACGTCACAGCAAAATGAAATTAAAAACGGGAAAAAAAAAGTCCGAAGAAGTTCTAATAGACGGTGAATCTATAGGCGTTATCGGTTAGCTGACAGTTGCAGGAGAAAGTACAGACAGTTATTCTCGATTTGAAAGTGCAAGTCTTTCCGTGTTTATGAAACTGGGAGTCGATATGTTTTGAACGCTCCAATTCATGTATGTGTCGTTGTCCCACTAATTTCCTAATTTTGCGCAAGTTAGTTGACATAGTACATTAAGTTCCACATTTCTTTTGTTGGTTGTTGCGTCTGAAATTCATGTTGCGGGTTGAAATATTTGCATCAGTTTTTGTCGTGCTTTTGACAGCGGTTGTAATGATAAGTTTTCTTTTGAAACACGGCTGAGGTATTGTCGTGCGTTTAAATCTGGCGTAAGATTTAATGGCGTTGACTCAGTCCATAGAAACGGGGAGCGCAATAATTTAAAGTTCAACAACATAATTTATTGTTAGCAACAGTGTGATATACATTTACGTATGTATGACACTTAAGAATGACTCTTAAGTACTGAACAGAAGACATTGTTACCGATTTTATAGTGGATTTGAAGTTCATAAAGTTTTAGGTATAAAACTGGTCTTGAACCGTAAGAATCTTATGGCAGAATACAATTGTATGATATTCCTATTAATGAAAAGTTTCCTAATATGAAGATCCTATCGCAAGATCTGATATTCTCATTTCAGATAAATAATCTAGTCAAAAGCAACTACTAGCTAAATCCGAAAGTACCTACCTAGTTTCTATCTAGAATCTTACGAATTGGATACTGATATGAAAGCCTTGAATATAACGGCTTTGTTTCAATCGATTTGATACAGAATAAAGTAATTACCTAATCGCCTTTTGTTTCGCAAAATGCGTTAATTACATATACGAATAAAATTTACTGTTATGATTTTAATATTGATAATGTCCTTGTTCAGTTTGCAATATTTCTATGGCTGAATTTTATATGCCTGTAACCTTTGACTTTTTGTTATTATTAGATTAGGTTACGTAATACAACCTTCCGACGAAGAAAATTGAATAAGATAATCATTTCAGAATGTATTATAGCTATTGATTTGATTTTTTTATTTGAGACTTAATCTTTAGAGTAGGATTGCAAAGGTCAGTTGGCTAAATAATTGTATAACTAGATTTGCTAATTCTGCCATACAATAAATACCTAGTATTTCTCTTAATAGGTTTAATTCTGGTGACCTATCTCAATATAGATAGTTATCATTCAGGATATATTGAGATCAATGGGAGATAACGACGGTCCCAACGTATAACACCGTATCTACAAAACCTAAATTTTACAGGAGAGCGCTTTGAAGTTTCAAACATGTGTTACTCGTGTTCTAATATTCCTACAGCTATGAAATTTGGAACACTGAATAAATAAGAGCTCTTTTGCGTAAAAAGCTAAAAATAAGTTTAATAGAATTATTATTTATATACTATTTATCACTTACCAACTTTTACGTTGGAATTACTCACACTACAAACGACGTAACTGGTACTTCCTATTGTTTACAGGGGATTTTAGACATCGACTATAACTGTAACTGCCCAATAGGTAGTTTTACGCCGAATATAATATACACATACGGGATTCTGGGATTTTTAGCTATACACACCGTGAAATTTTAGTGGTTGTTTTGCCGCTGTAAACTGATTCTATCTTAGTAGTAAAATAGGTTCTACTATATTTTTTATTTTTTTTATTATTTTAATTTTTTATTTTTAAATTTTAATCAATAAATACCGGTTTAACGAAACCAGAAATCACGCTCGAAACGCTTTATTACTTAGGGGTAGATCTTTTTTAGCTTTAATCATAATTTTCAATCGGCAATCAGTACCTGGGTACGTCACACCTCTTATAAGAAATCTTCTCACGCTTCGGAAATAAAAAAATATTTTTAGAAAATTTGAAAAAAAAACTTTTTCATGAAATAACTAGCATGATTCGATAGTAGGTACTACTAAAAGTAACTCGTTCTGCTACGTGAAAATGACCACTGAAATTTCACGATGTATAGAAATAATAAAAAACGCCTTAATGGCAAAAATATATTTAAAATATAAAACCATTGTTAACGGTATATGACCCTCGTCTGTTAAGTCTAGATGATTTAAGAAGCATATTAGAATATGCTATCTTGCCAATTTTGTTCTTAAGAATAAATAAGTTAACCAAAAGTTGAGACAGTACCTCCTCGACTGCCAATGTTGGTGTATTAGTAGCAAGCGCCGAGTAAGGACCGAGAGTTATCGGGTCCTGGCCAAATTTTGAGAAATCTTGAGCGTTATTGTGTTAATAATTTCTCGGCCTGGAGTTAGGGAGTTGGCTGAGACACAAGCCGAGCATGCATTGGAAAACATGATAAGGCAGTGGTCTATGGTATGGTCTGGTCTATAAGGGTGGTATATGAATGCTGATTAACTGAGAATAGAAAATAGAACTGTGTACTACAATAAATGTTAGGACTTTGTGTGCAGTTGCATGACCAACATTGAGATCAGCAACCACAGAGTCCAAAACCAATTATTTCAAAACCATTTTCCTCCCAGCCGCTGTTGTCGAATAAAGTTTCGATTGGATGAACTACGTTGCCATTATAACTCTAATGAACTACTTCTAAGGTTGTGAGGAGTGAAATTGTCCAGTTATGTTCCAAAATATGTACAAATTGAATTCGATAAGAAGTCTTTTCTTGAAAAAATGCCATATTGACGCAATTTTTAAAAATCTGCTTAATCTTGCTTTTTCAGAAGGCATTGTAAGAATGCCTGGGAGAGACATTTCGATGCAAATATGTCTCTGTCCTCTAAATGTCTCTCTGGATGTATGTTCAGCACATTATTAATATGTGGGACTCTTATTGGCCTAACTCTCTCCTACCGTAACATTGGCACCGCCTACTCAAGACGTAGACGTCTTTAGCTTACAGCATTGATTGTAGGAGTTAGAAGGGTGTGGGGTTCTTAGTCGTCGTCATCAGCCTATAATTTAGTCTTCTGTTAACCATAAGCTTCCCCATATGCTTGCCTCTCCTGCCTATTTTCGGCCAGTCGCATCCAACTCCCACCAGCCGTCCTGGGCAAATCGTCACTTCACCTGGCCTGACGGCGTCCCACACTGTGTTTGCAGAGACGCGGTCTACACTCCAGAAACTCGTTTACTCTTGTGTTTGGTTAATATTTATTTTATTGAATGTAGTACGATAAAATTGGCTACGTCTACTAACAATCTTGACGTGATGTCATCAGGACCTAGTTGAGAATAACAGTGCTTGGGTTGTCTCCTTTTTGAAGTTGCCCGGAGGAGGGTCGAGTAATTTAATCTGAGGTCTGTTGCAAATGACGTATGCAGTTATATATATCACCACAATCAAACTGTTACCTAATACAACTAAATATTTGATGACCAACAGCGCAACTGAACAAATTTTATTCAGTTGAGCTGTTAAATGAAGAATTTTCATGATTGTGGTAGTGGTTATTTAACTATAACTATCCCAGATTAGAAAGCTTTTAAAACCTTAATCAATTTGCGAAATTAGTTTTCCTACACAAAATATGGCCTCACAGTCGGTTAAATCATCTTCAATGTCAGAAAATAAAATTCGTTATAAAACAACCGGGTCAAGTAAAGCTATAAGTATCAAAATTAATGGTTATCAAACAATTAATATGTTTTTGCTGAGCACAGCAATTTATTAAACAAAATATATACCCCAAACACTTTAATCACACCCAGTCACTAAATCTATATCCGACGTAAAATAACGTAATTTGTAGTTACTAGCAAGACTAAAATAATACTTTCCATCGAAAAACATTCCATCTGGTAGATAGTAAAAACATCGATTTTGGCTCTCCGGTGTAAAACTACACAACTACCACATAAGTCATAATGATTTTTAAATTTCCTACGTAAAATAACGTAACTACCACATCGTGATAAAGGCTTTGGAATGTTCAAAGTTTGTTTGATTTCATAAAAATACAAGCAATTTTACGAAATATCATTTAAAAAACAATCTTAAGGCAGAAAAATATATGCCTAGGCCGTCTCGGGCGCAAAAGCGCTTAACTGGCAGTTGCGGGGCCAGCGGGGGCGGGTATAGCGGCGATGTTCCGAAGTAATACACCCTAACTACCATTTAAGTATTTTTACGTCGGTGGTAGTGTAGTTAAGTAATTTGTCGTGCATCGATATAAGGATGTTTTAGGCACATTTTCGACATTCTGTGTTAACTAAATGAAAGTCTGTGTTGATTTCGAGGTTTTGCAATAAAAACATGCAAATCCCTCAAGTGCCACTTGCGTGATTATACGTAGGGACCGTCGATAAAGAGATTTTTATTTATTTATTATGTATCTTGTATAGGTACTTTTGTCTCCTTTGCTCTTATAGTTCGTTTGGGCGAGATATTATAGAGACTGGCTTCATAAAGCGTTAAAATAGAAGCATAAGGAAAGACCAATACATATTTAGTAACCGTCTACATTGTCATCTACCTTCTTGTCTTGCTAGATGGTTAGATAAACAAAAAAAAATTACACACATATTTATTTTGTTTATGGACAGTACTCTCACACAATTGATATTGAAACATGCCCTGCGAACGGTTGATATGTGACGAGGTGTTTGTTGTTGTCTGCAGACAATGGGATGCAACAATCGATTAATTGCACTCTTCCATGCTTCCAGTCTATTAGGATTCATTAACATTGTTTTCTTGAAGACGCACTTTGATGCATGTGAGAGTGAATAGCTGTAACGTGAAATGGCGTGGTCTCGTTCTATTGCGTTCTTTATAACAAAACAACGGTTGGAAATTTATCTTTTTTATTTTTCGTAATAGGCTAACAAGATGAATTCACTCCACCTAATGGTAAGCGGTAGTGAGATCCTCATATGAGGTCGACAGGCACAATAGACCATATTATTGAGCCTGTCGCACACACAATGAAGGCCTGCTTAAATTGGTTGTTTCAAAAGCCCGGGATCATAAGAGGGCGGGAAAACATAAGCTATGAGGACGGACGTTCCATGCCTTAACCACTCGAGGCAGAAAAGAGGAACCTTGGTCCGAGTCAATCTTTATGAATCAGATAATTCATTTAGTAAGTCATGTAATGCAAGGGTCGAGTGTACCAATGAGTTTTTAAAATTTGAAATTCTTATGTAGGTTAGGTATTTCGACGCTCTTACGGTGAAGGAAATATCGTGAGGAAATCTACACACCTGCAAAGAAATTCTAGGTGGAATCAACCAACCCGTACTTTACCAGCGTAACTAAGGGCTGATTGCCCTAGTTTAGGGTAGGCTCGTGCCACTCGGTGGGAACGTATATGGGCTGAATGTGAGTTGTCAAAAAGTTACAGAGGATTTTTCAAACACTCACTCGAAGAAATGAGATTGCTAATTTCAAGGTTTCATTTGAATTGCAATGTACGTATTTTGATGGGTGGAAACATGCAACTCAATTTTGGAGCAGAAATTTTCCATAAACTGACCAGATTATCGAAATTGATAAACTCAGAGAATAACACGAACGAAACCGCTATCGAAATCGAGTAAAAGCACCAATGTTAACCCAAGATCCGATCGATTAAACACTCCCACTAATTTTCAGTACGGAGAAATTGTAATGTATTAATTGTTGCGTATGCCGGTAATTAGCATGGATTGTCAGTTCACTTTTGAGTGAGGCATCTCGAATGCCGATCGTATTACGCGGCTCGCTACGCCCGTTAATCATCCTTTGGAGTAATGTGTTAGTAGGAACGGATGGTACTATTGGTTCTCACTTGTTTCTTTATTATTTTAATACGGATTTCCCGCCTGCGATTCCGTCCGCTTAGAGCCTCATACTCGTATCGCGCAATACATAGTTCTCTAAAAGGGCAGTCGGATAAAGTAAATTATGTCATTTCGCAGGCTCTACCGGTGTACCAAATATAATTTAAACGGGTTCAGTATACATACAAACATAATAATTGCATTTAAAAAAAAATCTAAATTTTGTAAGAATTTTTTGGAGCACGGCAAAATAGAGCCAAGTTGGAACAATTGTTGATAATTTTCAACAAGGAAACATAAATTATCACTACTGATTAATCCAACTGAATAAGAAAATGTGACAATTAGTGTCAGTTTAGACACATGAAAACTTAAAGCACTTACTTAGTTAGGATTTTCTCAACAAGGTTTTTAGAATTAGAAGAGGCAGTACCTCTTCTAATTCTTCAAGATCATGAGGTTGTTATAGTGAACCTAATACTCGTAACTATGAGTTTTATCACTTCTCTACATCAAGAGAAACTATTCCATGAACTCTATCAAATCTATACTAGACTATATAACAGGCGGATGCGATACCCATTTCCCTTTTCTATTGCATATTAAATTTGACATCCTCAATCCATTCTAATCCTCATAGTACGAGGCGTGATGAAATCAATAACTCTTGGAACATAAAAAAACTCATCTCATCTCGCAACTTTTCCCGTCGAGTTGCAATTATACTCGTTGATTGTAACTAATCGGTCGTGACGGAAGGAGCACGCGACGTATGCAAAACTGTTCTGCGGGGCCGTGCGCGGGCGCAGGGCGCACGGTAAAAATAGAGCCGAGTTGAGTCAATTAAAGTCTCTTAGTACCTATTGATGTGATTTGTGATTTTTAATAAATTATTCGACTGAAATAGTGATACTGAATAAATGCGACATGTGTGTGTGTATGTGTATAAAAGGTGACTGATCGCTTGACACTATGTGTCATTATTCTTTTTATTTTTATGTAAGAATATAATGAAGCGATCGTTAGGTAAAAATTAATACATATTAAAATTATGTTTACTTAGATTTATAAACAAAACATAATTAAAATTAAGGCTAACTCATATAAAATTATTTACTTAATTGAAACTAGATTATAATCAGATCATAGAAGAAACAGGCGGACTTTAATTTAATAGAATAGTTAAATCAGAATAACTTGCTTTTTAGCTTAATTTATGACTACTAAAAAGCGAGTAAATGGACTTTTATCACTTCACTTGCAAACGAAACTTGGCTTTAAACTACCGTGCCCAACACCGGCCAATGTTGACGTTCGCGTGGGCCATACGAGTTTTTACAATGGGGACAAGATATAGATATTTTTTAAACGATGCCTATCTATTAATTTGTCTAGAGCAGAAGCTGTCAATGTGGATCGCGTGAGTGATATTTTATAACAATACGGATAAAGTCGCAACTTTTATATGGGAAATTTTTATATTCTGAATAATTTTGAATTATTTTATTAATCAAGAAGGATTTTCGGACTGTGACCAATAAGAACACAGACTACTACGCAGCATTAGGCGTAGTGCCCATTTAAGTGTGCACACATAAGTGCACTGTGCACTCACACACATTACTATTACTGGATGGCAATACGTAGACGTGAGGTCCAACTGCAGCATGATTGGTTATTTTTGACGTGACATGTCAATATCCACCAATCACGTAGCTTCCTGCTACGTGATTGGTGGATCTTATACTCATATCTTGTGGATTTCTCATACGCGAAAACTCTAATTACACAAGCTTTTATTTACCATTACAAATGTTACGATAAAAATTAAGTAAGCCTTAAAAAGCAAAATTAAATAAACTGTAACATGGAGAGTGATAAATAAATGTGTGCACTCAACCTAATATACTAAATTAGTATGCAAATAAAAAAATAGAGAAAGTACGCCTTGCTATGATACTCTTGTGAGATATGGCGTACAAACAAACAGACCGACAAAGTTTATCTACCATTTAATTACAAAGTCTCAATGGAGTCCATTATTCGGTTCATTTAAATAGCTATCTCTTAGATTTGAAATAATCTCTACATCTTTCCATACTCTTGGCATAGTATAATTTAATTTAATTTTAATGTTTTTTTTCTAACCGACCTTTTCTTTTTGACTGACCGAAGGGACGACGTTCTCAATTCGTTAAGATTTTAGTAAGAATAGACAAATAAAATTATGGTGAAAAGAATTTCAAGTTTTCATAAGGTCTTATCTACTTTATTATCAGCCTATATACGTCCCCACAAAACTAGGGCGTTATCGCCCTAGTTGAGGGTAGGCCCATACCCCAGCTATGCGGACGTATATAGGCTGATGATGATGATGAAGGATTTTATGTTGAATGTTTTAAGCTAAAAAAAAAAGGAAACTTTTGTTGTGGACCGTAATAATGTACCTTAATAAAATTATTTGGGTTTGAATCTACCCACCTACTGCCGGCAGTAATTGCAAAAAGCGCCCATGAGTAACACCATGAAAAGTATCTAGACACGCGGTAGCGTGTCAAGCCAAGGTTCAATAAACAGAACTGGCGAGCCGCACCGTGTGTAATATTACACGAACCATTTGGAACCACTTTTGAACCCCTCATAAATCAAAAACTATTTCACATAAACCTATCAAATTTGGCTCATATATTGTGACTTGCGAGATAAATATGTGTTCTAAATTTCATAAGCTTATCTCAAACAGTTATTTAGATATTAATGTCCAAAAGTCCTCATTTTTATCATTGACTGACTGACAGATCAAAATTCTAACCCAGTTCCAAATGACCTAGAGAGTTAAAATTTGGTATGCAGATAGGTAATTATATGAATACAAAGGAAAAAATAAAAAACTGGCAATTTTTTAATAATTAGGTTAGGTTCTATTATGAACGCTTAACATAAATACCTAATTAGTGCCTAATAACGCCTATATACCAGGGAAGGCAGAGCACTAAGTATATATTTAGGTCTACTTACTTATTTACAATTAAGAGTAGGTACTTATAGTCGGTTTTCATATTTATTACTTAGGGTAGGTACCTACATAAAGTCTAGTTTTAGTTTTGAATTTGTCCTTTTCAAAGGACCCACGGCGTTACGATGATATAATATTTTTTTCTACAAAAAGTAATGATATCCAATCAAAAACATAAATGTGAAATGAGAGCCAAGTTCAATATTGCCTTGGTTGTTGACTTCAGCGACAAAAGAAGTGAGATCTAAATGGGTGCCAAGTTCAATGGTCAACCCAGAAATTTATTTATAAGTAACACTATAACATACCTATCATATCTTCTTATAACATAAGATAATGTATGGTGGTAGCCTATGAAGGTCTGTCTTGGCTAGTTTTCATATATGAATTATAGCCGTCGCAAGTTCTAAGCCTACAAGTATTTGTCGGTTTTTATTTTATAATTCCGAAAATTTGGATTGTTGGTAGAAACTAGCGAGTGAACATAATAATACGTTGGTAGGTTTTTAGAAACTAGCCAAGACAGATCTTCATAGGCTACCACCATACATTATCTTATGTTATAAGAAGATATGATAGGTATGTTATAGTGTTACTTATAAATAAATTTCTGGGTTGACCATTGAACTTGGCACCCATTTAGATCTCACTTCTTTTGTCGCTGAAGTCAACAACCAAGGCAATATTGAACTTGGCTCTCATTTCACATTTATGTTTTTGATTGGTATTATTTACCTACTCAATGAAGATTCCTCCGAACTTCCATAATAAGGTTAACAACTCATAACTATTTACTGCACTGTTGCCGAGTAAAGAGTGTTATGTTAACATCTCTATCAGTCAACAGGATCGTAAAGTAAAAGGCTGGTAACGTTGTTTCATGTTGTCCAATGTATGAGCGAATGGCGAAAACATTTAATTTAATTATTATTAAAATTTAAAAAGAAATACTTACTAGTATTTCTTGCAGCAGTGTTTTTTTTTATATTGTTCGTATTATATTCATTACAAATCATGTAAAACCGTAGCAATTTAAAGCAACAGCTGTTAAAAATTGAAATTTCGTGTTGTTATTTTTTTTAAGGCTGTATGCATTGAGGGACTCAAGCCATTAGGCTCAAAGCCTTAAGTCTTTTAGGTAACTAAATTAAGGCTTAGTTAACCACGGTGGCTAAGTGCGGGTAGTTCGAATTCACACAACCTCAGAATCTTCACCGTAAAAAGCATTTTGGTAGGCGCTGTTTGAACTGACGACCTCTCACACGGAAATCAACGAGCATAAGCACTAGACCATCGGCGTTAATTCTTATTATCATCCACAGCTAGGTCGTTATTCCATAAAAAAGCCAGAAAAAACAAAAGAAAACCCGCTCATACCTTCCCAATTGGTCCCTATTCCCGGACTCTCGGTGTTCCCATTAATCAGTACGTTCTTGCTAATTGTGTTTTATCTTTTCACGTTACTGATTCGATTTGCCGAGTTAGGCGATGAACAAGGCTCCTTCACGGCAAAGAGTTCCTGGGTAGTTACGCTGTGAGGATGTAGGCAAATCTAGTTAGTTGACTAGTTAAGGTAAGATTTTTACGTTAACGTTGTAAATTGAATAGTGTTCTAAGACATTTAAGGAACCTGAGGTATATACTGTTACTTTAAGGTATATTGATTAGGCTAGCTATTTGGCTCTAGTTTTTTTTTATTTTTCTTGCTATAGTTGACTGTTTTATTTTATTTTATTTGGCTTCTCAACAATGAGTACACTATTACATTTACTGTTACATAAATAGGTTTATGAATCTCAGTGCCTCACCACTACAGAAAAGCACTCCATGAATTAATACTACATTACATTTTTAACATTATATCACGCATTCACACTGTATGCGTGAATCTCAACACCATCCGTACAAAATTAATAAATCCGTAAAAAAAACAAACAATTAAAATCTGTACAAAATTAAACATAAAAACACCTAAAAAACAATTCAATAAAAAAAAAATTCACAACTCACTAGTTCCATTCAGAATGACCTTTTTCATCAGTGGTATTACGTGAAGCATAAGTCAATATCTGAATCATGGTTCATGTACAATGCATACATTCTGGATAGCGGACGGTTTGAGCTATAGATAAATGATTTGATTCTAATTAGTGATTATCGACTAATAGTTTTCATTCTCTGCCTGAAAGCAGTCGTACTTATGTAGTCAGTTTGAAGTAATTAAGTAAACATCATAATGTTATTTAAAAACATATACTCTACCACGTTTTTTTAGCTCGTGTAAAAAATTCAATAACTACCTAAATAAGAGATAAACACGGATGTTGTTATAAATACAGAACTGTCAACTTTGGAACAGACATTTTTGACGGCTCGAGTCTTCAATTGTTTTTCATGACTGACATTACCTGTGCCTGAGCCCAGTCAGAGCTGCGACCCCAAGTGAATAAACTTCCGTTCAAAATGAATAAGTTAGTTGCAAAATGACACAACAAGAAAAATGCTAATTTATCTCATACTAGCTGTGCCAGCGACTTCGTTCGCGTTTCCCCCGTTTTTCACACATTTTCCACTGTATCTTTGCTCCAATTGGTCGCAGCGTGATGTTATGGAGCCTAAAGCCTTCCTCAATAAATGGTCTATACAACAGAAAAAGATTTTTTCAAATCGAACCAGTAGTTCCTGAGATTAGCGCGTTCAAACAAACAAACAAACAAACTCTTCAGCTTTATAATATTAGTATAGATAACAAAAAAGTATGAGATTCTCATTTTTTGCTGTTATCCATAGGAGTAGTACTTGATTATTCTGACAAATTGCTACATAGTAAAACAATGCCATTTTCGGTGTCTGTTTGTATGGAGCTATGCTTATTTCTTTAAAACTAGGTACGCAACGGATTTTGATGCAGTTTTTAATATATAGAGCATTCAAGAGGAAGATGTATCTATATATATTTAACTTTTAGATATATCTTATAATGTATAAAATAGAACTGGCTCGGTGGAACAGTGGTTAGTGACCCAGGTTCATTACCTACAGTTCCAAGAGTCGTGGGTTCGATTCCCACTCGGGACAAATATTTGTGTGACGAACATCGGTGTTGGTTCCGTGTCTGGGTGTGTATTAAGTATATTTAAGTATATTTGTGTATCCACTGTTGATTCTGATATCTGTAACTCAAGTGCTAAGAGCTACTTACCACGGGATCAGATCAATGTATGTGATGTTGTGTAATATTTATTTATAGAATGACATACATGCGCCCATGCGGTATCAGGGCTATATGCTATGAAAAATACACGAGATAAGTATAAGCCACCGTCAGCTTAAGATCAAAAAGTGAAATCTGTTTCTAGACAGAACAAACTACTATCTTGCCGATGGTTCGCCGTTCACGGGTCACGTCAAAACGCATCGTCAGTATGCAGTGACATGCGAAATGTAACAAGACTCATAGTGTTGTAGATATCTGGCAAAACCGGATATATTGCAGAGAACGGTGGGCGGACAAGATCGGCTGAGCTTTATTCATGTAATTTAGTTTGATAGAACGAGTAGTGTGTTGAGTAGGTATGTTACAGTCAAAACTTTTGACTGCGATAATCAGTCAAAAGGGTTTTTTCTAAGGGTGTCGGTCAAAACCGCTTTTGTCTGATTTTAGCAGTCAAGTGATTTTGACCGGTTATGAGATTTGACTGTAACAGGTATACATACATACTATATTACATACATAAATTATATGATGTAAAGATATAGATAGTTGAAATAAAACTAATTTTACGGATTAAACTCGCGTGTATTGGTATTCTAAACATAGTTAGATAGTTATAGAAAGGTATATAAATATATGTAAATAAATAATATTTAAGAGCGCCATTATCGCCAACAAACTGGCAACAGTTTGGCGATTTTTGTAATTTATTGTAACCATG
Source organism: Maruca vitrata (assembly GCA_039566165.1). NCBI lineage: Eukaryota > Metazoa > Arthropoda > Insecta > Lepidoptera > Crambidae > Maruca > Maruca vitrata. The sequence goes on from CM076923.1 coordinate 12,137,250, forward strand.
TAATTTTTGTGAATAAATGACTTAAAAAAAAATACGTTACATAAATAGTTTACGATTGAACTATACAAATTCTCATTATATTTAATTGCATTTACACTTACAAAGACGAAATAGAGATTGCTGAATTTTGTTGTGTCACGTAATGCATCAAGTTGCATTTATCAATGCTGCATACAACCTATTAATAAAAAAAATAAGAAAAAAATTTTACTCTTACCTAGTTACTTCATCGTATTGAATATATTTTCGTAAAAGCTTCGGTATTAAAAGTTCAGTATCACCATTAAAATCCGGACTGCATATTATTATTTGCTTAACAATTTTAATACGCAATTGAAGTTCCGCTGAAAACGCAAGTCATCAGTCAAATAGTTATTTAACAGACAACCGGAGTTACGAACACTTTCGAAATTATGTTTTAAACACTAATAAATGATTTCCTTTCAACTATCACATAAGATTATAATATCTATTGAATCATGATTGAAACCGATTTCAAATTATAAAAATGTTTTGTCATTGTCTTTATTATGTTTGTGACAGTGATTTATATTTAAAACATGGCATAATCATTATTTTTTCCTTAGTTAATTTATATTTTATTTGCCAATTAAAATTCTTGCGATTATTTATTTATTTTTGTATACCTAAATACTTATTTAGAGAGAATGTAAAGTTTTACCACAGTTAACACAATTCTTTATTAATAAAAACTGAATAAGTTAATTGGTGACTTTATATATGTTACGGAGTATTACTTAAATGTTTAACACCAAGACGTATAAAAGTAACTTCCTGGAAACCAAGTTTAGAATATGATCAATGCACGTAAATTGTAATTTAACGCCATAAAAGATGCCATAGACACACAGACAGAGCAATAATACATTTGTATGTTTATATCGTCGAGATACCAGATACGACCAAAGATAGAGAAAGGAGATAGTAGCATTTCACATTTGTAATTTTGGGTTTTAAATCGAAAGTACAAGAATTATTTTTTGTGTGTTGTGTTGTTCATATATGAAACTTTAACGCTTGTAGAGTTTTTAAAATACTGCAATAATGAGTTACAGTATTTACTAATATAGATTATTTATGTCATTTGAAAAAAATCCCGAATAGGCACAACACAGGATCGAAGTAGGAACACGCAAAAGTTTACTGTCATTTAGATATTCGTTATCTTTAAAACAGGACAAAATGCGGCATGTATCCTCCTTACCTACGTAGGTAGGTAGGTAATAAGTTCTATGAGCGAAACTAAGCTTTATACTTTTCGATGAGTGCATTCCTTAACATCTGTAGGCGTCATCATCATCAATGCTGGGGCACGGGCCTACCCTAAACTAGGGCGATCAAGCCTTAGTCAACCACGCTGGCCAAGTGCGGGTTGGTCTGTAGGCGTAGTGTGCTGTGGGGCTACCATGAGTTTAAAACTTACGCGCTCGATATGGCCTACGTAAATATGTCTATGAAAAACATGTACAGCGCCGCCTGGTGGTTACGCGAAGAACTACAATCGGCCATATGAAAAAAACAACTCGATAGGTTTTTAACGTGCGTAAGTTTACGATAGCCAACTCATGGTAGGCCCTCTGTATAAGTGTACCAACTTTCATCCTAACTCCATTATCATCGCAAGTCATCAAAAATTAACGAGTTCAAACAACGAATACCGAACGGAACGGGTTTCTCGTGACCTCGTCAAGGCTGTCTCAATGGGTATGTCGGTTATTATTTCACTGAGGAGCTCCTGCTCGCTTTATCAAACCTGTTTTTGACTGGGTGTTGAGTGATTACCACGGCGTTACCTACCGCAATAATGGCATTCGAACGAACATACAAAACTAAGTTTATTTTTTATTTGGTTTTATATTATTTTTTCTATCTGATAATAAACGATGATGGCTTCGAGCAGCTTTGTCATCTAGTAGACCATGACGAGACGGCTGGCTTGCACCCCTAATTATAATATTATATAGTCTGCACATGATAATTATATACCGTACTAGCGATCCGCCCTCGCTTCCTCTCTCTCTATATAAAATATTACATTAAAATATAATATTTATTATAATAATAATAATAAATAATAATAATTTATTTCAGATAAGGTATCCATATTTTGTTAGTAACATTGTAACCTTAAATCTAATGTTAGTAGCATACAGAAAGACAATAAATAAAATAAACAAACAAGGGGACAGACAGGCTCACCCGTTCGCTGGCGGGAAGCATGTCTACTTGACAGCGTGTAGCCGTATCCAGCGACCCACCATCGGGGAGTCCCACCTTCAGATTATCAGGTACTTATTTACCTATGAAACGAATTTAAAGCGAATTCAAAATTCCTTCAAGTTAAAATCAAAGTGGCAACCACGCGACTTTTTTCTAATACTTGCATTTTTAAATTCGTGATATCTTCCGAATTGAATAATTCAAAAAGTTATTTAAAGGTACTGAAGCAGTCTTGAATATAAATAAATTTATTTTGATAAGGATTTATACCAAGGTACAAATTAAGAGCCTTTTCAAGCGACGACATATAAATTAAATTTTTAGAATAAAAAACCGCTTACTGTGACATAACTATAATATTTAGACATATGCTGTCGCGACACTTTTTGTAGATAATGAAGAGTTCTGCAAAGTCGTAGTAAATGATTTTATTCTATCATCAATTGTTTTCGCAGCACACGCGACGTAAGTAATTTTCATTCAGGTCATTTTTTTACACCTTGGGTTACATTATTGGAGTTTTAGTAAGGATCCCTAATTTAAAAAAAAATATAATATAGCCTATGTTACTTCTGAATAATGCAGCTTTCTAATGGTGAAAAAATTATTGCAATCGGTCCAGTAGTTTTTGAGTTTATTCATTACAAACATACAAAAATACAAAAATACAAATCTTTCCTCTTTATAATATTAGTGTAGATTATAATATTAGTGTAGATTTAATACATAGCTACTTACTGCCTTCCTTAACTGCTTCGTTGGTCTATTGGTAGCAACTGTCCCGTTGGTCTATTGGGCTACCAATAGTGCTGCGTTAGGTCTGAGAGGTCCCCGGTTCGAGTCCGGGTTCGGACAAAATTTGTGTGAGTTTTTCTGTAATGATGTTACTCATCAACTCCCGGAGTTAGGAAGTTGGCGGTTGCACGAAAAGCACGTTAAGCCGGTGGTCCTGCGCCCGGTCTCTCTTCGGTCATATCAGATTGCCGTCTTACCGAATTTCATAATTACTCTCATGAGTAAGGGAATTGAGAGGGCACTTGTGTTTGCGCGCACACTTGTGCAATATAATATGTCCTGCGTACTTGGCTGATCTCATTGGGATCGGCCGCCATGGCTGAAATCAGTCAGACGCCTTATTTTATTTATTTTTATACTTACTGCCTTCCGTTTCGACTGGGTTACAACACCAGTTATGCCAACCAACATTGTTTTTATTCGTGTCCGGAATCATGTAATTGTCTGTATACCCTACTAAGAAAATTGTATGCATAGTTTAGATATCTAATAACAATATTGATTGAAGAAAGATAAAAACAAACAGTTGATTGTACATATTTTTACTACAGCAAATAGGCTGGAAATAATATTTCATGCAGCGCTAACGATATATGGCTTAATTGTTGTGATTTTAGTGTTTAATTTATTAGCTAACTGTGGCTTCATTAAATATGTTTGGTTGTTTAATTGTGATTGCCTGGTAATTTCAAATTCAAATCGTACTGTTCATGAAATTAGTTCCAATTCGTATCTTGTATGCGTAAGTAACAGTAGACACACGTTTTAAGATTTTTTCAAGAATATAATATTTCGTACAAGAGTGAAGTATACGTACACATTAAAAAATATATTGTTGCATATTACTGATAATGTAGAGAGATAGAGATGATATGGGAGTAAAGGGAGTAGACGTAGAGCTGACGAATGACAGGCACGAGTGGAAGAAGAATACACACACTTAGCGTGGGACAAGGGCAGTAAAATTACATTGTCTTATTACTGAGCATAGTAAAAATCTGTATTAGTGGTAAATGCGGCGTTAAAATAGAAAATGTATGGTTTGAAACAGAGGATTGGGCAAAATGTTTCTTTTTGGCTTTTCGATCATTGGAGCCATATTTGTTGACGGCGTTGCACTGTTTGTCTAGTTTACTATATAACGGGCATGGGGTAATTAAAAAGATTAGATAATAAAATATTTATTATAACAACTTGCCTTAAGTTACACAAAATCAAATATTTACTAAAGCATTTTACAAAAAAGATTAGCCTGAAATTGTTGACAGAATATAAACTGTGGCACCAACACTAGAAAGGATTTACATTGATGCTCAAGAGGAAGGTAAGAAATTAGGTTGAGAGCCATCCGCTCTCCCGCAAGTCCGGTGATGATGATGACAGGGTTACTCCAAGCCATCGCCGTAATCAGTTATACCAGAGCCGCTCTTAGATGACTAATTTGACACTTTTTATTTTAAATTTTGCATTTATCCTTGTTAAGAGGAACATTTTAGCGAATCATAAGGAACAACTTTTAAAAATAAGACGTTATTTCAAAATTTCAAATGCACCTAATTATCTAATTGTTTGTCTTTTATTACCTAAAATAATTGAATTATAAAAAGAAAACGTAAAATTTCCACTCTGTATTACGCTTTTACAAGGTTACGCCGTTTGACACGTTTTCATAGTGACGTAGTGGGTAATACTCATCAGGTTTTTTTTTTTAAATAGGATGAAGGATTTAATAAGTATTGTATTTAAAAATAAATATAGTTTTTAATAAGAAACTTCAATTCAATCTTCTGGATGTATATAAATATTTTTAATAAAAAAAAATATAATTAGACCTTGCTTGGTTATAAAGTGGAAATAATTGTTACTTATATGCTTCGGCAATTTTACCGTTGTCCTTCACTAGTGCAGTCAATCTGACATGTGTCAAATCAGTCAACTTAGAGCGGCTCCGGTATAGAAAAATAAATAGGTTGAATATTGTGGTTCCAAATTTGAATTTGGAATCACAATAGTAGACTTTGAAGTCTACTAAGTGTAACATGAAAGACTGGCAACTTCGTACGTAAGTATTAATTACCTTAACTTTTTTTTTACCAATTACATGTATATTTGAACGGAACACGACAATGGCTGACACGTCACATATCTGTGCTAATTGCATATGCGATGTGTGTGGCATTTGTGTTTATGCATTATTTATCGCACTCGCCCAAGGTGGTCATTAATCTGTGGATCGTCTTTCGAGTTGCTTACATAGATGTAGGAGAATTGCTGGAAGGACTTAGGAAAAGATAAACATGAAAATAAAAAAAAAACAGCGATGGCAAGCAACATCCTAAACTACTCGGCGGTTTAGGGCATTGCTTACCATGCTAGAGGTCGCTAGTTCAAACCCCACCACGTACTACTGTGTCTCGCAATTTTTAAAATTATTCGACTTAATAAAAAAACAATATTGGTATAGCTTTCTCGGTTTTTAGCAATAATAACTGCTAAAAGCCGAGAAAGCCTTATAAAAATAAAAACAGAATACTTTAGTTATTATTTATAATAGAATCAATCAATCACACGAATGTGTTATTCTTGAACAACTAATTATTTTGGCATACATTTTTAAAATTCTGTCGTTCGGATTCAGCAAAACTTTTCTCACTATCACTGCCTATAACTTTAGCCACTAAATAAACAGAGTAATTTCCAAATTTTAAGTAAAGTATTTAGAGTGAACTGATGGCAATCTCTTCCATATGTTCTTCTTCTTCCATACCTTCTTGTTTTAAACGCGTCACTGGCATCATTCATAGGAGAGTGAAACTGGTACTTTGCAATTCAACGTATGGATGCTGGAAGGAATTAATTGTTGCTTTTTGTTGTAATTACACGTAAGACCGTCTGCTTCATTAAGCACTAGGCTCTTGAAAAATGGTAACAATTTTGTTGTTTTCATAAAAAATATAGGTGTACATCACTTGTGTGTACACAGATATCATTATGGTCATGTCGGATTACCGTCTCACCGAATTTTGAGAGTAAGGGAATAGAGAGTGCACTTGTGTTTGCGCACACACTTGTGCACTATAATATGTCCTGCGCATTTGGCTGATCTCAATTGAGATCGGCCGCCATAGCTGAAATCGGTCGGACGCCTTTATTTATTTACACAGATTCTTGTTGCTATGACCAATTTTGTGTTGATTCGTCGATTTGTGGTTAAATAAATTAATAAATCCGGGATATTTACTATGATTCCTTAAATAATTACAAACTGTGCCTAATTATCAGGATCTCGATAATACAAAGAATCATTTTAAATCATGGACGTATTGATGGATGTGCAACAAGGGAAGTGGTATGCCATATTCGTAGCACATGGCAGGAAGTGTACTCTGCTTACATTTCTGGGCAAAAAGTGTGAGTATAGACTCACATACATAGGTATGTATGTACATAAATACAAAATTTTACCAATGGCGAGATTATGACAGTTTTTAGTTATACATTTTGTGGTTAGTTGTATTTACAAAACATTATAGAATAACTAGTGACCCACCCTCGCTTCGGTTAGGGTGAATTTGACATAAAAGTCTTCCTCTTGAATTCCTCTATCTTATAAAATCGCATCGAAATTTGTTGTGTAGTTTTAAAGATTTAAGCATAAACAGGGATAAGGGGACAAAGAAAGCGACTTTGTTTTAAACAATGTAGTGATCTATAATATCTCATACTAGCTGTGCCAGCGACTTCGTTCGCGTTCCCCCCGTTTTTTACACATTTTCCATTGTATCTTTGCTCCTATTGGTCGCAGCGTGATGTTATATAGCCTAAAGCCTTCCTCGATAAATGGTCTATACAACGCAAAAAGATTTTTTCAAATCGAACCAGTAGTTCCTGAGATTAGCGCGTTCAAACAAACAAACAAACAAACTCTTCAGCTTTATAATATTAGTATAGATTAGTCTTTGGACTTAGACATTTGCATTCTCTGAATTGGAATATCTACAAAATAAATATAAACCTTTATATTAAACGGAAGAAATTAAATATTTGTCTTTATGGGTCTACACGCGTTAATAGGAGTAGCAAATTACATAGCTACTTACTGCCCGACGTTTCGACTGGTAAAATCGTACGTAAGAAATTAAATAGTTAATAAATAAAAAAAATGGTTTGTTTTGCTTTTATAAGTATAAGTACTAGTGACCCGCCCTTGCGTCGGGTATATTATATAAAAAACCTTCCTCTTGAATCCATCAATCTATTAAAACAAAACCGTTGCGTAGTTTTACGCATACATTATATTATAAAGACAGACGCGGGAAGCGACTTTGCTTTATACTATGTAGAGATTTATAGTAATACATATAATATTTTTTTACCTTTAGTAAAGATGCAATAGCGTTTGTTTTTTAATGCAAATATAATATCTTATTACTTATCTATTACCACTTGACAGATCCCAATGAAATATTATCTATCTAACAATAGATAAAACTCAACAAACTCCAATGGATATCGAAATAGGCTCGATTGTGATTAATAAATCGAGAGGCTTATCTCTCCATACGTGGAGAGTTCCCTGAAAAAGATGTCATATGATAATTTCGGCACTGAAAACACTGTCATACATATTCATAATTGATGTTAATGTATGATAATTGTTACATGGAGGTGTTCATGCATAAAGATGCGAGCTGTAATGGAATTATGTGTTTTATGAACATGCCTTTTAATATGTGATGTGAACTTTGTGTGAACCCAGGTGACATTGATCGTTGGTACATTCGGCGTTAAATGGGTTAAAAAAATATTATTTTTATGTAAACAGTATATTATTAAGCTATTGCATAGCTTTTATCGCGGGCTTTGAGCGCGGCGACCGAACCAAGAAATTCCGTAACGAAAAAAACCTCACAATCGTCTAACGTCGTTTCAGTTCGGTAGACTTCGGCACAGTGTTTGTGTGCGTGCGGTTAGACGTATTGTACGACTCTACGAAACTCGGACGAATCGAGACGAGCTGCTCCGAAATCGGACGATGCTATGCAATAGCTATACCGCGGCAGTCCCCGAGTGCCACACGTCTTTTTTTTTTATGTAAACAGTTTTATGGCTGACTGAATCGATGGCGCATCGGATAGTGTCTCTCTCTCTTAAGCCAAGAGTCTTGAATTCGATTCCCACTCGGTAAAAATATTTGTGTGATGTGTGATACACTCGTAGTAATTTTTATACTTTGTCCCTTAAAAGAGTTCTTATCTACGCTTATAATAAGACCTATAAGAAAAATTTGTCGCTGAAAAATTTCTTGTTTTCTTTACGTCATACCATCAGTATGATAAGCAAGCAAAGTAGCAGACCTAACCTAGTTTATCAGAAAATGTGACAGAAGTGCATTAGTGCTAAATGCGGCACAGGCTCACTACTACGGCCTCTGAGCCACTGAAGAGATTCAACGAGTAATTGCATTATCGGCAACGTCATTATAGCATAATGCATGCAGCCTTATAAACGATAATAATGCACCCTGTCTATTGGCAGATGTGGTTACGCAAGAGGGATGCTATAAAGTTTATAGGCAGAAAAATGATATCATTAGCCCATATACGTCCCCACTGCTGCACGCTTTCCGCGTCTGTCTGTCCCTATGAATGCTTAAATCTTTAAAACTACACAACGGATTTTGATGCGGTTTTTTTAATAGATAGACGGATTTAAGACGAGGGTTTTTATGTTTAATAATAGAAGCGAGTTCGGGTCACTAGTAAATAGATAAATAACGTGACGAAATATGAAACCAACAGCGATGTTCCAGTTGTACTACTGTAGTACTACCATGAGTTACTAGTAAAAGTGACAGACTCGATATCACCTGTGTAAAAAAATGTGTATGAAATAATTTACAGTGCCCCTAGCGGTAACGCTAAGAACTAAAATCGGTAGTATAAAAATAAACAATTTGATAGGTTTTTAACGTACGTAAGAATTCGATAGCTCACTCATGATAGCGCTACTCTTTGATCCCCTGGTGGGAATTGAACTCCTAGCGCAAGAGACAGGACTTGCGATAAAATTGTTGATTCTAAAAAGTATTTGTTCACATTATTTACTCAAAAATCGTATTAAAATATAAAATTAGGGATTTATAATAGCATTCATGTTAGTACTAGAATAATACGGCATTTCATTCGCAAATTGCTAGTAATAAACCTCTGAACGCATGATTACATGCCTTGTAAGTAATTAAAAGTTTAAATACCTGCTTAACTTGAACATTTGTTCTTCAAATATTCAGTAATTTCTTGCTTCGATTGTTGCAAACTGCTCAATCCTCTCATTCCACATTCCAAGATACAACTCTCAACAAAAAACGGGCAAGCAACTTTCCTAATTAAAATTTCGCCGCCCACTGGAATCCATGTCGGCGAAATAAAAAAAAAATAACTTTGTTTATTTTTTTTCAGACAGCACCCGGCAGAATACAGTTAATTCCTTTGCTCGATAAAGCCAGGTCGGGGGTCGGCAGTAATTACGATGCTTGCTCATTTTTTTTTAAATGTGATTGTAGTTGTTTTTCTTTGGGCGTAGAGCTTCACAGCATATTTTCAGCTAAGATAAACATCTGTTTTATTTTGTTGCGATTCGCAGTGTTTTTTTTGGAGATATTTCAATCAAGAGGATTTTTTTTACTCCGAACTCTGTCAATATGCATTGACGTGCCTTTGTTTGAAAGGGAAGATTATGTAGCTTTGCATCCAAATTGCTTCATTTTTCATGGGTATGGTAGACAAAATAATACTCAAAGAACTCTCTTATATTTTTGAGCAATTAAGATACTGAAATGTAATTCCGGTATGTCAATTTTAATTACCTATTTTAAAAAAGGTTTTTCATGACGACATTGGTAGTTACGTATGAATATAAAGTTAGTACTGAAATTAAATTATTTGTGTGCAATTCTACAAATTCTTGTCAGTACGTTTCAAATAACAGTCCACTGAAGCTAAGATAATAATATAGGTGACATAAAGGAAAGTAGCTTAACGCATCTATACAGATGCGTATGTACGCTTAAATATTCAAAACTACGCTACGGAATTTGATGGGGTTTTTCAATAGATATAGGGATTCAAGAGGAAGATTTTTATGTATAATATACCCAATGCGAAGCAAGGGCAGGTCACTAGTTCCCATATAAAGAAAGTTACACTTCAAACCGCGCCGTAAAAGTTATAAACTCTCGCCAATTTTGAACCGAACGACATATTTTAGAGGGCGAAACTCGCGCTTGACCAGATTTTTATTAAAAACTTGCCCCACAATTTACTGCAAAAGTTTGTGAAGTGCCACCCACTGACTTATAGCGCGGAGTGGTATTCTGATGTGGGGAAAATATTGGTTTCAACTTTGAAGCTTATATTTCAATTTGGTATTTACGTTGAGACTGGGATTCATGACAAATATTGTAGATATTAGTCATTATCTACACGCGTTATTAGGAGTAGCAAATTACATAGCTACTTACTGCCCGACGTTTCGACTGGGTTGCACCTATCATGGTGCAACGCTAATATCGCGTGTAGACCCATAAAGTGTAATGGAACGCGAAAGTCAAATCTTACAAAAATATTGTAGAGTCGGCAGTTCTTCAATTCAAAATTCAAATTAAAAATTCAGTTTATCATAAAATAAAAGTATATTTTTATAAGTGTCTAATATGATGTGAAGAATATGTCATTTTCTAAAATTGTATTCAGATTTCCGTTTTTTTCTTTGAGATAGTACAGTACTACAGGGATTTTTATAGCAAAAAATGTTTTGTTTATAATTCCATATCTCTCTTGCCTTTTTCTGTGTATTGCTTACCAAGAACCTTATACCTTTCTAAATTATTCGTTTTCTGAACTAAAACGAAGTAGGTCTACTTGGTCTAGAGAAATTACATACTTACACCTCCATCTTCATACCAAGGTATAGCCATAAAATACGTTTAAGAACACGCAAAATACGCTTAATATGTTTCACTCACGAAATTGTCATTAAACATTAACCAGACGGAGCAATCTCTAAAGAAAGTGAGAATATGGTGATTTAACCTGTCATGGATATAGTCGGGTCCATCATACCTATGTGGAAATTATGTGGAACAGTCTAAAGGTGAGAGTCGTTGTAAGTTTGTGTGACCGACTTTCAGGTCAAAGTTGAAGGAATGCATCGTGAAGAATTATCATCATGAAATAACGATTTTTTTGTAATAATAAATAACCATAAATAACTTATATTATTTTTCATATTTTGTTATGACAATGAACAAGTAATTTATAATTACTAAAATTGTGAATCGTTAGAAATTTTAACCGTTTTAAAATTTTAACTAAGTTAACACACCACAGCTCAATAAAGAATGAATTAAAAAAAGAGTTTTTCAGGCCAATTTTTATTGACAAGAGAAATTAATTATAATTTTAATTCAATAAAAAGTCCGTAGCATTCCAGGGTTGACTCCAGAATACGGGCGTAGCTGTGATATTATGAGTTTGGTCGCGACTTGTGTCGGTAGTAAATCTTAGACACTCATTAACTTAATTGAAATTTAGATTTTTAATTAAGATTACTATGTATTCTAATAATTTAGATTGCTATGTATTCTAATAATATAAGTTTTCCTCAATGTTATTATGTTTAACTCATGATATCGTAATGGCGACCAGCTGCTTAAGTATTTATAGCTTAATCACTTGTGTAAATGTTATCAAAAATGGCAGTGAAATATTAAACAAATAAACAAAAAAGACAAACAACACACCCATTCAAGAATCATAAATATTTGTTCCGAGTGGGGATCGGACCAAATATGCCATTGAGCCAACATACACATACAATAATAATAGTTTCTTTTCTTTTCTTACTTTTTGTACTTAGTAATTAGTTTCGCTCAAAAGCTCAAAATGAGTCTACTAACTCACAAATTTTCCACGAAAAATATGTGTGAACTAGTTTTACGCGTCGTAGTCTAATGTCGTAGTCTTACGCGATGGTAAAGATTTTTGTTTTTAACCTGTATGCGATATTATAAAGTTCGCTCGCGACCATGATTGGTGTAACCCAGTCGACACGTCGGGCAGTAAGTAGCTATGTAATTTGCTACTCCTAATATTGCGTGTAGACCCATAAAGACTAATTTTAATGTAATGGAACGCGAAAGTCTAAAATCTTACATATTTAACCTGTATGTTCCCCATTAATGGTCAAAGATCTCCTCTAAACTTGTCCACTCTATTAAGGTTAGTACTTGTCATTTCTCCCTTGCAGGGGGAAGGGGAAACAACGCGCTGACGATAGATGACGAAAAAAGGAAATCGGAAGCCATGACCAGTGTAATCCACCATGAGTTTAAAACTTACGCACTCGATATCGCCTACGTGAATATGTCTATGAAAAACTTGTACAGCGCCGCTGGTGGTTACGCGAAGAACTAAAATCGGCCGTATGAAAAAAACAACTCGATAGGTTTTTAACGTACGTAAGTTTTCGATAGCCAACTCATGGTAGGCCCTCAGACTCGTTTTGGGTCGCAGCACCAATCCAGTTAGTTAGTTAGATTATTTAATTATTTAAAAATATTGTTTGTTTTTTTTATATCGTTACACAAACAAGAAATAATAACGAAATATTGCTCAGAAGCTTTGGTTGACGTCATCATGTTGTACAATTAGTGCGAAAGAGTGACATCACACGTTGATGGACAACCTGGTGTCAGAGTTTTTAAACCGCCCGTAGGCCTTTGACATGGCTTCACACACACCGTTGAAAAATCTCTCAGGTGTGCTGGTTTCTTATGAATGATGGTACATATGAATTTTAAATTTGAAAAACAAGCTCGCATCGCAAGCAATGACCTTAACCACTCGGCCATCGACGCTTTTTAGAAGTTTGATGACTTCAGTAAATTTTTTATCAAAATCCAAAAGATACCTGCCCCATATTTTTCTAAATACTAACTTACGGACTAAATAGCATGATATAATTTTGACCCAATCGTCATCACTATTGTCATGACATGACTTATATGACAGTTTCTGACCCTTCCAAAATATCATCAAACAGTTTTGGCACTAAATTTGCATTTCAAGAGTGCTTGTTCGCGAGCTTAAGTGTTAATTATAAAACGTTGCCCGCTGCTCTATGTAGTAAAAAGTGGCCAAGTGTGAGTTGCATTTATATGTCAGGGCCCCTTTTTATCACGTCGATTCTTTGATTTCACTGTGATTTTAGTACTTACAGTGATATCCTGAAAATAGCTTGAGACTATTTTTATCCCACTACCTTAAAATACTATTTTGATAAGGTTTGGTTACAATAATAGTTATTGGCTTAACTTCTCAAACGATATTTCAATAAGTTGAAAAAGTGAGAACTTACAACCAACCTCGTACTTTGTACTTTTGTAATGTCCTGGGGATATGCGTTATTATATTAAACTGTTAAAGTTCCACGTACTGTACATATTGTAAGTACTTTGACTGGCTCCGCGTAACAGTAGTTAGCGAGCCTGGCTGGCGTGCCAAGAGTCGTGGGTTCGATCCCACTCGGGACAAATATTTGTGTGATGAATATCGGTGTTTGTTCCGTGTTTGGGTGTGAATATGTAATGAATAATTTAAGTATGTAATTTTATAAGAAAACCTCGGCTAAAATACTAGAATTTCAACCGAAATCTTTTAGATCAGCTACCAAGCCGTCAATCTAATGAATCAGCACCGCTACGAATACAAGATTTTTAAGAGCCAACTGACACAAAACGAAAAACAAAAGAGTATTCCTTAAAAATTCTATTAAGGAACCATAGAAGAGGGAGAAAAAAAACAGTACCCTCATTTAGGATTCCTCTCGGTTCCGTTGAAAATAAACTAAACCGTTGCACTGGGAGTATGCTGGGGAAATATATTTGTTAGAATTAAACGCTTGCTAGCGTCGAGTGGACGACTTGAATGCAAAATTGTTAATCGTATTCATGGATAGGAACTGTTTTAGGTGTAAGCCGGACGACTTACGACCTGCTTTATCGTACGATTTAAGCGTTTTAAATAGAATATCATTTTGATTTATTTAGTAGAGACCCGCCCGGGTGCAATACAATATCATTGTTTTTTGGTCTATACAGGTAGGTAATGCATGTTCTGTATATAACTTAAAGGTCTAACTGACTGACATAGTGATCAATAAACTTATTTCATAAACTTATAGAAATTCGGCATGCAGGTAGATTTTATGACGTAGGCATTCGCTAAGAAAGGATTACCCGAAGAGGGCGGGTCACTAGTTATACATACAATCCTTCCTCTCATAGAATCCTCTGTCCTAGGGAAGAGGGAAGAAGGAAACGAAACTTTAGTTTACACTATTTAGTGATGATTGTATACATAAAAATACACTAAATACTATATACTAGCGTCGATGGCCGAGTGATTAAGGTCGTTGCTTGCCATGCGAGAGGTCGCCAGTTCAAACCCCGCCAGGTACCAATGTGTTTTTCAAATTTGAAATTCATATGTACCATCATTCGACGCTTTAACACTGAAGTAAAACATCGTAAGGAAACCAGCACACCCGAGAAATATTTCAACGGTGTGTAAAGCCATGTCAGAGGCCTACGGGCGGTTTAAAAACTCTGACACCAGGTTGTTCATCAACCATACGATAAGAAGAAGACTAAATACTATCATAGTAATTTCCAATTATTTTTTATATTTGCTAAATGATATTTGCCAACAAGCGTTATTCTCAGATTACGTCAGGCCCATCTTATCCTAATTATTTGGAAATATAGGGTCAAAACGAAAATGAAATGGTTTCTTCAGTTAGATCTAAAATAAATACAAATTTATTATATATATTTATTATATCCATCACAAATAGTTCTTAATCCACAATGCATAATGCCATATTTGACATACATTAAATAGAGTATCTATACTAATAATTAATCTGTAAGGGTCGGTCATGGAGTAAGTTAGTTTGTTTTCAGAGATATTGTGTTTATAGGCTCAATATATGATACTAATTTCACGATTTATAGATTTTTTTTTCTGTATGTGTGTATGTATGTATGTTCCTCCATAACTCTTAAACCAATTATCCGAATGAAATATGGTATAAAAACACATATACATCTGGGACACAGTATAGGCTATTTAAATTCTAGCTCCAACGCGAACGGAGTCGCGGGCACAGCTAGTATAAAATATGTTACTATCTTTGGTTCCTAGAAAACGAATTATTGCTTTCTTATTTATCAATACACTTAGAGTAATCACTTAATCAGCAAAATCTTTGACATTAATCCCAACGCTAATAAAATGCTAAACGTAATCACTACGTAGGTAGTATTTCGATTACATTATGGTCTACTTAATAAGATTATTACTGCTTAGGACCGCGTGGGTAGAGGCAAGTCATTTTTATTACATGGCGATAATGATAGAGTGAGCGTACGAAATGGGCCAATTACTTTTATTGAGACTTATTAGAAATCGAGATATGGTGGCACGTAATTAGTATTTTTGGACATATTTCAGAATTATTACGATCAAATAAACAATATTTAAATATTATACCTAGTTATCTCAATCTCACGGTACATGGATCGGATGGGGGATCCTGGAGTCCTGAAATACAGAACTTTCCTAGTTACGCTTCACAGTCTTCCCAAATATTACGTGTTTTACTATCTACTTTCTTATTGTATTCTGTATTCCGCAACACCTGGCATCTATGCAAGATGTTGATTGGTAAAGTCGTAAGGCGTAATACTGACAGTTAGATTTAGGGGTGAGAGCCCGGAGAGCCAGATAGCTCTCACCCCTAAATCTCCTCTGAAAATCCAGTGATGATGACAAGCCACTCCAAGCCATCATTATTGTCACAAAAGCATGACAGCTTCATATTAACGCTTATGTCCACGACCTAAATATGAAAGTTTATAAATGCGAAGGTAGTCTTCCGAGTTTCTGTTGAGCTTTCACGCGAAAACTTGTGAACTACTGACAAGCTAGAGACAGATCGATTGTAGAACCTTCAAGAAAGAAGCGAGAACTTCAAGGAAGTAAAACACGAAACATCTGCTATGTGAATGTCAATCATCGGTCAGACATAGGCCCCGATTTCTAGCAACTATCCTAAACCAGAAGAATACAGTACCTCAGACTTAGAGATATAATATTGCAATAATGCATCTTAGGGATTAACAGTGCAGACAGGTAGGGTTGACACAAAATATCCCTACGGGTAATTTTGCTTAGGGGATTGGTTGCCAGTGTTAATTATGTATTTGCTTATGAATACCATAGAATTAAAATCATAATTGAACTTGTCCAAATGGTGTGCTGAAAATATGGTTTCCTTGGCAAGTGTTAAAATATCTTAGTTTTCCCATTTGGTAAATTTTTACGTGTGAACCATTCACACGGTCCCCGCTACAACAAGATAAGATAACTAGAGAATAAATATTATAAGAGAGAAATGCTTTACGCAATTAACAACTTTACGGGGAACGGAGTCGCGGTTGAAAACTAGTCCTACACCACTAGTGTTTGAACCTTGAACCAATAATTGCTGAATTAATTTAATCTGTCCTCATGAAAGTTCGCACTAATACTATTTTACTATATATTTTCAGGTGGGAGACATTTTGTCGACCGGTTGCTGTTACCACCATACAGTTGTGTAAAACCCGCCAAGTGACTCTGACCTCTCTTGGTCAGGTCGCGTTCCGGGATCAGCACTGTACGAACCGGAGCCAGGGGGGACCATTGTTGCGGCAAGCGCCGGACCAGTGAAGTCTTAGCGGCGGTATTGTGCGGGCGGAGCGGGTCAGCCCGCCGGCCTGGGAGACCCGTAGAAACGGGGGCCCTTCCGTCCGGCGGACTGGCCAACTCGGACCCGCACAGCTCAATACCAATGCGAGACTCCACGCCTTGTCTCGTTGTTGCCGCAGCAGTGGTCTCCTTTTTCACGGCTTTCAGGGTGAGTGCGACAGGCTCAATATGGTCTATTGTGCCTGTCGACCTCATATTTGGATCTCACTACCGCTTACCATCAGGTGGAGTGAGGTCATCTTGTTAGCCTCCTTATAAAAAAAAAAAAAAAAAAAAAAAAATATAAACTTAGACACATATCAAACCGATCGAGACGGTTAATTAAGTTTGCGAATATCTTTGATCTATGTGATCGCATTGACATGGAATATGGAATGGTAAGATTAACCGGAAGTGCTGTAACATACAGAATAATACATTTACAGTGGAAATCAAGATACCGAGAGCATATGAATGTTGGAGAAATTCGTATGTAGGTACGATTACTCGACGCTTTGAAGGAAAAACATCGTGAGGACGATGTTGACTATGACACCAATAGGCGAAAACACCCCGGTGTTTTAGTCGGTATACCCCCTGGGCATTGCAGTCCGCCCAGGAGTCACGGCTGGCATTTACCATCTCTTCGCCAGTCGCTGGGGAGTCCGACACACTACCTGGAGAGAACCCCCCCCCTCTCAGGGTAAAGGTGCGTAACGCATTTCACCGGGTTAAAAAATAAGGCCTGATCGCCATAGTTTAGGGTAGGCCCGTACTCCATCAGTGAGGACGTATATGTGCTGATGATGACAATCGAATGTAGACTGGAACATCCGTAATAAAATAAAGGTTTTTGTATTAGACATTGTTCATTATTTGATGTCGGTACAGATTATGTATTATTATGGTATAAAGGAATATCTCAATCAAAAAATCTGAGATGTAGGTATGTATTTATAAATCTCATTATTATGTTAGAAAATAAAAAATCTTAAATAAAAATGTTAGCCAAGTTTAGCTATGCTATCAACTACTTATTCATAAAAAAAGATTTGTCTTCCAATTATTTTTTGAAAACGTTAAAGTGTACTTATAAGAAATATATGAATGCCTAAACGATATACATAACTGTTGTCCTGGCCTTTGTTTCTGAAAACAATCCAATATTGTTCTCTCAATGGCCGAGTTTCGCAACGATCGTATCAGCATTCGTGAGAAATCAAATTAAATTCATGGAAACAGTGAAATCATTACCGTTTGACACTTGTATGATACTCGTAAAGGTAACGTACCAAGTTTAATTACTTGTAAGCATTTGAAGTCTATTGTATGCCTTGGCCTTATTGGAAGGTTGTGATCACGTGCTTCTAGCCAGTTTGACAGTTGTAGTCACATGTTTAAACAGGAAGGGGTGACGGGGATACAATTCTTTCTTCTGGCCTTGTCCCACGTTAAGTGGGGTCGGCGCAACATGTGTACTTCTTTCACTCGGGCCTGTCATTCGTCAGTTCTGTGCCTACTCCTTTCACTCCCGTATCATCTCTCACGCAATCCATCCATGTCTTCTTTGGCCTTTCTCTACTACTATATCCATTGACATTCATACTCATCATCACTCTTCTAGTCACATGTTTTGTGACGGGGATACAATTACTTTTCATTATTTGTAGTATCTTATTAGTAATTTCAGGTATACCTATTATATATCAGTAGTCGAGGCCTAAGTGGTTGTAATAATATAATAATTTCATAAAATAACAAGCAAAAAGCCTATTTTTTCTGTTAAAAAAATTCAATTGGCTTATTATTTTTATATTCAATTCAAAACACCATGATGATATAAAATTTTAAGTTCCCATTTTTCAACTTTATAACTTGAACTTTTCGTTGAAAATGCTAACTCTGAATAAAATTTGTATTATGTTATCTGTGATTTAAAAAAAACATGTAGATAACAACCATTTCCCTCACGACCATATTATGTATAAAATGATGAGAACAAACTAAAAAAATAAAATGATTGCATCCTAAAGCTCTAATAAAAGCTGCGAACAATCCTGCATACATTAATGTAGAAATTTCAATTTACTTTAGAAGACAAAATCATTTACGGGTGTCCGCAACCGACAGGCAAAAGTTGGTAATAGTAGTGATTCTACTTAACGTTGTACACTCAAAATTAGCTCTTATTATGAAGGGATAAAGGTTTAATGGGATGCATGAAATCAATTGAAAGTTTGCGAAATGTTCTCCTAATAACTGTGCGCCGAGCAAATGAAAATCGACTCTATATCATTGAGGATAGAGTCAAAGTGAGTTGATAGTTGGAATTTCTGACTCCAGACCTCAAAACCGCAGACACCTGGTATTCGCTTGACACCTCAGTTGTATGAGATATTGTTGTAATATTGGATTCTGTATGCTTTCTCTCTCTATGTGGGTGTAATCTCCACGTTTTGAGAAGACAAATATTGATGTAATCAATTGTGTTGGAGTCGTTAGCTGAATCAACGCGTCTGGCGAGAATAAGTGTTGAGTTGAAATGAGTTGGTCTATAAGAAATACATTGTTACTTATCTTAAAAGTATCATGGATCATGAGTTCTGTTGCCTTATAGTGAGAGACAGCGGAGTCTTAAATACAGGGGGTCTATTTAACTCGATCGAATTTCGGTAGAAAACCCTCAGTAGGGCTAATATTGATATTTATTTGTTTCAATATGTTTTTATGTACAAACTAAAACAGCAGTATTAGGTCTATGACATAGAAACAACTATTGAGTTGACTCGCCAGATACGGACGTAGCCTTATTGTTATTTATGCTGTTTATTGTTCAACTTCTTTGTGAAACAAGTGGAAAGTTATTTCAATTAAATCCATTTAATTTTTACTATCTATATATACAAGATGTTTGTTTTTTTGTACGTGGAACCCTACGCTTTAGAATGTAGTATAATCTATCTTTACTTATAATAAATCGGTAGAGAGGTCCATTCTGTCCATTGATTATATTCAACATTTATGTTGAGGGATGATTGGTGATCGGTAATGGCAAAAATACAATCAGTAAATTTTCAGTCTATCTGTCGGATTGTATGTACGTACACATATGTATCAAAAACTACTGAAGGAATATTGACCAAACTTGGTACGTGTTTATTCCACAATCCTAGGCAGGTTATGGGCTAGGAAACATAAAGATAAGCTACATAGGAGTCGAGTAAAGACGATAGATTTGAAGCAAGTAGGATGAAAAGAGCCCTCGATCTCGTATATCTTAGCATACGTTGATAATACACAAAAAGTATGTATTATAAAGATAGATAAAAGATCTACAAAAAAGTACTAAGTAGAATTTATTTATCACTTAGAACTTAGTCGCAATAACACGATTAATAAAATTGTTAATACAAATGCACGGGATGTTTACGCGCCATTGTCCTAGGACTCATCCCTATCGATATCGAACTTGCTAGGCGTTTGTAGGCTATATTAAAAATGCTGAAAAATATATCTTTCCCACGCGAACGAAGTGGATGGCACAGCTAGATACAAATAAAACTGTTAGCACAGCTGCTATTTGTCTTGTCAACATTTGCATAGTTGTAAAAATAATTCATTGTATAATTAATCATAAAATCGTGTTCATCGAAATTACAAATCAGAAGGTAGAACTTCCCGTTAGTGCGATGTTTTTGCACGTCCAAGTTTTTTTTATCGCGGTGCTAGTTTGTTCCGGCCATGCATCTCCGGACCCTGCTAATGGTGGCAAAGGCATTGTAAAAGCTCTACTTCAGAAATCTATTACGGGGAAAAAATCTCCAGACGCTGCTAAAAGTGACCGAGGCATTGTAAAATATCCTCTTCTCCAGAAAACAACTGCTGGGGCAGCCACCACAGCCGCCAAAATCATTAGCAATCTCACACAGACCCCTCTCGCCGTTGCCGCATCTCTAACCAATATAGATCTACCCAGCATAATCACTACAAAAAACATAGCAGAGCTGTCCAGATTCGTGACCGATCTATCTGATTTAGCCCCGAATGAAGACGCAAAACTCTCTTTTAGTGAGCTTATCACTAAATATGGGTTCCCATTAGAAACACATACCGTTACTACTGAAGATAAATATATACTAACATTGTACCGGATCCCTGGCGAGGGACCAGTAACGTTTTTAATGCACGGTCTGGCTGGAAGCTCTGATGATTACGTGGTCACTGGCCCCGAAGGTGGTCTGGCGTACCTTCTCGCAAGGGCGGGATATGATGTCTGGTTGGGCAACGCGCGTGGAAACAAGCACTCCCGGCAGCATGCTAAACACAAGCCTTCGGAAGCTATCTTCTGGGATTTCTCCTTTCATGAAATCGGGTACTACGACCTGCCTGCGATGATAGACTACGTTTTGAAGGAAACGAAACAGGAGAAGGTAAAATACGTTGGACATTCGCAAGGCACCGCGACCTTCTTTGTGATGACTTCGGAAAGGCCGAAATATAATGAAAAGATATCCGTGATGGTGGCACTTTCGCCTATAGCATTTATGTCGCACTCGATATCGCCTTTACTAAGACTCATTGCCCTTACTACTCCGATAGCTGATCCACTCTACAAGGCTCTAGGCCTTCACGAGTTTCTTCCGGACGTCTCACTAACTCGTAACGTCAAGTTATTATTGTGTGGGACAGGGCGTGTCGCTGAAAATATCTGCAAGAATGTGATGTTTCTAGTGTACGGTTTTGGTTACGAACATCAAGATGTGAAGAATTTACCTGTCATATTTGGCCATGTTCCGGCAGGGGCTTCTACTAAGCAAGTTCTTCATTTTACACAGGGCATTGCTTCTAGGAACTTTCAACAATATAACTACGGCGTTAAAGAGAATCGGATGAAATATGGTACCGATGATCCTCCTCAATACAATCTCAGTAATATAATTGCACCTGTAGCATTATTTTATAGTGATAAAGACGATTGGATGGCACAACCTGTCGATGTACAAGAATTGTACAGTAAGCTGGGCAATGTTGTAGATTATTACAAAGTGCCAAGCAAACAGTTTAACCATCTCGACTTCATTTGGGCAAAAAAGGAGGACTTTATTGAGCTTATTTATAATAAGATCATTGAATTATTTGAGAAATTTTAATAATAAAATAAATTAATCATTATAGATAATTTTGTTTCCCTTCGTAATACGAATAGTGTGTTACAATTCTTGTAACATCAACTACTTGAAGTTGTTATACAAATAAACTATCTACTTATTTAATAAGTGAACAGAGAGTGCACCAAATTATTTGCATCTTCTTGCATTGCATGATATTCCCAAACTGTATTCGAAATTTATATTTAAGTAAAGCCATCTAAGCAAAATAATTGTGTTGTGTGTATTATTGCTAATCGTATCCGCATGAAAAACTTTGCAGCCCTTATTTCATGGGAAGGGTGTCATATTTTGCATAACTTCACCGATGAATTCTATGAACTGACAGCGGAATTGTTTCAAGTTTAATTCCCGTTTCAACCACCATATTTTGCTTGTTGTGAACCCATAGAAAATGGTTTTGATTGATGGTTTCCGAGTTAGATTCATCCAATCAGCGGGAGTTCCCAGATTATCTTGTGTATGGCAGTTTCTGATTAAGTTGGAAATTAATTATTAATTGATTTACTAGTGGAATGATAAATATTTGATTCCATCGTATAACTGCTTGAAGAGCGTCGAGAGTTCTTCAAAATAAATTCAATTAAAGTGAATGAATATCCTTTCTTTCGCAGATTGACTCTTATAGTTCTGGAGGCGTATCTATGTATAAATGTATGAAGAAAAGGTGAAACAATAGACGAGGCTACTGGGTCATAATTATTTAATACTGCCCGTAAGTTAGTCCATAGAAAAATATGGTATCTTTTGGTATTTCAAATGATTGAACATTTGCTAAGTTATAGATCATCAAGCTTCTGGAGTGGAGGGAGACGTCACTCTAAACTTCTAGGCACTATATCTTTGTCAATTGTTCTTTGTAAAATAAGAAATACGTGTACAATAATTTTAAATAATCTAACTATCGGTCTAAATATTTTTTTTTAGTAAGCGAGAGGACCTAAAAAAATTTCTTCCACCTAAACTCCTTCAACTTGAAGTATCTAACTCAAGAGCACTCCACAATCCGAAACTCCCACAAGACATTTGTCACGGAATCTCAAATGATTAACAACAGTATCCAAACTAAGAACGTTTAACCCTAAAACAGGTCAACAACTAGCCAACTCAGTTACGTAACCCGGGTCGAAATGCACCGCGTGGGGCAAATTGCCCCGGTCCGGTGTTTCAGACGCCGTTAACCGGTTTTTGCGCGGTGTGCAAGAAACTATGACATATTGGCTGGTGCCTCCGCTGCGTTAAGGCGATGTTATCCGGAATGATTTGCTTCCTTAGCCGCCCGCTAGTTGAGTGAGAGTAAATCTTTATATTTTGATGTGTGAAGTACTGTTAATATTACCGCCTATATTTTTTATATTACTTTTAAAAATAATAAGGCGATGTTTCGTATTTAAACGTTAAATATCGATTAAGTATAACTTTAGGATATTGATTACAGTATTTAAGAAAAAATATACATTAGTCCTTATGTATCAAAATTGAGGAGATACTGTTACCAAAACCCTAAAACTTATAGTAGGCATAAATGAGCTTACCAAAGTCGTACCGAAATCTTGTCAAGATTTTTATGATGATGACTCAATGAATTAAAAATAACTAATATTTGAATTTTTATAATGTTTAAATTGCAAGAGACAGTCGGAGCCTTAAATCTTTTATGGAAGGTGAAATAAGCTTTTTGCATTCATTTAGACACGTGTTGGTTATATTATACAGTTACTTGCTGTAATAGAGTTGGTAATTGAATAAAGTTGTGGAATAATATGTCCATCATTTCAAAACTAGGTATGGCACAGATAACAGTACTTGGGAAACGAATTAGATTGGCGAAGAAGTTATATTTTTTACACAATATTAAGTCATAGAATCAAGTCATGACTTACGATTCACGACTTACGAGCTCATGTCTTTCTTCCTTTCTGTCTATCTCGGGCTCTCCAGGCAAATATTGTGCCCATATTTGCAGCCTGCCGACCTCATATTTGGACCTCACGACGCACACCATTAGGTGAAGTGAGGTCATCCTGGTCGTCTGTTTTAATAAAAAAAATGTGCATCAATTTCAACCGCAGAATAGCATGATAAAAACATAATGTGGAACATTGATAAAATGATGATTTCATGATCAAAGACTTCACGTATCGCCTTGATAATAAAGATTAGATTTCGAAAGATAAACACAGATACGCCTTGGTAAACATACTTATGGAATATTAGATGTACCTACTTGTAATCAAGTGCTACACCAAAGTTCAGAGAATTCATATCTGCTAGGCGCGGCCGACGGATTGCTACGCCCAGGAAAATTAGTCTCTAATTGAGTACAGTTGGATTCATATGTTGACTTTAATAATGTATTTGACATGTCACATTCTTAAACCTTATTCTTAACTTATTTGATTTGATATGTATAGTCGCGTTAAAGATGTCAACTTGAAGCATATATGTATAAGGCGTCCGACCGATTTCGTTCATGGCGGCCGATCTTAATGAAGATCAGCATACTGCGCAGGCCATATTATAGTGCCCAAATTTACGCGCAAACACATGTGCACTCTCTTTTTCCTATGTGTTGATGATGATGTTACGGTAATACTTATGATAGTACGGCTTATTACGGTGTCTATGATATGACCGACCGTATGTATTCAAGTCAACTTAGGGGTAAGAGCCATCCGCTCCCACGCAAGTCTGGTGATGATGAGGAGGCTACTACAAACCATGCCAATTAGGAAAAAAAATCAAGTGAACGCACAGGGTAACAAATTTGGATTTGAAACTAATCGTTGGTTCAAATCTACATGATTCAAGTCTTTAACTATTAGATCTCTACAGTCTTAGCGATTCAACTTAAATCAAGTTATTGATACCCAAGATTTAGTTAATTAACGAAGTTTTAATTATTAATAGCTCGCTCGCTAAGTCTGACCGGTTTCAGCTTTGAGCTCCTAAGGGCTGTCTGAAAAGTTTGTGGTATTTATCTCATTGGGCTTTATTTGCCAATAATGAAATCCAGTCACTGGAAAAAAAAGTAACACATGTTTTCTAGGTAGAAACGATGTATTCTGTATTAATGATTTACTGTTTTTTGCTCTTAACGACTAATCATAATATTTTGTTTAAGTAATGTGTATTTTGTTTAAGAAGTGGCGTGCATTTGGGGAGGCCTATGTCCAGCAGTGGACAGGAATGGGCTGATGATGATGATGATGATGAAGTAATGTGTTGGTATTATAAGGCTGTTAATAAATGCAATTATGCGTTCGGTTTCTAATCTTCATAGCCAAAGATGTACAATGTTTTGTAAACTCAACTATGCTGATAATATATTTATTTATTTTTGATAATGTGCATTCGTTTTTGCCGAAGAGTGTACCCAAATCTCCCCTTAAATGGTTTACGATCCAATCGAGTGTAGACGGATTCGAAATATTTGGAATTTTATAAGGTTCGTCATATTATAAATATTTCGATTATGCTTAAACTTTTCTAAGAATTAATAATTAAATGTACTTACAACGTACATAATATAATTTCAACTCAACTACGTACATAATATACTTTCAACATACATAATAAAAATAATGAATAAACTACTTCCACCACAACACCTACTAGGTATTGTGGTGGAACTAGAAAACCACCTTAGTTTGACTGATCAATAGTGAAAATTATGTTAAATTATATTTTCCCTCTCAATCTCCGTTATTATGTGAAAAATTTGTTCGTGAACATTGCAATAGATGAAAATAAATTACTTGTTGTGTTTCTTGAATGTGTCTCTTTTCAATTTTAGTTTCTTATGAGTTTTAAAGTAAATAAATTAAATAATAAAGGTTTTTGTTAAAATCAATAAATGCCGGTTTTACGAAAGGTTGAACCGAAACTAAAAAGCACGTTCGAACCGCTTTATGACTTAGGGTGTCGAGCTTCTTCAGCTTTAAGCATCGATTTCATGCGGCAAGCAGTACTTTATTACGTCACATCTTATAAAAGAACGATAGCTTCTCTCGTTTTCGAGTTGGAAAATTATAATTTTAAAAATTTGAAACAAAAATTTTTTTTTTCGAAGAATTATTTGCATGATTCGATAGTATTATACTAAAGGCAAATCGTTCTGCCACGGGAAAACAACTACTAAAATTTCACGGTGTATACGTAAATGTTTATTACAATTTAGGGCCTGGAACCCTAAAATTAGTTCCTGCACAAAGAAGGCTCTATAACTCTCATGCTAGTGGCGGACCATCTGAGGGCTGCTGCGTCAATGGGCTCTAAATTTACGTCGAATTATCTATCCCATTGCAAGTGTATAGACCATTGACCTTATTTTGAAGAAAGCGCGCCAAGTGATAGGAAACAGTTGTAATTTTTCCTTCTGAAATGTTATGTTTGGAACAAACACACTGTAGAACAAATACTACCCAAAAAATTAGTGAAGAAGGGTACATTACATTATTTATTTAAGCTGTTAGGTACTGTTGCTTAACAAGACAGTTTTAAGGGAAGTTTCATGAGAGAAAATGCTTTTGACTGTTGAACTATGTCGGTTCAATTATCTGATTAAACATATGGACTAAATTACAACACATACCTAATGATTAAGATACTGGTTATGCCGTACAGTAGATAATATCTACTATTACTTACTAGGTTGGCGCAGCGACCCAAAATGAGTCTTGGCCTCCGATATTAAGCTCCTCCACCTAGGCCGGTCCTGCGCCACTTCCCGCCAGTCGACCACACGGAGTTCGCGAAGATCCTTCACAACTTCGTCCTTCCAGCGGTACCTGGGACGTCCAACTGGCCGCCGACCTGTGGGACGTCCCATGTACGCTCGTTTCACAGCACGATCTGAACTCATCCTCTCTAGATGACCGAGCCAGCGAAGTCTATGAGCTTTTATCTCGCCTATGATGTTTGGCTCGTCCACCTGGTCTTGAAGCTCTATGTTCTTCCTCCGCCTCCATGTTCCGTCCTGCGTGCGCACTGGTCCCAGAATCCTCCGCCATATCCCTCTTTCCGCTACCAAGAGTTTGGACTCCTCCTTAAGGGTCAATGTCCAGGTCTCACAGCCGTACATCAAGATCGGTCTAATCACTGTTTTGTAAATGCGAATTTTTGTGCGTTTGCTGAGAAGCCTGGACACCAACACCCTTTGCAGGGCTGCACTACAACGTAAGGCGTTTTGTATCCTAGTGTCTATTTCCTCTTCCCTTGTATAGTCCAGTCAAAATAGACAAAAATAAGTGCTAACTTAGACAAAATTCGCATAGAGCTGAAAATTGCCAGAGACGTTAAATACATCATAATAAACGAAATATCAAAAATCCCCATCAATCCTACTTCTGCAAAAAATTTTATTCACGGTCAAAAGTATAAAATTAAGGATTTTTCCATTTTTCTCGAAAACGGTAAGTATTATCGTAAAAATAGGTCAAACAAAAGTTGTAGATCATACAATTTCCTACAAAAATGGTCCAGTCACTTTTTCTTTTCCGACTCACCATTCGCGAGATATCGTGGTTTTAATAATTAGAAAATTCATATTTTACATAATAAGCATTCATCTGTTGATATCTTTTTTGATCGATATATGACCTGGAATAGGTTCACTAGGGTAACCACGTTAAAAACCGCCCAAGTGTGAGAAAAAAAAACATAGGTTTTGTATGAGAACCCACTTTACACGTTGGTTTCATGTTGTTTCTAGTATTAGATGTTATAGAGGCAACTGAGATACATCATTCGTTAAAATTTTAACTGTTTAGCACAATCGCATGGGGGCCTGGAAGCGTTTGAAAATACAACTTTTTCAACTTTGTGCATCGCTATATCTCTGAAATGGTGAATGTTAGGAACAAAGTGTTGAGACATTTTTTATAGATAATTACGTGATAAGTAATTTTGTCATACATACTTTTATGATTAAACTTACCGTTTCGCTCAAAAGTGCATAAAACTGATATTTGTGTCATTTGACCTTGATTATTTTTTTTTGCAGACGTGGGATCGATGGGGACTTTTGACAGATTATTTGTAATAGTGTTCCCAACATTCATGCCAATTTTCAGCTCTATGCGAATTTTTCCTAGGTTAAATGTCTATTTTAACTGGACTAGTATTGGTGTCCGTTATAGTGCAACCCTAGTACCTAAATTTGTCCACCCCCCTGTAAGTAGCCCCACCAGCTTTAAGGTTCGACCTGAGAACTCTTTGGTCTTTGTATCGCCGCGATACAATATCTACTATGTACATATAATACCTATGTACATATTATGTACCTACTAAGGTACATAAAAGAATGAATCAATGAAGTTTATTTCTCAACACATAAAATAAAGATACAACAGGCGTAAAATGCTTAATAACAGGGCAAACGTATGTGACTTAGGCCTGCATAAATATTCCGAATTCCCTTTTTCATTTATTAGGAGGAAAGGACTATGATTTATGGAATACCTACGCCTTAGGTTTTATTGCCAAAATCGTGCCGGGGGCTCATAAACTTTTTTTTATTATTATCACTCCGGGCTCTGACGTCAGTTCGTTAGGGAATGTGATTTTTATGACATTTCTTTGTTTAATTCCCATTAGATTAATAAGGAGTGAATGCTTTGTATGTCTTTTGGTGGCAAACGGCGCGGAATATCCGATGTCTCACAAATTTTGGCTTTGGGACATAATGGAGGTGTCTACCTCTTTAGATGCATAGCATTTGCTTAGGTAAAGTATTTGTGGTAATAACACTTATGGTAAAGGCAATAGAAAGCTGTTTGAACAAAATGAAAAAACCTATACAAAGCTGTATTTTTGTTTTGTTTGTATTAGAGCTTTATTTATTATACTGTTAAAAGTTAACATTTTATTTAGCTAACTGTCCGTTGGGGGTAGCACTAATTATGGAACGTATTTAACAAATAAAAACACAGACCACAAACTAAACATATTTTGATTACAAAGCTACACAAACAAAAGCGTTATTTCACTCTTTGTCGCATCCACAACTCACATCTCCTATAGCTCTCCCATAAAAGCGACGTTCCCAAAAATACGAGCGAACACGCCCCGCGAGTATTATGGGAACCCCCTTCCGAATAAAACAGCGCCTAGAGTAGCGAGGCAGGCAATTTACCATAAATCTAACGGAAGATGAGAATCGTTACCAGGCGTTTTGACCTGTGGCATTGTTTCCGATACGCTTACCGTTTGGCTCGTTTCGGATTCATTTCCGTGTAAATTATGGCTGTTTTTCGTTATATGTGGCATTTTTTATAAAATGTTATTTGCAGGTACATTCATCTACTGAAAATGTTTTTTCGAAACAATCTCGGTAGGGATCACAAGAATGGTTGTTTCGTTAAGTAAGTAATATTTTTGTGGAGTTTAATAATGTTTGCGAACAATAAACTGTTCATTATGCGTATTATTATCTTCATCAGCCTTACCCCACTCCTAGGGCACGGGCCTACCCTAAACTTGGGCGATAAGGATATATATAAAATTTCTACGTATTCTTCTTAGAACGTTTTGTTCGCCATTAATGCGTCGAATAATCAAATAATAATGAGCAAATATTATGGCAAAGGTTAAGAATACATTACACAAATAATGTCTTACCTATCCAAGTCTACATTGGACCCTACGCACTCAGAGACGACACACCAAACCCCGCTAATGTCCTCGCATTTATTTACACAAAATCCTAATCAAGGGTCTTGCACACGTGCCGATGACAGCTCTTGGACCCTTACGCATATTTAATTAAAATGTACATCCACTAAGAGTCCGTTAAAATGTATGGGCTCTGCGGGTTCTGACCAACAGCTGTATTGGACATGTGGCTACCCATGACGTCACCTCTCTACATTGTTGCTGCCGTGACTTCACAGGAAACAAGAAGCAAATAGTTCTGAGAAGAACTGTTGTTAATACTCTCTCACAGTTGTGCATAGCTCTGAAAAGAGCTGTTTCAAACTCTCTCTCTTATGTGCCTAAGGAATAGCTCTGAAAAGAGCTGTTTCGGACAACGGGCAAAGGGCGCGAAAACGTCTTCAATCTTCTCGTCGAGCGGAGCGGACACGCAACACAGCGGGGACTACAACTCCGTGTCGTCGTGCACCCCGCGACTCTTCACGTCGTGTGTGAGGTGCACCCATGAGCCCCCGCTGCACTTCGTCGCGTCCGCCGCCGAAGACTCGCAGCACGTCTGCACCCTAAGCCCGCTGTCGTCAGAAAGAGCGAGCGACGCGGCCTATGCGCGCTCCTAGCCAGACGAAATCGACGAGTCAGCGAAACAGCACATCCACACATCGCGGAACGGAACAACGCTACGTGTGTGACGGAGATAGGAGACGTCCTACGAACTAGACCAAATAATTGTAGCAAATGTAAATAAATGATATCATTCTAATCGGCACTAGTTGTAAGTTAGATTTTAGTACTTAGGTAGGATTTTTGGCACAATAAATACATTCGATTCCTTCCATTCGATTCGACTCACTTCACTTCTCCAGACGCAAGATCCCCAAAGTGGTTACCCCGACTGAAGAATACTGCAGCCTGAAGAAAAATACCAGAAACCAAGCCAGAAGCTCTCCACAAATAATTCCTGCAAGAATTCAAGCCCGAAGCCCTGCTCGAATTTTCATCGCCGCTTACTACCTGGCTACAGCTGCAAACCTACAATGGAGTCAGAACAAAATTCAACGCAATCTGAAGTCGCCAACATCTCGCTCAGCCTCCGCATACCGTCATTCTGGCGCGAAAAACCTCGATTCTGGTTCTACAGTTTCGAAGCCGCAACAAGCGACGCCAACAAGGGGGACAAACAGCTCGCACATATGGTCATCTCCCAGCTCGATAGACAAGATATGGAACAAATCTCCGACCTTCTCCGCAACCCGCCGGAGAAGAACGTCTATCAAGCTATCAAGGAGCGACTCATCACCGTCTACGAAGAATCAGACAGCCGGCAATTTCAAAAGCTGCTGTCTGAGATGGAGTTAGGCGACCAAAAGCCTAGCCAGCTGCTGCGACGTATGCGAGACCTAGCTCGCGACCGCATTCCTGACGCCACGCTACGAATGATGTGGTCGAATCATCTTCCACCACACGTCCGCTCAGTCCTCGCCGTCAGCGAATCCTTCAGTACTAAGGCCGCACTCGAAGAACTCGCCTTACTCGCCGATAAAATGATGGAGCAACACCACGAAGTCGCCGCCGTCGCATCAACACCTACTCCGTCGTCATCGTCACTTCCATCGTCATCATCATCATCGAACGAATTTCTCATCAACGAAATTCGCAAACTCTCACTGGAGATCGCCGAGCTGAAGATCAGAACGTCAAGACCACCTTACTACGAGCAACCGTATCGACGAAACCGATTCCCGCCAAACCGATCTCGAAGCAACTCTCGTCATCGCTCAAGAGACCCATCATCATCGTCACCGAGTTCGTCACTATGCTACTATCATCGCCGCTTCGGAAAACAAGCTCTCCGTTGCCACTCGCCGTGTACATACAAATCTGAGAAGTCGGAAAACTAGATCGAACGTTGGCAGCGGCGGACACCGGCGTTCAAGAATTTTCATACCGCCTATTTGTCACGGACAAGAAGACCGGACTATCTTTCTTGGTAGACACGGGCGCTAATATATCCGTCCTACCTCGAATGAAAGGCCACATCGCATCACCGCTACCATTCAAATTATACGCCGCCAACAACACCGTCATATCCACCTACGGAGAAAAAACGCTAGAACTCGATCTCAATCTTCGCCGCCCATACAAGTGGAAGTTCATCGTAGCCGACGTGTCCAAACCAATCCTCGGGGCCGATTTTCTCAAGCACCACCAACTTATCGTCGATCTCAAAAACAAGAAACTCATAGATAGCGTAACCAATCTCAAAATCAACGCACCGATTCACGCTACGAACATACCTACCGTAAGAAGCGTCGATCTCGCAACCTCGTACCACGACATCTTAGCCGAATTCCCCGGTACCACGAGATTGACAGCGATGAATATCAACGACAAAATCAACGTGCAACATTTCATCGAAACCGAAGGCCAACCAGTACACTGCCGTGCAAGACCGATCCCACCGCATCGCTACGAAAAAGTGAAGAAAGAATTCGAAAATATGATCCAACAGGGCCTATGCCGTCCAAGCAAAAGCCCTTGGGCCTCACCTCTTCACATCGTGCCCAAAAAGAATGGAGATCTACGCGTCTGCGGGGATTATCGCCGCCTCAATGCGATAACGAAGCCCGATCGCTACCCCGTACCACGAGTGAAAGACTTCACCTACCAACTAGCGAACAAGACTATCTTCTCTACGCTCGATCTTAACCGAGCTTACCAACAACTCTGCGTCCGAGATGAAGATATAGAGAAAACAGCCATAATAACCCCAATGGGCCTCTTCGAATTCCCTCGCATGTGCCCAGGACTCAAGAACGCAGGACAGACATTCCAGAGGTACATTCATCAAGTTCTAAGCGGACTAGACTTCGTTTTCCCTTTCATCGACGATGTTTTAGTCGCCTCTGGATGTGAAGAATCCCATCGCAAACACCTACGCACAGTCCTACAGCGATTCGAAGAACACGGAATTACCATCAACCCAGCCAAATGTCACTTCGGTCAACAACAAGTAAAGTTCCTCGGTTTCATCGTGTCAAAAGAAGGCATCAAACCGCCTACCGACAAGATAGAAGCCATCACTAATTATCCGCAACCGAAAACAATCGAAGAACTCCGTCGTTTTCTCGGTATGCTTAACTTTTATCGCGACCACATACCGAAAGCGGCGACACTGCAAGCACCACTCAACGCCTATCTACATAATGTCAAGAAGCGCGACAAGACGCCTATAGAATGGACCGCAGAAGCAACAGAAGCGTTCGAAGCCTGTAAAGCTAGCATCACTACCGCTGCTTTACTCGCTCACCCATCACACGAAGCAACATACGCCCTCTTCTGCGACGCCTCAGACAAGTCAGCCGGCGCCGTCCTACAACAACTCATCGACGAAAAATGGCAACCACTTGGCTATTTTTCAAAGAAATTCTCCGACGCGCAAGTCAAGTACTCGACCTACGACCGAGAGCTGCAAGCAATATACATGGCAGTCAAACACTTCCGAAAAATGTTTGAAGGACGACCGCTCATCATCTTCACCGATCACAAACCGCTAACATACGCAATGAGCAAGATTACTTCAGACACCGAGACGCCGCGACGAACAAGACAGCTACTCTTTATCAGCGAGTTTACCACTGATCTACGTCACGTTAGTGGTAAAGACAACGTCGTCGCCGACGCACTCAGCCGCATAGAAACTATCGCATGTCCGTCATCGATAGACTTCCATGCGATAGCCGCCGCACAACAACAAGAAGAAGCCGCCATACAACAATTACTTCAACAAGAAAACCTCACTATTAAGAAAATCAATATCCCGCAAACCGACGTCACACTCTATTGCGAGATATCTACATCAACAATCCGTCCATACATACCCGAAGATCATCGTTACAACGTCTACCAGTCGCTACATAACATAAGCCATCCCGGCGCACGCACAACTCGCAAGCTCATATCTGAAAAATACTTCTGGCCGTCGATGAACGCCGACATTGGAAAATGGACAAAAAGCTGCATCGACTGTCAGAAAAGCAAAATCAACAGACATACATTATCATCAACATCGAGTTATCCGCCCGCCGACCGCTTTCAACACGTGCACATCGACATAGTGGGACCCTTGCCTACCACAACGCAAGGTTACCGCTATCTCATCACAATGATCGACCGCACAACCAAATGGCCCGAAGCGATACCTACGGACAACATCACCGCCGAAACAGTCGCCAATACATTCTACCAACACTGGATAAGCCGCTTCGGTTGCCCTACAACTATAACTAGCGACCAAGGCAGACAGTTCGAAAGCCAACTATTCCATTGCCTAACAACAACAATGGGTATCAAGCGAAACCGAACTACGCCATACCATCCGCAGAGCAATGGAATAGTCGAACGATGGCACCGCACACTGAAAACTGCACTGCGAGCGAAATTATCAAGCGCAAGTTCATGGATAACGGAACTACCTACAATCCTACTTGGACTGCGAGCCGCCTTACGCACCGACGCCGGAGTTAGCGCCGCCGAACTTACATACGGCTACAACCTACGGCTACCTGGCGAATTCTTCACTACATCTACTATACCTACACCTATGGACTACCACTACGTCGAAAAACTACGCTCCGCAATAGAAGATAACAAACCTACGCAGTCATCCATTCATCACAACAAGCCACGCATCTTCATACATCAAGACCTACAACACTGCACGCACGTATTCGTCAGAGTCGACGCAGTAAAGAAGCCCTTACAGCAACCCTACGAAGGCCCTTACCGCGTCGTGCAAAGAACAGATAAAGTCTACACAATACAACTACCTAACCGTCAAGCAAACATCTCAATAGATCGTCTCAAACCTGCCTACATTTTACAAGAGGATTCCGTCATACCTACGCCACAGAAAAATGAAACCATACTTACGCATACGCATACCTTACCAGAGAAGAAACAAGTTACCTTTACCTACAATACCATACCGTCAAGATTACCTCAGCAGTGCACAAGCGCACTACCTACTAATTTACCTCAGCAACGTATTACTACGCCGCCTACGTTACAACCACAAGTACCTCAGCGACGCACTAGGACGCCTACACCGTTACCTCAGCGACACGCAAGCGCATCGCTTACTATTACTTCAAGTCACCAGCTACGTCACGAAGACACGCCGCATACAGCTGATAAGCCCGTGACGTCAGCGCAGTCCCAAGTTTCCGCCAAAATCGCGCATAGCAACAGCAGCCAGCGAACGCGATCCGGACGAGTCATCAAGCCGCCAGTACGTTTCACTTGAGGGGGAGTACTGTGGCTACCCATGACGTCACCTCTCTACATTGTTGCTGCCGTGACTTCACAGGAAACAAGAAGCAAATAGTTCTGAGAAGAACTGTTGTTAATACTCTCTCACAGTTGTGCATAGCTCTGAAAAGAGCTGTTTCAAACTCTCTCTCTTATGTGCCTAAGGAATAGCTCTGAAAAGAGCTGTTTCGGACAACGGGCAAAGGGCGCGAAAACGTCTTCAATCTTCTCGTCGAGCGGAGCGGACACGCAACACAGCGGGGACTACAACTCCGTGTCGTCGTGCACCCCGCGACTCTTCACGTCGTGTGTGAGGTGCACCCATGAGCCCCCGCTGCACTTCGTCGCGTCCGCCGCCGAAGACTCGCAGCACGTCTGCACCCTAAGCCCGCTGTCGTCAGAAAGAGCGAGCGACGCGGCCTATGCGTGCTCCTAGCCAGACGAAATCGACGAGTCAGCGAAACAGCACATCCACACATCGCGGAACGGAACAACGCTACGTGTGTGACGGAGATAGGAGACGTCCTACGAACTAGACCAAATAATTGTAGCAAATGTAAATAAATGATATCATTCTAATCGGCACTAGTTGTAAGTTAGATTTTAGTACTTAGGTAGGATTTTTGGCACAATAAATACATTCGATTCCTTCCATTCGATTCGACTCACTTCACTTCTCCAGACGCAAGATCCCCAAAGACAGTATTTGTGGACAATCGTTTCGAGCCGTCCGATGCTATAGCTTAAATGGATGTTTAGTTAGATATGTGTACTCATTGGTCAATAGGAGATCTACTTGTTTTGCAGGGGTATATTCGTCGCTGTAATTAACTGGGTGGCTATTTTTCTTCGTCCAAGCTAGTGATAGAATCACACCACACATTTTTATAAGTCGAAGACTACTTATTGCAATTGAGAATGTTTGAATTGGTATCGCGAATATACATCTGAATACGCTTACTTTTTCCACCATTCTAAAAAACTATTCAGAAGAAAACACCAGAAAACATCTAGGTTTAAATTATTTTTAAGGAAAATAGTTTAAAAGTATGGAAATCATGAAATTCAAAAGAGAAAAAGTGATTTTTTGTTTGATGATGTCCAGCGAGTACAAAGGTACAAGCCGTTGTCTGACTTATCAAACTGTCAGTCCTTATGTACTCCATCTATTTTAATAGATTTATAGGTAAAAATAGTCATATAAAATAGCCTATTCATAATCTGAAAAAGCTCTTAGTAACTAATTTGTCAGATCTATTCCTGACCAATACGAACCACCATAGCATACCGTACGAATACCGATTACAAAAAAAAATCGTCGGCATTCGTTTTTTTGGTATTAGTTAGGAATAGATCATATTTTGTCAATTTGTCAGTAGGACCCAAATCACCAATATAACAATTCGATTCGCAATCAGCCTTCATCTACCATCCGTCAAACGCTATAAAAATCGTCAAACATTACTCAAGTCCCACAAAAAAGGCCCACATGCCTATTATGTACGAGTACTGTGCTTTATACATAATGTTACACGTAATGTTTTGTAACAACAGCTCCGAGGGCCATTACTCCAGCTAATGTTTGTCGGAATACTGTTGTGCGAAAATTTCGCCAATGCTCAGACTCATATTTACGGGACCTCTCTTAATTCCGTGGCACTAGGAAAAACAAGGGTGCTTACAGTGAAATATTTTGACGCAATGTTGATGAATGGTAGGAAGAGGGGAATAACGCGGTTTCGGTGGGTTTTGGACGAAAAGGCCGAAGTTGGGGACTTCACGTACGTAGATTAGGACTATTTGTGTGTAGATACATACGGATACGTAATAGATACGGATTAATAGTAGATTTCTATTAAGTATTTAGTTTGTACACACGGT
The DNA here is from genome assembly GCA_039566165.1 of Maruca vitrata. NCBI lineage: Eukaryota > Metazoa > Arthropoda > Insecta > Lepidoptera > Crambidae > Maruca > Maruca vitrata. The sequence goes on from CM076923.1 coordinate 12,174,148, forward strand.
GTACAGAAAATTTAATGTTGTATTAGAGCAATTCATATTACTTAAATAAAAAAAGAGGAAAAGTAGACTCTGGATGTTATGCAAACTTTAGCGATAAAAACATTTTTACTAAACGAAAGTTAACGTGGAGAAACTTTATTATTATAATTTATTATTATTTACAAATAATGACACTAAGAGCTGATCGCTTAGTTTGGGGTGCGCCAGCACGTATATGGGCTGATGATGAAGGTTATTCTTTATTAACATCTACTAAATTTGAGTAATAAAAAGTTAATACAAACCCAAACATTATGTTTGAGTTTATTTACTGTCACATTTCATTGTTTCAATGCAACGTAGACTAACAATCCTAAATCTACAAACGCCGAAAACTGTCTGTCAAAAACCTAAAAGCTCCGAAAGGTTTCAGCTCAACCAAACGTACCTACCGAAAAATCCTACCTCATTCCTAGTTGCAGGCAAACACGAAATCCGTCGTGAGAGTTATCACCGCAAAAATAAAGCAGCGCTAATAACTTCACCGCTTGTTTGATACGAGCACATTAAAATAATACGACCCGAGCGCAGCTGCAAACCAGCGCTCTGGTTTGGGTCAGGAATGCCGGTGGGGCTAATCCCCTGATCCTTTGGGGAAGTTAGGGAATCTAATTGAGTGCCAAAGTGTGGATTTTATGAGGGAATGACGGGTAATTAGTGAACATATTGTAATGGTGATTCGAATTCTGATTAATGTTGATCAAAGTCAAAGTATTTATTGCCAACTAAGTGTGAGGTATTTACAAAGATCTTATTGTATTTACATAGAGCTTAGATACTTAGTTGCCCTTGTCAAGCACTGCAATATGAGGGCTATACAATTAATTCACATATCATCACATAACTATAGTCATCTAATTCAGTGGCAAGTTATGCACTTCTTATGTAAAAGATATCAGAAACAACGGTGAGACAAGTATACTACAGTAGATAGATAGTATACTAAAATTAGTCTTTATGGGTCTACACGCGATATTAGGAGTAGCAAATTACATAGCTACTAACTTAGTGAACATGTGATAGTTCGCTCGCGACCACGATTGGTGTAACCCAGTCGAAACGTCGGGCAGTAAGTAGCTATGTAATTTGCTACTCCTAATATCGCGTTCCATTACACTAAAATTATATACTCCTAATACTCATAATATAATTTTAGTGTAATGGAACGCGAATGTCTAAAATCTTAGATAGATAATATACCCCGATTTGGAATAAACGCCGATATTCATCACACATTTATTTTTGGTGATTAATCCACTGGGGACAAATAATTGTGTAACGATGATGAGCTTTGATAAAGCGAAAGCACAGACTTTTGATACATACGCATGATTATATTACGCATATCAGTCAGAGGATACCAGTCACAACTATCTGTCCGGTGGTTAGTGAACGGTATACGGGTAAGCGACCCCGGCTCCTCGAGCTACTATCAACTCAGTCCAAATCATCCGAGGCGATAGTATCCTTCCTCCTCTTTTCCTTCCCCCGTCATATATCCTTGCTACTCGTGGGAACGCAATGACCTTGTTAAAACAATGCACAAGGCAGAATGGCGGCGACGTGGTCCACAACCCGTCACGTCACGTTTCCCACAGAGGTGAAAAGTGGATCGCCGGAAGTGATCTCTGCCTACCCCTCTGGGAAAAAGGCGTGATTGTATGTATGTATGTATGTATGATTATAAATTAAATTGAATAATTAAAATATAAATTTTAAATATCGTCGTATATACTAATTGACATACTATGGTGGCTTGGAATAGTTTCGTCATCATCACCGGACTTGTGGGATGAGGCCGGATGGCTTTCACCCCTACATAACTTAAAAAAGTCTGGAGGTTAACAAAATAAAATAATCTTTGTGCTGCTGCATAATTTGTCTTATTTTGCAAAGAATGCATGCATCAGCTATACATTCTTTTTCAGCGTCTCTGGAAAAGTTGCTTAAGTAACATACTTTAACTTTTTAAAGGCTTATGGGAGTTTTATTTTACTTTTGCTGGAAAGTTTCCTTGTTTTAACGCCATGCTCGGCAAGTGGGTTTAAAAACATGTTTTTTTTTGGAGCCGTGTTATAAAGTGTTTTACGGAAACTTTAGAAACTTAGATCAGTTATTTAGAATTTTTTTGTTGCAAGTGTTTGAGTTAAGTAGTTAGTTGAGTTATTCTGTTAAAAAATTACTCAGCCCGTATTCAGGAAGTTGGCGGATGCACGCCCGTGTCTCGGAAAGCACGTTAAGCCGGTGGTCCTGCGCCCGATCTCTCATCGGTCATGTCGGATGGCCGTCTCACCGAACTATGAGAGTAAGGGAACAGAGAGTGCACTTGTATTTGAGCGTGCATTTGTGCACTATAATATGTCCTGCGCAGTTGACTAATCACCATTAAGATCGGCTGCATAACCGATATAGTTAAAATATTATTTTTCTATTATAACTGTAATTATTATTACTCGCCGTTATTTTGTATAACTCATGCAAATATCACTCTTTCTCGAATGTTATATTTTTCATCACAATGAATTACAAAACAAAGCCACTAATAATATTTCAGGAAATAAACAGATTACCTGCAGAGCAATGGGATCTGACGCTAATATAATTCCACAGCGAATTCCCTCGTATTGTTTAGTGAGGCTGAATAGCTATGTTCGTAATGGTAATTCTGTGCTGCGAGACTGCAGTAAAATTGCGACAAACGGTTCCACATTTTGTTTAACAAATATACATGTAGCTTGAATTGCAAATGCTGTCCTAAATGCTGATTTGAGAGATAAAATAGTTAATTAAGTGGAATTTAACTTCGAGTGGCGTGTAATAACAAAATAGCAGTTGGTTATATGGAGATGTGACTGATTGGGAACTACTCGGCAATTTTTTTAAATAAAAGAGATTCATAATTAATCTTGAGGTATACAGCAATCCATTTTAGGACAAATTCAGCATTTCATATCAATAAATCAAACATTCAATGCAACAAAAAATAATTTATTTATTAAAAAATGTTTTTTTGTAAATCAACTAAATAAAAATGCCGGGGCTTTCCAGAAAGTAATGAGAATATACTTGGGAGGATAAGCCTCGATCTTGCCTAGTAGACTTAACAAACTGGATTTACAACATATACATTTAGATTGTTACAGATATACATTACTTTTTATTTAATTACATTAACAAATTACATAAAAGTCTAACAAATTCATTGATTCCCTAAAAATTAATCGTCATTTTTCCTACCGAATTCACTTCGAATACCTACCCAACTTAGGTCAAAGACCTCACAAAGCCACATCGCAAAAAAATACGCTCGTCATCACAGCACCCCTTTCACACCACTGACCATACGTAACAGACAATGGAATTTCACAACCACTGCCTTTCAGCTGAATTCTGTCACCCCTCCCTTAGTTGCGGTTGAAGGGACATTATCGATAACATCATGTACGCAGCCCTATTCTGAAATCATGTGACTACAACCCCAATTCAGCATCCATTGCCTCGCCCATGCGTAAAAGTCTTCTGTTTTACCAATTTAGAATCGCAATGGTGAGCAGACATATTGAAATCATGGTCGTAGGGAGTCAAAGACATGGATGAAGGGAAAGAAGAAATAGATGGTGTAAGATAGGAAAGCTTAGGGTGCATATTTGATCGCTTTAGATGAAAGTGATTTCGGCGGCACGTAAAGGTATCTTTAGAAGGTTTTTGCTGAGGAATTCTGAATGAGATCTTCGCGTGCGCTGTTTTTTACGCGACTGGCTAAACAAAAGGAGTTTAGTGTTTTCGAGGTTTACCTACGTTTATGTATCGCTTTGTTTGTGCGTTATTTTTTTCTTACTTGCACGAAACATTAATTTCACTACTTGATTGATTAATCAGTTCTGAATTTGATAAATAGTATACCTTAGAAAACTGCAAATGTCCGGGATATTTATCAAGTTATTTTGTTTCAATGAGCGCCCGATGTTTCGGCACTGTTGCAACCCTCACGAGTCAACTCATGTTTAAAATTAAATAAATAGATACCTACCTAAAACTAATAGGAACTAAGGTCTCGTCACTCTAGTTTAGGATAGGCCCGGTGACCCAGCAGTGGTATATGTCCGTATTTGGGCTGTTGATATGGACATAATAAAGAATACAAATACTTTTAAAAAATCATTGCATTTCTGGAGCTTTTAGCTTTAAAGTTGAACCAATATAAACACACCAAAAAAAAGACCTCGACATTTATACCGTTAATTGAACGTGAGCGATATAATTCATAAGCAAAACATACAACAATAAGTCATCAGAATTAAGCACACAATTATCTCGTCACATTACTCTCGATATAACGGAGTGTCGTTATTAATCCAGTGACGAAAACAGCCTTCAGTACTTAATTACTATAACAAATACCACAACAGGCCCCCAATAAATTGGGCCTTAGCCGGGCCCCTTGCCCAAGTTATGGGGCCCATAAATAAGAGTAATTGATGCAATTATTGCTGTGGGAAAGTGATTGGACACATAGCGCTTTTTCATGGATAAGTTTGGTTTTGTTTTTGAAGTTGTGAGAGACAGCTTACAGTCTCAGTGTTAGAATCATACTGTTTTCTTGATTTCATACAAGGTGATTACTTGGAGTACTATTTTCTTGATGATGACTGCAATGATTTATACCTAAAGGTTATTTTACGCGGTAAACGACTTCACCCGGAAGAAGTCACGGGCGGCCGCTAGTACATATATAAATAAGGAATTTTTACATGAGCTCTTTTTGGAATTATATAAGCAGTTAATGCTTATGTTTTCAACTTCGTTTCTCTTTGAAATCGGCTAAGAGAAATATCTTCTACGTCGATTGCCGTGGCAATGACCCAAAGATATTGAAAATTTATATTATATAATCAAATTTTAGCTAAAAGCGATCATCTAACCACCATTCAAATATGTAGAACTCAATCTTCCGAACTTTCCTTTGGAATAATCCGAATTCAGCCCTTACCCTAACGACAAGACCACATAAGCCATATGTACATAGCATGATCCGCAACTACAAGCCCTTAATTACAGGATAAGGGAAGTGATGTGCGGGCTTACCGTCGAATCAATATTGGTTTAGGATCAATTAGCTCTTGAATAATTAGAAAACTAATCAAACACGAACGGCTCCTAAATGGCCCTCGGTTACACTAGTTTGGTAATTATCGACGTAGGTAGGTATATACTTTATATGTGTAAATGGGGTTGTAAGATAGATTTGACTGGCTCGGTGGAACAGTGGCTAGTGACCCAGGTTTACTACCTACGGTTCCAAGAGTCGTGGGTTCGATTCCCACTCGGAACAAATATTTGTGTGACGAATATCGGTGTTTGTTCCGTATCTGGGTGTATTATATTATTAAATATATTTAATTATATTTGTGTATCCACTGTTGATTTTGATACCCGTAACACAAGTGCTTAAGCTACTTACCACGGGGATCAGATCAATGTATGTGATGTTGTGAAATATTTATTTTTTATTTATTAAGTATTCGTTAATACGTTTATCAGTGATTCGTTTAACAGATTGGCTGTGAATTTGTTTTAGTTTTAGAAAATTTGTGCTTTTTTTTCTGTAATACAAAACATAATACGATTATGAGTTAAGTAGGTTAATGAATATGAATAACGAACTATAATGGATTGTGATGGTTCGGGAGAAAAATGCATTTTTTAATTTCGCTGTAATGTGTTTTATTTGAAAGGTACTCAAGATACATGTGTGATGATAGTTGAGATAAATAAAACATTATTATTCTTTATGGAATTAAAACGTATTAGCATTGATACTTAAGATAATCATCATCATCAGCCTATAAACGTTCTCATCGAGTGGCATGAGTCTACCCTAAACTAGGGAGATTAGGCCAACCACCCTGGCCAAGTGCGGGTCTTAAGCTTACATTAAAGAAATAAAAAATAAAAGAAGGTGCAAAAACGCTGTTTTTCTACAGCAAACAGCGGGAATCTTGCTTAACGAACTGACGCTGCAGCGAAGCGTAGTCAAGAGGATCTGTCTTAATAACTCAAATTAGTCCCCGACGTTCCGGCGAGTCTGGGCGTAATAACTCGTGTAAAATAAACAAACTAACCCCGGGTTGTGCACATAAAATGCTATGTTTGCGCGAACGCGCACTTTCGCGACGTAATAAAGTGTTTCCTTGGGCTAGGGAACTACGCCGTAGATTACTGAGGGCGCTGTCGTAGGAGTGACTAAACGTTGCAGGGGCGAAGTGTTAGCGGATATTTTTTTTTCTGAATTTATAATCGTGAGTTAAAGATTAAAAGCGTCGATGGCCAAGTGGTTAAGGTCGTTGCTTGCGTCTGCCAAGCGTGGGGTCGCCAGTTCAAACCCGCCGGTAAAGGAAAACATTATGAGGAAACCTGCATACCTACGAAGAAATTCTAAGGTTGTGTAGTCGACCAACCCGCACTTGGCCAGGGTGGCTGACTAAGGCCTTATCGCCCTAGTTTACGGTAATAGTAGTAGTAAGTAGTAGGTAACCTTAACCACTCGGCCATCGGAGCTTTCAAGTATAAGTAAGTTCGAACTTTTTCATGTTTTCTTTTTCCGCTAACACTGGCACTTCACACGGAAAACTCTTTTCCACCGCAACCGAGGTGCCTAAGTGTTGCGCGTAAAAGGTTCCGTTTACACACGTTTCTTAAATACGGCCTCTGAGTAATTGCTCGGTTCACCTGGGTCGCCGTAATGAATTGTTAGCCCTAGGGATGGATTCCGATAGCTTCTCTTACAAAGAAAGGTAAATCAGCTTAGGATTCACAAAGACAACTCTTTTGAGCAAGTGAAATTGGGCGGTTGAGTTCACAATACAGGTTTTTTTACGAAGTGTGTATTTTTAAATTTATTTATTTTATATATTTTTTTTATTTGGTACACCCGATAAAGTATGTAGATTCATACCTATTTAGTGAGAAGTCTTTATTTAAATTTTTCAAACGGACACTTTAATTTTATTTAGTTGTACCTAGAAATAAAACATCCCGTGGAGAGTAGCTTAAGCACTTGTGTTACGGATATCAGAATCAGATATATATTTAATAACACCCAGACACGCAGCAAACACCGATGTTCGTAATACACATATATTTGTCCAGGATGGGAATCGAATCCACGACTCTTGGTACCGTGGGCGAGTCTGGGTCACTGACCACTGATCCACAGAGCCAGTTAAGTATAAACGTGTTAAACATTTTGTTCTTGATACTTGAACTAAGATTTTTAAACTTATTTACCTTAAAATGTTTTACTCTCCAATGTTTGAATTTGAATAACCTCAATCAAAACTTCTCAAGTATTGGTTTCAGGTCTGAAGTCTGAAGTACATCTTACTTAAGTAGAGTTTGCAGTACTAAGTTAATAAAGGTAAGAGATTGCCTGCTACCATCAGAATAGGATCGTTACCGACCAACAGACGTTTATAGATATGTTTGTGATCTCCCAACGCACGTAAAACAGGGCGATAAAGTAGGCTTGGTAACTTCATTAACCCTTAAAGGCTACAATGAATTTGTATACTACTAAGACTACAATGGGTGAAAAAACACCCGGATTTAATTATTGGAGTAAATTAAATAAATGAGTATATAATTTTTATTTTATTTTGTATGCTTTAACTATGGATCATGCTCTTTAATATTTTGATTGAAAGGTTTAGATTTTCAAAGTATAAAACAATTTAATTTGCGTGTGAACAAGGGACCTCTCAAGATCATGGTAATTTTTGAAGGGGTGTGAAAAAATGCAAAAAAAAAAAAAACTTATTATAAATTTTTATCAGTCTTTATATTTCTGTATGATCACAGATAAAGCCTTTAATTTGTCATAGAACTTATGTTTATAAATTTAAAAAAACATATAAATTTTTGAAATCAAAATGAGATCTTTTTCAAAGTTACTGTTTGTAACCTAACATATCCAAAGGAGCTTCTAATACAATGAAATCTTCGTCGACACTTAGTACATCTTCTTCGTGGATGTCTACTTCTACAGAATCTTCCTCTTCTGCCGACTCTTCATCCGATGCCAGTAGTGCATCTTCTATCTGTTGTTCTCTGAGTCGATGCACAGGCTAAAATAAAAATAGCATTAGATTATAATAACACAGTTAAAAATAATACCTATAAATAATAATATACACAATACATATAATATTAAACATTTAAACAACATATTCTATACACATTATAAAAATAAAACATTAAAAGTTTATTACTTACGATGTAAATCAGTAGCCCACTATAACTACAACGGGTGTAAAAACACCGGGTTGCGAGTGTATCTCGGGACCAGCGCGCGCGCACAACCCTTCTCCCCGCGCGTTCGAGGGCTCCTGTCGACTTATGAGAATACACGAAATCGCAAGGCGCTGCGGTAAAAACGAAAAAAGATAGAGACAAAAATTTAAGCCACCCGGGTGTAAAAACACCGTAGTAGCCTTTAAGGGTTAAGGGTATCCACTTTAACGATTACTTAGGCTGACATAGAAAGGAGTTTGAAAAGTTAGACATTTTGAGCACATTGAATTCGAAAAAACGTGTAAGTTTCAATACCTTTTTTTAACACGGTGAAATGCTTTTCGCACCGTCTCTGGGAGAGTGATGTGATGTGTCGGACTCCCCAGCGGCTGGCGAAGAGTCGTATATGCCAGCCGTGGCTCCTGGGCGGGGTGCAATGCCCAGGGGGCTTATCGACTAAAGCATCGCCGGGTACCTCATCGCCGTATGGTGGCGTCATGGGACTCTGACATATTCTTCTACCAGCAAGATTCAATACCTAATTTTGTGCTTAGTAGGCAACGTCCATCAGAGGACTGACTAAATAGGCTGATGATAATGTAGAAAATTCATTTAGAATTTTATTATATGACTGGTGATCCGCCCTCCCTTCGCTTCGGATGAATTTTGCATAAAACCTTTCCTCTTATCTGTTGCGTAGTTTTAAAGATTTAAGCATACGTAGGGATAAAGGGACAATTAAGCATCTATTTAATTGCATATAAGCACTGACGCCTTGAATTATTAAAAGCTATGTTTGAATTTAAATTGTATTATACAAATTATAATTGAAACATGAAAATTATAAGTACATAATAAAATAACCTATAAATAATCTATTCATACTTTAACTACAAGAAATTGAAATACGTCCTCCGAAAAAAGTTTGATAGCGATTTTAATCGACTTTATTCTACGAAATTAGCGGTCTGAAAGAGGACAATTTGTCGTTTGACGACCGCGTGACCGAGTCTTTGTTGACCCAGACGAAGCACCGGGATTGACCTTTAGCGATATCGCTCCTGGCCATAGTGTAGAAGGAATACAGTGAAGTTGTGTAACTTTATTGGAGAGCTTCCGTCACATAATCAGCCCATATACGTACCCACTGAGGAGCACAAGCCTGCCTATTTATTTTACCGCGGTGAAATGCTTTAGTAGGACCTACTAGGAGAGGGGGTTCTCTCCCAGTGGTGTGTCGGGCTTCTTAACGGCTGGCGAACAGATAGTAAATGCCAGCCGCGGCTAATAGGTGGGGTTCAATGCCCAGGGGGCTTACCGATTGAAAAACCGTGGTGTACTTCATCGCCGAATGGCAGCGTCATGCGACTCCAAAACCCGCTAAGTGACTCTGGCCTCTCTCGGTCAGGTCGCGTTCCGGGATCAGCAATGTACGAACCGGAGCCAGGGGGGACCATTGCTGCGGCAAGCGCCGGACCAGTAGAGTCTTAGCGGCGGTATTGTGCGAGCGGGGCGGGTCAGCCCGCCGGCCAGGGAGACCCGTAGACACGGGGGCTCTTCCGTTCGGCGACTGGCCAACTCCGATCCGCACAGCTCAATACCAATGCGAGACTCCACGCCTTGTCTCGTCGCTGCAGTGGTCTCCTCTTTAAGCGGGCTTTCAGGGTGAGTGCGACAGGCTCAATATGGTCTATACAGGCACACTGTCGACCTCATATTTGGATCTCACTACCGCTTACCATCAGATGGAGTGAGGTCATCTTGTTAGCTTACTATAAAAAAAAAACAGTCTTCAACTACAATGATGCCTCACACGTTACCCAAAATTACTTACACTTACACATATTACACATATTTCTTTGTTAAGGTTTGAATTGGCTATTCGCATGGGAAGTGGCTCTTATTTTTTCAGCTACAGCGTTATGCAATTCTGGAAAAAGTCACATAGCCTTGTAATTTAGCTTTGAATTCACTATTCACAGGTTCACAGTTCTGGAGCCAGAGAGGCTCTTTCTTTAGTATCTATGCACAAGCACAACATAAATTAGAATTTAAAAAAAGATTTCCTGATTAGATTTTCAACTACACCAACAATTTTACATAAAATAACTTGCCTTTTAAAGAATTATTTCACCACGTTCATATTAAGTTTATACTGATGATTATGGTGGTCAGGGCTAAAGTTACAGGCAGAATATAAGGTTCTTCACAAAGAACATTACATTTGTTCCAGTGATAGAGTTTAAAAAGTTCGTACTGAGGGGCTACCATGAGTTGGCTATCGAAAACTTACGTACGTTAAAAACCTATCGAGTTGTTTTTTTCATACGGCCGATTTTAGTTCTTCGCGTAACCACCAGCGGTGCTGTACAAGTTTTTCATAGACATTTACGTAGGCGATATCGAGTGCGTAAGTTTTAAACTCATGGTAGGCCCTACTGATCGCGATTTCACTGCGCCCTAATTGTGTTTACCGTTTTATATTACAAAATTTTCTCGTTGAATATTAACTTTCTGAACTTGTTATAATAACGTATAGGATGGATTGATTCGTTTTCATGTCTCGTCTAGAGGATTTTTTGTGAAATGTTTGCTTTCATGAAATTATTTCTTGATATTATTGAGTTTTTATGGACGTACTGCTATTATTACTTTATTAACTGAAAATATAATATAAAAGCCATTTTTAAAGAAAAGAAATAAATTTGATTGGTTCCGTACTGGAAGGGTAAAATAAGAACTCTATTATTGTTTGCCTGGCAAATTTTTTTAAGTTCGTTTTATATTACCGTTCCCCCGATATTTAGGCACTGTTGAAAGCGCCATGACTAGTGATCATGGCGCAAATATATAGTTAAACAAATCTTTACTTGGCGAACTGCTCGCAAATCGAACACTTACTAGCCATTGAAGATTAGAATCTATTATACTTAGGTAGGTACTACATTTAGCTGCGAAATTGCAGAAACAGACTTTTTTAAATTATTTCGTTATTGATTTTAAATTATTAAAATCAATTAGGAAGATGTAATCTGTCGAAAAATTTTGATTATTACGATCTAACGCTGAAATCTCCGCTAGATTACAATACATCGAGGCATATCGATAACAATGTTATCTCCAGTTAGTTATATTGAACTGTTACTGGTAGGATTATAGCCTGTCGAGAATCTGTGGTTTATAGCATACCTATCAATCTATCTAACCTAAACCGTGAAATTTCCTCCTCTTGCGCCGATAACTTCAAATCTTTCCCTTGCTGTTCGCAAATCGAATACATCGCCAATAATTTTAGACAGGACGTGCACAAACTCCTCCATTCCAAGGAGACAAGTTCATCCTGGAACTAGCCGGGTTAATCCAAACGCAGGCACAAGTTCGAGGCGCGTTAGTCCGGGCCACTGAATGGAGTTAATTGGCCTTCAAATAAACCGTCCATTGAAGACTAGAATCTATTCCTCAAAAGTTTTCTGGTTGTAGACGCTTAGACTTAGGTACTACGTCATGTAGCTGCGAAATTGTAGAAACAGACATACCAAAATCTATTAGGAAGATTGTAATGCTCTCCCGCAAGTCCGATGATGGTGACAAGGCTACTACAAGCCATCATCGTTAGTCAGTTAGGAAAAAAAATAGGAAGATTGTAATCTTCCAACCAGGGTGGTGTCCCCGTTCAGAGTTCATAATGTTATTTTTGTCAATAAAAAAAAATACTTAATCTGTCGAAAAAAAGTGTTTAAAATTACGTACTGATTGTAACGTAACGCTAAATTCTCGCTAGATTACAATACTTACATCGAGTCATATCCGTTAAACGTTCACCTCTAGTTAGCTACGAGTATATTTAGATGTTTCTGGTAAGATTGGTATCTATCAAACTCAAGAAATAAGGAATTTCCGTTATATTTTATTATCTATATGAATTCGTGTCACTTTTTGACGCTGATTGAAATTGTGCTGCGCTGTCATAGCTTATCTTTTTAAGCTAGCTAGCTGGTTAGCATCGAACGATCGTACATAAGTTGTAACTATAATAAAGAACAGTATGTACGAAATGGGTAATTCCCTACCGCTATTAAAAATACCAATCGTGTATGTATGATGACATAATACCATAATGACTCCACGTTCTTTGCAAATAGTTAACCGCCGACTTAGTTTGGTTTCGTATGGTAGACCGCACTGTCTGTTTTGGTTTCATATTAGTGATACTCAGTGCAACCTATAAATGCAAACCATATTCAAAACTGAGAAATTGAGAGAAATAACTGTGTGTTAATGAGTCCTCTGAATTATTGCAATTAGACCAAGTGAGTTGGAGTAGACACTTCCAGATTATAGGTTATTGACTGAAATTACCTATTTTATAATTGTGACGAAATCCGTGTTTTCAAGGTAAACTGACTTAAGATAAGATCGATAGATCTTTGATTAATTGGTTTTCTAGATAATATTACTGTAACGTGTACCTTAGTGAGATTTGATGGATTGTTTATCATAGTATTATAGTTGATATTTTAAAAAGATACCGCAATATTTGTTACATTTCCAATTAAAATTGAAATAACTAGGTTTGAGATAAAGTTACAATGATTCGTGATTACTTTGGATAGGCTAGAAAAAAAATTGAATCTTGCTGAAAATAAAAGTAGTTTAGTTAAATAAGTAGCAATAGTATATGCATAACTAGGCTGGAATATTCTTGTGCATTATTTAAAGAGGATTTATTCTATTTTCCTACTTTTTTTTATGTATACCTAAAAGGTAATTTAGGCAAATGACTCTAAAATAAACACATATTATCAGTTGATAAGAAAACTTATCAGAGCATAGTCAGTTGTGGACAGGTTGCCGGTAAAACATGACTAAGAAATTACACTATTTCGATTTTAACGGCTATGGGGAGGCAATACGGTATATGTTGCATTATGGGAAAGTGGAGTTCGAAGACGTAAGATATAAGCGTGAGGATTGGCCGATAAAGAGTGTTAAAGAATGTAAGTATACTTCTATTTTTTTTTATATGTGTAGTACCTAGTTGTTACTTAATTGTTATTTTTCGACATTTCCAATTGTTTAATAATCACAGTACTACAAACTATATATGTAGTTTCTATGCACAGTTGTTCAAAACTGTGTCGGGCCTATCCTAAACTAGGAATTTAAGGTCAAGTCAATTACTCTGACCAGATGTGGGTTGCTCGATTTCAAATAACCTTAGAATTACTTTACAAGTGTAAATTTGATTATTCGATACTAGTGGTCCCGGCGAATTTCATACCGCCAATACTGATTCTTTTTCTATATTTTCTCATTGAAACCTTCCCTGGACTACGACGAACATTTTAAAACCAAAATTACCTAAATCGGTCCGGGCGTTCTCGAGTTTTAGACAGACTAACGGACAGGAATTCATTTTTATTTATAAAGAAAGAAGAAGATTATCATTGGCAGTAAGGAATAACATCGTAAATGCATAATTATGTGAATTTACACGCATTAGTACAAGTAATACTGGCCTTAACTACAAAAAACTAATTCATCGACGTCTTTCCTAGATTAAATCGTTTTATATTCAATCTATGTATTTCAGCTCTCCCATATGGCCAGCTGCCCATTTACGAGGAAGATGGCAGGACTCTTAACCAGTCAATTGCAATTGCCAGGTACCTCGCCAATGAGATTGGACTTCTACCTTCAGATCCGTGGGAACAAGCAGTGCTGGATGCAGCAGTTCTCAATATCTACGATTGGTCGAAAAGTAATTATAAATAATGGTACATATTGTAATTTGTGTCACAGTATTATTAAAGACTTTATATCGTACCTACTTAGAAAACTGATATTCGTGGCACAAGAATATATTAAAATTTCTATCGTATTTCGTAAAAGAGTAAACTTTTAAAGACTGTTTGAATAGTCTTAGTAAATAGTAGAGTAATCATAAAGATACAACTAGGTATTCAACACTGTTTTTTTTGTTGGGCATATTTCTTCGACGTTATTTATTGCATTATTATTTATTAAATATTACAAACACATTTGAAATGAATGCTATAAAATACAGATATCTCTTACAGAACTCGTGAATTGTATAAAGGAACAAGATCCAGAGAAAAAGGAAGAAAATAAGAAAGAGGTCGACGAAATCTCAAACTACTTCCTGTCTAGATTCGAAAAAGAGCTTAAAGTTGGCAACGGTCATGCCCGAATCTACACAAAAGTTAGAGGTAAAAATATTTCCTATACGTACTTATTATCATTTACATTTCTTCCTTCATTAACCGACTGTCAATTTTTAAAACATTACAATTAATACTCCTATAGTAGTTTTTGGTGTAGTATAAAGGTGAATTCACATAATAGTAGTAGGTAGTAGTAGTTAATCCTTGTGTGTGTCTCCTGGTCAACTATTTACATTTTACATTTAACGATTAACAATTTGACCTGTGGCTAACAGATAATAATATGCGGAAAAAATTCGGTGGCTTCAATAAGCTGTTGGTTGGTGTAATGGTTTCGTACGACTGGGAGCGATTCCTGGAAGGGACGGGTGTTCAAATCCGCGGTCAACAGTCGAGCAATTGAATGTTTTTCCGTTTTTCAAAATATTTTGTTTAGAACTGTGATTATTTAACAATTTCAAGCATTGAGTAATTTTTATTTTATTTTATCTTACAGTTGACCTGGGCTGATTTCATCCTGGTGGGACTCATTGAGACAATCAACGTTTACCTGAAAGAAGATTTACAGAAAAACTATCTCACTATAGAAGCACTCATGTCCAAAATACATTCTTTGCCAGGAGTTAAAGAATACGTAGCTGGAAGGAGAATATACTCATTGTAAATTAAATTACATACATACATACACACATACAAACACGCCTCTTTCCCAGAGGGGTAGGCAGAGATCACTTCCAGCGATCCACTTTTCACCTCTGTGGGAAACGTGACGTGACGGGTTGTGAACCACGTCGCCCCCATTCTGCCTTGTGCATTGTTTTAACAAGGTCATTGCGTGCCCACGAGTTAAATTAAAAAACTTTAATATTATTTTAATACACAGCAGTTTATTTATTATCATGCCTCCCACTTAAACGGTTTTAACAGACGATATACTCGTATTTGCTAATCCACTCAAAAAGTGAACTCTTTCAAAAATATTTACTATCTATCTAAACTATCACTTTAAAGTAAATGTTTCTAAAGTGTCCCTCCCAATCGCCGGGCTTACACTGAAAATCAGCGTCGTGGTTCCGTAGGGCCGCGACATAATGCTGAGTGAAAGCCTTTTTGGCACATTCTACTCTAATTTTAAGTTATTTTGTATTTCTATTTTTGTGACTGTGTGAGAATGTGTTAAATAAATATTTTTCTTTCTTTCTTTCTTTCTTTCTAAAGTTATAAAGTATAGTAATAAAATCAAGTTTTATTAATAAAGCTGATACAAATATATTCCGATTTTGCATTATCATTGATAGCTGAAGTGTTTACATTTAGATCGAACGATATCGCCAATCTACACCCGAGTGGTGTTTGAATTGGTTATTCGTTACCTAAACCTAAAAACGAATGCAGTTAACCTATGTTAACTTAGGCTGGAATATCCATGATTTTATTAACTACGGTAACATTTTTTCGTTAGAAAAGAAGTATGATTTAATTGGGAGACTCTTCGTACATACGGCAAAAATATTATGTGATATTATTTTAAAGAAATACTTACTTAGAGATGTGTGCATCTGGTATGCACCCATAAATACAGGCTAGTTTGTACTTAGACGATTAAAAAAAAAAGTTTTTTCTGTAATAAAAATTATTACTTATCATAATCTTGTTACAGTAAACAGTATGTGATTTCCTTTACCATTTAATTCGAGAAATTAAAAATACAAACTAAATGAAATTGTTATTTTATTATGATGCCTGTAATTTATTTATTTTATTTAGGTATCTACACTTACAGCTCAAGGGCGTACACACATTGTGTTTTTTTTACACATTAATTTAAAACATTGAATCTTCCGTGAGGGTAACTTTTTTGTCTATGTTGACAATTTGTGTGATGCCAAATGTACAAGAAAAACAATTCTATAATGTGACCTTTTGCTATCAATTCATTACAATCCAAGTCAGTAAAGAGGAGTAGAAACATCTTTTAGAATGAATAATTAATTTTATAACATTAAGTGCACATAACATAAACTACCGACGTTTCGATAGCACTGAAGAGAGGTTTTAGCCACTGCAGCATATTCATCATTTCATTCCAATACCATTACCAACTAGTGGTTCCGGCGAATTTCATATCGCCAATACTGATTCTTTTTGTATATTTTGTCATTGAAACCTTCCCTGGACTACGGCGAAAATTTTTAAACCAAAATTACCTAAATCGGTCCGGGCGTTCTCGAGTTTTAGTCAGACTAAAGAACAGCAATTTATTTTTATTTTTAAGATATAAGATAATAATATCACGGTGATTGTGTATAGGTACTATGGCACCTTATCTCACAATGTTATTTTTGATAAGTTCGAATGACGAGGCTGTATTGGCTGACAATATGTCACCATATAAAAGTAATGTGAAATGACGTTTGCTGATACAATTAGTTTAATTGGTGTGTTTGTCGAGCGTACACAATGGCGAAGAAACTTCAATACTTCAATATTAATGGATACGCGGAGACTATCAGGTAAATATGTGGTGTATTTTTATGGATTTATCAAAAATATAAATTATTCGAAACTAAATTTTACCATGACTTTTGTAATGTATAACTGGTGCAGGTGAATCTTTTAAATTTGTTTTAGTAAAATTATTAAAGGAAAAATCCAATTACATTCATATTGCAAACTTAAAATTAAATAAAAATAATTCTTGCATATTGCACTCAAATATAACCTTAAATTAAAATTACCTTAAATAAAATACAGTTTCAGTGCCAACGGAATAGTTTTACTATAATTAAACAGAGGCTTCAAAACTAGTCTAAGATATATTTGAAATAAAACTATGTACATTAAACTAGTCTATGCCTGAATAGCAAAAATCACAATGCAAAAAGATTTTTTTTTTTAATTAGGAGGTATCTAACATTAAAGCTAGGTTTAAATATTTATATGAGTAAAATTAATATAAATAAATGAGACAAATTTGATGCATCAAACAATCAGTTTCAGATCAGCAGATCTGCTGATCAGATCTTCAGATCTGCTTCCTAACAAGAACTGATAGAGGGAACTGGAGGTAATATTTTCTTACAATGATTTGTGACAGGTATATCCTCCATTATGCTGGTGAAAAGTTCGAAGATATCAGATACGAGGGCTCAGAGTGGCCTATCCAGAGTGTAAAAGACAGTAAGTGAACTTCTATATTAAATAAAAGTTAATTAGCCTTGGCACTCAGTTTTTGACTGAGGGTTAGGAATAAAGTAGTAAAAGTCGAGGTAGTTTGTAATTGAAAATACTTGATGTTTTTCATTGCAATAAAAAAGGTATAAGTTTTACTAAAGAAAAAAATATCGACAATTAAATAGTTTGGACGTAGGTTGATTGAGGGATATATTAACCATAGGCGTCTGACCCATTTCAGCCATGACGGCCGATCTCAAATGAGATCAAACACGTGCGCAGGACATATTATAGTGCACAAGTATGCGCGCAAATACAAGTGCACTCCCTGTTCTCTTACTCCCATACTTCGGTGAAACGACAATCCGACATAACCGATAAGAAATCGGGTACAGGACCACCGGCTTAACGTGCTTTCCGAGGCACGGGTGTGCAGCCCCCATCTTCCTGAATCCGGGCTGAGTTATTTCTTTGCAGAAAAACATACACAAATTTTGCCTGGGGACTAGAACCGGGGACCTCTCGGTCCTTACGCAGCGCTTGCTACCAATACTACTACCATCTCACCGAGGCAGTTATTAACCATAATTAACCATACCAACGAACTAATGGTCACACGAACATTTGAACATCATTCTGAAACTTATCGATGTTATTTTTTTAGCTTTGCCTTACGGTCAGATGCCTCTGTACCATGAAGGGGAGAAGACCTTGAACCAGACGTTGGCTATCGCTCGATACGTCGCCAGCAAGACAGACCTCCTACCCTCTGACCCTTGGGAGCAGGCCCTTTTGGACGCTGCTGTGTTCAACATCTTCGACTTCTGGGGAAGTAAGTCTTGACACACCCTTGTTTCATCATCATCATCATCAGCCCATATACGCCTCCACTACTCGGGCATGGGCCTACACTAAACTAGAGCGATAAGGCCTTAGTCAACCTCACTGGCCAATTTCAGGTTGGTTGACAACACAACCCAAGAACTTCTTAGCAGGAATGCAGGATTCTTCACGATGTTTTTCTTGACCGTTCAAGCGTCGAATATTGTACATATGAATTTCGAATTTTAACACAATTGTTTGGGATACTGCAATAAGCCAGATAAGTCGAGGATAAAGCAGCATGGCCGTACCATACTTTTCTGGAAGCAGAAGCAGCATGTCATAGAACGCCCTTCCAGCTCATGTTTTCCCTGCCTCCTATGATCCCGGGCTCTTTAGGCAGGGCGTGAAACGGCATTTAAGCAGGCCTTCAGGGTGAGTGCGACAGGCTCAATATGATGTATTGTGCCTGTCGACCTCATATTTGGATCTCACTACCGCTTACCATTAGGTGGAGTGAGGTAATCTTGTTAGCCTATTATAAAAAAAAATCCCTTTTGAAAATCGAATGTACCGGAGTGTCTCACTACGTTATTTTTTTTGATATTTTAACGTCTTAGTAATCTTGTAGCGATAAACAAGATTAGATGGTGTGTTATAACATAATATGTAATTAGGTATTTCAGCACCTGAACCATAGATCAATTTAATGAGTTGGTATACAAGCCAGCCAGGTTAGTCAACCTGAGTACCAATAGTTCAACATCGATATTGGAAGTTCCAAGAAATTGTACCTTCTAATTAATTTCAGAGGCCAAGCAATTGGGATATGAAAAGGATCCCGTCAAGAAAGCCGCTATTAAAAAGGAGGTCCTGGAAGAAGCAGTTCCTTACTTTTTAAGCAGATTTGAGAAGGAACTGAAAGCTAATAACGGACACTTCGGTAAAAAGGTACGTAGTTCCTCTTAAGTACCCCTAGTTTGATATTAAAAAGGGTTTTTATTAGGTTTTCAAAAATAACAAATACTTTAGGCAACAGTTTTAAGACCTAAAACCGAATAAATATAGTATTCGATTATCCCTTTGCTTATAGATTAGTATAGGTATACTAATGTGAAAAAATGGTAACAAATGTGCTATAAATTATATCAAAATTAGGTAGGTAGTTTTTCTAGGAACCTAGTTTTGATATAATTTATTGCTTTTTTTGCAGTTTGTTCATAATAATATTAATAAAGTAAGATTTTAGACTTTCGCGTTTCATTCCACTAAGTATTAGTATAACGTCAGGCAGTAAGTATTATTTGCTACTACTAATATTGATGAACTTTATTTTTCATTACCTCAGCTATCCTGGGCAGACTTCATCCTAGTCGGAATTTTCGAAGCTATTGATTTCTTCTACCAAGAGACGATCGAGAAGGACTATCCTACTATCATTGCTTTGATTGAAGAGGTCCGGAACTTACCTGGTGTGAAAGAATATATCGCAAACAGGAAGCCATATGTTCTTAATGAATAAATTTATAAGTATTATTACATTATTTTTTAAAAGATTTTTTTATTTCACGTTTATGATCCTTCTACTGGCCAAAACTGACCACTGCCCTCTTTCTACGGCTTAGACTTAAGTTTTATTATTTTTTAGTTTATTTCATTCATATTTCACTTAATTTTATTTTATTTTATTTATTTAGTTCATGTGTACAAGAAGTTTCAAGTTGGTGTCTGCCTATTATTCATTGGACTATAAGTATAATACTGCGTGTAATGAGATATTACTAAAAACAAGATATTTTATTATTTGTTAACATTGGTACGTGGATTTGAACAAAAAAGCCTTTATGCTCATCTACTACAGATTTTATTTTCAATATGTTCTATTCTATTTATTCTATTTTTTTTCAATAGAAGATTTATGAAAAATCATATTACAAGCTGGTCGTGAAGGTAAGCGACTACACTGAATTTTTCCTTTGATAACATTGACCCGCCATCGCTTCGCTTCGGGTATAATTATACATAAAAACCTTCCTCTTAAATTAATTATCTATCTAATATCTATCTATTAAAAAAACCGCATCAAAATATCAAAATGTTGTGCAGTTTTAAAGATTTAAGTATACATACGCACACAGACGCAGAAAACGATTTTGCTTTATACTATACTACTGTTCTATGTAGTGGCTTAGTACACAATTTTTCAAAAAGTATATCGACTTTATATGTGTCAAGTAGATATAGTACAGATACTTAAGAAAACAGTATTGGCGTATCGTAGTTAAGGCATGATGGAGTAAATTATTATCTATCTATGAAATGGCCACGATTGTATGTCGATGATAAAACTTCTATTGTGGATAACTAACTCAGATAAAGCCGCCACAGTAAAGTAAACAACAAAGTTGACTGGCTCGGTGGAACAGTGGTTAGTGACCCTGGCTGGCGGTTCCAAGAGTCGTGGGTTCGATTTCCACTCGGGACAAATATTTGTGTGATGAACATCGGTGTTTGTTCCGTGTCTGGGTGTGATTATGTATTTAAGTATGTATTTAGAAATATATATGTATGTATCAGTCTCTGACGCCCATAGTACAAGCTCTGCTTAGTTTGGGGTCAGATGACCGTGTGTGGAAATGTCCCAAATATTCATTTATTTATTTAAAGTACATTGAATTTAGCCAGCTATAGAAGAACCGAATGTTTTCTTATAAATTCTTCCAGGAGGAAAGTGTGATGCAGAAGAATCAAAAGTCTATCTGTTTATTAAGACTTTAGTTCTTTTTATAGAACCATAGATAGAACAATCAGAATTATGTATTAACCACCATATAACTATACAAATACCCAATTTTAAAGTACTTGTACTCTTGTAAAATTTAAATTAATTTACCATCTTCATTCAACATTGTTAATGTTACTTTCTGTATTTAACTTCAGCCCCCATAAGACAGGATTACCTAGTTTGGGCGATATTTTTAACTGTTTGTTGTTATGCAACAATATTGGTCATACACGTTTTTATGTTTTTTTATGTTATATTTTTAATTAAATAGCATTAAAATAACAAATAAAATCACTTGTACTCATGTTCCTTATTCTCAATCGATTACTGTATCATCGTTTAAGAAAAAACAACTCAGTAATAGATATGTACGTACAGTACAGTATGTATTACTTGCATAATTTACATCAATCTGCAATATCATCATCCTGACTTAACGTTATTTCTCACCATTAACTCGTCACATCAGTCAACTCACTGTTTTCAATTCATGTTTCGCTGTCGAATTGGCTATTTTTAGACGGTTGAGCGCACACCATGGTTGGTATAAAAGGAATGTCAAACCCAAATAGCCGGCATAACAAGTGAGGTAGCCGATACGTTGCGTGTAAAATGGCGAAAAAACTTCATTATTTCAATTTGAACGGCCTTGGGGAGCCTATAAGGTATAGCAAAGTGTTGTTTAACTATAAGTTTTGAGGAACTATTGGTGTTTTTTTGTGGAAATTGTGTTTAAGGTGTTAATTGGTCAATTTGCCGGCATGTGCAATGTGGCCGTGCGTTCATGTTGTGGTTACGACGCTATTTAATACTGATGCACTAAATAAAATCGTTTAAATAACATTTGTGTAAGTACGAAGAAAAGTTTTTATCAAAAGAACGAATATGATCGTTTCTGAATGTTTGCTATATTGTTAGTTAACTGGTTAAAACTTTTAATATTAACAATTAATTTGGGGTATTGCCTTACGCTCCTCCGCAAGTCCGGTGATGATGTCAAGGTTACTCCAAGTGATAATTGTAGTCAGCAAAAGAAAAACAAAAAATGTAACAGTTAGGACGTGAATTTTGGATTTCAGACAGGTCGTTTTGTTTAAAATGTCCATGTAACTGTATTTTTAGTGTAACCGTTTGTTTTTTGTAGTATACAAATAAAAAAATAATAATTTTATATTGTAGAAGTTGATTCATGTTGATCATTCGATACAGCAATTACCAAGCAATTTTTACAACATAGATACATCTCTTGAAGTATTTATTAACCGACTGCAAAAAGGGGAGGTTCTCAATCCGTCTGAATGTTGCATTTTTATTTATGTTTCAGATACATTCTCCACTATGCTGGTGAGAAGTTTGAAGACGTCAGATACGAGCGCTCTGAGTGGCCCATTCAGAGTGTAAAAGACAGTAAGTGTCACCTATATAATTTATTATCAGAGCTGTAGATAATAACTTCGATGAAAAGTTTTGATAACAATCCCCTGCAAGTTTTGAGGTATTTTTCAAGTACGATGACATCATCTTGATGAAGTAAATAAGAGCGTTTAACCATAACCTTGGTTTAAATCGCTCAGCAAAAAATCGAACATCCTCATGTGTATTTTTTTTTTAATATAACACCCAATTATTAACTTTTTGTATCACATCATTCTCTATGCTTTTTCTTTAATTTGAATAGAGATTTGTTTTATTTTGGACAAGGTTGGCAATAATGTTATTTAAGAACCAATTTGAATTTTGTTTTTAAAACTGAGATTCCCAAAATGTTAAAATCTTGTCTTTTTACGGATAAATACAAATAAATTTAATTAATTCGTACCTACTTGAAAGTTAGGTCGGACAGACAGGATTGGACACTCCTGTCAGAGTTGAAGACTCTTTTTGATCAAACGCCTTCCTACGCCTTCCTAGTTAGGTATTTTAAGTGAGTTAGGTACAAAATTATACTAGGCGATAAAGATGTTGATACATCTGCGGGTTCAATACATTCAACAGTCGTCTATGCCGCCCAAGGCCATATGCAATTGTTATGCCATTACATACTTGTACCTACACGAGTGTAAAGGTGATTTTAAAATAGTGGGTTTTATTTCATTGCGAACAAATTACCCTGTCAAATAAACACTCGAGTTGTCTATTCGTTTTGGTATTAAATATTTCTGAATAAATTTATATAGATACTTTACCTATTGACAGGTTGTTAGACAAACACATTGTTATATTAACTTGCCACCCGTGACTCAGGATAATATACACTGTGAATTTTGAGTGGTTGTTTTCCCGTGGCAGAACGATTTACCTTAAAGTTAAAGAAGCTCGGAATTTATTGGTTTTAATAAAAAATAACTGCACAAATCTATTGTGCTACTAAGGTAGAATCATTTTGTTGCGGGAAAACAACCACTTAATTTCACGGTGTATATTTCATAAAACATTGCTGTCTTATAGTGCAGTCGGTTAAAACACTCTATGTTGTATCACAGGCTCTAGATAATTTATGTACGTACTTACATTTAATTTTAACTCGGTGTAACAGATTTGGCGTGAAAGCACGACAAATCTACTTTCGCAAGTAGGTATACAAAATAAATTACTTGCTTTTTTTTCGCGAACTGGAACTTCTTTTCTCATATTATGGAAAAATAGGTAGGTACATTCCTAACCGCGAACTATTATAAATTCACAATAGGTTGGTATATTAAATGATCAGATGACAGCAATTAACAGTATTGTGTCATTCCCTACAAGAATTCCGAATATAATCAAACCCACTTATTTGTTATCTATACTAATATTATAAAGCTGAAGAGTTTGTTTGTTTGAACGCGCTAATCTCAGGAACTACTGGTTCGATTTGAAAAAATCTTTTTGCGTTGTATAGACCATTTATCGAGGAAGGCTTTAGGCTATATAACATCACGCTGCGACCAATAGGAGCAAAGATACAATGGAAAATGTGTAAAAAACGGGGGAAACGCGAACGAAGTCGCTGGCACATCTAGTAAAAAATATCACTGCCAGAAAACGTCTAACATTGGGCATGGGCATGTTGTGAGAATGAGGTTGAAGGTATTTGTCAAGAAAACATTACCTGTATTATCAAAGCCCCAATTGATTCGCCAAACTTCTGTCTTCTGTCTTGAAGCGTAAGACAAATTTGTTTGTCAGCTGATTTAGTTAAATATAATGGGTTTCCTTGACCGTAATTAAGACACTTCTCCTACAGACTCGATGATAGCAATCTATGTTCTCAATCTAGATGCTAATCCTTACCAGCAGGCGTTAGGTGCAAATTACTTCTCGATACAATGAGGATATCTTGAACCTCCGAGATAAGTATAGTATGAAATAGGTGAAGCAATATCAATCACTCTTACCTAAATTGGTGTACATTGTTGGCAGTCTTGTGGCTCCTAATAATATCTTGCGAACGATAAAATTAATTATACATAATTAGGAGTGAGCCTCTCACCGCATCCGCTCCCCCGCCATTCCAGTGATGATGACCAGACTACTCCAATACATCATTGTAGTAAATAAAAATAAATAAATATTACACAACATCACATACATTGATCTGATCCCGTGGTAAGTAGCTTAAGCACTTGTGTTACGGAAATCAGGATCAACAGTGGATACACAAATAAACTTAAATATATTTAATAATACACCCAGACACGGAACAAACACCGATGTTCGTCACACAAATATTTGTCCCGTGGGACAAATATTTGTGGAATCAAACCCACGACTCTTGGAACCGTTGTCAGTGAACCTGGGTCACTAACCACTGTTCTACCGAGCCAGTCAAAATTGTAGTCAATTAAAGAAAATTTTATCTACCTTAGCTCTGTATTTTCGGTTAAGTTTTAGGAGGCTTAATTAGGCCTCCTAATTTTTCGGCTGATATGATGATGGCAATGTTGTACTTTTGTAACAATTTTTTTTCTATTGAGTCCATATACGTCCCCACCGGGGGACACGATCCTTCCCTAAACTTGGCCAATCAGGCCTTAACTTAGACGTCATTTTCAGAATAAAATTTTGTAACACATCCATTGTTTACAGATAGGCAGAAACAAAATCCAGAAATACTTGTCATTTCTACTAGTTACTAT
The DNA here is from genome assembly GCA_039566165.1 of Maruca vitrata. NCBI lineage: Eukaryota > Metazoa > Arthropoda > Insecta > Lepidoptera > Crambidae > Maruca > Maruca vitrata. The sequence continues at coordinate 12,199,560 of CM076923.1, forward strand.
TCAAAGTTTAGGGGTTAGAGCCATCATATCCCCCGCAAGTCCGTTTAAGATGACGTGGCTACTCCAAGCCAACATCGTATGTCAGTTAGGAAAAAAAATGTTCATACAGATATGTACAGAATGAAAAAAAAACTCATATGATTTAATTCTTTCTAGTCTTACCTTATGGCCAGCTGCCACTGTACCAAGAAGGTGAGAAGTCTCTGAACCAGTCGCTGGCCATCGCCCGATACCTCGCCAGCAAGACTGACCTCCTGCCTTCTGACCCTTGGGAGCAGGCGATCCTGGACGCAGCTGTGTTCAACATCTTCGACTTCTGGGGAAGTAAGTGTTCTTTTTTTAAACTGAGTCGATGTTCCATTCAATGCCCAATACCAAGAGGAGAAAGAGAGAGTGAGGGGAGGGGGGAGACCACTGACCATCATATCAAAATTTGCTAGTGTGCCGGTCTCTTGCGCCAAAACTCCTTCTTTCGATCCCCACCTGGGACAAAATTGTGTCATAAGCAATTTAGTATCTATTGAGTATCTAGATTCCAAAAAAAAGTGCTTAAGAACCTCGAAGTCATGATCAATGTTGATTTACTATAAAATACAAAATAAATAAAATAAATGATAATTTCATCAATTAGTAATAATCATAAACAAAGTTAAAAATACAAACAGTATTATACTACAAATGACATAAAAATAAATCAATAAAAACACATCCAGAAACAGAAAACATACCGATTTCTATCATAGAAGTATCAGTCCCGAGCGATTAAATTTATTCACAAGTATCTTAAATGAACACTGGGCGAATCGAATATTCATTTATTCTTCCAAGGTACAATTACACACATAAATAGTTTAAACTGTCATACTTTTCAGAGGCCAAAGCCATAATTTATGAGAAAGACCCGGCCAAGAAGGAAGCCATCAAGAAACAGACCTTTGACGAAGTGATCCCGTACTACTTTAGCAAGTTCGAGAAGGAATTGAAGGCGAACAATGGACACTTCGGTGGAAAAGTGAGTTATTTTCTACTAGGATAATCAATTATATTAGAACTGAAATTGTCCGCGATATTTACCATGTTGCTTTGTTTTAATGAGCTCCCGATATTTCGGCACTGTTGCATGATCATGAAATGGTAAATATCCCGAATATTTTCAGTTTATTAATAATATGTGTGTTGCCAAGTTGCCAAAAGGAAATTATGAAGCTTTAGCTGTAATTTTACTTTAATTTATCAGCCCTAGGGGATTTTTTTTTATTATGAAGGATCTTGTAAACAGTTTGGGAATTTACCGGAGATAATTAATAGCTGTTTGGGATATCTTCAAAATGGTCACTATGTTAATTCGTTTTATGGTTTATTCAATCAATAAAATTATCAAAATATAAATTTTATTCCTGAAGGAAATGTTACATTGCGCTAATATGATTCAACCCGTTTCGGAATCGACCAAATAAATCGATAGTTTTAACTCGTTTTAACCAAATATCACATACAAAATTGTTATCAGTTAAGTCAAATTAATACATTTATAAAATTTTGTTCACAGCTATCCTGGGCAGACTTTATTTTTATCGGAATCATAGAGACAGGTAACTTGTTCTATGGAGAATCGTTCGAGAAAGGCTACCCTACTATCATCGCTTTGCTGGACAAGATTAGAAACCTCAAAGGCGTTAAAGAATATATTGCCACAAGAAAACCATACACTTTGTAATAAATTAGTTATTTAATAAGAATTTGTTTTATTCAATGCATTTCTTAAAATCTTAATCATCATCATTATCAGCCCAGATACGTCCCCAATCTAGGGCGAGAAGGTCCTAGGCAAAATCTTAATTAAATTTCCTAAATCACGAGTATCAATCGTCAACATAATAAAAAATAAGTAATGATAATGAATAAGAGATTCTAATACAGACTGGTTCAGAACGCCGATCAAAACAATATGACTCCGGCATGAAACTCGATAGATTGTAGATTTTTTAAGGATGGTGTCCTAATTTTGTTCAAAAATATGTTATAAATTATTATGTAAATTATGTACCTATTCTGAAAATAATTTTGGAAGTCAGACACCATAATCTCTGTTGACTCCATTCATTAATTTTAATTAGTTGCGTGCGGTATGTTTTTGTTTGTTATCAATTGCCGGTATTTTTGCGAACCATCTAGATTTATTTTGTAGTAGAATGAGATGAAATGGCAACTGACAAAAGTTCCATAGTACAGAGTAAGTACATAATACACTATACAGTGGCTGAAGATTGCCAAGAATACGTATATTATGTAGAACCGTTTCACATAAGACCTAACAATGGGTATTTATTGTGATGATGACATTAATTAAAAACTTATCTTTATCCTATACGAGAAATTGTCACAGTGAAATACATATCAGTGTAACATCGTTGCAGAGGGTAATTTTCAGAAATAAGGTATCTATCTAAATATATAAAAGGAGAAACTGACTGACTGACTGACACATCGATGCACTGCCTAAACGGCTAAACGTAGGCACTTGAAATTTAAAAGGGACGTAGCTTAGGTAACGTAAAGGTGCACTAAGAAAGGAATTCCCAAAATTCTCACGATAACGGGAAAAGCTTTTTATATTTGCAAAAATCGAAACTACTTGAGTTAAACGCTTGAAAGTGGTTAGTGACCCAGATCTACGGTTAAATCATAATAAATTATATAAATATTCGTAACCGAGGACAGGATATAATAATTTTGCATAATGTGTTATGAAAGGCGCTGCCAACCAATTTATACCTAGCTACATGGTTGTACTAAAGAAGAAAACATTGTTTGAATCTGTAATCAAAACCTGATTATGTCTTAGCACACATACTCATTCGGAAAGGGATTGTCGTAATCACCTACAAAGCGTAGCGATTACGTTACGATTCTGATTAGCGTGCGTTGAAGTCTTGTAGTAGAAGTTTCTGATATTGAAAGCTTGATTTGATACGTTTACGAGTTGATGTGTTTGAAAACCTACGACTTTTATCTAGCTTAACCACCACACTCAGCTAAGCGAAATATAGCATTGTTTTTAATTTTTATTAAATTTATATTAAAGTCGTAAGTCGTAAGTCGTTCGTCGCCCGCAGATTAAGACGGGCAGCGCCAGTTCGCTCGCGACCATGATTGGTGTAACCCAGTCGAAACGTCGGGCAGTAAGTAGCTATGTAATTTGCTACTCCTAGTATCGCGTGTAAACCCATAAAGTCTTATTTTAGTGTAAAGTCGTAAGGCCCAGAAAACCAGACACAATAGAAAATCCATTGTGTCTGTCTTGTGTGAGGACATTGGGTCCTCCGAGGTTAACTCGACTATTAAGTAAAAATCTCAAAGCTGTAGCGTCACTGATCATTTATTCCCATTGTACCTTCTTATCTCACATCCCATTTGTTTATATATAGTTTACTGTATGGTTGATAGAAATTCGAAGTATAAAAGCGATGTCAAATTAAATCCACCGGCACTTAGGGTCAGTGGTCTGTAGCTTGCAAAATGGCGAAGAAACTTCATTACTTCAACTTGAACGGTCTTGGAGAAGCTATCAGGTATGAGGAATAAAGTCACGATTTTAATTAGTTTAATAGTGTACAAATAAACAATTTATCTGCAATTTCATGATAGTTGTGTATGTAGTCAAATTGTATTTTTATTACATGGACATATTTTTCAAATTATTATAAAGCCAACAATGGCTTAGTGAATTGCATTCGATGATCTGCATTTTCTTAAAATAATAAAAGCTCTACTTGTATAAGAAGTTTGCATCTTGAATTTATCAATGTTTTAAAATAACCATGCATCTATATAAAAAATATAAATAGCAAAGAAGATTTAACCGTGAAAAATTAACATAATTCATATAATTTTCAATTTACATTGTTTACTAACATATAGGTACAAGTTAGTTTGGCACTAGGTATTTGACTAGATCTTATCGCCCTAGTTGAGGGTAGGCCCGTGCTGCGGCAGTGGGAACGATACGACGATAATACTTTTCTTATAAGTATTATTATGTCCCAGGTACATTCTCCACTACACCGGGGAGAAATTCGAAGATGTCAGATACGAACTCTCTGAATGGCCCATTCAGAGTGTAAAAGATTGTAAGTAATAGCAATAGTTTTAATTATATAAACACAAACGCATGAAATACATTGCCATGGATCACCCATATTGATAAAACTTAACTGCCTCGTTGGTCTATTGATAGCAAGCGCTGCGTAAGGACCGATAGGTCCCCGGTTCAAGTCCGGGGTCGGGCAAAATTTGTGTAAGTTTTTCTGTAATAAAATTACTCAGCCCGGAGTAAGGAAGTTGGCGGTTGAACGCCCGTGCCTCGGAAAGCACGTTAAGCCGGTGGTCCTGTGCCCGATCTCTCATCGTTCATGTCAGATTGTCGTCTCACCGAATTATGAGAGTAACGGAATAGAGAGTGCACTTGCGTTTGCGTGCACACCTGTGCACTATAATTATGTCCTGCGCACTTGGCTGATCTTAATTGAGATCGGCCGCCCTGACTGAAATCGGTCAGACGCCTTATTATTATACTGCTAAAAATTATACTCGTATTAATCAGTATTTTTGATTCTCTTGCCTATGCTAATATTTAGCATGCTGCTATGTCATAGCTCAAAAAGATTCATAACTAGATTTTAGTACAAAACAATACTTTTTTGTACTAAAATTAAAAAAATATGAAAAGCAAATGGGTTTAGGGTCTCATCTAAATGTTTTGCTCAAATAGTGAAATTTATAAAGCAATACTAATCGGAACGTATTAAGTAATAAGACTGATAGTGATATCAGCATTTAAAGGAAGCTACAAACCGAATTATCATTTAGGATAAGACTAAGCCTAGATTTATCAAATTCGGAGCTGATTATTTCTATTTTATATATCTCGTCTTGAACGTATCACGTATTAAATGTAACATGGCTGTTTATTTGTTTATCATTTCGGTTCTAAGAAAGTTTTCAGAATGCTGTTAGCAAAACTAAATACTAAAAAATTACACCATAGGTTTGTTTACAAATTTGATTATTCGCGAACATTTTATAAAAGCATTCTGCCGGGTTTATTTTTAAGAACTCGATTGAAAAACTGTATACCACAGAGTAATAAGTTTTATTTGGAATTGAAAATAACGTGAATATAATTTTGCTTAAGTACGTGTTTAAAATATCCAATCTGTGTAGTGTAGATAACAATTATTATATAAAGTTTCATTCAAAACATCGGCAGGTCTGTTTATTTTGATAACAAAACGCTCGGTCATTCGGATATACCAGATAACAAAATGACAATAAAAATCATTATGCAATTTTTAACTCTCCGTTATCTATAAAAAGACCTCTAGCTGTCAATATGATAACAAATATTTTGTGCACTCACTTTTAGGTCGCGAAGGTCGAGAATAAAAATAACCACGGTATATTAATTACGGTATTACCTAAATATTTTTAAAATCTAATAGGTATTAATTAAATTATGAAAGGTTAGGTTAAGGCAGTTACGTTCTTTGCGAGAGGTAGTCAGTTCAAATCCCGCACGTGGCAATGTGTTTTCAAAATTTAAAATTCATAGTTCGCCAATTCGACGCTCTTAGAAAAACTACACACCTTCAAAGGTTACACACCTTAGGTTAGGCTAAGGATGTGCGAAGTCGACCAACCCGCCCTTGGCCAGAGTGGTGGACTAAGGCCTGATCGCCCTAGATTAGGGTAGGCCCATGCTGATGGGGACGCATATGGGCTGATGATGTTGATGATGATTATTTCCATGAAGGTTTACAAGTTTATCTTAACACTAAATATTAGTCTAAATGGGTCTACTCGCGATATTAGGAGTAGCAAATACTTAGCTACTTACTTATTAAGTGTAATGGAACGCGAAAGCTATGATTTTATCAAACGTAAGTTTAACTTAAATTTTCATTCTCTAATATTTGTAATCTAGCTCTGCCATACGGCCAGCTTCCCCTTTACGAAGAGAAAGGCAAGACTCTGAACCAGTCCTTGGCCATCGCCCGGTACCTTGCCATCAAGGCCAAGCTCCTGCCCACTGACCCTTGGGAGCAAGCCATCTTGGATGCAGCCGTCTTCAACATCTTCGACTTCTGGGGAAGTAAGTTTTTACCTTTTTAACCGACTTCAAAAACAGAAGGAGGTTACTCAATTCGATTTTACATTATGTACTTTTTTATGCCCGTTTTGCGCCCGTGACTTTCACCTTGAAGTATAACTAGGCACTTTGTCTACAAACCAATCTGTGTACCAATTTTCATTTAAATTTTGTTCCGTAGATAAGATATAAAAGCTAGATAGAGTAAATGTCACATTTCGTAATATTTAGTAAAGATTTACGTCTGCGACAATTGAAGGATGAACGAACGTAAATAAAATCATATTAGTTACGTACCTAAGTTATGACATCAAAGTATATTGTACCTAACTTCGTTATGTCGAGGATGAGATATCTACACTAATATTATAAAGAGGAAAGATTTGTATTTTTGTATTTTTGTATGTTTGTAATGAATAAACTCAAAAACTACTGGACCGATTGCAATAATTTTTTCACCATTAGAAAGCTGCATTATTCAGAAGTTACATAGGCTATATAGTATCACGCTAGGTCCTATAGTTGTGAAGCAGTAACCGAAAATGTTTCAAAAACGGGGGAAAGTATCGTTTCTGAGGCCTTCCGTGGCGTGCGCTGAGCATATAGTTAAAGTTATACAAAAATGCTCTATGGATGAATTGTTCATTTTAACATTATCTTTAAAAAAGTTCGCGAGAGCATATGTCTACCTTTTATAGTTTACCCATAACAATCGTTTTAATGATTTAGATGTTTGCTCCAAAGTAATCTTCTATATTAATAATTTTGTCAAGGGGTACGGTAGACTCGATTAAAACCTTACATGAATAATAAAACATCAAAAAATAATGATTTCGAGTCGACAACATATATCCGCAAATTTCGGATTGTCGAGTATTTTGTTAAATTCAAAATGTGTTGACACGACGAATCACCATCTTGCCGAAATTATTGAGTGAATATTGTGTCAAAACTAATTTTCTTCAGTCATTGACGTTTCGCGGAAACATTGTTTTTGACATATTTTTTATGATATACTCTTTCAGGGCGATAACAGATACTGATGAAGAATAGATAATATAATTTTATAAGGACCTTTGCCAAATTCTAGGATTGAATAACCTATCGACGCACAGCCTAAACGGCTAAACGTAGGCACTTGAAATTTAGACCGGATGTAGCTTAAGTACCATAGAGGTGCACTAAGAAAGGAATTCCCGAAATTCTCACGGGAACGGGAATAATCGGGAAAATCCTTTTGTATGAAAAATCTAAACCGCTGAAGTTAGATGCTGTAAATTTGACATGCAGGTACCATAATAAACTTAAAGCTTAGGTGAAACAGGATATTGAAAAATTCTTACGGGAACGAGAGTTAGCAGGATAAACTTTTATATGTTAAATCCTGTAGTCCACGCGAACGAAGTCGCGGGCACAGCTATATTTTATATAGAGATAGAGGTATACCGAAGCGAAGCGAGGGCGGGTCGCTAGTTTGTAATATTGTTACGACCACGAGGGACCGGGCAAGCGGAATTAGTCTTATCGTCGTATGGATAAGGTCTATATTCGCTTGCACGGTCGTAGCGAGCTCTAGCGTGTTCTAGAATAATAATAATAGTGTTACGACCTTGAAAGACCGTGCAAGCGAAATTAGTCTTATCGTCGTATGGATAAGGTCTATATTCGCTTGCACGATACTACGTCACACACTCTGGTCGGTCGGAGCAAGCTCCAGCGAGTTCTAGAAATTTCGATTCCCGCGAGAATATTCTCGACGCCACGCGAAGAGCTGCGTCTCTGGGTATAAAAGCGGGATGTACGACGCGACGGGACAGTTCCGATTTGGAAAAGCGAAGCGAATCAGTCTCCTGCGAACTAAGAGTGATCGAGTGCGTTAACTGCGAATAGTTTCAGTGTAATTCAGTGTTTTAGTGTGATTCAGTGTTTTAGTGGATTCAGTGTTTTAGTGTAATTTAGTTTTCCGTGTTTAAGTGTTGTAATTACGTGTTTTAATTGTGTTTTTTTAATTGTTTAATTGTGTGATTGTTAGTCGACAAATAAATTAATTGTCTTTTGGTGACTTTTGGCGTATCTTGAATTAAACGTACCCCGTTCCCGCAACAATTGGTGTCAGAAGTGGGATTCAAGATGCCTCTTACACCACGAGAAGACAGTGAGGGTCGAGTAACAAGGAGTCAAACCGCGGCCCTGCAAGAGGGTGAAGGCACTTCAACGGAGGGATCAATTCAAACATCAATTGGGCCTGTGGAGCTTGCAGACTTATTTAAAATGCTGCAGACACAAGCCAGCCGTCAGGAGGAGCAAGCCCGTCGCCAGGAGGAGCAAGCCCGTCGCCAGGAGGAGCAATTCGCTAAACTGAGGGAAGAACAAGCCCTTCGCCAGGAAAAGCAAGACCTTCGCCAGGAGGAGCAAGCCCGCCGCCAGGAGGAGCAAGCCCGCCGCCAGGAGGAGCAACTGGTCGAACTCAAGGAAGAGCTAAGCAAGAGTTTGTTGGGGGCTATTGAAAAGAAGCACGAAGTACTAGAAAAGCAGATTGATGCTCTCAAGGATGATGTGATGAAACATGAAGATCGATTCACCCAACATGAAGATCGATTCACCCAACATGAGGATCGATTGAGCCAGGTGGATGCTGAGATGCGACAGCTGCATACCAAAATGACAAGAGTGGGGACCCGGGGTGCCACGGTAGTGTCGGATTCTCCGAAAATCGAAGTACCCCACTTCGATGGAACGACGTCTTGGGCAGCATTTTGGTACCAGTTCGAGACGGTGGCTAAAGGAAAGGGGTGGAACGAGGAAGAGTCCTTGATAGCTCTGACTCTGGCTCTTCGTGGAGATGCCCTGCTCACGTTGGAAAACCTGCCTTCGGATAACAGAACTTTAGGTGCTCTCCAAAGAGCACTAGAGGGCAGGTACAGCGACAAACACCTAGAACACGCATATAGAGCACAACTCCGCGATCGACAGCAGAAGCCTGGTGAGAGTCTGCAGCAATGGGCAACGGAAATCGAAAGGCTTGTCAGACGTGCATACGTGTCATGCCCGACAATGGTGGAATCAATGATCCCGCAAGCTTTCTGTGATGGAATTAGAGACGCAGACGTCAGACACACCGTGAAATTGAGCCATCATCAGACCTTACAGGAAGCTCTAGCCCATGCTTTGGAGGTGGAAGCCGTGCGTCAAGACGCTAGAACTCAACGACTTCGGGAGGTTGTGGTGAAGGAAAAACCTTCTTTGGGTCCGATGTGCTATGGCTGCGGCGAGAGGGGCCATATTCGGAGTAGTTGCCCCAAGCGAAGATGGCCACGTAGAACGACAGTAGCGTCCTCTACACAGGTGGACGCAGAAGAGCTGTCGTTAAACTAGAAGAAGCCAGGGCCGTGGGGCGGGCGCTGGCTGGTCAACATCGAGCCCCTACCGTCACTGTTTCACAGATTGGTAATGGGAACAACCTTACAGTGGCTGGACAGCTGAACAGCGTAACGTGTCATTTTACTATTGACACCGGTGCCTCAAGAACAATAGTGCGTCCGGAGCTATTGAAAAGGACTATCATGTGGAATCAAAGACCATCCGTTCAGCTTCAAACAGCAACAGGCCAGCCAGTTACCGTCTTCGGTGAGACGATGGCGAAGATAACCATTGGAGAACAGACCTTTGAATACGGTGTACTCGTAGCAGACATCACAGACGATTGCATCATCGGATTGGACTTTAAGAGACCAGAAGTGTGTTGTAGACGTCGCTAAAGGAGTACTTAGTTTCCCCGAACAAGAAGTATTCCTAGAGGGAGCGAGATCATGCGCAGTTTACTGCCTGAAAAATACGACCCTACCGCCGAGATCTGAAACTCTGGTCAAAGTTAGATTCCCTTACACTGCGTGTCAAGGGCGAAGCGTCGTCATAGAAAACTGCGGCGACCATCCGAGTTGGATCACAGCAAGAACTCTGGCAATGACCGGAAAAGGAGCGCTGGTGCGAGTCATCAATCTTAGCGGAGATGAAGTGCAGCTACGAAGAAACTGTGTCATCGGACGGTGCGATGCAGGTCAATCCATCAGAAGGCTGAAAAGGGCCCGGGAACCGGAATCCTGTCAACGAGATGACGTCACGCCGCTCCTAGCAAATTGTAAGGACAAGCTATCTGAGCGGGAACTTGAGCAAGCTAAAAGGTTATTGCTAGATTTCAACGACATATTTTCGAAGGGTGACCATGATTTGGGAAGGACAGGTCTCGTTAAACACAGAATAGACACGGGAGACGCGCCACCAATAAAGCAGCGGCCTAGACGCCTTCCATTTGCCAAAGAGAAGGAGGTAGCGGACATGGTTGCTGAGATGCAGAAGAACCGCATCATAGAACCTTCAACAAGCCCGTGGTCTTCGCCAGTAGTCCTGGTAAAGAAGAAGGACGGCAGCACCAGGTTTTGTGTGGACTACCGGTTGTTGAATAATGCAACGAAGAAGGACAGCTACCCTCTGCCCCGTATAGACGACACACTGGACATGTTGAGCGGCATGAAGTGGTTCTCAACAGTGGACCTTAAGAGTGGGTACTGGCAAGTTGACATCCATCCAGTAGACAAAGAGAAGACGGCATTTACGACCGGAACTAGGAATGGACTGTGGCAGTTCAACGTCATGCCCTTTGGTCTTTGCAACGCTCCGGCGACATTCGAGCGGTTGATGGAAAGGGTACTGGTTGGACTTCTGGGTGATGCATGCCTGGTCTATCTGGATGACATCATTGTCATGGGTCGAAATTTCTCAGAGCATGTCAGTAACCTGAGGAAGGTTTTCACCAGAATACGAGAAGCAAACTTGAAACTCAGCCCAAAGAAATGCACGTTTTTCAAGGAAGAAGTCGCCTACTTAGGTCACATTATTTCATCGAAAGGTGTAAGGACTGACCCAGAGAAGATCAAAGCTGTCCAAGAATGGCCTATTCCAGCTAACAAGACCGACGTGAGATCATTTTTGGGTTTATGCGCATACTACCGGCGCTTTGTCAAGAACTTCTCTGATATAGCGAAACCTCTTCATCGGCTCACGGAAGATAAACGAGTGTTCGCCTGGGGCTTGAATGTGATCAAGCCTTCGTCAGATTAAAAGAACACCTCTGCACCAGTCCTATACTTGGCTACCCGAACAGAGAAGGAAGGTTTATCGTGGACACCGATGCCAGCAATACTGGCATAGGCGGAGTTCTATCGCAAGAGCAAGGTGAACGGGAAGTGGTGATCGCTTATTTCAGTAAGTCACTTTCAAAACCTGAAAGGAACTACTGTGTGACTCGTAAGGAACTGTTGGCGGTAGTGAAGACCCTACAGCATTTCAACAAGTATCTCGTTGGAAGACAGTTTACCCTGCGGACAGATCATGCTGCGTTAAAATGGCTCTTGCAGTTTAAGAACCCTGAAGGACAAGTGGCGCGGTGGCTAGAGCAACTACAGGAGTACAACTTCACAACAGAACATCGGAGTGGTAGAACGCATTTGAATGCCGATGCCCTATCAAGGAGACCTTGTCCTGTGGCCTGCAGTCATTGCTCTAAAACGGAGACTAAAGAAGAAGTCCGGATGATTACCACCCAGGGACTTGATAATGAATGGAGCGAAGACGCTATCAAAAGGCTCAAAAAGAGGATAGTGACCTGAGGAAAATATTTGAATGGAAAGAGGTAGGTCAGAAACCTTCTTGGAGCCATGTAGCATCATCAAGCCCCATCACGAAAAGTTACTGGGCACAATGGGACAGTTTGGAGATTAAGGATGGAGTACTCTTCAGGAAATGGGAAACACCAAAAGGGGATCAAACAACACTACAGCTGATTGTACCCCGTAAACAAGTTGCTTCTCTACTGAGGTACATACACGATGGGGTATCCGGGGGACATTTAGGCGTGAAGAAGACCCTAAAGAAGCTGAGACAGAGGTTCTACTGGATACACTGTCGGGAGGACGTCGAAGACTGGTGCAAGAAATGTACGACTTGCGCATCAGTAAAGGGCCCACAAACCAGAAGTAAGGGCAAACTCAAGCTGTACAACGTAGGCGCTCCTTGGGAAAGAATTGCAGTAGATGTAGCTGGCCCCTTTCCAGAATCCGATGAGGGAAACAAGTACATCATTGTGGTCCAAGATTACTTCACTAAGTGGCCTGAAGTCTTCGCTACGCCTAATCAAGAAGCAAAGACGGTTGCCAAGAAATTAGTCCACGAGGTGATTTGCCGATTTGGTGTGCCTCTTGAGATACATTCAGACCAAGGAAGAAACTTTGAGTCAGCACTGTTCCAGGAGGTCTGTCAACTGTTGGGTATGCATAAGACCCGTACTACACCAGCACACCCGCAATCCGATGGCATGGTCGAGAGATTCAACCAAACGTTGGAAAACCACTTGGCCAAAGTTGTGGACGAGCATCAACGAGACTGGGACCAGTACATACCGCTTTTCTTGCTGTCCTACCGATCTGCGATCCACGATAGCACCAGCGCAACCCCAGCAATGGTAAACTTCGGTCGAGAAATGCGGCTTCCGGTAGACGCGTTGACTGGGACACCGCCAGAAGCTCCGAAACCAGTAACCGAATATGCGGCTGACCTACAGAAGCGCCTGGATGAAGTACATGCTCTCGTTAGAGACTGTAGTCTAAAATCCAGCGAAAGAATGAAAACCCGTTACGACCGCAAAGCCAACACCGACGGTTTTGATGAAGAGAGTCTGGTTTGGTTACACAACCCACTCAGGAAGAAGGGCAAATCACCGAAGTTCCAGCCAAGGTGGGAAGGACCATACAAGATCATCACTAGGCTGAACGACTTAACCTATCGGATCAAACAAGGGACAAGAGGCAAGCCGAAAATTGTTCACATTGATCGATTGGCTCGTTACCATGGGTCAAATGATGCTCGGGACGAGCATGACTAAGAGGGGGATAATGTTACGACCACGAGGGACCGGGCAAGCGGAATTAGTCTTATCGTCGTATGGATAAGGTCTATATTCGCTTGCACGGTCGTAGCGAGCTCTAGCGTGTTCTAGAATAATAATAATAGTGTTACGACCTTGAAAGACCGTGCAAGCGAAATTAGTCTTATCGTCGTATGGATAAGGTCTATATTCGCTTGCACGATACTACGTCACACACTCTGGTCGGTCGGAGCAAGCTCCAGCGAGTTCTAGAAATTTCGATTCCCGCGAGAATATTCTCGACGCCACGCGAAGAGCTGCGTCTCTGGGTATAAAAGCGGGATGTACGACGCGACGGGACAGTTCCGATTTGGAAAAGCGAAGCGAATCAGTCTCCTGCGAACTAAGAGTGATCGAGTGCGTTAACTGCGAATAGTTTCAGTGTAATTCAGTGTTTTAGTGTGATTCAGTGTTTTAGTGGATTCAGTGTTTTAGTGTAATTTAGTTTTCCGTGTTTAAGTGTTGTAATTACGTGTTTTAATTGTGTTTTTTAATTGTTTAATTGTGTGATTGTTAGTCGACAAATAAATTAATTGTCTTTTGGTGACTTTTGGCGTATCTTGAATTAAACGTACCCCGTTCCCGCAACAATATTTTGGTAAACTGTGACCAAACTATTACAATCATCCTTTTTATACAGAACACCAGTATTTTCTTCAATTAACAAAGTAGATATCTAGATTTTTTTATGCGATGCAGAAGTATATAAAACAACTGACAACTTAATGGTAGAACTTAACAAATGCCTTTATTTTTCAGAGGCCAAGGCGTACTTATTCGAGAAGGACCCCGTCAAGAAAGCAGCTATTAGGAAGGAGATCCTAGAAGAAGTGGTCCCTTACTACTTCGAAAGGTTCGAGCAGGAATTGAAATCGGCCAATGGATATTTCGGTGGCAAGGTAATGATTACTTTTTTTTAAAGGTTAAGTTAGTATAACTTACAAATGCTAATTTAATGAAGATGCCTTTCCCCATTTGTCTTTGCGAATATCAGTGTGATATAAAAATGTCCGGCAATGAATGAATAATAAGAGGAAACAGTTTTTATCCTTTTTTTAGGAATTCGTAACACAAAATAAAATTGTACCCTTATAGGATATCACTATTTTCTCAAATCCAAACCAATACGAATTATATTGGTAATTTAGGAGTGCCCGCACAAAAGAAACAGACAGCTACAGTCTCAATCGAATATTTTGTGATTGTTGACCTCATATGTTGACCTCACGGTCGCTTAACATCAGATAGAGTGAGGTCAACCTGAACGTGTATTGTGAAAAAGGATAATGATACCATAAACTTTTTTTTCTTTGTTACAGCTTACCTGGGCTGACTTCATTCTGGTCGGCATTGTGGAGACAGCCAATTTGTTCTACGAAGCTGAGATTGAGAAGAACTACCCCACAGTCGTTGCTCTGATCAAGAAGATCCACAACCTCCCCAAAGTCAAAGAATACATCGCCACCAGGAAACCATACAAAGTCTGATTAAATATGCTGTGAAATAATGTTTTGTTTACTTTAAGATTATGACCAATATTAAGAAAATTTGGAGTTTCTCACACTATTGCCTTTCAAACGTACAAGTACTAAGGCGAAAATGCGAAAAAACTCTAAGTCTTAAGTCATATACTTCTTATATACTTCATATATGACTTAGGACTTAGAGTGTTTTCGCAGTCGAAAGGGCGTGAAAAATTATGAATTTGGGTATCGATGAGTCAATTTATCGAAAATTTCGAGTTAGCTGGGTTTCGCAGTATAACGGCAAATTGTTTTCTTGATTAATCACTCTGATGGCTTGACATATTCTATTTCTTGTTATCATCACCGAACTACCAGGGGAGCGGATGGTTCTCAACCCTAGCAGCAATTATGACATAGGTACGAGTATCTAATCTTAAAACTTTATGGTTCATTGTTTGTGATGTCTGAATTCAGAAATATGTACGAGTACACGTATATTTCATGTTTCACAATGAATAAATAAATATCTGGGGCATTTATACACGGTCTTCTGACTCCAAACTAAGCAGAGCTTGTATTATATTTATAACTACATAATGACACCCAGACACGGAACAAACACCGATGTTCATCACACAAATATTTGTCCCGAGTGGGAATCGAATTCTTGAAACCGCCAGCCAGGGTCACAACCCACTGATCCACCGAGCCTGTCGTATATACAAGGAAACTTATTTAATTTTGCCTTAAAGTAGGCACTAAGTAGCTTTGTTCTAATGTAACTGCTGCTTTGTATTATTATTTTTCTGATGAACCTTCATGTATTCAGGCAAATCTTCGAACACCCCTTTCACGTATTAGCTCCAAACTTTTGTCGCCTACAATGTGAGTGAGGTGACTTCCCAAACTTACAGTACTACTCTTAATTATCATCGAAGCGGGGTTCTGTGCAAACATTAGAACTCTTTGTTAGCACGACAAGCGGTAAAGTCCCGAAAATTAGTTTTGTTCTAATTACTTTCCGAAAGTTCACTCGTTTACTTTGAGTTCGGCAAAGGTTCCGTGGCAATGGCGTATTGCTCACGGAAGACGGGATAATCCATACTAATATTAGCCGGATAACTTTTTAATTGCGCGCGGAATTTTGAGGAGTTCCCAGAAATTTCACCTTTGGGAAAAAATATTTACTTGCAAGGGCCCGGTTTGGGGTGATCCTTTTGTTTTGAAGTGTAAAATGTATTTTTTTCCGGTTCGTTGTATTTTCAGTGAAATTAAATTAGATGGGTCTTGGTGGATAAATCATTTGTTTCAGTATTATAAAAAAATATTCGTTATTTTTTTTTGCTGTCAGTCATCTATGTTGATTTTCTTTTAACATAGAGTAAAATAAAACTGGGAATCACTCTTTTGAATTCTGTTAAAAATGAGGTTCAGGAAGTACCTCAAAGTTAAAATATTTAAGAAATACTTATGATATTTATTCTTTTGAAAATAACTGTGCTATATTATGTATCAGGACAGGCAGGCATTGTAACATAATAATATTAGCCAAAAGTCATGAAAACGGACGCAAGACATACCGAGCATTGCAAATGTAGTGATTATGACCTTGTGAATTGTCGATGGAACACAAGTGTTGTCACGTTAATTTAAAAATTATTTCTGATTAAAGTTATACATAGGTAAATAATGTTATACCTCATCATATTTTCGTAATAACCTCCTCAAGCCTCTCTCATAACAATTTCAAAAATTCATATCGTTTTATTAACGTCGTTACACGCGGCAATAACAATTTGTTCGTATTCCGTGCTTATGTTTTAATGCACCCAGTCATTTCAATTTAGCTTAAAGCAGTTTTTTGCCTTTATGAAAAACCATTCCTTCCGAGATGACCATTTTAATAAGCTTCTTAGCTTAAGGGGAAGACCGCGATTGTCTTTTTTGAGCAGAGTAAACAATTGATAGTCCCAAAAAATGTACATGATAATTCAAATATTATTTGTTTTTGGTGGCGGTGTCGTACGAAATTGAGGCGTACGAAATAATGATACATTCTTAAAAGAAATATATGTAATATTAACAAATTTGTTTTTGACTAAAGTACCAAAATCAACCAAACAAGATTAAATTTTGGTAATTGTTGAACCAGTGAAAAAACCTATAGGCTGATGATGATGATGATGATAAAAAAGAGGTATTTTACTGATTTTTACATTTGAATCACCTTTTTTTTTGGGAATACTGAATTTGTATCCCATTTAGTCGGCCAATGAGCGCGAAAATATCTTAATTATCGTTCTAGTATTCGTATCTTGCAGCGATTACGACTAACGGTCAAACATTCGCCCTTCCACTTTTCTATCTCACTAGCCCTTAACAGATCCCCTTATTAAGAGTACAACGGACCTCGTAAGGGATGCAATATTTCAGCCACCCGTTGCGATTATCAACAGGTGCGCCTTGCGACGTTAGTCATTACTGTGGTAAGGTGCACAGACTTTACCGCTTAATATCGGAGCTGGTTGCAGTGATTTTTCATATTAGAGGTTTTATATTGTTGCATATTGGCCCTCACCTGTTTAAAAGTAGATAGTAACTGTCAAAAGATGCGATCGCCAGTTAACATTTTGCCGGCTCGTAAAATCGTGTAAAAGCGTCGATGGCCAAGCGGTTAAGGTTGTTGCCTGCCATTCGAGAGGTCGTGAGTTCGAACCCCGCTACTTAAAACGTGTTTTTCAAATGTCTGTATGATTATTTGACGCTTTAACGGTGAATGAAAACATTGTGAGGAAACCTGCAAAAAATTCTAAGGTGTGGTCGACCAACCCGCACTTGGCCCGTGCCCCAGAAGTCCGAAAGTATATGGGCTGATGATGAAAGTCTATTCCGTATAAATTCACCGCTAAGGTGTAGTGGAAAGTATCAAATCCGTGACATGTCTTTATTGAATATTTGCATGTTATTTCTTTTTTAACTTAAGTCCCTGTTGGAAACCGGTTATGTAGTGTAAAATTATATAGATTGCAGTTGTATGGGTTTTGTTCCATTACAACAAATAGCTGATTGATAGAAAAGTACCAACACAAGTCCGTTGCCCACCCTTTAAAACATATAAACTCCTTTCCTAAGAACCCTTAGCCCCTGTGAAAACTTTGGTATCGAATATCGAACAATGAACTCACTAAGACTATACGTGACTGTGCATAAATACTGGCACTTGAATCTCTATCGAAAAAGGTGACGGCACGCAATTGTTTCTTAAATATTTTTAAATTGACAGGCATTCTGTTAAATATTTTATTATCGGCCAGTATTTCTTGAAGAATGTGTTTTTGAACTGAATTATTAGAATTGAAAGAACGAAAAGAAAACTGGGTATGTCCTTATATATGTTTTTTCAGATCCTTTGATTGTTTCTACTAAAAAACATATATTGCTGAACAATTTTGCTTGAGTTGTTTACGCAAGGTTATATACAAAGTTCCTATAGCTTCTCACTAAGCCATTAACTCACATGCTAACACTGACATGGTAGAAAAAAGCTTAAGTTTAATATGTTTTGCCGTTTTCAATTTCGTCAATGGAGAGCTACATAAAATCGAATGAAATGAACGGACTTTTTGAAACAAATGAATACGTAACGCGTGCGTTAATTCCGAATTTGTAACTTATGTGTTAATTGTATCCCACAGTCGGGGCTAACTCATTTGGGGAACTGTCTCTACTAATTAACAGATCCAGGATTGGGAGCCCACGGCTTAACTCGGAAAGTCCGCTCTCACATCCCTTTTCAAAGTAAATTATGGTTAATCTATTTAAAGGAATAAAATTTGTAAGTCCTAAAAATTGTAGGTACCTTTTTAGGACTTGGCTATTTTTTACTTTAATTTTATTATGTTAAGAAACTTAATTAAAACTTTTTTGTGAAGTGTAGAGATAAAAATAAAATCTATAACAAAATATTTGCAGTCTATAATTAAAAGCTCTATCAAAAGTTTGTGAGTTATGTATTCAGTAGAAGTTAATTGGATTTACGTAAAAAAAACAAAATCGATTAAACCCCGATAACGCAGTAAAACCTCATCAAATCCGATGAATAAATCACAAACAACAATCCAGTCTCAAACGCCGCTCGATAAACACGCTTCATTACACAGTGCAAACAACTCCACCATCTGAACTTATTTAAAAACTCGCCCAATTACAGTGCAGTCCAAATCAGCAAACAAACTGTCCCAATTTAAATCTTAGAGCATGCTCAGGACTGACGTCAAACAATGCCAAGTTAACTCCAATTACGGGAAACGGGGGCCGAGTGGTGAAACTCCATTTCCTTACTTATAGAAAGTTAAGTATTTTCTTCCAGACTCTTAGGACGCGCTAGCGATGAACGGTTTGCTGAGAGAGATATGGTGGGATTCGCATAGTATTGTCTTTTATTTGCGCGAATACTACATATTTGAAATCAAACTAATTTTGTCAAGACCCGTGCACATGAGCGCTGTAAAGAGCTCGAAACGACGGGTCTCTTATAAAATATTATGTTAAGAATGTCAATACGCGAGTTAAACCCGTAGAATTTGTTTAATTTCAAGTGTGATTCTTGTTTGTTTTTGTTAAATGTCTTTCAAGTGTTTTGATAAATCAATAGATAATGGAAGTAAGTCTTTAAATACAATCAATAACCGAAAAAAGACCGCAAGCACAACTCAAAAATATTTAGCAGAAAAAGATAGAGTACTAAATATTAAGATAGAGTACTAATGAAATTCCTATTGAATACTGACTAATTGATATGTGATCTTACGAGTAGAATCTTTATAAGCACAACAGTATAAACAAAAACTACAATAATTGTTGACGATTTAGTTTAAAGTGTTCTTTCGCATACTTACTATTCCTTAAGCAAGCTATCGAGGACACTAAAATTAGTCTTTATGGGTCTACACGCAATATTAGGAGTAGCAAATTACAAAGCTACTTTTACTTTTTTTGAGATGAAGACTAGAAGTTCGCTCGCGACCACGATTGGTGTAACCCAATCGAAGCGTCGGTGTAAGTAGCTATGTAATTTGCTACTCCTAATATCGCGTGTAGACCCATAAAGACTAATTTTAGTGTAATGGAACGCGAAAGTCTAAAATCTTACATAAGCTATCGAGAAACTAAACCTCTCTTCTTACTCATTCTTAAACGCGGATACCTCTTACTCGACCCACACAATAAAGTAACGAGGATCTTAATGAACTCCCTGTAAACTGTTCCGCAAGATCCCAACTAGTTCCCAAGAGCCGAGCATTAACATTCCCGGAATATTTTTTACGCATCCCAAAAGGGTTGATCACAAAAAGTTTCCGACTAAAAAGTTTTTAATAGTTCCGACCGTTTTCGGGTTACCGTTATCAAATATGGAATGAAAGTTGGGGAGGATTTTAACTGCCCACGCAGTTTTGTTTTTTTTTTGTGATAATATTTTTAAAAGCGAAGAGGATTTTTTTATGATGTTATTATTAAATTGATTTACTATCGGCTGCCCACGACTTCGTCCGCGTGCGAATGGTTTTGACAGGAATTGTTCATTAAAATAGCCTACTTAAAGGCCCGTAATCGACGAGCATGCATGAAGAGGTTGATGGATGTGGATGAAGCGAAAGTGGTGTGCCAGGACAGTAGCACATGGCAGGAAGTGATCTCTGCCTACCCCTCTGGGAAAAAGGCGTGATTCTATGTATGTATTGTATAATATACCTTGTAAAAATATTTTTTTATAACTGAAAGTCAAGACAAAATTGTCCAGCCATTACTGAGATTAGATTAGAATTAACAGACATACAGACAAACGGACACCCGACCTAGATTACCCATTAATAAAAAGTCCTTATTTTAGTATAACAAACAGACATTTAAATTATATTTAGATGTATAGATTTATTTCAGATAGACATGCACGGATTCCTGTAACGTTAACATTTTATTCATCTCTAAGTGCAAACCAGTGGTAGAATAAATTTTACTATTGCTGTTTCGACGATTTCTACTTATGTAGAATGAATAAAGAATTCTTAGTTTCCGATTTATGTTAACTCTCTAGTTTTTGAAAACATTTAAATCTAATTAATGTCTCAAAAGTCTGTTTTTTCAATTTCGTGTTTGAGAATAGATTCATAAAATTGGTGGATATATTTTTAAGATCTTATAAACAAAAATGAATTGCTGTTCGTTAGTTTGACTAAAACTCGAGAACGCCCGGACCGATTTAGGTAATTTTGGTTTTAAAATGTTCGTGATAGTCCAGGAAAGGTTTATAGTATTGGCGGTATGAAATTTGCAGGGACCATGAATATACTCGAATTACTTGTACTGCACAGTAAACAGTCCTCAGTTGTAAACCCACAAAGAATATAAGAATACCACTCGAATCCCGTTCGTGTATTCCGGTATTCAAAACGTGCATCCTCAGCAAAAGTCAAAGGCATCACAATACTACTCAGAACCAATACCCAAGTACATGTCCGAGTGCATCGTGTGCAATCATTCCTGGTAATATTTTCGATGTCCTCACCTTTTCCCATAAAATTCTCTGCGGCGTCTCGGGATATTTTACGGACCGTCGAAACGATAGCTTCACTGTTATTTCCTGTTCAATGCTGTTGCTTTGTTTTGTTTTGTTCGGAACACCGAGTGGCATGGATATTGGTAATATTTTAACTGAAGAGGAATCGTAGAGTATCAAATAATCGTAGAAGCGTAATAGTAGTTTGTATTTGTTGCCTACTAAGTTTGAATGTGCTGTTACGTTTCTTAACTCGTTGACTTTTCAAATGACATTAGAGGCTGCGTAATAAGTGTAAATGAAAAAAATTATTTGGTTTTTTTTACACTTTTATTTAAAAAAACCTTATCCTTATGGGTCCATCCGTTTAAGATCTACGGTATCACAGACAGATGCATACACCGGGAGTTATAGTATATATTAGAATACAGGCATATAAGTACAGAAAGCAGGTTGGTTGAAAATGAACTAGATGCAACCGTTAAAAGGTAATAATAATAATAGTATATTCCGCTCACGAAAAACACTTCACTAGCACGAGTATTATGTTCATCTAATACACCAAGCGCTCCTGCACACGATACCACCACCGGGCCAACACCGGGCCGCCACCGGTCTGCCACTGCGTATTTTATATGTAGACTAGTGACCCGCCCTCGCTTCGCTTCAGGTTATCCTTTCTTAGCCGAGGCCTACGTCATAACATCTACGTGTATGCCGAATTTCAGCCTGATCCATCCAGAGGTTTGCGCTGTGCTTTGATAGATCACTATGTCAGTCAGTCATCTTTGAGTTATATTTATTTAGATGTAGAGGCGGTGCGTATCAATACATAGTATAAAACAAAGTCGCTTTCGCTGTATGTCCGTATGTATGCTTAGATCTTTAAATCTACGCAACGGATTTTGATGCGGATTTTTCAAATAGATAGAGTGATTCTTAAGGAAGGTTTGTATGTAAAATTTACTCGAAGCGAAGCGAGGGCGGGTCACTAGTCTACATATAAAAAACGCGACGGTGGCCCGTTGGCGCAGTGCAATAATTGCGCTCACGAAAAACACTGACTTCACTAGCACGAGTATTATGATCATCTAATACACTATGCGTTCCTGCACACGATACTAGGCCGCTACCGGGCCGCTACTGGGCCGCCGCGCGCCGTCAAGTTTTTTATAAGAAGACTATCTGACCCGGCGTACTACGACGCCTTAGCGTAGCTTTGATTGTATGGCTATTCTATTGGCTGTATGACGTTGACATTAGTTACGCGCAATTATTAAAGTATGCAAAATAAATGTATATTTTTCAATCTTTCTGAAAGCTTTTCTTAATATTTTTTGGTAAAAACCTTCTACAGAGCATTAGAAAACTACAAAAAAAATCAGCCATATCAGTATAGCCGTTTTCATGTTATGGTGTGACTACGGGAAACGGATTTCGTTTTTATTATAGTACTGTACTGTGAAAAAGAAAAGGGCTGTTTTTAGGGTTTTCCCGGCAATTATTCGATTTTTTCCGTAAGAACCATCCTTGGACTTCAACGAACATTTTAAAAAAAGAATTGGCCAAATTGGTTCAGGCGTTGTTGAGTTATGCGCTTACCAACACATTTTGCGATTCATTTTTATATTATAGATATTTTTTAAGATACACACCACCTCTAGATATAAAATACGCGGCGGCGGCATGTTGGCGGCATAGTGTGCAGGAGAGCTTATAGGAATCACTTGCACTAAAAACTCCTAAGATTAATTGCTTATTCTCAATCTTACCCAATTTCCAAAACAAACTTCAATCAATGAAATTCTCAGAAACAAAACAGCAATCAAAATAGAGTTAATTGGTAATTACTTTAGCATGAAATTAATTATGATTCTTAGTTCCAGTACCAATGGATTTTGTTCAGGTTCGCGAACATTGCCTACAGAAGAACATGGTTTCGCAGAAATCTCGTTATGTGTTTGTTATTTTAGTACCATATTTTCTATTTACCACTGAAAGTAAGTAATAACTAACTAACCTAGGTATTGAAGTAATTGATCTGGATCTTTATGGTTAAATCTAGCAAGAAACTTAAGAGGAGCGATAATTTTAAATCTTCATGTGTGTTAAACAACATGCATTATGAACTTTTAATATAGATATTATATAAAATATTATGTCAAATTGGATTATTAAAAGATAAGAACAGCACTGATTGTTTAAATTTATCAAGGGTAAATTTAGACAACAGTAGTGTCCTTATTTTATCGTATTTTATTAGATAGATATCGAGAATACGAAAGTCGATCTATTAATCTACATATATTAATATGTTATTGATAACTAGCCCAAACAATTAGGTTATGAAGCCGTAGTATAGTAGATTTATGCTTACGAGTAAAGTTGGATATTTATATTTTTGGACTTTTGCGTTTTATTACATTAAATACTGGTTATTATGGGTGTACACTCGATAAATGGAGTAGCAAATACAAAGCTACTTACTACCCTATATTTCGACTGAGTTACACCAAACATGGTCGCGAGAAAAATTTACCTGGAGCCGTAGTCAAATAAAGTAAAATGTATGGGATTGACATTAGACGCGATAAATCACGTATTCAATCTAATATCAATCCCATACATTTAATTCTTTATAATTTCGTTATCGTATTGATATTGTTACTTTGTCAAGTCCCCAGTTTTCAAAATTTTAAAACTAGATATTGTTTTAGCTTACGCCTTCGGTGGAGACTACTACGATGATAGCTCTAATCTTCGATCATTGCACAAAAAGAAGGTTAAAAACGACTGTGGAGGAGAAATGCAGGAGTTCCTATGTCGCATGAGCTGTCCAGGATATGATTACGCTTGCGAAAGGAGACACTGCACTTGTGTCAATGAACACAACCAACATGGTTTGTTTTTATATTAATTCCTACAAATATAACGTTTACATGCGAAAGTAAACTGAAAATGTCCGGGATATTTACCGTAATGTTTTGTTTTAATGAGCTCCCGATAATTCGGCACCGTTTCAAGCGACATGATCACGGGTGAACTAGTAACGGGTAGTGTTGTAATGGTGTCGTGCGTTATAAAAGACTTTAAAAGAGGGTAAACCGATATGTCTGCTCTTAGACCTACTGTCATTCTTGCAATCCTACAGTTCACCCGTTCCTCACTCCATATGCGGTCGACAGGCACAATAGACCATATTAAGCCTGTCGCACACACCCTGAAGGCATGCTTTAATGCCGTTTCACGGCCCGCCTGAAGAGTCTGAAACAACATGCTGATTTGATCATGATAAAATTTGTCAGTCTGTTGAGCTTCCTGGCCTAATGAGTCGATCTAATCAAAATTTGATACACAGATAGTGCCTGAGAAAGTACATGCTTCTATTAACCAAAATTCGCTATAAAGAGTAATGTTACGATAACAAGAACGAAGTCGTAGGCGCAAAGCTTATTTTAAAATATGCACTAAAGTTTTTTTATTCTACCTATGTGATGTAGGCTTAGCTTTAAATTCTAGGCTAATGGAAAGTATAGAAGACCATTTACTAGTTCCAGGATATTTACCATGTTTAGTGAAAATATTGCTGGATCCCTTTGAAAAGTATGAAAATAAAGATTCTTTGCCCTATTTCTTCAAACCGTTCAGATAGAAACTCGTTCATTTTTTGAGAGCAGGATACCTAAATAAAAACTCATACTTTTCAGTTCACAAACCACATGCGGCGAATTATCGCAAAGGAGCCCTCAACCCTCCAGGATTCGTAGACTTAACAAAATTAAATGGTAAGTTAAAGTCAATTAAAGAAGTCAATAAGAACGTATTATGATAAAGAAAATGAACTTTTTAACTCTAAACCAGGCCTTGGGATAAGTAGAGAACTCATCATTTTGTATCTTAACCACTATTAAGATCTAAAATGAAAATTTTAAGCATGCCGTGTTTCCTCATGAGCCCATATAGGTACGTCCCCTCTGCTACTGGGGCACGGGACTACCCAAAACTAGGGCGATCAGGCCTTAGTCAATGCTCTATTTGGTTACGGGTTAATACCAATGGTATAATAAACTATATAAATGTTACCCATGTAACAATAATTTGCGTTTTTAATCTGTGCCATAGAATGGACAGAGATAAGTGACAAAAAAAAATCGTTAAAGCAAGCCTTTGATTTGCTTGCTTTAACGAATTTTTTATATATCAAAATATGCCCGATTCTTGGCATCTGTATGTCTTCACAAAGCGCGCCTGTATAGCATATTTGCGCCTTGTTTAATGTAATAACATTGGATTAAACCATTTTTATTATTTTACAGAAGAAGTTTACGCTTTAAAACCATCACTTCGCCATCACATCGCGCACTTCTGCCCAAATCTAAAAGAAGCTAGAAGCTGTATCCGGAAGTGTATGGAAGTTGGGAAGCCGGCGTTCTGCGGCAAGGACCACGTGTGTTACTGCGGACACAGGTATCAATACTGCTTTGAAAGTGTACCGTAAATGACGTCATTGGACATACAAACTGGACGCACAGGCTGGTGCATGCGGGAGACTCATACAAACTACGCCACTGCGTGCGTCTAGAATGCAGGACATGCGAAAAACGAAGTTCAAAGTACTCTTTCGCGTAAAGGATAGAAACATTCACAAATGTCACAAAACATTGTACTGATTGCTGAGTTCGTGCTGCGTTGCATAAGTGATTTAATTCCGGCTATCGGAAGAACAATAAGAATTATTCATTTAAAAGTAAACACACGCCCAGATCACAATTGCAAATGCTCATCACACATATATTTGGCTAGGTTGGTCAAACCCTATTCTCTTTTCATGAAGTTATTCTCAATCTAAATTAATAAAATATCTTTTTCAGGTACAATGAACAGGTGAAAGATGAGGATGTGGACAGCAATTCCGTTTACACCCAATTTAAGGATTTATACAAGAAATATTTTGGAGATAACTACAGACCTGATTATGATCATTAACTATTTTTTAAAAAGCTTACTTTGTATAATTTTAACGTAAAGTTTACCTACTTTATTTATTTCTCCTGCTTTTTAATATCGAATAATATGGTACTTCATTATGTCATTATGCCTATTTTACTTCCTGGGGTAGGTAAAATTGTTTGCCGAGTATTGAGTCGGCTACAACCTTGATAGATGTGGAAAAAGCGAAAGTGGTGTGTCAAGACCATAGTACATGGCAGGAATTGGTCTCTGCCTACCCCTCTGGGAAAAAGGCGTGACTCTATATATGTATGTCCAAACGTAAAACATCCTTATTCATACCTGAATATTTCATACTTAACCACAAAGTTTAACATTGAACGAGAAATGAATATTTATCGCGAACATTCCCGAATTAATCCCTATGGTTGGATAAGATTGAATACCGTTTCGAACTCTTCATATATCGGTTCCTTACGTTCGAGGTTGTCGTATCTGATCAGAGCTGTTCTCCAGGTCTGATTTATATGCCGCGAACAAATCCGCAACCCGACTGAATTTTAATTACATACAACCCCTACCCGGACGACGAAGAACTATGAAGGCGCTGGAATAGATATCCAATGAATTTGTAGGTGCATACAAACTCATTGGCTATCTATTATAATAAATGGTGCAATTCTGAAATTATACAAATAATTTATTACGAAAATAGCCAAATTGCATACAACCTAATAAGAAAGAAGAAAGAAAGAAAGAAAACATTTATTGATCACATACATTTACAAAGTTTAACAAACACACATACAGTAGATGTGATCAATAGGTTCTGCCTCAGCATGTGCTGCAGCGGCTGCTAGGCCGCTACAGCGCTGATATTCTGGCAGAACCTTTATAATTAAAAAAAATATAAATACATATACAAGATACAAGAACATAGAAATAAAAGTCAAGAACAAGAAGTTATAGTCTAACAATACAAATATGTATACATATAATAAAAACAGATAGAACAGAAATAAAAACAAATAATGGTAAGGACAAATGGAAGATACAATTTAATAAGTTAAAAGTGTGCCATTTTGCTTTATACCCAGAGCCATTATCCAAGACCAAACAACTGTTAAATATAGAGTTTTGTCTATGGACATAAGCTCCGGATCGGCCATTGACAAGAACAGGTAAAGAAAAAAAAAAAAGGAAAAAGTAAACAAAAACGGGGTTCACAAATACACAAATAGAACATGTTGAGAAAAGTTTATAAATTGAAATAGTATTAATATGTACACACGGAAATTAAATTACAACAATAAAAAAGTAAATGCTATTGTTGTTGTATCTACTTGCGGGTGAGTGCTTTGAACTAATAATCCAATAAGTGCATTGATAGTTAGCATAGGATAGCAAGTGCAAAAGTTTGAGGCTGTGTGGTTGTTTGATTCGACTAACAAGGCAATTTGTGTTTTTACAGAGCGACAATATAGGGTATGTTTTATGACATGAACAACCTGCCGCATATAGGTATAAGGATAAATGTGTTAAGTGGAGCAAGCAAAGAGAAGTGAACAAGAAGAAAGAAAAATTGAAAAATGATGAAAGAGGACACTCGTTTGTTATCGGCGTATGATAGTGGCGTATATACAGACTCGTGCTTGGAGCTGCGGCGTGCCCCAAAGTGTCGAACCACCTCCCCCGAAAACGTAGCCTGATGTGAATACCTAGTGATGTGAGTATTGTGTTTTTTGCTCCTCTATTAGGTACTGTTTGAGTCGCTTTCTAAAACTGTGTATTGTTTCCAGGTCACGCAACGGTGGGGGAAGGTCGTTCCAGCACTTAGTGGCCGCAAATCTGAAGGATCCCCGGAATGCCGCTGTACGATGTTTGGGCATAGTGAAAATGTTTGTGCAGGCTCTTTTGGGGTATCCTTTGTTATCCCTTGCCCACAGCAACTTATTATATAGGTATGTGGGTCTCTCTGTTGATATGACTCCAAAGAGCAGCGTGGCTAGATGCACTCTCCTCCGTGCCTCCATTCTCATGACATTGGCAGCGTTTAGGTATGGTGTAACATGCGATCTGGGTGGGATGTGAAAGCAGAAGCGCGCACAGGCATTTTGAACCCGCTGTATTTTTTTCATGGTTCTTGTTAGGAGGCAGGGGCCATACACTGTATCACAGTAATTCAGCTTGGATAGCACAAGTGATTCACAGAGCAACTTTCGTAGGTCAACATTTAAGTAGGGCCTGATTTTGTATAGGAGGTTTAACCTGTAGAAGCAATTTCGGGTGACTTGTGCTATATGGTCTTCAAAGTTGAGTTGTCCATCCATAGTTAAACCAAGATTTTTGGCCGAGTCCACACTATCAACTAGTTGACCGTTGATTTTAATGAGCAGAGGGGAGTTTCTTATCATACTCACGTTTCGGCTAGAACCCGTTAGTAACAGCTTGGACTTTTTGGGGTTTAGCACGAGGCAGTTGGTGTCACACCAGATAGCAATACGATCCAGATCCTCCTGTATCTTCTCTGTAGCACTGACGTGATTGCTAGGTCGGAAAGAGTAGTATAGCTGTAAGTCATCGGCATATAGATGATATTTGCAGTTTTTTATTGTTGTAATGATGTCTGCACTGTATAGGGCGTAGAGGATTGGTCCGAGGGTGGAGCCCTGGGGGACCCCCCGAGACACCTTACAGTACAATACGAGTATACACAAAAGATTGTCTTTCTCCGTAATTATTAATAATTATCTGCCACGCTTCCTTCGACAATATCTTTAGAGTTACATGGCACAGATAGAATTTATATGAAAAAAATATACTTAGATTATGGCGACCATTATGATGGAGAACAGCTAACTGCAAGGTCCATTTACAGTGCAAAAGAATGTCCACAAACACAAATGCACGCCATTTTCTTCCAATCCCATAGCTCGGTAAGACGGCAATCTGAAATAATCATTGAAACATTTTTTTTTTAAATTTGCCTCCAGTATTAATTACAATAATGTTTGACTGTCGCTTCCAGTAGCTAGTTATCTCGTGCTAAAACTTCGAAAGTGTTTGGTTGAATATTTATTGAATGTGGTAAATGGAACACGCCACATGACCCGAACATGTTCGCATTTAAATAATAATGTTACATAACAATAAAAAGCATTAAATGCGTATAGCACTAATATTGCCATGTAAATATCATTCATTTCATGAAAAATGTACAATGGGTGTGGTTCTTTCTGTATTAAATACTGTTCCACTGCAAATCAAAAATTCTTCATCCATAAATGCATTCATTAGTTTCTAGAATACGACTTTTGAGTTCCATTACATTATATTTTTGTTCGCTTATAACCATTATTGCTGTAACCGAGTGGGGGACAGTAAGTAAGCAATGAATTTGCTGGGTACTGTTTTTATCTAAGTAATAAAAGGAGAAACTGTCTGACTGACAGACTGGCATATATATCAACGCACAGCATAAACGGCAAACGTAGGCACTTTAAATTTGAAAGGAGCCTAGCTTAGGTAACGTAGAGGTGCACTAAGAAAAAAATTCCCGGAATTCCCACGGGAACAGGAATGAACGAGAAAATCCTATTGTATGAATAATGTAAACCGCTTAAGTTAACGCTTGAAATTTGGCATGCAGGTTACCTTAATAAACTTTAAACTTAGTTGCAACAATATATTGCTAAACTCCCACGGGAACGGGAGTGAATGGGAAAAATAAATTGTATGAAAAATCCTGTAGTCCACGCGAACGAATTCGCGGGCACAGCTAGTATATCATAAGATCTACTACTATGCGTAATGACGCTTTTTGCATGCTTCACATCTAATGAGATGTGTAGCATGTAATGACGCTTAGATTAATGAACGGATGAGATATGTAGATAAATTCTCTAGTTCTTTTCGGCATATACAAAATACTTAAGAGGCCTTCCAAATTATTCTCTATTACATAGCAATTTTATCGGCTCACACCCAGAACCCAGATGTGAGTAAGTAATGTGCCACAGCTTTAATTTACAAAGCGCGATGACTGATTGGCTGCTATCTGTTCCGAGATGCGAGCTTGCGATATGCGTCGGTATTATCCCTCTTCGCGGAGAAGCCATGTTGTTATTCCAACATGGCTTCAACGATCGATTGATTCAACCATGATACGACTCATGGGGTGCATTTAGCCGACAGACAGACTGGTCAGAATCTGAGAGTGCTGAACAGCATTCGACAATTCTGACTACAGTATCGGCCAG
This sequence comes from Maruca vitrata, assembly GCA_039566165.1. Classification (NCBI taxonomy): domain Eukaryota; kingdom Metazoa; phylum Arthropoda; class Insecta; order Lepidoptera; family Crambidae; genus Maruca; species Maruca vitrata. The sequence continues at coordinate 12,229,918 of CM076923.1, forward strand.
AACCATGCTGAGTGGAAATGAGAGAAGTGAAGTTAGCTGTTAACGTTTGAATATTTCGCCATATGACGAATCAATCAATCAATCTGAATATCGCCACTTAGCATTCCTCAGCCGCGTCAGCCTATGCTACTCAGCAATCGCCATTTTTCTTTCTGTGCTGCCAAGATTGTGTGTCGGCTAAACGCACCCATGGACATAAGATGACATAGTATTGTCTATTATTAGCGCAAACACTACACATTTGAAGTGAAAGTAATTTATTCGCGTGTATTGTTATTCTTAACATATCATTCATTTACGCGTTTCGACCTCATTACAGCGCTCGCGGTCACGGGCAAGACTGACAGTTTGTTTGTCTGTTCGATGGTATAATCTATAAAATCCGATAAGGATGACAGCAGATGGTGACCACGGGGCCTGTAAAGAGCTCGAAATGTCGGGTCTGTAGACAATGAACACGGGCACTTATGTGATCGAAACGTCAGGTCTTTATGTTTGGATGCAAATTATATGCATGTTTAATCCCTCAAATAAATTTAATTTTTTGAAATTAGTACGATGGAATGATGAGCCCATTTTTTTCACGTATTTAGGGACAAGTAAAAAAAGTAATTGGAGTTATTTTTTATAAATACTCACGCAAGGATTATACAACGCGCGCGTTTGTGAAGGAGCTTGTTCAAACAAAACCTAGAATTATAGCTGAACTATATGCTGATATGAAAGCTATATTTTTATGAAGTTTCATCGAAATCCGTTTATTTGTTTTCCATTTTTTTTCTCTTAAATCCGTTGTGCAGTTTTAAAGATGAAAGCATACATACAATACATATGGACAGGGAGACGCGAGACCTTGTTAAAACAATGCACGAGGCAGAATGGCGGCGATGTGGTCCACAACCCGTCACGTCACGTTTCCCACAGAGGTGAAAAGTGGATCGCTGGAAGCGATCTCTGCCTACCCCTCTCGGAAAAAGGCGTGATTTTATGTATGTATGTTGACGCGGGAAGCCACTTTGCTAAAGCAATGTAGTATAAATACTACATTGTAGTGATAGGACCTTACAACTGTATAAGATATTTTCCAGTTTTTCAACGCTCAGATTAAACCAAGGACAGAACATACATCTCGTATACGACATCGTTCAAACACTTCACGATACCTCTCTATAAAAACAAGCCAACTCAGTGTTTATAAATCCCATAGTCGAACTGACAAAACCTCGCACCCTCATATTACCATTAACATTGTGTTTGGAGAACTCCACGGGCCTATTGTTCTAGAATACACACACAGATAACTAAATTACTCCATTTGGATTCGTATTCACACTGAATTAAAGCACAAATTCGCTTGTGCAACCAACATGAGATGGTTCATTCGACAAACTGAGATGAAAGCAAGTTGATTTGATTATACATTCCGTTTCCATTCTGAAATCTATTGTTCTTTTAGTAGTGTTATCGTATGTAAGCGGCTGCGTTTTGGAATAATTTATATTGTTTCACGCAAAGAAAGACCTCGAAACGTCAGGTCTCTAAATAATATGTTTAGAATAACAATACACGCCAGTTCAATCCCTAAAATAAGTTTTATTTCAAAATGTGTAGTGTTCGCGCAAATAATAGACGGTACCTACTATTGTTTCACACAGTACAGATATTACGGTTTTTGGGCACTAATATCGTATCATCATTCCGTCAACTTGTCCCTCGTGTCTCATTTCAAGGAGGTTTCAAGTTACAATATAGTGGTGGACGCTTTCTCAGGATATCAGATTTACAGAAAGTCATAAATAGTAAAAAACAATCATGAAGATGTGTATAAACGCATGACGTTTAATTTACCACGGTAGATGGCAAAAACTTCGAAATGTTTGTTTAGCCATACTTATCCTCTTAATACTATGTTAAGAGTCTACACGCGATAAAAAATAGTAGTAAATACACAGCTACATACTACTCAACGTTTACGTGTAGATCTATAGTAAACAGTTCTTAATTTTTATTTTTATTTTTTGTTTTGATGCTATTTAAAGTTCAACTGAAAAATTATAAAAAATCGCATTAATGACTCCGCCTGAACAAGGACTTGAACCACTGGTCTTCAGATATCGTCTGCTGCCCAGCTACCCAGGTGTTAGAGCAGCAGACGCGATATCTGAATCAAGTCCCTGTTCAAATTGTAAATTTACACTTACTTAATGTAAATGAACGCGAAAGTTTTAAATCTAATCTTCTATTTTTTTTTATTTTAGTCATCAACCTCTCTTGCATTTGAAAACTCATAAATTAGATACCTCCCCGTTACCAATGAAACGTTGTTTTGAGTAGGGGGGGTTCACGATCAGTGCTTTGGGATAAACTGAGACCATAGATACTGTGAGAAATTATGCTAACTGTAAAATGACTTGAAACAAATAAAATATGCTATTACTTGAAGGATTTGGTACTTAAAAGTAAATTGTAAATGGATATTGTTTAATTTTTTTTGGGTATGTCAAAAGTACAATATACCAAGACCGTAGCACATGGCAGGAATTTGGTCTCTGTCTACCCCTCTGGGAAGAAGCCTGACTGTATGTAAGTATGTAAACTTGTTTCACACAAATCGCTTTGCATTGAACACAAAACACAAAATTTAATACCTCCCAGTTACCATAGAAACGCTGTTCTGGTAGGTACTAGGTAATGCAACAGTTGTACAGTTCGGTTCACGAAAGATGACCAATGCGCAGAATGCGATTTTTAGGTCCCAGTTGAGGTGCGGGGTGAGGGGCGGGCGGAATGCGTCAAGACTGGAGCGACGCTATTGGTGCGTGCGCGCCGCGTAATGGACTGCAGCAGGCCGCTCAATCGCTATTCGTCAATTGCGGCATCGACACGCTGTCAGCGCAGTCAAGTGCAATTGAAAAGAAAAGTGTTTTGCTTTAAGATATTTGTTTCATATTTTTTGTGACATGTTAAGTTTTCGTTGTTTTGTTAAGTTATCGTTGTTTTTGTTAAAGTTAATAAGTTAAATAAGTGTACCTACAATAATTACGAGTATATTAAGTATATTATAAGTTTAGACAATTAATTATACTATTTCAATTACAATAAAATATTTTTTTGTATTAAGTATTTTCTTCATGAATGCACACATGCGCATCGGCCGCCATTTGTGGTCAACTTCCATGAACCGACCTGTAATAGGGGACGTCGATGCAGTCAGTCCTCTCTAGTCAGTACTAGTCAGTGCTCCTGACAGCGCGCTCCCGGAGGGACGGAGCAAGGGAGTAGGGGGGGTTCACGATCAGTAATCCGGGATAAACTGATACCGTACTTTTTGTGAAAAGCTGTGTTAACTGTAATATGACTTGAGTTAAATAAAGTGTATAATTATTTGGACTATTTTGTACTTGAGAATAAATTATTATCATCACCATTATCAGTCCATTTGTGTCCACCGGTGGACATAGACCTGTCCAAATACACACCCCGTAAGTCATTCTTCGGCTACTCGCAACCAACTTCTACCAGCCGTCCTGCGCAAATCGTCATTCCACCTGACCTAAAACTCTGACCACTTTGCATTTGTACACAAAACACAAAATTAAATACCTCCTCGTTACCATAGAAACGCTGTTCCAGTAGGTACTAGGTAATGCAACTGATGTAATAGGGGACGTCGATTCAGTCAGTCCGCGCGACCCCGACGAACGCTTAGTGTTCCTGAAAGCGCTTTGGGTATATAAAAAGTACAATATACCAGGACCATAGCACATGGCAAGAATTGATATCTACCTACCCTTCTAGGAAAAAAACGTGATTTTATGTTAGTACGTATTTATGTAAAAAATACAAAAAATTATGCACACTTTACATAAATTTTAACAAAATAACGACATCTGTTTTTAGAAAAGACTGAAGTCGTTAAAAAAATCTGCACATTAGGAAGATTATTTTAAATATCCTTTTATAGGCATTTTAATTGAATTTGATTTTTTATTTTATTTGTGAGAACAATTAACAAAAATATTACGACTAAACTATTAAATTTGACACTTATTCTAGGTGCTCACTTAAATAGGTTGGCACGGCATGCGAAGACAAATGTCACAAAATTTAAACTATGTATACTAACATCAGTTCAACCCGGGTTTATAGATCGAGACACATCAAAATCTACAAGTTAACTGAACGGATATTTCAAAGGATCAAAATGTTTAAACTATAGTCCTCTGCATTTACGTCTCATGGACACTCTACCAGGGGTAACTCACAGTTGTCAAGTGTTATTTTTGTTCGGCCTCCTATGATGTACTCGTATAGTGTGGAATTACAAGCTTTCAATATGCGGGGGAGTACTGTCGACTCATGTTTCATTCCTACGACATTTTAAGCACAGGACATTCACTTGATCATGTTATATTGAACGAATGAACGGAACGGGAAAACGTCTGCTCATGACTTCCCTTTAATGTTCATAATTTTGTTTTTACTTCCAGGAAAAGAACTAATTTGTATTAATATGAATAATTTTATTTGGCAATTTAAATTCATTTATTCCAACGATTTTCTAAAAAGGTAATTTAGATGTTTTAGAATATTTGACATCATTACTATGCATTATTTATGATACATTTGATTCATATTTTAGAACTAGGTAGTAAAATGATTTAAGCATGTTTTACATTGTATGAAATATTTGCATACAATTTAGTTTAACGTTTATCGGGATACTGTTTATTTTTAGGCCCATGCAAGTTTATTGCTTTTACACAACAAACTACGAGTAACATAGACCGTTTTTTGAATTTGTTGTTAGAGATTTGTAAAAGTCAAATACATAAAGCAATACCTAATTTTTTTATTAAGTTCGGCAACACAAACAAAAAATATTTCTTGGCTAAATTCTACGAAAAATAAGAATAGCTAATGTATTTTAAAAGGGAACTCTGTTACAAAATCATACAATATTCAAGCTAATTCGAGTAGCGAAAACATTTTAACGCGCCCTAATTAAGAATTAATAAGGGAGGCAACAGCTGTAACGAGGATTCAAAAATATATGAAGAAGTGTCTCATAATAAGATAATTATATCATTATTATGTATATTCAGTGTATAATTAACACACATAAATAATTTTGTACATACATTACTTTAATTGTCTACTTAAAAGAGTTCATAAAATGGGATTATAGGTTCATTTAAAAAAAAAGTCACACCTTTTCGGAAAACTTGTCGTAGCTTCAGAAATTTAAAAACTCGACGTACCAACTACCTCAACATAAAAAAGTAGCGTATACTTTTTTGACGTCATAAACTAGTATTAGACATATTTATATTGAAGGTTGTAAGAAATAACATTGCAAATAAGTCCAATAACATATTTCAACTCCCGACTCTATGACGGAGTCCGGGTTAAAAGTGAAACTCGTCAGCTTTATTTCTTCGCCCCTACATTAGACCGTTAAGTAACTTAATAAACGGGTCCGAATTTTAGAATGAATTATCAGGTAGAAGTATGTACTGGCTACGTCAGCGGAGTCAATTAGCAAAATAAAACATAATTCATTTCAATAATTCACAGAAGAAACTTTGCCATTTTCTGTTGTCCTTGTCGGACGTACGGTTGTCCCGCTCGCACTTATGGTGTGGAGCGCAGTTTACTTGTCTCTTTTTAACGCGGGTGCTATATTGCTCAACTTCGGATGTTATCTCCTTTCTGTACTGATACAGTGATTCGAGAAGGATAGTTGCTCTACTTAACGATTTGAAAGATAGTTTATTATACAAACAGTGTCAATAGCTGAAGTAATTAGTACCTAGGTACCATTATGTGCAGTTCAGAGTTGTCATCAATTATTGTAAAAGACCAAACTTATGTCAATTAAAATTCATAATGATCAACAAATTAGTAATTTAATTCAACATAAGTGCGAGTAAGCAGTAATTCCTTATTTATTTTGACGTATTTTATTTTTAGAATCAATGTATCTATTTAAAAAAATAAGTAAATTTCTTAATTCGTTTACATCCCAAGATAACACTTTTTTTAATAACCCAACATAACCAAATAAAATAGTATAAGGTTGATGTTAAATGAATGTCAATGCTAATGGTTTCTCCAAAAAAAAACAAACGAACCCATAATCCGCGGGATAATCTGCAATCACATTTAAATGTCAAAAAAATCACCAAAACAAAACCGCGTCGAGCAAAAATAATCCAAATGGAAGCAGAGCATACTCCCATGGCGCGCAGCCTCACTTCGATTGGCTACGGATCTCGTAGCTCGTAGCAACGGTGGCTGTCGTGCGGGAGACCCGCTACGGTGCGCACGTCTACGCCGTAGCTCGCGGTTACCTTGACACGATTCGGTCGGTCGCACCCAGGACTGCGAATTTCGAATACGAATTCCGTTACTGTGAAAGTGTCATTCTGACGTAGAGTGTTTGTGTCGTGTTGTTGTGTGACGCACGCGGCTATAAGAGGTAAGTGTGAAATCGCTTTTAAGTTATGATTGATGAAATCAGAAGACGAATGAATGCCGTTGATTCTCACTCGAGATAAATGGGAAAGAGATTGAGTTTAATGAAAATCGAGTCACGATGCTTTGTCGTTCGTACTGACTTTGACAGAAGACCGTCGTAAGTTTGTTTATACAAAAAAATGGAACGGAAATGCAACAGTAGATAAAAACATAAGTTAAAATGTGTTTGTATTGTAAAGCCATGATATCATTAATAATTTATTTCGATATCATTACGCTACATACAAAGCGTAAGCGGGCACTTAAGGTGGCAAGTATGGATCAAAGTGTACGTAACAAATCGTAGTTAACGGTTGTATACTTTCACCTAGATATCCTTATTTTACTTCACTAGTTGAAAATCATAATTCGCTAAAGGTCAAAGGTTGAAATTTGTGTTACTCTTTACTTTTAAAAACAAAAGTAAAGAGTCATATAATTATTAGCACAACTTCTTTAAGAAATTTGTCTTAACTAAAATGATACAAAGTCGAAAGTTCTAATAACTGTTAGAATATGGATGATGACCAATAAATTAGATCTTACAAGTTTCACTTAATTAGCGCTAGAGTTTGAAGCTAATTAACAAATTTTCGTAAAGTTTACTCGAATCTTAATAATTTGGCGTTCAATATTTTTACATACAACTTTTTAAATATTTATTGTTTAATGTTCTTTTAAACTTACCTTAAACTTAATTGCTTGAAAGTTGGAGACCTGAAGTTTAAAATTAATTATTTATTTATTATTATTTATTAAATATTAGTTTTTATGTACGTAAGTAGCTATTATTTGCTACTCCTAATAACTCGTGTAGACCCATAAAGACTAATATTGAGTAAGTATTCAATATTATAAGAAACGAGGTTGTATTTGCATCGAAAGGGTCCGACCATTAGCTAATATAGTATCAAAGGAAAAAAACCGGCCAAGTGCGAGTCGGGCTCGCGCACAAAGGGTTCCGTAGCAGCAAATATAATAAAAATCAACCTATCTCAAAAACTATAAGAGATACTTTGATCAAACCAAAAATCGTTGAAAGAGTTAATTAGCATGCATCACCTCTATTTTTTTTAGAATTTTATACCCCGTAGTTATAAAAATAGAGGGGGGGGGGGACATACTTTTTACGACTTTGAGAGCTGATATCTCAAAAACCGTTCACTTTAAGAAAAATGTTTTTTAGAAAACTTTATATCATTTTAAAAGACCTTTCCATTGATACCCCACACGGGCATGTACATCGAAAAAAAAAATTTCATCCCTCAGTTACATGTATGGGGGGCCCCACCCCCAATTCTTTTTTTTACTATTTAGTGTCATATTTTTGTAGCGGTTCATACAACACATATTCCCATCAAATTTCATCACTGTAGTACTTATAGTTTCCGAGTAAATCGGCTGTGACAGACGGACAGACGGACAGACGGACAGACGGACATGACGAAACTATAAGGGTTCCGTTTTTGCCATTTTGGCTACGGAACCCTAACAAGAAAAAACGTGGTCACGCATTCGATTGCCACCGCGAAGGAAGACGTAACTGCAACGAACCTTTTTTGAACCAACCACAAAAAAGATGACTGGAAAGTAAGATGCTTCATACCCTTTAGAACAGGGTATAATTGTGGTCATTTGATCGTGGTGCGAACGTGGTCGCCTTGAAAACTACACATTCACACATTGCATGTATGTATGTATCCCTTCATTGCATTTCGATAACATTGCTTGTACATATAATAGTAGCCGTATTTCCTTATAGCTTCGTGTTCCGGTCTTAGGAAACAAGACTATATTATTATTTCATAAGAAAACATCACATACGATTATCTGATCCTGAGATAAGCAGCTTAAGCAATTTTCTCACGAATATAAGGAACAACCGAGGGATATGCTTTACTATATAAATAACAAACTCAGACGTAGAACCGATACTAATTAAGGTGATTTAGTATAATCATGTGCTTTAAGCATGCTTGTATTGATTCGAGTTCTAAGTATGTGAACTGTCATGGCAAAAAAAGCGTCGATGGCCGAGCGGTTAAGGTCGTTGCTTGACATGCGAGAGGTCGCCAGTTCAAACCCCGCCAGGTACCAATGGGTTTTTCAAAATTGAAATTCATATGCACCATCATTCGACGCTTTAACGTCTTAAATTCGATCTTAAAAGTGAAGAAAAACATCGTGAGGAAACCTGCGCACCTAAGAAGAAATTCTAAGGTTTTGAAGTCGACCAACCCGCACTTGGCCAGCGTGGTCGACTAAGGCCTTATCGCCCTAGTTTAGGGTAGGCTCGTGCCCCAGCAGTGGGGACGTATATGGGCTGATGATGATGATGATGAACTATCATGGGTCTTCTCTATTAACCTTCCATTTCAGGCAAAAAAATTGCATTAATATAAAAAAAATACATCTATACCTCATATTATAAAGTTTGAGTTAAGAGTTTGTTAATTTGTTTGAACGCGCTAATCTCAGGAACTAATGGTGGAATTGAAAAAATAGTTTTAGTGTTACATCTATAGACCATTTATCGAGGAAAGTTTTAGGCTATATAACATTACGCTGCGACTAAAAGGAGCAAAGAAATCATTAAAAATTTGTAGGAAAAGTGGGTTAAATGCGGAAAAAGTCGTACAGTTAATTGAAAATATGTGTTAAAATTATCCGGTACCACTTTCTTCTTCGAACCAACTGATCTCTTACGATATTGTTCTTGTCTCGCCGCAAAACATTTCTGTATACGCCACCGTATATTAGAACATCAATAAAGGATGAAATATATATCCATACGGACCGCCTCTTATGTCCAAAGCCGTCGTTTTATTGAAGAGTTAATGTCACTTTTGTGTATTTCCATTACGTAATGCTTACACTTGACATTTTATTATTTGTTTTTCTTCAGAAAACAGTAGTATGTACCTAACGTCTGGACGTTTTGTTTGGCCTGGTTTGATTTTCTTTTATTTTTCTTATAAGAATAATTTTGATTAGAGATGTATCACTGCACTATGAGGGCGAGGTAAACTATTCCAGAAATATTTAGTTAAGAGAATAGTCACATAGGATTATCTATTTCTTGCACGAGCACTACACATTTGAAATAAAACTTACTGATTAAACTCGTGTATAACTTAAATCGAAACATAACGAGGCCTCGTGGTCACGAGAAGAAGAAGAGTAGTCTTCATTGATTGAATCTGTAAATTAAGGTTTATTTAATGTGATCTATAAATATTTATCCACTTAGCGTGGGACAAGGGCAGGACAATGATGATGATGATTAAAAAATATGTAAGTATTTATGAATATAAGTCTCTGACCATCATATTACAAGCTCTGCCTAGTTTGAGGTGGCCGTGTGTGGAGATGTACCACATTTTTAATTTTTATAAAACTAAAAAGTTTGGTATTTTTCATAACGTATACCCACTTAACTCCATACAAAATGCTCTCATGTTTCTTCAGTTTATTGAACTGTCAACTGAGTGAAAACAAGCCGCGGCTTGTTCGGACAGGCTTGGTTGTAGGAGCGTTGTTTCCGTAAGGAAGTGAGGACAGATAGCCGCCCGTTCATTTCCGTTTTGCGACCGAGCTGACAAAATGCATCGCGCTTAGTGACTGTGTCTTCGGACGGAGCCATAGTCAAGAGGCCAACGGTTTGCTTTGATAATATGTCGAATGAAAGTAGAGAAGGAAAAATAAACTTTATTTTTATAGTGAAACGTTGAGGCGATGAAAACGAAAGCTTTCGTATAACCGACTGTTACAATTATGATAATAAGAGTTCTTTTTAGGGTTCCGTACCTCAAAAGGAAAAAACGGAATCCTTATAGGATCACTTTGTTGTCCGTCTGTCCGTCTGTTTTAAACAAACGTTTAGCATGACATCACTGCATCTAGGTAGGTGGTTGTGAGGTCCATATATGAAGTTGATAGGCACAATAGTACCTATTGAGGTTATAAGACAAGTATTTGATGAGCTGGTAGGACATTCCAGTAATAACACATTTATCTGTTATTCATATTTCACAAGAAAAAAATAATTCCTTAATCTTAAAGATATTTTTTAATGAAGAACGCTCAGGGTGACCTCACTCCACCTGATGATAAGCTATAGTGAGGTCCACATATGAGATCGACAGGCACAATAGACTCTATTTAACCTGTCGATTACTGTATGTATCATCATCATCATCATCATCTTCGCGATTTCCCGGTTGCATCCTTGCGGAGCCCGGGGTCCGCTTTCCTACTCCTAGCTCTCCACTTCGCACGGTCTTCGGCATCCTTTACGGAGAGTTTGTTGGCACGCATGTCATCCACTACGACGTCAAGCCAGGCCTTCTTGGGCCTTCCCCTTCTGCCGGGACCCGGCGGTAGCGACATGGCTAGACACTTGTTCCCTACGTAGTTTGCCGGTTTCCGTAAAACATGACCGTACCAACGTAGGCGGCACTCTTGCAGTTTATCAGCGATGTCTCGGACATGAAGGCTGCCACGAATACGGGAGTTCTTTACGCGATCAGCTCGCGTAACTCCCGACATCCAGCGCAGCATCTTCATCTCCGTGACCCGCAGTTCCTGCTTGTGCCGCTCAAGTAATGGCCATGCTTCACTACCATATAAGAGAACAGGCCTAATGATGGATTTATAGACCTGTCCCTTCAGTTTAACCGGCATTTTAGGGTCGCAAGTGACGCCGCTCACCTCCCGCCATTTATCCCAAGCAGCAGCAATGCGTGCCTTGACGTCGGAGTCGATGTCGCCGTTCGCGTGGAGTACAGATCCCAGATACTTGAACCGGTCCGTGCGCTCGACCGTGTCTTCGCCTATTACTGTATGTATGTACATTGAAAAAAAAATTCAAAAAATTTTCATCACAAAAAAATCCACACTATAATTTCTCTATGCAAAGTCATACACTCTTTAATAGCTTGTGGGAAATAAGAATGCAAGAGTATTCAGTCAGTGTTTATAGTTTACTTTGGGTCCTTTTGACAGTAAATTGCGCGTCTAATTGTTAGCCGAGCCTTCTCATTCAAGACTATTGAGAGATGGAACGAGGAAATTACAGAGCGGCTTCGAAAGTTTCGAGTGCTTTCTTCGTTAATAATTGCAATAACTGTTGAAGTTTTATCATTTTGAACCGACTTCAAAAGGAAGCGGACCTGTCAGTAGCTAAGTATAAACAAAGTATATTTTAGTTATTTCAGAAATGAAAAAAAACGTGAATGCGTAGATTTTCACAAACTTCGAAATTCGGAAAGGAGAAAAAAAAATACTTATTATAGTATAAGAGATCACACATTTTACCTATTAATGGCACGCAAAAATAAGGTTAAAATCTAGGTTAATTTAATAATATAGCTACATACTATTAAAGGTTCTATACAGAAAAATATTATCTTCTTTACACATTTCGAATACCTAATCCCACTCTATGAATTCCTTAACAGAGTAAAAACAATTTGACATTAGTAATATTACAATATTACTTTACGTATCAATATTACTTTTGGGTTTGGTTACTACTTCACATTAATATTGAGATACCTATGTAGTATCTTAACACTAAGTATTTTCCAATGTTCAATGACAGAATATACTTGAATGTAACTTATTTTGTTTTACGTCAGGGGACATACGAGTGCCTGTAAATAAAATGGTTTATTCGATAGAAGAACTTACTCTGAAACCTTTTTATTTTGTGTTTTTGTCTAAAACTCCAGAGTTTTTGGTTTACATACAAGGGTGAACATTTCGAAATAGAAAGAGTACTCATTTATTTCACATTACTAACTGGTATGACAATACAACGGGAGTCTGTTTCTTATCCGAAAATCGTTTGTCCGAAAATCAAAATCCCTAACACGTTTGCTATAATCATCAAAATCCATAATGTTCGAATGAACGAAATTTCATAATCCCTAATTGTCTTTAATTCTAATAATTTTTTGTCATAATATCGATTTCTATAATAATCAAATCTCCTAAAATTACTTGCTATAAAGTTAAATGCCCGAAGTGTTACATAGTATAATGTTCGTTACTACGAATGGAGCTTTATCATAATTTATTAGTCCGAATTATGAATGATTTATAATTTTGTTTTATTCAAAAAATGTTTGGCCAAAAAATGGTTTCGTCAAATCATCATTTTATAAATGACTGACTTTTTGACCAAATGATCAGTTAAATTTTCATTTTACAAATAATTATTTTGCAAAATGAATATTTAACAACTGAGTTATCATACCAAACTACTATTGGTCTAAAAAGTTTGATAAAATGTTTTATTTGGCAAATGTTTCTTTTATTAATCGATCTGATAATAGATATGGTACGGGTCAAATTAAAACACAATATTTGGAAAATCATTATTTTGATAAATTTGGTTAGGTAAGGTTAGAATTTTGGTTAGGTTAGGTTAGAACTGGTGACCATAAAATGCGCGAGCCGAGCGAGCGAAGCGAGCGTGCCGCGGCAGCGGCCGGCGAAGCGCCAGAAAATATTTACTACTGTTTAATTTCTATGTAACAGTGGATACAGAAATAAAAATAAATATATTTATATATACCGATGTTCGTCACACATAATAAGTCAGTTTTTGTAAGATGGTACTGTTGTTAAATGTCTCGTTTGCCAAATGAATATTTAGGATTTGTAACAAATTATAGAATAGCAATAGCATTGTGCATTTCACATATTATGGATTGTAATATTTATAGCAAAACATTTTAGGACCTTAGTACTTTCGGACTTATGACGTTTATGGAAAAGCCTTTTATGTCTTTTAAACTTTATAGATTGTGATATTTATGGCAAAAGATTTTAGGGTAAACAATATTTAGGGATTTCGATTTTAGGGCAAGTGATATTATGATAAATGTAGTTAGGGATAATGATCATTCGGGCAAATGATGATTCGGACATAAAACATTATGAGATGTAAAATTATGGATAAAAATTTTATGAGATGAAATAGAGAACCCAATACAACATGGTTTCTTTACGTAATAATTATGTTAATTTACTAACCTAGTTAAAATCGAATGTGTTAACTTTTTTTTTCCGATAGGACTAGCTAAGGTCTGTAACGCCGATACAAAGGATAATCGCATTACATCAAACAGTGCCTAGCGATAACCCTTACGCTGCCCCCGAGGTGATTTCCAAAATCTTACGAGTGCGTGGTCCTTTTGGCCCCGGGGGATATGTGGGACAAGTAAAGGCGTGAAGCGTATAGGGATAGATCTTCTTTGAATAAACTAGTTCTTTATATTACATTTAGATTTAGATTTTATTTTGAGGTTTATTTCCTCTTTTCTGCCACGTGTCAATAAGGCATGGAATGCCCTCCCAGCTCATATTTTCCCTTCATTCTGGGCTCTTCAGGCGGGGCGTGAAACGGCATTTAAACAGGCCTTCAGGGTGAGTGGGAAAGGCTCAATATGGTCTATTGTACCTGTCGACCTCATATTTAGACCATACTACCGCTTGCCATCAAGTGGAGTGAGGACATCTTGTTAGCCTATTATAAAAAAAATTGTTCATAATGATTATTTGGTACTGTTTTTTTTTTTTAATTTTGATGGCGATCTTAAAATTTGTAAGAAACATGTCACTTATCAATTTTCGAAATTAAAAATCATAGCAAGAAACAACTATTACACTTCCCAATTTATAAAATAACACATTTATCGCTCAACTAACCGTTGCACAAAGAAAATAAAACTACTGTGTCAATCGACAACAAGAATAATATCTATCGAACAACTACCAACTGCAGCGGCATCCGAGTGGGATTCCTTTGTGTTCGCTATCGCTCCATTCACAGTCCCGTTAATAAAGACGGCCACCAAGCACGCCCAGTTTTACGGCCAACCTACAAGTTTATATTCATGGTGGCTTTTGAATTTTTTACGTGTCGGGTTACGTACTACGTGCGGTTGGAGCGGACGCGATCAAAGTTCTGGCAGTTGATGAACCGTGCCGTTTTAGGGTTAAGATAAAAATGCGGACGGAATTTAATGGCCTCGAAAATGTAGGGTCGGACACTTTTCGTGTCAAATGGACGATGGTTTTGCTACGGGTTTTGCGAATAGATATTTTTGGTTGGAGGGACAATAGTTGGTTATAGTTTAGTATGGGTCGATTTTGAGCAATTATAATTAACGTTTTGTTGTACACTATTTCAGTTGTCCCAGACGAAACGTCGTCGAGCAGTAAGTAGCTATGTATTTGCTACTCCTAATAACGCGTGTAGACCCATAAAGGCTAATATTTACTATTTCAGTTGTTAATAAATCACAAAAAAATCTTTTTATTTAATATAACAAAGACAGTTTAATGAAATGGCTTTGCTTCTGTAATCTGTATGGAAGGTCGCGAGAATCAGGTAAGCTACATTGACTGGTCTTTCTTCTATTTTGTGTACTATAATAATATTAAGTACATACTTCGTACACACTTTGAACGAGATACTTATGATATTTTGAACGAATAATATATATTTTGAACCTCTAATATATTTAATAACGTCCTTAAACGTCGAAATCCTCTCTCGAAATTCTTTGCGATTACAATTGGAAGACATTCATTGACTGATTGTTAAATATCTACGTTGCTAAAAGCTGGTTCGTAAACCTTCAGAGAGCTTTTAAATATTTACGCCCAGATAAGCCTAGACACAGCGTAATAAAGCGCCGTAAAGAATATTGTATACTTTAATTTAGTAACTACTTATTTACTGGACGATCGGACTCATATAAGATTATTATTTTATTGTTTGACTGATTCTCTAAGAATTAGCCAATATAGTATTATATATTATTTGCGCGAACACTACCCATTTGAAATAATTTAAATGACAAGCGCAATAAAGAGCTCAAAACTAAATTATATGTTTATAATAACAATACACGCGAGTTTAATCCGTAAAATTAGTGATATTTCAAATTAACCACTTTGGCAATAAATGTTAAACGTACTTAACTGTAAACTTTACTGTACAACGAAAGCTAATTAATGATCTTATAAAGCAATTGCTTTTGATATTAGACTTATATGAAGATAAAAAAGCAAAGCTTATTCTCCCTTCACATCATTTTCAATTAAAAATACGTGTAATAAAATACTCTAAATAACGCCCTTGTGATTACACACTCGGAATATAAATGCGAATTACCGAGTATAATAATATATGCGATATTTCCCCTCCCATAGAATGCCATTCTCACGACCAAAGTCTATTTATGACGTAACAATTTAGCTGTATGGGCGCTTTACCTTGATATTAATTTACTGCCAACATATTTACACTGCGGTTTGAACGGTGGCGGCACAGCAAATGAAGCCTTGGGTTGTCAGTTGTTTTTTTAAATTCATTTCATGGATTGGGTATCTTAGCCATCCAGTCAAATTCAAACACAATAAAATTTATTTATTTAAGTGTATTTTTTATGTTACTTTGTTTTTAAGGGTTATATCCATAATTTTGGTCATTATTGGTCGGATTTTTCTGAAAAATTAAACATACTTCTGGGATATTTACCATGTTATTTTATTTTGTGTTTAATATCCCGGATCGGACATTGGTGACAAAATGAGTATGTTTTCTAACGTGAGTAAAAATTATCGTTGAAATTTATATAGGTTTAAATTTCATTTCATGTATTCAAATGACTCAAACAAAACTTACCACTCATAGGTAGGTACTGATAAGAAAATGTAGGTAGAAGAAAAGTTGATTGGTATGACAATTATTTGTAAATACCTATGTTTGTTGACCTGAATAAATCGAAAACAATATACCTTTATAAATTTCACCTAATTTGCGTCAACGATTAAAATTGCGATATGAAAGAAATTTATTTTTCAATGTAAATCATAAGATAGCGAGTTTGTTTGTTACCAAAGCTCGCGAAAGAGTTTTTTTTTCAAACCCCTAAAGATAATATCTAAATGGTCTGTTAGAACTGTGGCTTGTTATTGTAGGGTTAAGTCTGGTTTCGCCTGATACCCGCCTGTTTTGATGAGATAAGGTTCCAAGTTTTTAAAGTGGAAAATGCTTTCCGATGGAACTTTTCTTTCAAAAAGGACCAATCTGTTATAATGACAGTTCATTTAGCATTTTAAAGTAAATTCGGAGTTTTAAAATGATTTACGGGACTTGCTTGATACTTATTGCAGTCAAGCGACTGTGTTTTAATATTTCGCAGCGTAATGGGATGTTCATAAAAATTTAAATTTTTATTTCACTCCTTTATATCCTTACCCTTTTCGATCTTTAGTTTTCTTATACTTTCACTTCACTACATAGTATAAAACAAAGTCGTTTTTTCAGTCCCTGTATCCCTATGTATGCTTGAATCTTTAAAACTATGCAACGCTTATTGATGCGGTTTTTTTTAAAAGATAGAGATATTCAAGAAGAAGGTTTTTATTTTAAACTCATCCGAAGCAAAGCGAGGGCAGGTCACTAGCTAGAGTAGTTAGTCACCAAAATCATCACCAAATGACCTAAAAACAATAATAAACAATTAAATCAGAAACTCTTTCTACCTTCTCTTAAAAACTTAGAATTCGATAAATTGCTATCACCAAAACATTACTTTGCTTGACAAAAACTAGTAAATGTGTAGCGAATTAAAACCTCTTCAATAACATTTTTGCATTTAGTACAACTTGGGCACAAAAGAAAATGACAAGAGCAGACTAGATTTTCAGATAGAATTTTCCACAGGCGATAAAGCAGGTGGGACGAGGATACTTTTCAATTTTATTTCTCCGCTTATCTATCCCAGGTTAACCCTTCAGTGGAACTAATGAATATTCAGGTTTTAAATTATGAATCGGAAAGTGTCTGCTTATTAATGATGGAGGAGGCTACTTGAATTTCTGCTTGATTTAAGTTAAGACGGGAAGGTAGCTTCTACGATAAGTTACGAGCTACTTTGAAGCAAGCGAAGGCATTTTGCTCGATGCTTTCTAATGATATGACAGTCTAGAAAGTTTCTTCTTTCTATTCGGAATGCTTCTTACAAAGCTGGTAGGATTCTGACTTGATTATGTTAGATGGCGAAGTAAAGTAGGTGTTCTTATCAACTTGAATATTTTTTTAAAATTATAGAGGGAAATGGAGTTAAGATTTTATAAGAATACAAAAACCATCTCATGTGTGAGAAGGTCTTGATAGATAGATAAATAAATAAAAAATATTTTGGGACATTTTCACACACAGTCATCTGACCCCAAACTAAGCAGAGCTTGTACTATGGGCATCAGAGACTGATATACTTACACATACATAGATATTTATAAATACATACTTAGATTCTAAATGTGCCTCATGGTAAGGTCTGTAATCTGTATTCAAGTGTCTCTTAATACTAGCATTATTGTCTGTTTGTTAGTTCGCTTTCCAATGGATAATTCGTAAGCACTATTTCTTCTTCTATTGTTACCCATGACCCATGCATTAGTGACGAAACAAAATACGATCGAGAGACGCCTCAAACGCCCCACGGTACACATATAAACGATCGACGAAAAAAAAAGAGAAAAAATACCCGTCATTCTATCATAACAGAATGACGCGTGATACGTCACGCGTATTTATATTTACAATACGTACATCCCGGGCGAATTTAGGCCGACGCTATGACAAGCAGCGTTATCAAGCCAAAAAAGGCTTTTGTGCTCCAAGCGAATGTGGAAAACAAACGGCTGGAAGGTATTTTATTTGCGAGCGGGATTCGGGTTTGCGGACGCGCGGTAACTAACACAAGTGCTAGTCTACATACATACATACATAGTTATGATGCTGGTTGGAATACTGACACCTTTTTCTTCTACCTCTTTAGGGGACATGTTTATAGTGACCCTTGTTTAGGAAGACTGAAAGATGGTATAATGGATATACTTGTTACTTTTTTTTTATTAACCTGTTTCATCCCACTGCTGCATTTGTTACGTATAAAACAAAAAACAAACCAATTACGTAGTTGATACAATACAAACAGTACAAATTAGGCGGTCCTTTCGATACAAACGAATTCTTAAAAAAAGGACAATAAGATTTACATGAATGGGTAGGCGTTAAAGCGTAAATTTAAATATTGTGCTGACGATACCAAGTACCTAGGTACTATTATTGTCTAACCTAACAGAGGAACTTTATAATGTTACTCTACAAAAAATGTTTTAAGATTCCATTTAACTCTGCAGTCATCACCTAAATCTCTTGAAAATATTTTAGAACCCTTAATTTATGGTCAATGGGACTCACTAACTTATTGGGTCGCTAGGGATGAAAATTTAACGCTTTGCGAAACCCTGTTTTAATTATTTATTTCAACTCAGCTCAGTGATCCGTGCCTTCGCTGAAATATTTATAACTCCGTTTGACATTTCAAACATGCCTTCACAATGTATAAAATTACACTCTCGTTTTTAAGGGCTAATACGAACAATGTTTTTGTCACAATCATAATATTTTGTATTGTCTTTTTTTCGTGACAAGAATATTTGAAACTCAACAAAATAGTATAATCATTTATTACAGTAAAAAGCTGGGTTACCTACTTTCGGATTACTTTATCAAAAGTACTTATAAAAAATATAACTGTGACAAGTTGGATTGAAAAGTAAATCTGTATCCATCCAGCCTTATTTTAGAAACCTGTTTGTTGTAATAGTATATGTTACGTAAGATACGATGTACCTATAAAAAAATAATTAATCTACGAGAACTAGCTTGAATAATTTAAACTTGCATGAGGAATATCATTAATTATCTGATTATAAACGATGAATAGTAAAAAAAATCCAGAGATTTTTTTGCTCATCTGGAGCTTAACACAGCCCGCCCGCATTTGAGCTATCAGGGTTAAAATTCTGGGTCAGAACGCTGATATACCTGTATCGTATTCAATATTTTTTATTATTCATGTACCGGATTCGCGATTCACTGATTCGGAAATAGCTGCACCGTGATATAGGTAATACGAAAATCTGCGTCACTTTTTAAATTTGACGATCAATGGTGAAAATTTGAACTGAACTTGCCTTTTATTCGGTGGAAGTGTTTGCCTCATGGCTAAACTGTACATTCATGGATCACTACAACGTATCCAAGCTTTTTGTAAGAACTTGGTAATTTGAAATAAAACTTTTTTGCTGGATAAAGTTTTTTATAGTTTTATTTAAGCTCCCGTATTCTCAACATAATTATTTAGAGACCCGACGTTTCAAGCACTTTAAAGCGCTCATGGTCACAGGAAGTCTAATTTCGAGAGCATTTTGATTACCAATGTTACAACATTACGAACAAATTACTAGTTCAAGTTTGAGCGTGGGAGATATTGCTTAGTCATATTATTTTTATAGTGATAATATTATATCTTTGAGCCGTTGACGATAAAGGAAACCTAAATACCCGGATATGGGATAAACAAATGCAATCACTCTGAACATTTCTCCAGGGTCAACCATTTGGTTGAGTGTATTTACACATCTTGGTGCTAAAAGACAAACTAAGAAGGTTTTCTTCAAAGTTGTGACGTAATAAGGAACTTTTGGAACTTCAACACCTCTCAACCATGGAAGTCTCGGTTTGTCTTCGTTTGACAATAAAGCGATTGTTTTGAAACTTAAAACGAGCTCCGAATTCACAACAAACAAAAGAACCAGTTGAGTACTAGGACGTAACTTAAATCTGGGACAATTCAAGCTTGTTTGCAAGCAAAATACATAAGCAATGTGCATAGTAGCACATTTTTAAATAATGTGAAGTTCAAGTTACTACAAGCTTATTTATTTTCAGATGTTTCCCGATACATCACTACATAGTATAAAACAAAATTGGGTTCTCTGTCCCTATATCCCTGTGTATGCTTAAATCTTGAAACTACGAATTTTGATGTAGTTTTTTTTAATAGATAGAGAGATACAAGAGGAAAGTATTTATGTAAAATTTAACCGAAGCAAAGCGAGGGCGGGTCACTATTCTCTTTATTTCTAAGGTGTATTTTGAAAAGTTCAACAAGACATATAGTTTAATATAAACAGGATATGACACTGATTAGGATATCAAAGTAGATTTTGTTTATTAAATATTAAATAACCAGATTCCATGAAGCCTCTTAAAACTTTCAGAATTTTTTTCAGCCTTGTCATAAACTGACAGTTTATTAAAGTCTACGAAAATTTTAAGTAGAAAAGAAAATTTAGCCTAGCGAAAATTGTAGTCGCCTTTGGGACTTGGCCTAAATTAGATTACTGGAAAAAATAACCTCTTTAGTAAAACGTTTATTTTTTTAGAATATTTGCCCGCCAACTATTTGGATTTTTTACATAAACAGGCATTGGTACTATAACTTAAAACTGGCATTAAACATTCAACTCATACATTATAATGAAACAAAGTAAATATCCCGTACATCTTCAGTTTTCTTACGAAGATATTATTTTATTAAATTTATATATATCACCGTAAAATTGTAAACAACGCTAGATTGCAATCTATCTCGCGAGTTTGTGAACTGTCGATAAATTGTGAACCATAACATACTGCTTAACGTATTATTATTCGTCAGATTGCGATCTATCGAAGTGAAACTGTTCAATTGCAATCTTACAATTGTCATATTGCGAACTATGCCTATTGCCGACCAATCAGGGACAGCATTCGGACGCCTGTCCCTGATTGGTCGGCCGTACGGTAGACCATTCTGCGTCTATAGAGTTAGGAATAAAAATAAAAATTTAGAGTACTGTTGTACACATTCTTGGATATGGAGCAGATTAGTTATAAAATAAAAATAGAGTCTCCTCGAATGAAGAGTAAACTGAAATAATTCTAAAGAATATAAGTGTAAATAAACCCAAATGAAACTTGTTTAGTTCGCACAATATTCCCAAAATAACGCTTTGGAGCCCAGAACCTTGTATGTGGTATACACAAAAGGCTGTCAGAGTCTTACAAAACGGCACTCAAAAGGAACAATAGCACTTAATTAATTTTCTTTCAGGTTAACATAAAAGAGGATAGCAGAGAGGGACAGTCCAAGACAAACAGGCTAAAGCGGATTTAAAAAACCACAATTCTTTTAACAAACTTCGATACAAATTGAACCTTACTCCTTTGTGATAAGGTGCTAGAGCAGGCAAGGCGTAATTAGGTGATATTGAATGGAATGTTAGACGAAGTTGGAGATGGGAATGAGGAATTTCCCGAGGGATGTGTGGTGTGGTGGGTAGATGAAAATGTACCAATTTGATGGTCTGTGTTATGGTTCGAATGACATTATGGCTGGCTTGATGATATAAAGCTTTTTCAAGAGCTTTTTGTCTCATAGCTTCTGTCGTATGGGGCGAGATATTATGAAAAAGATCTTCTCATTTCATGTTCCACTTAACAGGAAGTAACATTCACCGCCTGTTTCATTTGCCGCCTCTATAAAGAACACATTGGTATTCCTATACGATCTTTGAAGTAATTTTACCTTATTTGTTGTATATATATATTGTTCAATTCGCGTAGGTTTAAATAATTGAAAACATGGATGTTTTAAGTAGGTAGATTGTAAAATGCTGAAATGTGTAAAAATTTAATTTATCCAAAATATTGCTCGCTATTCCCAGACGTCTCATCTTTATGGCTCAGACATTTGCTATCTAAAACGATGTTACGTTGCTTAATGGCTTAGTCATTTTACTATCTGATGCAGACATTGTATAACTTTATAGCTGCTGTATAATTTATGAATTATTTTACTGAGCTAAAAAAGTTTTAGTTCTCTTGTTTGATAAAAAAAATACTTTTTTTCTCCATTTTCACCATTTGGTGAAGTTTAGTAATTCAACTAACATACATACATACATACAATCACGCCTTTTTCCCAGAGGGGTAGGCAGAGATCACTTCCAGCGATCCACTTTTCACCTCTGTGGGAAACGTGACGTGACGGGTTGTGGACCACGTCGCCGCCATTCTGCCTTGTGCATTGTTTTAACAAGGTCATTGCGTTCCCACGAGTAGCAAGGATGTATGACGGGGGAAGGAAAAGAGGAGGAAGGATACTATCGCCTCGGATGATTTGGACTGAGTCGATAGTAGCTCGAGGAGCCGGGGTCGCTTACCCGTATACCGTTCACCAACCACCGGACAGGTAGTTGTGACTGGTATCCCCTGACTGACTTTTCAACTAAGATCCTCAAATATGTATTTTGAACAACGTTGAAATAGGAAGATGGATTATA
This sequence comes from Maruca vitrata, assembly GCA_039566165.1. Classification (NCBI taxonomy): domain Eukaryota; kingdom Metazoa; phylum Arthropoda; class Insecta; order Lepidoptera; family Crambidae; genus Maruca; species Maruca vitrata. Next base: position 12,252,703 of record CM076923.1, read on the forward strand.
ATCCAGTTTGATTGTCATTATTAAAACTAAACTCCAAAAGATAATCATACTTCCTCACGAAATGATTATCGAAGATATTTTTTTTCTTTTCATGTAACGAGGTCAATTTCATGCCCCGACCTATCCGGAATTGCTATGCAATGCCAATACCCTGTTGCAGAACTTATTAAAAATAAACTCCTTACAAACTTTTCTTAAAACAAGAGCGTAAAGTCGAAGATCAAAATGTTACCACGCGATTTCTTGTATAGAAAACAAATCAAAGTTCCAAAGCTCTATCGCAGGGCAGTAGCTAGCGAACGCTTAAAGTTACGTAACGAAAGCGACACCGTTTCATTTCAAGTGTCGCTTGAGTTTGTGCTGCGTTTAAACGAGCCACTTACTTGCTCAAGTAGTGACAATAATGAGAACTACAATTTTTAACATAATCTATTTCAATTAACATAAATAATTAATATTACACAACATCACATACATTAATCTGATTCCGTGGTAAGTAGCTTCAGTACTTGTGTTTTATATATCAGAATCAACAGTGAAAACACAAATATACTAAAACCTTTTTTTAATAACACACCCAGACACGGAACAAACACCGATGTTCGTCACACAAATATGTATGTATATGTCCCAGGTGGGATTCGAACCCACGTCTCTCGGAACCGTAGGTAGTAAACCTGGGTTCCATTGAGCCAGTCGACGAGATTATAGATATACATATATTGATCTGCTTATCGAATCAGTGGTAGAATTAAACTATTGCAAATAACGATCTATGTGGTGAAGGTTATTGAATATTTGACGATAGCAACTATGCTACCTTTCTACTATCGGTATAACGGCTGTAATATTATCCCTGGGTACAAATGGGTACATGCAAAGAGCTGTGTGTGTGATCCTTCACTCTCATAATCAATAGGTGATCCAGATTTACTATGAATAAATCAGGCGCACGAACAAGAGTTTAAGGCTTTTTTCGAACGTTGGTGAAAACTGTCACCATCCTGGCTCGTAATTAGTAAGTTACTCGTACTTACATTTTTTAAAGAAAATTTACAACTCATGCTGACGTGAAACGTGAGTAAGACTCTGTGCACGACCTAGCTAAAGTCTTTGTGTCTAAATGTCATGCAAGTAACATAATCTGTTCAAACACACAACAGGATCAAGAATTTATGTTCCAAAGCAGAAGTTTGAATTGTGAGCTGCAGTGTTCATGCGAAGTGGTCCACTTTAGTCGATTGTTCCGAAGCCACATTTTACCTTTGGTTTAAGAAGTTGCGGTAAAAAGTTAGAAGAAAGTAATTAAAATGGGTCTCGAGATATGTTCTCGATGGTGAAGTTGGCGAGTTGTAAACTTCTATTTGCTACTTGCTAATGTTGAGAACTTGAAAGTGTTAATGTTATCCATCCTTGAAATGTGGATTTATGAATACTTTGAATTTTGTATATTATTCGTAGGTGACTCTTAAAGAAAAAAACACGGGAAAAACACTAAATAAATAAGGCGCATCGAGTATAAATAAGTCGTTCCGACATAAAGACTTGCCACGGCTATTTTTTTTCATTTTATTACAAGTAAGCAACAAAATTGCGTTAAAACAGTTTTTACGTAACGTCAGCAAATTCAATTTACTGACAAAACACCCTACACGGACCGTAAAAGTGAATACTCGTAATTTGACAGTGGTTTCCAACAATGTAGACATACCCACTGGGCGAAGATTGTTAAACGTATCTCGATCTTATTACGAGGGGGTAAGGGCGGAAACAAAACTGACTTTTAAGGTGAAGCACACAGCATTGTGTCAATTGTTGACATTGTTGTTTTATGGGACGACCCGCGTTGACAAAAGCAAACTTCTGTCCTACAATTAAGAGTTACATTTTCTCTATTTTAAAAGCAAGAGGATTCCGTGAGGGATTAACTTGGGACGGGAAAGCTCTATTTCCTTAGTTTTGTACATAGCGTTTTGCATCTCAATGAGGTTTGGCATCTAATTAAACCAAACCGCCAAGTTTGGTAATGCTTTACATTGTCATAATTCAGTATGGTAGTTAACTACTTTACATGTTTGGCGGGCACGGTTGCGTAATGTTCTTAAGTATAAATTTTAATAATTTAAAGATGTACTGTGTTCGGTACATTAACTTATGTAAGTTTGAGTGATAGGAGTGACAGCCATTCGCTCTCGCAGACCAGGGATGATGACAAAGCTACTCCGGCACTCCGAGCCATCATCGTAGTCAGTCTAAAAAAAAAAAGACTGAGAGAACTTCTGTATTATTAAATAAGAAAAAAAATTGAAAATGAGAATACGAGGCTATAATAGTCATCATCATCGCCCATATACGTCCCCACTGCTGGGGCACGGGCCTACCCTAAACTAGGGCGATAAGGCCTTAGTCAACCACGCTGGCCAAGTGCGGGTTGGTCGACTACACAACCTTAGAATTTCTTCTTAGGTGTGCAGGTTTACTCACGATGTTTTCCTTCACCGTTAAAGCGTCGAATGATGGTAATATGAATTTCAAATAAGAAAAACACATTGGTAAGTACCTGGCGGGGTTTGAACTGGCGACCTCTCGCATCGCATCGGCAAGCAACGACCTTAACCACTCGGCCATCGACGCTTTTTGCCATAATAGGTATGCCAAAGATATTATTTAAAAAGTGCCAGTGCTTATATTAGGAAACTTCATGAGACCTAAATCTCAGCCTGAGCAGATGTGATTGATTGGTTCCGCATCGGAAAAAGGTGGCTAGACAAGTGAGACACGCCAACAAAAAATGGATTTATAGATTGGCGTCCATTAGACGATCCATCCAAAAAGTTCTTCAGTTACCAGGGTGACCTTTTCTCCAGTAATTACAGTTGTATGTTGACCTTCATTTTAGTGGTTGCAAAGAATTATATGAAGATTTCTTTATTGCACATAAAATAACAACGAATTATAGAGCTGGTATAAAAGTAATAAAGGAGTAGTGTTTAGGCAATTTTGCTGATTTTTTTTGCTGAGCGTGGATGGCCGAGTGGTCAAGGTCGTTGCTTGCCATGCGAGAGGTCGCCAGTTCAAACCCCGCCACGTACCAATGTGTGTTTTTCAAATTTTAAATTCATTATGTACGATTATTAGACTCTGTAACACAAGCGCTAAGCTACTTAGCACGGGATCAGATCAATGTGTTTGATGTTGTTTAATATTAATTTATTTTATGTATGGTAAAGGAAACGATATGCAACATGATAAGCTCCAAATTTTTTCACATACTCAGAACTTTACTATTTATTCTATTACTTCTTATCGTATGGTTGATGAACAACCTGGTGTCAGAGTTTTTAAGCCGTCCATAGGCCTCTGACATGGCTTCACACACCGTTGAAAAATTTCTCAGGTGTGCTGGTTTCCTCACGATGTTTTCCTTCACCGTTAAAGCGTCGAATGATGGTACATACGAATTTCAAATTTGAAAAACACATACTCAGTAAGATATAATTAAACAACAGATACATATTTTTGAATTCACCTTGTGTTGAATTCATTATGAAGGCTTTATAATGATACGATTTTATAAAACCTACTCATTAGACAGAGGGTCTTCCATGAGTTGGCTATCGAAAACTTACGTACGTTAAAAACCTATCGAGTTGTTTTTTTCATACGGCCGATTTTAGTTCTTCGCGTAACCACCAGCGGCGCTGTACAAGTTTTTCATAGACATATTTACGTAGGCGATATCGAGTGCGTAAGTTTTAAACTCATGGTAGCCCTACTGATGTTTTAGAATACGTTTCCTCTGCGTGTTTTGTAAGTAAGAAATTCAAAACGTTAGGTTTGAAATAATTATGTGAAATCCGTAATATACCCGAGTTTCACCGGTCAAAGTTTTGTTTCATATGTGTAATGCTCGCGCAAATAATAGACTTACTAAATTAGAAATGTTTTGCCTTTGAGCGTCAGTGAAATATAATAATACCCTTTTGAAAGTTAGTGTTCGCTGCTGTTATAAAATATTAACAAACATTAGTCATTGTTAGCAATCATTTTATACTATTGTAGTTATATGTTTGTTAAGGAGCACTGATAGACAATGTCTATTTTTTATAACATTTCAGTATTATTAGAGACGTTAGCGATTATTTTTAATATCAATTTTAATTGCAGTTTTACTTTAGAAAATTATATTATAATTTTTTTTTTTATATGTTAAAAGAAACATAATTTGTCTCCCAAAATTTTAAACAATATTTTTGGGCACAAAAGCATTTCAAAGTATATTTCTTATAATGTTACAATTTTTTTTAACAGCGGTTTGACAGTTCCATAATCTTAGCCCTACGCATACTTGTCAATAAAATAATCAAAAGCCGATAGTGGTGTATAAAATGTTCCACGTCATCATCTACCTTATTACATTGCCCTGATGGGAATTTATGTTAAGTTTAAGATCTTTACCTCAGTGTTCCTACGTATATTGTGTTTAAGTAACCCTCTTCTGATCGTAAAGCTTGCGTGACAGTGCCCTTTTGAGGGAAATAGCTTCTAAGCAACCGGAATGGACGTCAATAAAATCTAAGATAGAACTACTTACTAAGAAGTTTCTAGAAAGGAACAGTATCTTCCTATGTACTCTGAGTGCTACTGTTGTTTGATGCGGATTCATCTATGTTGGTTCTTTCTAAGATTGAAAAAGCTAGATGTGCGTTTTTGATGATCAAAAAGAGATGGAGTAAGTACTAGTAATTTATGTTGTGTTTCTTTTTTTTTTCTTTTTGATGTTTTTTTTTCTATTTTGTCGTCAATAAATGCGTTTTATTATTATTATTATTATTACTAGCACTTTCTATTTAAATTTTTCAGCATCTTCTGGTTTTTTGGTTATCTTAAGTTATGCGATGTAAACAATATGCAGCAGATGGAATATAGGTACATGAATTGTAAGGAACTGTTAAATTAACTTATTTAAGTAGGTAAGTCCACTTTAACCTCTAATATCTCTACTACTCTTTACTCAGAGTAGTCTTTGACTTGCTTGGCGGAACAGTGGTTAGAGACCCTGATTGGCGGGTCCAAGAGTCGTGGGTTCGATTCTCAATCAGGACAAATATTTGTGAGACGAACATCGATGTTCGTTCCGTATCTAGGTAAGTTAATATATTTAAGTATTTTGTGTAGGTACACCAATGTGTGTTCATTTTGATATTCGTACCACAAGTTCATAAGCAACTTACTTTGGAATCAGAACAATGTATTGATATTATTATCAGAATAATGTATGTTGTGCGATACTTATTTTTTTATGCGTTAGGTATACATATTATGAGGACTATTAATTTTAAAATCTCACGAAAATCCACTTATACCTTTTACATCTCAAACATATTTAAATCCAAATAATCTACCAGTTATATTTTCTTCTAGAAGCTTTTAATGCCCTCGTTACTATCACCGGAGATCAGGCTAAAACCTCATTAGAGCCCAATAGAGCCTCAATGAGCAATTAGACGGGCATTCGGACCGCGGAAAACAAAAGACGAAACTGGTTATCCTGAGCTCATCTTCCTGGTAGAGTTTACATTGCACGATTGTATTTTTTGACATAAAATAAGAGTAGCCTTTAACCCTGTTACGCGCTAATAAATTGGCGATGTATTCAAAAGTATTTTAAGCTACTACCGCGTCCTGAGTAATAGTGAACTGTTTGCACAAAACTGTTCTATTTAAGAAACGTCTTTAGGATTTACTTATTATACTTTTTGTATTCTTTTTATTTGATAATCCAAAAACCGTATACTAGGTGATTTTTTTGAAACCTTAGGTTTTAGACGTTGACGAGTTTAGGGTTGATACTTCAAAAGGAAACATGCACTCCTGTGAAGAAATTCTATGGTTTTCTTAACAACTATCTCAAACTTGGCACACGTGGTTGACTAAGACCTGATCGCCTTAGTTAGGGTTAGACCCGTGCCCGACAGTGGAGACGTATATATAGGCTAATGATGAAGATTGATTTAATAAAATCCCTCTAAAATGGTTACTTTTCTTACCTCACGACTAATCTCACTTATCTATATATAGCTTATAGTTTTCCGCCCGCGACTCCGTCCGCATAGGGTCGTATAACGGGTAAAAAATTACTTATTTATAGCGTAGTCGGGTAAATAGCCTATGTCCTTTCTCAGGCTTAGGACTATATCTGTACCAAATTTCATTTAAATCGGTTCAGTTCATGCGTGAAAGCGTAACAGACAGACAGAGTTACTTTCGCATTTATCTATATATATAAAAGGAAGTCGTGTTAGTTACACCACTTATAACTCAAGAACGGCAGAACAGATTTGGCTGAAAATTGGTAGGGAGGTAGCTTAGAGCCAGGAGACGGACATAGGATACTTTTTATCCCGTTCTACCGAGTTCCCGTGGGATTTGACACGAAACGTCAGTCATTGTGTCAAACTTTATATAGTCCTTTTCAGCTAAGATGATCCCTGTGACACATCGATTTTGACATTTGTAGAGATGTCCTACAATGAAATAGTTTCGATTATTTCTGGTAATCGATAATATTTTATATGGAAATGAAATCGATTTTATTAAATTACCAAATTTGAAAGCACGATTTGTCTTTATGTATTATAGTGAAAGTTTATTGTACGTACATATATGTATGCTTTACATAGCGCTATTCAGTAAAGTGAAATAATAAGAAGAGAGTAAATATTTTCATCGCTTGATGAGTCACCATCCCCGACATTTATTATAAGTTGGTCTTTCCAGTCCTTAACATGGTACTTTTTGTCTTTTCGACTACTTTCGTCCAATCTTCACGAGTGACTGAACTGACTTCATTAAATTAAACTTAACTCTTTTAAAAATATAAAATTATTTATTGTAATATTTTTCCATTGTAATATTTTTCCTAATGAAGCCGCAATAAAATGAAAAAGTGTGCGATAAAATTATTATCATTTGTCAAACGTAAAATGCGTAATTCAAAACACAATGAAGTGTCACAGGACTCATCTTAGCTGAAAATGACTATAGTTGTCGAATCCTGTCAAATACTGTAACAACTATTCATGTGTGCGTTCAGAAATTCATTTTTTGTAAAATGTTTCGAAAGTTTATGTACTTACCTACTGTTATATTTGTTTGTTTTAGACATTAATTTGTGTAAGTTATTTATTTGATTTTTAATTTCCGAAAATTATACCTCAGATTATTAGAAGGTTATTGAATCGAAAACATGCATCTGTAATTATTCAAAATAAATTTGTCTATTACAGAGATTTTCATTTAGAAAAATAGTGACATCTAATTGACATGTTCATTGTTCGTTTATTGACAAATATTTTGATATCTATCTATAGTGACCAAATTAAAGAAGGTTCTTTGTAAAACATTTTACCATTATCTCGGTTTTGGTTTAGAAGGAAAGGTCAGCTGATCGCACTACAATAAATACGGTTCATACCTGTATCAAACGGATAAGTAGATATTAAATCTCTAAAACAAGAAAGTTTTGCAAATATATTTTAAGGGCAATTCAGCAAAAGAAGTTGATCAGCGTTTACACAACAATTTGGTAAAGATCTTTTGTGGAACATCATCACACATGTTTCCACCTACATAATAGGGTAATTGCCTAAGTCAAATTTTACATGCGATTTCAGAATTAATAGTAACAAATAGGTAACATAAGAACATTAGTCAAATTGAAATTAAAATTTCTGACGAAACGAGACAATAATAGACGTTTGAAGTTGGGTCGGAAAGTCCATTACAAAACTCAAATTCTTCAAAAATGCTATACCATCGTATTAAATACAAAATTAGTAGTAACTTTCACTATGAAAATATATTCGTAAATGCAACATTTGATATAGCTGCTAAACAAAGCACTAACGATATGCATACAGTATTACACGTTGTGACGTCATAGTGTACTGCGACATTTGTATGAAGCGTTTTGAGCTAGCCCAAATGATGTGCTATTGAAACAGTAATATCTCAGGGAGTTTTCCAAATATCAAACCATTCTTAACAGTATAAGTACCTTCTTTATCCAGCTATATCAAAATTGTAATATTGGGTAGAAGAGTTACCAAAAATTTATATTATGCTGTGAACTTAATGTGATCAACAAACACTTATTAGCAAACAAAAAACTTCTTAGTCTTTAAAACAAAACAAACTATGAAAAACTTTAATAAAATTATTGTCGGCGCGGTTAAATTACCACAGATCACTAAATAAGCTATGCGATGTTTGTATAATATGGGTTCTGAAATTTAACTCATAGTATTTGCCATTATCCTTATTTACCTTGAAAGTAGGCCAAAAACTGTCTCGAATAAGTTTTGTTGCGCCAAATGAAGTCATTTGAAAGCAATTATTGTATTGCTGGATATGAGTAAATATATGAGATTAGTAAAGTTCTTCTCAGCTATTCGTCATAGGACCAGGGAAATAAGGATTAAATTTTATATGAAGGATATTATGGATTCCAGGGCAAATTGAAAAGGTACTTACTCGTACCTAATATGGGACAACTGTCAGCTATAAAAAGCATATATGCGGTCAAAATGAGAGACCACATCCTTTTTTTGAAGTCGGTTAACAAAATAAAGTAGTGCATCAGAGTCACGTTAAGGCGGTACGAAGTTCGCCGGGTCAGCTAGTAATATTATATATATAAAAGGAAGTCGTGTTAGTTACACCACTTATAACTCAAGAACGGCAGAACAGATTTGACTGAAAATTGGTAGGGAGGTAGCTTATAGCCAGGAGAAGGACATAGGATACTTTTTATCCCGTTTGACAGAGTTCCCGTGGGACTTGACATGAAACGTCAGTCATTTTGTTAAACATTATTCCAATTATGAAGTGTTTTTTGACATTTCGAAGAACGTAACTCTGCACGATTCATTTAAATGCAATGTAATATCTTTTTTTGTGTTTGGTAGTAAATCATCATTTTAAAAATTTACAATTATACAAAAACACCCTAAAATTAATTTACAAGCAAAATTAACTTATTGTTTTTGATCTAACTATTGTTTCTATATCTGAACTTCAAAATAAAATAATATGTTTTTGCGCGTATGCAGTTACGTATTATGGTTTATGTTTTACTTTTAAACATAGTGGCATGCCTCAAGCATTCGGTTAGTTAAACCGATCATTCGCGAATGAAAATGAATCGGGCGGCAATGGGGCTGCTTCATTGACGAGTTTTTTACACGAGAGTATAACTTTTATGGTCCTTTAAACTCAGTATACATTTTTAAAAACTTGACTATAATTATTTACGTCATTATATATCTATATAATTATTATACTAAACATGCAATCGTGTATTTCTTTTTTTCGACAAAAAACAAGATTAGAAGTTTTGCATGTCTTTTAATATTGTTCTTTCGACAATTTCTTTCAACCTTAGTTTTTGAAAGTTAATTCGATTAAAATAAGTTACAAATCGAGAATCGTTGCCGCTGTGTATCGATTTCAAATGGGTGCTTCCCTGGTAGTGTTAATTTCACATCTGTCACAAAAGCTTCATAATTGGAATAAGAGTATCGTCCAAAAATATTTTTTTTGTAAAATGTCTGGAAACTTTAGGTAGGTACTGTTATATTTAGGTATTTGTTTTAGACATTAATTTGTGTAAGTTATTTGTTTGAGTTTTATTTCCGAAAATAATACCTCAGATTATTATAAGGGTCTTAAATCGACAACATGCATCTATATTATTCAATTATTGTCTATTTCATAGATTTTAATTTAGCAATAAAGCGACATCTAATTGTCGTGTTCGTTTATTGACAAAATTCGATATCTACAGTGACCAAATAATAAAGAAGGTTCTTTGACAAACATTTTTCAATCATCACGTTTTTGGTTCAGAAGAAAAGACGAGCTGATCGCACTACAATAAATAAATACGGTAGTAGATATTAAATTTCTACACACGAAATTTTTGCAAATATATTTTGTGGGCAATTCAGCAAAAGAAGTTGGTCAGCGTTTGCACAACAATTTGGTGAAGATCGATTGTTGAACAACTTCACACATTTTTCCATCGTCCGACACAATACGGTAGTTTTCTAAGTCAAATTTTGCATGCGATTTCACAATTAATAGTAAGATATAGGTAAATTTATAACATTAGTCAAATCGAAATTAAATTTTTTTAAGATTTGAGACAGTAATAGACATTTGAAGTTGGGTGGGAAAGTCCATTTCAAAAGTGCGAATCTAAAAATGCTATGCCATCGTATAAAATACAAATTAGTAGTAACTTTCACTATGAAAATATATTCGTATAAGCAACATTTGATATAGCTGCTGAACAAAGTTCTTACGATATGCATACAGTATTACACGTTGTGACGTCATAGTGTGCTGCGATATTTGTATGAAGCGTTTTGAGCTCACCCAAATGATGTGCTATTGAAACTGTAATATCTCGGGGAGAATTCCAAATAATATCAAACCATAATTTTAATAGTATACCTTCTTCATCCAGCAGCCAGCAAAATAGGCCTATTGTAATATTGGGTAGAAGAGTTATCAAAAATCGATATTAAGCTGTGTACTAAATTTGATTAACAAATACTTATTAGCAAACAGAAAACTTCTTAGTCTTTAAAACAAAACAAACTTTATCAAAAACTTTAAAAAAAATATTGTTGGCGCGGTCAAATTACCACAGATCACTAAATAAGCTATGCGAAGTTTTTTGCGTTCTGAAATAGTTTTTGCCATTATCCTTATTTACCTTGAAAGTAGGCAAAAATCTGGTTCGAATAAATTTTGTTACGCCAAATGAAGTCATTTGAAAGCAATTATTGAATTTTTTTTTTTAATATATTTATTTAGGTTCACAAAACAGAACAACATCAATGTATTGCTGGATATGAGTAAAAATATGAGATTAGTAAAGTTCTCAGTTATGGCGAGACCAGGGAAATAAGGATTAAATTTTATATGCAGGATATTATGGATTCCAGTTCAAATTGAATAGATACTTACTCATACGGCATACCTAAGATGGGACGACTGTCAACTATAAAAAGCATATAAACTGAAAAACTGGTCGAATTGAGAGACCCCCTCCTTTTTTGAAGTCGGTTAACAAAATAAAGTAGTGCATCAAAGCTACGTTAAGGCGGTACGAAGTTCGCCGGGTCAGCTAGTATTATATATAGTAAGGAAGTACGGATAATATACGAAGACACCTTATAGGCACCAAACATTGAAATAAGTTCGCAACGTGTAAAACTCCTTCCACGAACAAACGAACACCCAGATTAGGTTTGCTCGCGGTCAGAGTAATTGTTTGTATCAAGCCATTTTGTTTGCGATACACGTGTTGGCCGCCAGCCCACTGAGGGAATAATGACTGTTAAATCAGTAGACTTCAAACGGAGGTTAGCTACTGATGTTTTCAGAGATTTATGGTGACCTATCTATAGTGTCGGATTTGATAGAACCAGTGTTCCGACACTACAGTAGTATCATTTACAGGTACGACTAAGAGCCTTCCACTTCCACGAAAATCCGGTGACGATGACAAGGCTATTCCAAGGCCATGATCTTAGTCAGTTTATAAAATGTCACACAGCCATTCGCATTTTTCCTTCTGTTGCGTCAACAAAGGTTCTGCCAGAATATCAGCGCCGTCGCGTCCTTGCGGCTGCTACAGCACATGCTGACCTTTTGATCATAAATATATATGTTTGCGTATGTTTAATTTTAGTTTTGTATTTTTTTATGTTCAATAAATATTTTCTATTCTATTCATTAGATCATTTGTACAAAAAAAATATATAAATTCACGCACTGTAAAACAAACTATTTAGGCCCAAATAATATTTTCACTCCAAAAATTATACAAATGAAATCTGAAATAGGTCAGTTGTAAATTCAGTTTCACCACAACATTTACGCTGGGCATTTTAACAACAAAAATTTAAATGAAAACCTTCCCATAAATTATCATGTAATGTACAACACGGACGGCGGTCGCAAGATAAAACCTATTAACATAATTTGCTGATACATTAATTTAAGTACAAACGAAATTTATAATTACGTGAAATTTCCGAAGTGATTAACTGAATGAGTTATTATTGCAATAAAATCGTATGCGTTGCGTAGTTGTGGCCGAGCTTTTAGATAATGTTACTATTGACTATTGATTTATTAATCCTCTGTTATAAGAGCTAATATTGGAGATTAGAGGAGACTGCGTGATGCAAATTAATGTAAACAAAATACACATAGAAGCTGTAGTAGCAGGCTTTTCATTTAATAAACTTTTACAACTTTACATTATTGATGTTACGTATATTACTTTTTCTTTTTTGATTAGACTATACTTAATCGTATTGTTAACAGGGAACACATTCATAAGATTGTGATAAACTGACCAGTATAACATAATTTGCTACATCAACTTATATAAAATAGATTCTCATAAAAAGAGTATCAGTAAAAATATAAACGCTTTATGATATACTAGCTTTCCGCCTGCGACTTCGTCCGCGTAGAGATGTTTAACGGGTAATAGATTATTTCTTTATAGCGCAGTTGGTTAAAAAGTAGCCTATGATCTTTCTCAGGCTTAGGACTATATCTGTACCAAATTTAATTTAAATCTGTTCAGTAAGTACTCTATGCGTGAAAGCGTAGTAGACAGACAGAAAGAGTTACTTTCGCATTAATAATATTAGTAAGGATAACATTGTTTCATTTTATAACATTTTATAGTTATGATCACTTGTGAAATATTTTATAATGTTTATTTAATATTTAGGAATGTGATACATGATAGTATTTCATTAGTATTGCGGCATGGACCACTAAAATAATAGAGCATCTTACCTTTTCTTATAAGAGTTTCCGATGCTATGTATGAAGAGAAGGAAAAAATCGCAAAATAACTGTAACACAAAGACTGCACGCGCCAATAATGAGTCCTTCCAAAACATTTCACAGGGAAAACGGCTCCTTTGAAATAAAGGGAAATATTGGAAAGAAAATGCTTTCTCCAATAGAAATGGGTATCAGTTGATATACGTTGTACGTGAATTTCGCCTTCAATTGTCTCGTTTCTTAACAGTTTACGCTTGACCGCAACATTGTAAGACAAAAAAGGAAGTATAGGTATAGTAAGTTTACATATTTTTGAATAATATCGTAACCGCAAGGTTGACCACACAAGTCTCTTGTTATACAAATGAATTTCTGAAATTAATAAATGCGCAAAATATTAAATTCCCACAACATCTTTTGTCGTCTGAATTATTATTAGTTTGTATTACTTGTTTTAAATATATCGATGCTAATCTAAAACGGACATAAAATTATGATCATGAAAATATTATATTATAATTATAAGTTTAGTGTCTTAAAATAAAAACAACAGACTACAACCAATTTTAATGTATTCAATATAAATATTGCGTCAATAAATCTTCTTCTTCTTTTTTCATTTCTCAATGAAGCTTAAAGCTCTCAATAAACGTGCTGGCTCATGAATGCATTACCCTTTTTGTTTTTAGCACAAAGAGGCAAACTAATGACAACAAAACCTCCTCGAGGAATATTGAGATGGCTTAATGCCTAGTCATTTCGGCCTCAAATCGGTGGGAGGCTTATGGGGTTTACTTTTTCCGAATGTTTTCCGATATTCGCTACTGTTTTTCCGTAAATTGAAAGAGGCATCGACGAATTAGCAATCGGGGAATGCTTGGAAGGTTTTAGCTTAAAATCTTGTGCTTGGTATATTTAACGTAGTCACCATCCATTCACCACAGCTAAGAGGGTACTCTTCTAAAACAAGTTTCTCTAAACTTAAAAGAAGTAGAACCAAACCTTGTAACGCTCAAACTTGTAAATACACACACAATAAAGTTATTATTATAGTTATTATTATTCGAAAGAAAAATGTTTATATTTATGAAAAATTTTCTTACCCAACTTTTCAAAAATAGGTTTTAAGCCCTAAGGAAGAAATCAAGCTCTGAGCTGTCCACCATATTGTACTATATAAAAACTGTCAGAATAGTTTCCGACCAATTTTTAACAAGGGTAAAAAATTACCGACGCGTCTCCACGTGGTGACCGCATAGGAAATCGCATTAATACTTATTAAAAGGTCCGCTTCACACAAAAGGCAAGGAAACGTTAATCAAGGCAAGCGGAAGGGTCAACCGCGTGCTGACCAGTTCAACTCGACCCCCCTAAGCAATGGAAGCTAGTTATCTTCCCATCGATTTAGGAAGGGCGAGGAGGTCTTCCTATACCGGTCGGGAGGGTCGGAAAGGGACAACGTTTTCATGTAAAGAATCCAATTAGCCACGACAGGTGGCTGCGCAATCCGTGTACTACATAAAAACATGTGCAAAGGAAGTGAAGGGTGAACTTTTATACGCAACGCAAACATTTCAAGCGACCTTAAAGGGTTAGGCTCTTTATAATGAGAGGAAGTTTATCCGGACCAACAACATTATAATTGATGGATGATGAAAAGGGTGTATTAAAGTTTAAACGTGGATTTGTTTTTAGGTTTTATAGCCAATACGTTTCGTCTAATTAAATTTGTATGAGCAGCAGCAAACTTACATACTTTGAGCATGTTTAATCTGTACTTATAATTTTTATCTATGAACATAGAGAACCTACGGTCATTGTAGCGAATGTAGTAGGTATATTTTTTCTCAATTCACAACTTAAGAACGCTGGCATTTAGTTTTATTCCATCTGTGTGTTTGGTAGCAGCAGTAATAGTCTCTTTTTCGTCACTAAATAATTATACAGGCCTACTTAACATGCTACTCTAAACTTCTAATTTTGGTGACGTAGTCGTCTGGTTATCCACTACAAGCGCGGTGGAAAGTTGGCTGAACTAAAGTGATCATCATCATCATCAGCCCATATACATCCCCACTGCTGGGGCACGGGCCTACCCAAAACAAGGGCGATCAGGCCGCGAGTCAACCACCCTGGCTAAGTGAGGGATGGTTGACTACACAACCTAAGAATTCCTTCGTAGGTGTGCAGGTTTCCTCATGATGTTTTCCTTTACCGTTAAAGCGTAAGCGTGAATAATCGTACATATAAATATGAATATTACACACAACATCACATACATTGACCTGATCCCGTGGTAAGTAGCTTAAGCACTTGTGTTACGGAAATTAGGATCAACAGTGGATACACAAATAAACTTAAATATAATTATTTAATAATACACTCAGACACGGAACAAACACCGATGTTCGTCACACAAATATTTGTCCCGAGTGGGAATCGAACCCACGACTCTTGGAACATATGAATTTCAAATTAGAAAAACGACAACGACCTTAACCATTCAGCCATAGATGCTTTTGCTTGATGCTTTTACTTAACTAAAGTACAAAAAATCTCACATCGCACCGCTACAGAACCTTCATTTGCTTACAGTCCATACTACTATGCTATCTGCTCGGGGCATTTATTATTTTCGTTTGTCTTTGGCCCGGCCGATCGTTCAGAAAGTAATTTCCATTGGCCTCAAAACATCCGAGCAATAACGTTGTTTTTCCAAAACTCCTCGCCAACAATTTTCAGGCCATTTTCTTTTCCCTGTAAGAAAAATTAGTGCAGTTACAAAGTCGATTATTCCAAGAGTTTTGTCTGAATTAATAAGGGAATAATTTGTTTTTTGTTAACTTGTTTTTGTGGAGAGATTGTTTGATTGGCGTTTGTTTTCTTAAGTAGGGTGTTAAAATGTTACAATGACTGCCATTCAGAAATACATTTTAGTTTGTTCTGACCTTCTTACACTTATTTTGTTTTTAGCTTAAATTTTTTGAAGTTCCTTCATATATTGACAGTAGGTAGAAGTAGGGTGTTAAAATGTTATAAATTGGTCTCTAGCGACTAGGCAATATTAAATGAACAGATTTACGAGTACAACGTTACGTCTAGATCAATACACACCTCATCTAACTCATAAATTTGTACCAAATTAAAATCAAGACTAGGTATATAAAAATTAGGCCGATTTCTGCCATGGCGGCCGATCTTAATTAACCATGTGCGTAGGACATATTATAGTGCACAAGTATGCGCACAAACACAGGAGCACTCTCTGCTCCCTTACTCTCATAGTTCAGTAAGACGGTAATCCGTGACCGGTGAGAGATCGGGCGCAGGACTACCAGCTTATCTTGCTAAAATGTAGTATACTAGTAAAATTTCCTAACTCCGGGCTAAGTAATGAAAAATTGGACTAAATTTTGCCCGACCCCAGACTCGAACCGGAGACCTCTCGATCCTTACGCAGCGCTTGCTACCAATTGACCTACGAGACAGGTCCAGACTATAATTAACTCGTATAAATGTATTTAGTCTATGCGTACAATCACTGTGCGTTGCAACTAAATAAATAAAATGTACTTGTTTGACTAGAATATCAACGGACCAAAACAACGTACGATCTCCCTAACATTAGAATGGCATAGCCCGGTCCACATTTTTATTAGCTCAGCAGATGAGCCACAATTTGTGACCAGCCATTAAACATACATTTGGACGTATGGGGGATATACGAGTATGCACCCAGCCTATTCAGTTTAAATGGCCCACACGGAAAGGTGTTTCTCATGCATAATAAAGCGGCTAAACCTAACGATTAAATTAATCTGGATTTATAACCGGTGGCCAAATTGAAAAAGTGACAGTGGTTATTTTTTTGGGTACCGCTGGTATAAAAGGAAAAAATCGGAAGAAAGAAGGCACATTTCTGTCTATTGTAATCATCATCATCATCAGCCCATATACGTCCCCACGTACGTACAGGTTTAGCCTAAATTAGGGCGATAAGGCCAAGTGCGGGTAGGTTGACTAACCCAACCATAGAATTGCTTCGTAGGTGTTAAGGTTTCCTCAAAATGTTTTCCTTCACTGTTAAAGCTTCGAATAATCGTACAGATGAATTGCAAATTTTAAAAACACTGTGGTACGTGGCGGGGTTCGCATGACAAGCAACGACCTTAACCACTCGGCCATCGACACTTTATCGTCTGTTGTAATGAGTTTTCTTTAGGTTCAAGTTTTTAAGTTAATTCGATCTAAATAACAACCCTTGATCATTTTTATTTTCATAAATTTTCCATGGCTTTCGAAATCTATAATGCATTCATACACATTCAATAATAGTCTTAGCTATAAGTCTTTTTCAGGGTGAGTATTTATGTCCTAATTTTTTTCGTTTTTTTTTATGTAAAATCAAGTTGTACAGAACCGTAGGTTGTCGCGTTCAAGACCCGCTGGACTGGCGTTTATTTAATCGCAAAACGCACGTGGCCCGCTAATGGAGGGAGGATACCGGCGGGGATTTATTTTTAATCAGTTCCCTCTGTGAGGGCGGCGGGAATCCCGACTTATTGTGAAGGGCGATGGTATGTAACATCGCTTCATACGTACTATGGCAGAGGTTTACATCCGCGCAGATTCCATTATTGTGTCATTCGTATTTCGGATGAAGTCTGTTTGTTGTTGAAGAATGTGGCCATCATATCTTTTTTTCTTTTGTTTCTCTCTCTCCACGTTTAAAATTTCTTGGAGTATTTAATTTGACATGCCTTTAATATGATATGATTCCAAGCAGGTTGTTTTGTACTACTACTTTCTTAATCAACTTATTTCACCGTATCTGTATGGGATAGGGAGGGGTAAATGGGAACCCCTTTAATATTTATTCTCTTTTGATTGTAAATGTCTTCAATATGGGTTGAATTGCGTATACACCGTGAAATTTTAGTGGTTGTTTTCCCGTGGCAGAACGACTTGCCTTTAGTAATACTATCGAATCATGCAAATTATTCCTCGAAAAAAAAAAATTTTTTTTTTCGATTTTTCAGAATAATAATTTTTCAACTCGAAAACGAGAAAAGCTATCGTTGTTTTTGAAGATGTGACGTATTCAGGTACTGCTTGCCGCATGAAATCGATGCTTAAAACTAAAGAAGCTATACACCCTGTAGTGTATATGAATGTATACGTATAAAATATACACGTAACTACGCATACTGGTTTGGCGTACGGTGGTGGGGGCGCGGGGAGCGATAGCTCGCCGCGCAGTCTCTGTCCGGGCACCGGCCAGGAATAGCGTACGTACGTAATAGTATCTTGTGTTTTATTGATACCTCCAGAGCAAACAGTACAAGTGGCGACCCTGCCAGTGACTAAATATACCGAGGTATGTACTAACTAATATATTAAATCACAAGATCTTAGAGGTAGTTCGATGCACAAGACCTGTTTTACGTTATATTCATTTAAATATAAAACTGGTCATGTATAAACGATTGGTACCTAAAATCTATATCGAAAATCAAATGATATACAACAACGTTAAGGCCTAATTTGTTGTCAAAATTAAATAAGGTAGGATATTAACTCGTTGCTTACCGCCCGCTTATCAATCGGAATGTGGTTCCTATTGTTCTCGCTGCGCCGCGGCGCCGCGCCGGCGCCGCCTCGACTTGCTTACATTTTAAATCTATTTTTAGAATAATATAAAATTTAATTTTTATCGAAATGTTCTACTTCTTATATTTTTGACGACAATTGGGATTAATGCTGGAAATTAAGACGTAGTTTGGGTGGCCAAACGGTACCTTAATGATCATTTTGTATAAAATAGTTGCACAAATACATATTATAATGTAAATAAATACATTCTCAAGAGGTAGTTCTCCGAAAGTTGGAACGGTACCTACATAAGTTCTTAAGAGGTAGTTCAACGAAAGTTGGACGGTACCTATATAAATTCTTAAGAGGTAGTTCAACGAAAGTTGGGCGGTACCTATATAAATTCTTAAGAGGTAGTTCAACGAAAGTTGGAACGGTACCTACATAAATTCTCAATAGGTAGTTCTACGAAAGTTGGAACGGTACCCACATAAAATCTCTACAGGTAGTTCTATAAAAATTAGAACGGTACCTAAAGAAAAGCAAACAAATTGTTTGTTTACAGGTAGTCCCAAAGTCATGTCACTGATACCGCCAATGGAGTCTTTAGACTGTGAGGGTGAGCCAGCTTCAATTGGGTTACGATGGGAGAAGTGGAAGCGAGGCCTTGAACTGTATCTGACAGCCACAAATGTGAGTACGCCGGAGGCAAAGAAGGCGACACTCTTGCATATGGGTGGATTGGCCTTGCAAGAAATTTATTATAACACGCCAGAAACAGCAGCCGATGGTGAGGATGTGTTCCTAGCTGCTGTCGAAAAATTAAATGGATATTTTTCCCTAAACAAAGCCGCGTTTTTGAACGACATCTGTTTAGGCTAGTTAAACAGGAGGTCGGGGAGAAATTTGACAAGTTTCTTGTCAGGCTTAGACATCAGTGCTCTAAGTGTAAGTTCACATCTCCCGAAGAACATCTCATTGACCAGATCACGGAAAAGTGTGAATCCGCCGAATTGCGGAAAAAGATTTTAACTCTTGGAGATGATGTCACACTGGATAAAGTTATCTTTGAAGCGAATAGTTTAGAAATTGTTCACCGGCAACTGAATAATTTCGATTCTTCAAAGACAGGATTCAGCAAAGACTTATCAGTAAACCAGGTAGTATCCATAAAGAAGAAATTGAATCAGGCTTTATGTTCTCGCTGCGGTGGAGCTCACCATAATAATGACAGACGCTGTATGGCCATAGATAAAAATGTTTGAAATGTGGATTTGTTGGACATTTTTCGAAAATATAGCAGGACTAGCGAAGCCAAACGCAAAAGCCACGTCCTAACTGAAAACGGTCCAACTACAAAGAAATTAAAATCTAAATCGAAGCATGAAGAAATAGACTACATCTTTCACTTGGACGGTGACGGCACAATTAAATGTTTACTCGGGAACGTGGAAGTTGACATGCTTATAGATTCGGGGAGTAAGAGTAATATTATTAGTGATGCAAGTTGGGAAATTCTTAAGAGTAAAGGAGTTCAAATTGAAAATCAAGTGAAGAATCCGGAAAAAACTTTAATTGCCTATGGAAGTCACCATCCACTAGCAGTCCTTGGTTCTTTTGATTCTACCATTATGGTCAGCAATGGGCCTAATTTTGTAAAGACAACATTTTATGTAGTGAAAAATGGTACCAGGAATTTGCTCGGCAAAGAAACTGCAACTAAACTTGGGGTTTTGAGAGTAGGATTAGAAGTAAATGTAGTAAACGGTATGTTTCCTAAAATTAAAGATGTTAAAATTCATATTCCTATAGATAAATCGGTTAAGCCAGTCTCTCAGCCTTGCCGCAGAGTTCCTATTCCTTTAGAGTCTAAAATAAATAAAAAAATTCAGGAACTTATTGACACAGATATAATTGAGCCCGTTAACGGTCCATCAGACTGGATTTCTCCCTTAGTGCCTGTTCTAAAAGGTGATGGGGATGTTAGGATTTGTGTAGACATGAGACAAGCCAACCAAGCTATTGTTAGAGAGAAGCATCCGTTACCTACTATGGAACAGCTAATTCCGAAGTTTCGTGACGCCAAAATATTTTCGAAGTTAGATCTAAAAAATTCGTTTCATCAGCTAGAATTGAGCGAGGATAGTAGGCACATTACAACGTTTATTTGTAGTCAGGGTCTATTCAGATACAAGCGTCTCATGTTCGGTATCTCTTGTGCTCCTGAATGTTTTCAAAAAACCCTAGAAAGAGTGTTATTGCCCTGTGAAGGAGTAGTTAACTTTATCGACGACATTGTCGTATTCGGGAGTAACGAGATCGAACACGAAACGAGACTTAAAAAAGTCCTACAGGTTTTGAAGGACAATAATATCCTACTCAACGACACCAAATGCTGTTATGGGGTAAAGTGTATAGAATTTCTTGGACACAAATTGGCATCTGAGGGGGTCAAACCTCTTGATAAATATGTAAGAACCATTGAGTCGTTTCGAGAACCTATAGTAATTGAAGAAGTCCACAGCTTCCTTGGGTTAGTCAATTATGTAGGCAAGTGGATCCCTAATTTAGCAACATGGACGGAGCCATTGCGCGAGTTATTGAAATTAAAACTATCTAAGGGTGCGGTTATTACTTCATACTGGCGTGATAATCAAAGAGAAGCATTTAACTGTTTGAAACGTGCCATGACCCAAATAAGATCTTTGGGGTATTACGACCCACTTGATAGGACTCAAGTGTTTGCCGATGCCAGTCCAGTCGGACTAGGAGCTGTACTTGTCCAACATAACGCAAGAGGCCCGCGAATAATTGCATATGGCAATAAAAGTCTGACAGACCGCGAAAAACGTTATTGTCAGACTGAGAAAGAGGCACTGGCGTTAATATGGGCGGTTGAACATTTTAATATGTACTTATTTGGAAAGGACAGCTTTGAATTAATAAGTGATGATGAAACCCCTAGAGGTCATATTCGGTCCGAAATCGAAACCATGTGCTCGGATTGAACGCTGGGTATTGCGCTTACAGTCGTATAATTTTAAAATTGTATACAGTTCAGGTAAGAAAAATATTGCTGATTCATTGTCACGTTTAAGTTCTAGCGCCCATGCCCCGCAGCCGTTCGATGACGAAAATTATATCAATTTAGTTGTTGAGCAGTCTTGCCCCGTGGCAATTTCTCTCAATGAACTTAAACAGGCGTGTGAGAACGATCGTGAACTAAAACTAGTCAAAAATGGTGTGTACCAAGGTATTTGGGATCAAAGTGTCAACAATTACAAGATCTTTGAGCATGAGCTATGTTTTCAAGATAATTTACTTTTACGGAATAATAAAATTGTTATGCCATCCATATTAAGGTCGAAAGTACTAGCAGCCGCTCATGAAGGGCACCCTGGAATTGTAGCTATGAAAATGCGTCTACGTACAAAGGTGTGGTGGCCTAAAATTGATACGGATGCAGAGCGTTACGTAAGAGCTTGTAAAGGTTGTACTTTGGTGTCCGCACCAAATCCCCAAATCCTATGCACAGACGGCAACTTCCAGTTCAACCGTGGATTGATGTTGCCATCGATTTCCTTGGTCCATTACCGAGTGGCCACTATCTTTTCGTAATAATAGATTATTTTAGTCGATATAAAGAAGTCAAAATTACTAAAACTATAGATTCTTCATATACCATTAACACACTAAAAGAAATATTTTCCCGCTTAGGAGTCCCTGTAAGTATCACTGCTGATAATGGGCGACAATTCACTAGTACAGCATTCATTAATTTTTGTGACGAGTTTGGTATACGTTTATTACATAGTATACCCTACTGGCCTCAACAAAACGGTGAGGTTGAGAGACAAAACCGTAGCATACTAAAAAGATTGAAAATTAGCCAAAGTCAAAAATCTAATTGGCAAGACGATCTACTCAAATATCTGACTATGTATAATAGCAGCCCCCATTCCGTTACAGGAAAGTCCCCCGCTGAGCTTTTTTACAGACGTCAGTTTAGAGATAAACTGCCTTCGGTAGTGGATGTAGAATTTCAACAGAGTGATTTTGAAACAAGGGATAGAGATACAGAGTTAAAAGCAAAAGGCAAAGAGTACTCAGACAGGAAGAGGCGAGCAGCAGAATCAACCATTCAGGTTGGAGAAAAAGTCTATGTGAAAAATGTGACAAAAGAAAATAAGCTATCTTCAAATTTTAATGATGCACCCCATACCGTTATTGAAAAGGAAGGAAATGACATAGAACTGGAGAATGACAATAACGGACAACGGCTTCGAAGAAACGTAGTTCATTTAAAACGGGTAGAAGGGCAGTGGAAGGTTTGTGCAGACGAGGACTCAGAAGATTCTGATGTCAAGAATAAAACTGATGAATAATTTAATGTAGGTTAAGGTGGTCAATGTGTGCTTAATAGGTAAACCTTGTCATACTATTATATATCGAACAATGTTGATTTGTTCTGAACTTAGTTATGATTAAGACATTAAGTTATGATTGTATGTGGAAAAATAAATATATTTTTTTTGTTCTAATTTTGTAAAAGGTAGATGTAGTGTATATGAATGTATACGTATAAAATATACACGTAACTACGCATACTGGTTTGGCGTACGGTGGTGGGGGCGCGGGGAGCGATAGCTCGCCGCGCAGTCTCTGTCCGGGCACCGGCCAGGAATAGCGTACGTACGTAATAGTATCTTGTGTTTTATTGATACCTCCAGAGCAAACAGTACACACCCTAAGTCATAAAGCGGTTCGAACGTGTTTTCGAGTTACGGTTAAACCTTTCGTAAAACCGGCATTTATTGATTTTACCAAAAAAGAACTGCACACATCTTTTGTACTACTAAGATAGAATCATTTTACTGCGGGAAAACAACCACTAAAATTTCACGGTGTATAAAAGTACCCAAAAATAGTTCCTTATTTATTTTACAGAAAACTTTATAGATGTTATGACTAAACGACAAAACATGCTAAAAAAAAAATATAAAACATAGCGTACTCATAACCTTTTGGGTGACTTTTCGTTTGTTATCATTTCACAACAAATACTTTACAAGCGTACGGTTGTGACGTAAGCCCGGTCCAAATATGACGTCATTAATCTGCCAGAAAAATAAACCTTTGGGGGATGGAGAACTTTGTAACCAATTTCCGAATGTTCCTATTAAGTGTTCGGGCGAATCGATTGACATCATTTTCATATTCATAAAATATTCAATGTTTTGTCAAGCCGTTCCGTAAATCGGTATTTAGGTCAGAGCAATAAGTTGGCAAGAAATCATATACCACTTTTATGTTTACAGATAAAATTAGAGTATAATAAGTACTATATTTATAATCCAACGTTCTGAACACTTGACAATTAGCATAGTAAAGAAAAATACTTTTCTGTAATATTGAATCTCTGTTTTAGGGTTACGTATCCATAGGGTAAAAATAGGATCCTATTACTAAGATCTGGCTTTCCGTCCGTCCGTACATCCGACCGTCCTACCCTCTGTCACCAGGCAATATCTCAAGAACCACTATATATCCGATAGCTGGACAGTTATTTCAAGAGATGATAATGATCTGTTTACGCTGTACATACCAATAAATAATACAAATCAAATAAAATGAATTTTTAAGGAAGGCTCCTATCCCAAAAAAACACGTATACTCGATTTTTCGAGGGCATTCGACTCAATAGACACCACTCTTTTAGTATCCAAAATGGCCTACTATGGATTTGATTGTTGTGCTGTGAAATGGTTCAATAGCTACCTGAAAAATAGATGGCAGTATGTCGAATTAACGAATACAGATGGTTCCAAGACACGGTCTGCCAAGCTACCAGTGACGCGAGGAGTGCCCCAGGGCTCCATTCTGGGACCCTTCTTGTTTGCATTGTATGGAGCAGATATCATAAACCATATAATAAACTGTCAATATCATCTCTATGCTGATGACCTGCAGCTCTACCTCTCTTTCAAACCAGGTGATCATCTCCAGGCTGTAGCTAAGATCAACGAGGATCTGGAGAGGATAACTGCCTGGTGCCAGGTCAACAGCCTTGTCCTCAACCCTAGTAAATCTAAATTTATGTTAATTGGCACAAGGTTCAACTTGTGCAAATATATGAATATACCTCTTAATATACTTATAAATAATGTCCCTATAGAACGTGTTGAATCAGCAAGAAATTTGGGAGTGACAATTGATGGCTTTTTGAATTTTGAAAACCACATTGCTGAGTGCACCCGGAATTGTTACTATAGATTAAAATTATTATACAAAATCAGGCCTTACCTCAGCGAAGAGGTCAGGATCACATTATGTGAATCTTTGGTACTATCCAAATTAAATTATTGTGATACAGTGTATGGTCCCTGCCTTCTCTCTAAAACAGCAAAGGCGATCCAACGGGTGCAGAATGCCTGTGCTCGATTCTGCTTCAGCGTTCCTCCCAGGTCCCACATCACCCCCTTTCTTAACAAAGCAAACATGCTGAAGATGGACGCTCGCAGACGACTTCATCTTGCCACTACGATGTTCGGCGTTATAAATACGGGCAGGCCGTCCTATCTTCTAAAAAAGCTAACGTGGGCAGAGAAACTCAGCAAGTATCCCAGGAGATATGGCTCTCACATTTTCATAACCTCCAAACATAGGACGGCAGCCTTTCGTGGTTCTTTCAGATTCGCCGCTTCAAAGTGCTGGAACGACCTCCCGCCACCAATTCGCAACCTGGAAACGATATACAAATTCAGAAGAGAATTAAAAAAGCTTCTCCTTGTCTTACAAAAGTCATCCGACGTACCTCCAGGTTGTTCGCGGTCTGCGATGCGGACTGCTTCCCAGCATCTTTGAGGCCGGTCCTCATACATCTCCCTCCTTTCCATATTCTTCTCGGCTTATGCCGGAGCTTCCATGCCCTTTTAACAATGCTTGGTGGTCGAGATTTGTACGCATACGGGTCTATTGCAAAAGCGATTTTTTTTTTAGTACGAGTTTTAGGCTAGTTAGCTAAAAATGACGTGGCTAGCGTGGTTTTTTACTTTTTTATTTTTGTTTTTTTTTTGTTCGATTCTGGGCTGGACGTGGCACTTTTGAGAACGTTCCATTCCTTTTTATTTTTTGTAGTTTTCCGTATCTGTACCTTTGTATTTCTTTTTTAACCTCTGTCATTCTTTTTTGTATCTTTGTTTTTGTTTTTCCATTCCCTGTATTGTATTTGTAAATTGTACCATGTTATTTGTGTGATGTAAATATTTTTATTTGTTTTATTTGTTTATATCTATATCACTTATTTATTTTTATGCGTAGTTAAGTTATTATTTATTATTTAGATGATTTGTTGTTAGATTAAGATATATATATATATATTTTTTTTGCGTCGTTTATGTGTAAGTTACTACAGTCACTCGGGGTACGGCCAGAATACCAGCGCTGCAGCGGCTCTCGGGCTGATGCGGCATATGCTGAGGCCTGTACCTCGTTGACCACTTATGAAGTCCTTATATAATGTGTTCTATTTCTTTGTGTGCGTTTTGTGTCTTGTGTGTGTATCTATGTGTCATTGTTACCATAAGTCGTGGTCAATAAAAGTTTTTCTTTCTTTTCTTTTCTTTCTTATATTTTACTATACTAAAAATATGTACGGAATCCTCCGTGTGCAAGTCAGGCTCGCTTTTGGCCGTTTGTTTTTTTAATTTCGTAGCGCCTGCAAGTAATAGTCGACGCTTAAAATGCAGAGTTCTCTCATTCCTGCATCTCGTATACACTTCCCCTCATTAGCCTCTGTCGTGAAACAATCGAATGTCATAAAAACTGCAATCGATACCCCATTCCGACTAAACAACGTTACATTACAAAGGAAATGCGCCATAAAACGGGAACGGAAAACGATATCGAAAGCGCGATGCAAATGATCGTCCGGAAAAAACGGAGGTGAAATTAGATTTGAAAGTGAGGTTCCGTTTTTTTACCGTTTCAGTGTGGATTTTACAGTTATCACGATGTAGTAATGGAGAGCGTTTTGATCATAATGTTTTGCAAATTATCATCATCATCAGCCCATTCCTGTCCACTGCTGGACATAGGCCTCTCCTAATGCACGCTACTTCTCTCTATGCTCGGCCACTCGCATCCAGCTCCTACCAGCCGTCCTGCGCAGATCGTCACACCACCTGGCCTGCGGGCGTCCTACACTACGTTTGCCGAGACGCGGTATCCACTCCAGAAACCGTCTACCCCAACGGTTGTCGGTTCTACGGCTGATGTGGCCAGCCCACTGCCACTTCAGCTTGCTAATGCGATGAGCAATGTCGATGACTTTGGTTCTCAGACGGATCGCCTCATTCCTGATTCGATCCCGCAGAGAAACACCGAGCATAGCTCTTTCCATAGCCCGCTGAGCGACTTTTAACTTGTGGAGCAGCCGTGCCGTCTGTGTCCACAAAATAGTTAACATAAATTTATTGCGTTACTAGCAGATATTCCAAGCAATATAGCTAATGAAACTTACTACTCAACACAGTGGTTCTTATAATAAGGTGGTTGCCTATTTTTTTTTTATTTTGATGTAGATGTAGGGACCACACAATTGTTAAGGTACTGTTAAAAGAATGGTATGATATTTGGAAAACCCCCCGAGATATTACAGTTTCAATAGCACACCATTTGGGCGAGCTCAAAAAGCTTGATACAAATGCAGCACACTATGACGTCACACTGTGTAATACTGTATGCATATCGTGAAAACTTTGTTCAGCGGCTACATCATATGTTGCATTTACGAAAATGTTTTCATAGTGAAAGTTACTACTAATACTGTAATTTATAAAACGGCATAGTATTTTCATTGATTTTTCGCACTTGTGAAATGGACTTTCCTACCTAACTTCAAATGTCTATGATTGTCTCATTTCGGAAGAAATTTTAATTTCGTTTGTTATTGATTTACCCATATCCTACTAATAATTTTGAAATTGTATGTATAATCAGACTTAGGACACTACCCTATTCAAAACTTATCCTGTTTGTTTTCATACAGAACCCCGAAGCTGGGTCTCATTTTTCATGCCGACGAGGTTGTGCGAACGAATTTAATCGGCTAAGCCTTCGGATTAACGTTTCGACGGACGAAATCATCGTTTACCCGCCGGCTCAAATGACAGACGGATACGTTTAGATAAAGCTTTTGGGAGCAACAATTATTTGTCTCGTGTGAGTAGTAGGTAGGTTCAAATGGGAAGGACGGTTGACATGTTTTTTTAATTTTCTTTTTAATTGGTACTTTGTGGTATTGGGCGGATTGAAGTGAAAAAAAATGGTTTAATTATTTCTTGTGACTATAAACAAAACATGTTTTATTGAATCAAACAAACAATTAAAATATGTATTATTAATTAGTAGATACAATATTATCTAACCGTCAGAATATCATTATCTTGTATTCAAAATACGGTTGGTGCTAATTCCTTAATAGAGTTACATAATTGCGTAAAAAAAATACCGCTTGAATATTTCATCATCAGCTCATATGCGTCCCCACTGCTGGGGCACGGGCCTACCCTAAACTAGGGCGATCAGGCCTTATTCATCCACGCTGTCTAAATATTTATTAAATATTTTTTTATTCCAATTTCAAATTACCTTCATTAACCTTCAAAACTTCCATGGCCATAGCAACCCCTCCAGAAATGAGATAATCTTTACAAAAAATCCTAATCTACGCTTCAAAGAAAGATAAGCCATGAATTAAAAACAAGCTCCGTTCCTAATGTGCCCATTTACTTCGATTCCCTTGGGGAACTAAAACTTTTTACGCAATAGCGTAACGGGACAGTAATGCGTCGCGAAATAAACAAATTAGCGTTTCCATTTTATGCGTCGGGTCGCAACCATCTGGGTTGATGAACGCAAATTAGTTTGCACTTTGGCGCAGGAATGCGTGAAAAGCGATCGAGTTATGAAATGGGTCTAGTATAATATATTATTCAACAGTGTTATTATAAGCTTTTATCTACTATGAAATGAAAGAGTAAATATCGAGTTCCTTGCCGGAATTTCCGAAGAATAATAATAGATAGTAAAAAAAAATTAAAAGTTTATCAAGCTATTAAAGATATTCGTATGTATTATTGAACCATTCAAAAGTTTGATGGAGATAGTAAATTCGCCGCTATTAAATATGGAACATAAGAAAAATGTTACATTACAAATTAAAAGTCCGAAAATAAAACAAAAAAAAATATAAACCTTAATTTCCCTGTTTTCTACACTAAGACCACCCTCCGAATTGTTTTTTAAATATCGATATCCACCCAGGGTACGAACACAAACATTCGCCCAGAAATTAATCTATTTCTAACAATGGCGGTGTATTACGGTTGCATAATGCTTGCATCATTTAACGGGTCCCCGGGCCCCTATAACCGCTCCGGGCATCGAGTTATTCAAAAGCTAAAGTCTTTCATACATTTATAATAAGGGTACGTGTAGGTAATACCACTTGGTATCGGCAAACTTGCTAAGGTATTTGCGGCTCGTATTCGAACATCGATGTTTTGATACCGGCCGGATGAGTTGAATTGATAAGCCTCCCTGCATGTTTAATGAGGGTATTAAACCTTTTTCTTAGTATTTATGCCAAAAGTTTATTGTAAAATATTTATATAGGTACCAAAGAGAAAATATTACGACTAAGGGACTAATTTACTCAATTTTTATTATGTAGAGCAATAAAATTTGTGTAAGCAACTCTATGATGTCTATTTGGAGGTATTCAACGACTTCGGGCTAAATGCTGAGAAGAGAATTAAATTGTAAAAGAAAGTATAATTAAAATTTGAAGGTACTTTTAAATTGCAATTTGTATGCAATTTTTTTAATCGAACCTATTTAATCGCTTATCAACGTCCAAAAAACATAATAATCTTACAGTATTCACTAGTATTCAGGTTTTATATCATCGACTATTTTGTCACTTAACCAGTATGTTATGTACTAAAACTTTTGAATGCTACTTCTTATAAAAAAAAACCTAAAAAAACTTGCAGCAGCGTTTACATCAACCAACTTCATTATGTATGTTTTCAGTTTCATTTACGTCATCATCGTTCATTTCACATGCGCAAAGTAAACAAAGCAACTAAGGATGCTATGTTTTCTCTGACTCGCATTTATTTATGTTCCCCGGCTCCATATTCACAAAGTGTCGGAAACAAATTTGAATTCAGAAAAAAAGCTAAATAACTTTTATTTACAGTAACCGAGCATAGATCTTTCAAATCCGAAACATAAAAATTTCGTTGTAAATTAGGGGTCAGATACCTAACCAATTATATTTGCACATAAACTACCGGACTAATATATCTAAGTTTAAACAAAATTGGATTTCAACTAAACTTTCATATGGTCACAAATGTAACATGGCCAACTATTTACAACATAACATATTGTAAGGACACTTGTTGCCTCTTACGATGATAGACAAAAGTCCAACTAACCAATTTTTACTGCCCAACACACGTGGGATCCATTGAAATAGGGCTATCAGTCAATCGCTAACTGTTAGCTCAAGCCGAGGCCTTGTTATAAATAAATACAAAAGGGGTCCGCCTCCCTTTGTGCAAAGAGTCGGCAGCGACCTCTATAAATCTTACGTTTGGCCGTGAGGTCAACCGATCTCTGAGTCAACGGTAGGGCGATAATCAGGCGCCATAAATTGTTTATTGGAAGGGAGAGGCAAATTCAAATGTGGATTGTGTAATTTGGGCGCCCGGAGTCGGATATTGTTTATAACCTGGAAATCGGAATGGGAAAGGTCTCTAGATCTCGTAGAGTTATTGAGACGCCACTGCCATTTTGAATTATCGAATCTACCGCTAGATAAACTATTTCATAGGTTAATTCTCTATCTAATATCTACCTACATAGGTGTATGCGTTAAAATCACTTGCGTCCAGGCTTGTCTGGAATATGTGTACGTAGGTGATAATTACATTTAATAATACAAACAATAAAAGATTGATTTGATTCCATTCTTAGTAGCATTCCATTCTTAGTAGCACTAGAACTTTTATTAATTCATAAACTGTCACCAGCGAGTTGACCAACCAAATTCAAAAATTATTAATTTCACTCGTACCTAAGACTAAAAGTGTTTTATTATTCATAGATATCCTAAAACAAGAATACTGCAATATGACTGATAAAGCTTGAAATAGGCTCATCACTAAACCTGAAATAGAATATTAGAAACCTACTCCCGAATCAAAGCTACAGATGAATGATCGACCTAGTTACCCAACTCGTCTTCGCCATCAATTCGCGAACAAAATTCAAGATAAACTTAGTTCGGCCCGTCACGTGTTCTCTAGGTAATATTCATAGCAATCCTAATGGAAGTGTGAATTATTACGACCAACTTGTGCCGTCATAACTTGGTGTCTGGATTTTGGAGACGATGTCTTATGTGGATCGCGTTGTCTGATTTGCATACTTGATCATGTATTGTTTCCATGAAATCAGTTTGTTAGTTGTTTAAGCTTGATATTAGAACTTGCGTCTCGAGGCTCTCGATTATAATTATACATGGCATTAACAACGTACAGCGTCAATAGAATAGTCATTTAGGAGTTTAGACATAAAAAGATAACTAGTTTCAATAAAGATTCAACTATTGATCCAATAAAGCGTCTATATCAATATAATCGTCTGTCCAAAAATATAATTTTCAATTATCAGTATTTATATCGAAGGCTTACCACGAGTTCATTTAATATTTAATAAAACATAAATAAACTTCGGAAGTGAACTTTTCTAGCTAAACTCGAACAAATTCGATCATAAAAAGCCTTCCCCCACCGAGCCAAGAATAAGAAACGTTTGGCGCTAAAAGCTATCAAATTTACGAAGCTCAATGCGGTAATATTAGGTCGCGAACGGAAGAAAGGTGGTTTATTTCTATTTATCCGGCACACTGTAATCAATCGTCGAATGGCAAACGTCTGCTGGAGGTAAAGAAACGTCAATAACCAACTCGAAATTTATCTCTTCCGTTCGGAAATTGAAATTTCGACCTCCGCCCCAAGAGATGCCCTGGGCTCCAATTCTGGAGCCGACGTTTCACCACCATCCTCTCCCTCTCACTCTAATATTATACTCTAGAAAGGGATAGAACGATAGAATTGGCGCCAGTGTTGTGCAAATAGGACTCCTAGTAGTGAACGAGCGAACTAGACTTATTGGAAATTGCTTGTGTGAAGTTCATTTGAAATGAGAAAATTATTTGTTTGTCGGGGAAAGTATTGGCTTTTGTATTGTTGGGTTTGTGTTCGGGTTGCTAATTTTAAAATGTGCATGCCGCAACACAGCGCTCGATCGAACGAACTGTTTCAGAATTCGCAAACAATATGTTCAATCAAGATGTAGAGTACTAGAATGAAAATACACAAGTATTCAAAATAATTATTATCATCACCAATAGTGGAGAAACAACAGTGTACTATTACCTATTTTTGATTGGCTGCTATTATGACGATGAGGAAATTGCCAATATTACTGACGTATACTGACGTATTTAAATACCTTATTTTATAAATACTAAAAGTTAAATATTTACAGAATTTATGTTCAGCTAGCACTTACTAAAATTACTAGCTTACCTAATAAGCTATTTATTGTAATAAGTGTATAATGTGTAATAAACAAAAATGTTAATGGTGCATCATCATTAGAATAAAGGTAAAATAAAACTTTTTCAGGGCAATTCTAACATTAATTCTAACACAGGTGTCCCACATCTCATTTGACCACACCTGACTATTCATATTGAACAAGTTTTAATATCTTGTAAAAAGAATTACCCGTTCTGCAAAAACATAAATCATTAAAACCGGCAACCGCCTAAATATTCCAAATGCGCAACACGCCAAATAAGTGGCAAAGAAAATGGCGTTTCAGTTCATGGGAAAAAGCAGCTGAATAAAAACAAATAGAAGAAACGGAATGTAAGCAGACAGGTAATCTCGTTCGTACCGTCAGGGATGGTCGGCTTGGTTTAGTAACTCGAGTTGCACGAGATTGAGTTGAATCGCATTGTACTCTGCCAGGGTAGAGTTGTATTCTGTCTTAATCGGGTAGGTTTTTGTATAATTGAAGTTATGTTCTGGGTAACTCAAATTATTTTTTTTCGTAAGTTGTGTTTTGTAAAGATCAAGAGTATTTACCAAATTGAATGAGAGATACGAGCAACAAATTGCGAGAATAGGCGGAATTACGCTAATTTTCATATTATTTAGCCCTTGGGATCATATGTCACACATATTTAACTAATAATTAGGTTATTTAAAAAGCACAATTCGAATTATTGTTGCGATTCTAATTGATAACTAATGTTCTACTCGAGTTACATTTGTCATAACTTGAGTTAACTCAAGTCTTTTAAGTTGGCACATCCCTAGTTCCGTGGACTCAGACCGCCTCAGGGTTGTTTAGGTGAGCAATGTACGAAGTGGTGGGGGAAAAACTATCAAACATATTGTCTAGATAGGCCTTTTTGAAACTGGATACCTAGCTACATAATGGTTACCCTTTCATTAATGTCTGTAAAGGCGTTAGATCGCCTACACGCTCGAATTATATAAATTCTTGCGTAACAGTTGACAAAATAATCTAGAGTTAGATAAAAAGATTTGGTCGAATCGCAAATTTCAGCATTATATAAATTTGTGTTTTTCTTACGTTGCAAGATATTTATGACTTACAAATCTTAATTATATATCACCATAATTTTATTATTAATTCATCGTTGGTCAACTGAATTTTAGCAAAATCACTGGATTCCATTTATTTCACGATAAAGTTGAAATAATATGGGTTTATTGCGTAGCTTTATATTTTTAATAGGCTGTCTAGCAGAGGAAAACATTGAATTCGCGTTACTCAAGCAATCGTAAAAAGTAAGGAAAGTATAAACGTAGCATACGATATTGGGTAATTCATTCAAAACCTCACACCCGTACCGCAAATCCAAGAACGCGGGAACAACAATGAGAAAAAAAAACTATTTCCGAACCAAATCCTTTACTTGGCCGTCAGAATAGGATGTGAACACACTAAAAATTCGTACATGCATTTGGCACGGGATATAAGGCCGGAATCATCCGGGCTTAGTACAAACGGTCGCGGTTTGCAGAAATACATTACTGACTGTACGGTACATTAGGCCGGGTGCAGATGCGGGGGAGAAACACTTGCCCAGGGCTTGCGGATGGATAGACGTGCCGTTTCTGTTTAGGGTTCCGTGGTTGAATGGTTAAAACTATGTTTGAAACGAGCTTGATGGTGATAGCTAGGGTGGTTTTATTTTTTCTTCTAGCTGTTCTGTTTGACTGTGTGTGAAGTAGGATTGTAGATTACACAGAAATTCATATAGAAAGGAACCTTTAGACTTTTAGGTGCTTTCCACGTATGATCAAATCAAATTATGAGAAAAATAAAGCTACGTTTTCCGTATAAAAATTAAAATGTCGCTTTCACATCGCTTTTTAATGTGTTATCTACGTATAATTACAGTAAGTTACATTAAACCTATGTGTAAAGTCGAGGTCTGAAAGGCAAAGATGGTACTCGAATTAAAAGAACTAAAGAAAACTGTGCAAAAAAAGTAAAAAGAGTAGTTTATAGTCTATACGGGCTGGCGTAAACACATCCCCTATCACGTATCCACAGCCCTGGCTAACAACCGAGACTCTAACGTGATAAGGGTACGCTGGATGCGGTTTTATTGGGGATTGACGTAAATTGTTCTCATCAGGGGGAACACCTGTGCAATCCGAAATAGTTTACAGAGACGTAGGCGCGGTTGTCTCCGTTCGTTTGGTTTACGCGCGAATGAGCATAATGTGACATTTTGTTTTTTTTCGGATGTCAGTTTCGGCATACAGAAAAGAAATAAAGTTGAACTAAATAGATCCATTTAACAATGAAAATTTATTAAAAAGATTAATTAAAGTTTTCTCCATTTTGTGTATAATAACTTTTGTGCTAAATAAACGTTTCATTATAATTTAAAAAAAATTCAAATAGGATTACACGATAGTTCGTAATCCATTATAAAAGTAAAAAAAAAAACTGCACTTATTTAAGTATATTACGATTGTTGGGTCTAATTATTATGATAGTATGTATGAATAACAAGTTAGCATAAAATTCATTTTAAAAAAAACAAGCCGATATCAATCCAATAATTTAAAAATGTGTGTCTTTTTAGGTTGCAAATACTTATTACGATCCTCAGTTAGATATCAGTCTATATGTCTGTACTAAGCCTTAGAAACACGATATAGCGAAGTTAGCAGTATTCCCGAATATTCTAATGGATATGAAAGTTTCGGTGCTACGCTTCCCGGATTGAAAAGACATGTTTACGGCCGTGTGCGCGCGGGCTTAGTATTTTAGGACATTACCATTTTGAATGGTCTGTACATTTCTATCGAAACCTTGTATTTTTTTTGTGCTGACTTTATGAGATATGAAAATTCGTTGGCATAAGAAACATTGGTTATTTAATGGAAAACTACTAAGTTACGATTAATCAGTTCTTATTTTTAGCAGGTTTTTAATTATACGCGATAAAACGATGTTATTTCTAAAAGATTGGTGGTTTATAGAATGAAATTTAATGGATTGTGGGTAGATAAAATGTACAACATTTTATAATTGATAGAAGATTATCTCGGCTGACTGGCTCGGTGGAACAGTGGTTAGTGACTCAGGTTCAAACCTACGGTTCCAAGAGTCGTGGGTTCGATTCCCACTCGGGACAAATATTTGTGTGACGAACATCGGTATTTGTTCCGTGTCTGGGTGTATTATTAAATATATTTTAAGTTTATTTGTGTATCCACTGTTGATCCTGATTTCCGTAACACAAGTGCTAAAGCTACTTACCACGGGATTAATAGTGAACTACCCATTGTAAAGTGGACCCTTCAATTTGAATTTACTACGTCATTATGATACGGTCACATTTTAAATCATCCTCATCCAATCCGGATTTAAGTACCGATACTGAGATTATGCAAAACGTTTCCCTGCGGAAACGAAAGCAACCGGATTGTGAGGTTAAGGAGTATATATGTTACCGGAAATGTATGAAATCAAGGAATTGTATACAATTCCTAGGAAATGTGTACAATTCCTAAACTGTTTAGGAAATGTATAAAATATTGTTTGAAAAACTATTCAATGCATAGATATCCTAGGAAATGTGTACATTTCCTCGGAATTGTATAAAATTCCTATATCGTATTAGGAAATGTGTAAAGTAAATGCTTTCTATAGTAAATGACGTTATATAAAAAAATCCCGCTTTTATTACCTGGTTTTATTAGGTTGACCTGTATGTATGTAAGAAAATAAATTGAAACATCTTTTTAAGATCGGAGGGTTATGAAAATTTACAGTCGTATGTGATTTTGATGGCAATACAATAATATGGTACTGTCGAGCTGATCTGATAATGGAGCCGAAAGATTTGAACTGATCATTGATCGTATCATAGCCTTATTTGGACTGGTTAGAAAGGTATTTTAATACTGTGAGCAAATACTAAAAAGTGTAAAAAAACACTATTAAACTCTATGTTATTGGTGCACGTAAAAGTCAAAAATAAATTACGAGTCGTTACAGTTGTCTCTTTTCTGGGTTGGGGTGTAAACTATGTGCTTTAATTATATTTTTTTATTGTAAAAGCAGGAAAGACTTTCTTGTAAACAAATACACGAATAAGAACTCTATATTTTGCCACTGTTGACTGGTATTTTGAACAGATTGTTTAAAGTAGAGCCTCCTACTAGTCGTGCTGTAACTCTAGTTAGAGCACCGATCTCTGTAACCTGCCTCCTGAAACATCGCTTAACTTGATTTGTCATCAAGGTATCCTAAAAATCCTACCTGCGCCCCGCGCTTTTACAATCAAATATAATAATTAAAAGCACATAGTTTACACCTCAGCTCAGAAATAGAGACAACTTTAACGACCCTTTATTTATTTTTGACTTTTACGTGCACCAATAGAAGCGTGTTTAAGTGTCTTTTTTTAAAAACACAGATATCATGCTGTAGCACAGCTTGTATTGCAAAGGCACTTCTTAAATCCCTGGCCGGTTCCAGTGTATTACAAGTTGGCAACTGACCGTAGTGCAATCTCGGTACTCGGTACATCGTTTGCATCAAGAAGAACTTTGGACACTCATTATTCTGAGATCGAGAATATAATTGTTTTAAGATTCCGTTCTTGGTAACAATACCATAGAGTTCATCATCGGTGTTAGTCCAAACTCCAATAAGAGGCAATTTACAAGGAACTTCGCGATCCCCCGATCAGGCGAAGCAATACCTTCCGTCTCGCTGTCGCGTACTCACTAATATCTTATTTTTTTTACATTTCCGATTGCTATTTAGGAAATATATAGATTTCCTAGGAAATGTGTAATGTGTAATCTATTTCACACATTTCCGTGCGATTTTAGGAATTACATACATTTCCTAGGAATTGTATACAATGACGGATTACATACATTTCCGGTAACATATACATACATTTACACAAGTAATACAAGACGCGTTTAAGGAATTTAAAGCTGATATGGCCGACCAAACATCTAAAATTTGTGAAAACTTAGTAAATGTGAGATCTGACCTAGATGCGCTAGCCAAAACCACGAAAGATATCAAGGAAGACCTAACTTTTCTGCGTCATGAGCAAACCAATATCAAACAACAAGTGAATAATTAGACTGCAAGCATACGGATAGCTTACGGAAAGATGTTGTAGACATTCAACACCCACTCAACTTTAACAGTGACAAATTGAACCAGCGGGTTGATATATTTGAAGCTCAGATTAATAGCACTCACAAGACATTTGACTTTATATTATCTCTTGAATCGAAAATTGAAGCCTTGGAGCAACAAGCCAGGAGCAACTGCAACCTCGAAATATCCGGCGTTCTCGAAAAAAGAGGTGAAGACTTTATGGGGATTACGTTGGGTTAAACAAAACGCATTAATTTACCCATTGAACAGGGTGATATCCAGTCCATACATCGTGTCTCACAAGCACAACGATTGATAGATCGGCCTAAAAACATTGTTGTAAAAGTGACCTCCCGATTGTTACAACTTAACTGAGATAACTTACTAACCATGTGCCAAAAAGTCAAAGATATCACTTGTACTGAAATTGGTATCGCCGGTATCCCTAGAACCATATATCAACGAGCTTGTACATAACACTTTAGAAATAAGAAATTATTTCGGGAATCCCGTGAGGCAGCTAAACGGGAAAATTACCAATATGTGTGGATTAAACATGCTACCATACTTGTCCGTGAATCTAACAATCATGCAGCAATTGCTATACGATCGAAACGCGATATTAGCAAGATTACAACTGAATCCATTAGGGCGCTCAAGGTCACTGTTTAACTGTTTAGATAATGCGTGCCGTTAATGTACGAATAGGTATATTGACTTTTATTTCCTAATTATTGTTATGTTTTACCGTAAGTTATGCGATAAGTACCTATCAGCATATCCACTCAAACCGTTAGTTATGCACAGTCCGCTTAACATTCTATATTCTGGGATCGTATTTATTTTTTATTGTAACTGTCTATTGATTATTAAACCAGTTTATCTGACCGCATTTATAGTAATATTTTTATGTAATTATTTCGTCAACAATGGCTAATCTGACATGCTACTACCAAAACTGCAGGGGCATACGCACTAAATTACATACTTTGCATATGAATATACTGAGTAACGAGTACGACATAATATTATTAACTGAAACCTGGTTATTACCAGAAATTGTAAACAATGAGTTTATAGATCAAAGGTATTCGGTTTATCGTTGTGATCGAAATCGTTGTGGTACCAACAAAAAAGATGGGGGCGGAGTTTTAATTGCTATAATGAAATGGTTAAAGCCTATATACATGCCTACTCCTCATACGAATAATTTGCTCGACGTTATTGAGTATGTATGTGTGTATCTTCCTAGCTCTGTGGGCGGGAAGCGTTATGTTTTATCTGCCGTCTACATACCACCTAAAACGCCTTTTGATATATATGTCGCTTATTTCGATATGCTTACGAGTTTACTCGAAGACACTTTGGTTCAGGGTTTCTGTCTATTTGGCGACTATAATTTACCTGATATCAAGTGGGTCACCAACGATCGTGACGGATCTCTGTGCTGCATAGGATCTTCGCCACTAACTACTAAATTAATGAATTTTATGTCTTATCATGATGCTAAACAGTACAATTTCATAGAGAACGCTAGAAATAACATATTAGACCTACTTTTATCCAATTTTGACTGCGACATAACCAAGCTTACTAATACTCTTTTACCCAGAGA
Source organism: Maruca vitrata (assembly GCA_039566165.1). NCBI lineage: Eukaryota > Metazoa > Arthropoda > Insecta > Lepidoptera > Crambidae > Maruca > Maruca vitrata. Next base: position 12,291,617 of record CM076923.1, read on the forward strand.
TAATTACCATCCACCATTCTGCGCTAATTTCACTTTTAAAGGTAAGCCTACACCAATGCGTAGGCAAACTTTGATGAAATATAATTTTAATAAAGCCAATGCGTAGGCAAACTTTGATGAAATATAATTTTAAAAATAATGTGATGTTGTGTAATATTTATTTATTTATTTTATTGGCGTGCGTATTAGTTAGTGGCGTGCATTTGGAGAGGCCTATGTCCAGCAGTGGACAGAAATGGGCTGATGATGATGATGAAGATTATAAAAAAAACTCCTAACGTCGCTAAATTCATATCACTACATAGTATAAGGCAAAGTCGCTTCCCGCGTCTTCCTGTATGTATGTAGGTTTAAATTTTTAAAACTACATAACGGATTCTGATGTTTTTTTTTTCAATAGACAGATGGATTCAGGAGTTTTTATGTATAATTTAGGGGTCACTAGTACAATAACGATAAAACGATGTTATTTCTAAAATATTTATGGTTTATTGAATGAAATACAATGTTTATTTTATAACTTCAAGGAAGAAAGTATGAAAGTTTGCTTAACGTTGCTAAATACAATTTTTTATATTATCAAATTACTAGATCACTTTCAAATTTGCTTGTTATGACAACGGCTCTATATTATGAAGCTTCACCAATTAATTATATCTTTTGGTACAATGTTACTGAAGTCACGACATTAATTTTGTGTTAACTTTATTTTGAAAATTAAAAGGTTATATTCGCTATCTCAGAAAATTAAACTTTATAACTTAGTCTTAAAACTCGAGAGCTTAATAATTTCATGCTAGATAGAACTTGAGCGCTTTTTATTATTTGATAAGGGTTAATTTTCTTACAAGGACAGTTCTTTGAAATGTAGTAAGAAGATGAAAAAAGAGTTTAACATTTAACCTTAATATACGGCTCATTACCAACAACAAGGCCACATAAAAAAATGTTCAGTGGCGTCGATGGCCGAGTGGTTAAGGTCGTTGCTTGCCATGCGAGAGGTCGCCAGTTCAAACCCCGCCAGGTACCAATGTGTTTTTCAAATTTGAAATTCATATGTACCATCATTCGGCGCTTTAACGGTGAAGGAAAACATCGTGAGGAAACCAACCACCTGAGAGATTTTTCAACGGTGTGTGAAGCCATGTCAGAGGCCTACGGGCGGCTTAAACTCTGACACCAGGTTGTTCATCAACCATACGATAAGAAGAAGAAGAAGTGGCTGGATGTAAATATATATTTAAGTCGTGTTTAAAAATATCTTCGTATGTATATCAGTCTCTGTCGCTCATAGTACAAGCTCTGCTTAGTTTATTGTCAGGTGACCGTGTGTGGAAATGCCCCAGATATTCATTTATTTTATTTATTTAACTTTAAGTAGGCCTTCAGGATGAGTGCGACAGGCTCAATATGGTCTATTGTGCCTGTCGACCTCATTTGTGGATCTCACTACCGCTTACGATCAGGTGGATTGAGGTTTTCTTGTTAGGCTATTACAAAAAAATAGACTGAAGTAATCTATTACAAAAAATAGACTGAAGTAATACTAACTGATCTTACCTCTGAAACATAACAGGCATATAAATTAATCTCGCACCTGACACCAAACAGTTCACAGTTTTTGTTTTGGAACAAAACACACAGGTTTTCTAAAATGTTATTTTTCAGTTTTTGCACGCTCGCTGTATTTTTCTTTCGCACGTAGGGAATACACATACTTTTTCTGGATGTATGTCACCTAAGCTTTTAATTTTTTTTATTGTTTGTAAAGTAGAATAGAGGCTGTTCGCACTAAAGATTAACTAAAGTAAATAGATAAATTGAAGACACAATTGAAAAATTATACTGGGAAATTAGGACTGTATCATAATATATGATGTTAACATCATCATCATCATCATTAGCCCAACACAGTATACTGCTGGACATAGGCCTTCCCAAATGCACGCCAATTCTCTTTGTCTTCGGCTACTCGCATCCAGCTCCTACCAGCCGTCCTCTGCAGATCTTCACTCCACCTGGCCTGAGGGAGTCTCACACTACGTTTGAGAAGACGCGTGATTACCAAATCTAGATTCTAGACTACTGTCCATGTATTAAAAACAAAACATTTTACTTAAAACTCACGAACTGTATTTGTATCCTCATATTGTACTGCCTACAGTATAATATGAGGATACCTATATCCCTCTATGTACTCATATCTATATTCATCTCCGTCTGAGATATCGCTATTTGTCTATACTCGGGGCAATTTCTTACCCATCCCCGTACATATTCGATCCCATTTCATATGCTTTCAAATTAGACCAATTTATATTCTCTTTGCGGACTCAAACATTCGCAAAGCTGCGACTCCTTGGCCACTTTTAATATTTACTTTGAACAACGTACAGTACTGAATTCGGAATGATCCTAAAAGTGTGGGGGCGGGACGAAATGGGGTGTTGATTGAAACGTGATTTTAAATCTACGAATCTGTTTGTTGTAGCCGAAATAAGGTGTTCGTAATGATTGATATAACAAAATAATGTATGCAAATGCGACTAGCTTACTCAATAAATATTTGTGAGAGACTTTGCCCCACCTAAGAACCCTTTGTGCCACTCTCAGAGAGCCTTTACAAAGGTCACAATTTGCCATAGCCAATCTGGAAGTCATTAACAGACTTTGTACCAACATTGGTAGTAGCAAGGAAAATAGGTTCAGATGGGAATTACCTTACGCATTCGATCTAATTCCTTATTGCCCTGGCTTAGGGTAGGCCCGTGCCCCATCAGTGGGGACGTATATGGGCTGATGATGATGTTGATTAGATCTGGCCTGCGCATGCGGTTTCTTGCCACAGTCCATGTGCCATCTAATTTCATGTCTCGCTTGTCCGGAAAACTGCTCGCTGAGCAATTTGATGGGTGCCTTAGATAATGCAATACGTGTGGCCGAATACTGGGCCGATTACGTTTGATTTGTTATCAACTCGATTAGAAGTTACCAACGATTTTAATAACCTATAGATATGTTACCTCCATATTTATTAGCGGTTTAAGTCTCTGCCCTGATTATTTTTACACTTTACTGACATATGTAACAGAAGATGCGAAAAAGCACACAAATGAAAAAGATAGCTATATGACAAGGTAACCTAATTAGGACAGATTTGTGTCTCACTTACAGCGCGATCATAACATATCTGCCTCTTGTTTATTATAATATCACTGGCTTAGTACTTACGTTGAGAAATCATCTTCAGTGCTTTGTAACGTAGCGTATTTAAGTAAGTAGTTCTTTATTAACCGACTTCAAAAAATATGAAATTTTTCAATTCGTTCGTATAATGTGTTTTTTTTGTTCATACATTTTTATCTCCACTTTAATACTAATGGGAAAATAAGCAAACGGAATTTCAACTACTTTAAATTAAATTCTAACCTAAACTACAATTCTAGTTAAATATTTCACTACTCCACTTACACGTCAATATCCACTTTGATACTGAATTGCAATCCATTATCGTAACATACAGGGCAATTAATTTCAATTTGCCAACAACGAATTGACCAATTTACTTTCTTTAATTGTTGTGGAGGCCAGCAATTACATGTTGCAATCGTAATTTTCAGCTGAAAGTTATTTATTTAAGCCTGTTGCGTAAGCTGAGGTAAATTGTGATAATATGTTGTTGGTTTTAAAAATGATTGCTTGTCGGTAATATAATATATTGTACTGGTATCCTCATTCCTCACTTATTACATTAAAATATCTCTGTCTGGGTGCGCGTACGGTATAAAGCATCTACTGAATAAATTAAATAAAATTTGGTACAATAGTTTATTACAAACGCATTTGTATTCGATTGCATTTGTTGCTAATATGTCCTATGAGATAAGACGAAGATGCTAAGACAAACAATCATAAATATTGCTTTGTTTAATATACTAGTATATAAACCATACCTACTCATGCGGCTGGATACAATTCACAATCAATACCTTAATTATCGAAGCCCTGTTGAACATAACCTTATGAGTTATATATTATCTACCATAACAATATCTAAGTAATTTACAAACCTTAGGAGTGCATTAAAAATTTCATGCTATCATAGTGTTAAAATTGTACTAAGCGAAAATTTTCAAAAACGATACACTTGTGAAAACAATAAAAGACTACAAAATTCATCATATCCGTGTGTGACCAGACAGACTCTAACACGTCTCTATTGAATTACCAACTTGGCTCTAAATTTCACAAGGTCTCATCAAATAGGAGGAAGAATTGGAATCAGTTCATCCTACCGTGGCAGAGTCTAACGAGTATGCAAATGTAATTATTATATGAAATAAAGCGAGCCGGCTCGTTATAGCTGTTATGAGTGTGAATTTGGTATGAATAAGTTATGTTTAGGCAGAGACTTAGTCATAAGTTATAACTCACTGCCTAAACCTGACTAATAGCTTAGGTTATGACTCGGAACCCTAGTTGTTTGTACTCAATAACCTGGCGCTTTTGATTTAATTTTAATACGATATCAAAATGGTAACTGTCTAGTGCTACATTAAGAGGTACATTAGGGGTATTTGTTTATTCTTTTATTTTATTTTCTTGATAAATAAGTAAAACTCAAAATCTTCATCTTTATATAAATAATATAGTACAACCGGAAATTTTGGCGGTAGTACACTTTTCAAACAGATTTCTTTAAACGCCATTAGCCCCGCCCACTGGCCAATAGAAGAGCACTTGAAGAAAATCTGTCAAAATCCAAGCAAAAACGTTCCAATAGTAGGAGAGCTAGCAAGAATTTTTTGGTAGGTATTTGAGGCAAGCTGAAAACTTATCCTGTACCTCTCCTATTATATCCCAGTACGAAACTGCAGACCTGGCTGGTGGGTAGCGGGGCTAAAGCAAACCCCCAAAAATATTTTTCATCTTTTTATTTATAACTAAAAAATAAGACTCACTAAGACAAATCATTTCGATGGAACTTCTACCTGTCAGGTGAGCTGACAAATTCTATTTTTTTGGATTACAAAATATATTTTTAAATAAACTAAATTGGGGGTTTGGTTTGGCCCCGCTACTCAGCCAGGTCTGCGGTTTTGTGTTGGGTTATAATATTAAAGGTATAGGACAAGTTTTCAGATTGCCTCATATACCTACCGAAAAATTCTTGCAGGCTCTCGGACTACAATTTAGGCGGGGCTTGCTCTGACAGACGCGTAAGCGCCAAGCGATTTTCACCTTATAGGTGGTCGACCGCCAGCGTTGCTGATAGTACCTACATTATTATTATAAAATGCGTTTAAAATTCGTATCGGTTTGCCCTTTTTGAAACCATGGGTACATTCAAATAGCTTAGTCAACATTTAACATTTCATTTTTGTTACAATAATTAAAGCCTAGTTAAGGCGTAATAACAGTCATGAAAGTACAAAATATTATGCTGTAACAGTCAACACTATTTGAATGAAAATTAGCTCAGTTAATAATTGTCGATCATGCATTAAAAGTACATTCAAACATTTCACAATAATAATAAATACAGTCAATATTGTCGAGTTTAGCATTTAAATGGCATAGCAAATAATGTATTGTTATGTTAACGATGTCCTTTAGAGTGACGTCATATGGGTCGACCGAATAATATCTGTTTATGGGACCGTTAGACCTATATCGTGATTGCCCTATAAAGATCGGATATGATAATTTACCGCTCGTATAGAAATGGTCATGTGAATAACTTTGGAGTCAATAAACAGCCTACAGCGAACTATTAATACAGAATTTGGTATTTGCATTGTTATAAGATAGCGTGTAGCAAAAATGATGTGTGAAAGGCGACAGTCTAATTCAACAAACCTTTGGTTGTTGGCTTGACAAACCTCAAATCCACGTGAAAGAGCAACTTTTTGTCCCTAGTAAGCTATTGAGATTAAAAAACATCCTAATTTCAATAGGGAAGATGGTTGGAGTGTACTACCTGATCCTATCACGAAGACTATAATAAGCCAGGCCCGTCAAAATAAGATAGAATAAGTTTACTGCTTTCCAGCAGTAAAATGATTCTGTCGCTTCGCATGGCATTTTTTTCCATGAAATAACTAGCATTATTCGATGATAGTTCTACTAAAGTCCAATCGTTCTGCTACGAGAAAACCACCACTAAAATTTCACAGTTTATATATCTGTGGATTCCGCTGCCGATTCTGATATCCGTAACACAATATTAAGGAACACATAAAGAGCTCAGATGTTTTTTTTAATTAGTTCAGCAATTTCTGCACCAAATTCATCAAAATAAAGATCTTGGAAGTCAAATGGCCGTATAAAGAATATTATATGTTAATTATTTACCTTAATATTCGTCATAGTTCATTTACAAAACTTTCCTCCTAAACTAAAATTAAAAGTAATAAAACAACGCTACTTTTATTACCTATCTTCGTCCTGGCCATAACCAATATTTTATAACATAACAAACAAAATTAATATCAATACTGCCATAAAACACGGCATCTATCAAACATCTCCCCCGTTGGGGCTTTGCAATAATTTTATTGGCGGCCGAAGCAAATCTATCGGAAGAAATCCCTTACATGGACTGACCCAAATTCCGTAGCTAAGCTTTTGTGGTTGGCGTATTTAAGGAGTGACAGCGAAAGAAACAAATGGTCGTAGCGTCTTGCAATATTTATTTCTAACAAGGCACACCAGAACATAATATCTATTGCCTAGTAAATGCACTAGGTAATTACTGTTGTACACCACAGCCCTTCTTAACAATTGTATACTCGCACCTACATTTTACTTCAACTGTAACTTATTTTTTGTTACAGGTAAATATTTGCCGACGTATTTTCTACATTATGGAAGGTATTAGAGAAGGAAAAAGCTTTTATAAAGATTTTTGTAAGTATTAACTTAATACATTTTAGAAATACAGGCTCATCAGATACAATATATAAATTTAAACTTTCATGACACATTAGAAAACTGAAAATGTCATTAGATACAAACTTAGCATTTTATGGTACACTTAAGATTGTATGTCAAGTTATGTATTTTACATTTGTGAGTTCCGGTTTGGTTTCAACATACAGACAGTATGTTGGATATTCGATAGATGTCTGATAAAACCTTTTTCTATATTTACATGACAACAAACACAATTTTACAACTCTTAACTACATATACCTAACCGTAACTACTGTTTGAATAATATACAGATTTTTAGAATATTTATAACAATCTAGAGGCCCGACGCTTGGAGCTCTGTACAGCGTCTTGCCCGGACCACGTTCTTGTCAATTATTTTCTAATAATAAGGCGTCCGACCAGTTTTGGCCATGGTGGCCGATCTCAATTGAGATCAGCCAAGTGCGCAGGACATATTGTAGTGCATCAATCTGCGCGCAAACACAAGTGCACTCTCTGTTCCCTTACTCTCATAGTTTGGTGAGACAGCAATCCGATCGATGAGAGATCGGGCGCAGGACCACCGGCTTAACGTGCATTCCGAGGCGTGGGCTTGCGACCGCCAACTTCCTTGCTCCGGGCTGAGTAATTTCTTTACAGAAAACTCACACAAATTTTGCCCGACCCCGGATTCGATCTGGGGACCTCTCGATTCTTACGCAGCGCTTGCAACTTATTCATATTAAGTGAACTACATTACATATTAATGTATAACTTCAACTGTTTGCATGCCGTGGTAGCCATTAACGCAACACTTCAAAATGTATTTTATACTACTAAGATCTCATTGTAATGGTGTATGCTTTGTAGGCTATCCTTAAATAAATAAAATAAAATAAAATTATTAAAACAAAAATTCCATTATATTAAAAACGAATTACTATTAGTGACTATGATTGGTATAACCCAGTCGAAATTTAGGGCAGTCAGTAACTATGCATTTGATACTCTTATGATGTGTAGACACCTTGGATAGTTATTGCAAACTATAGTTGCAGCGAAAACATGCCGAACCGCTGTGACTCTATGCTTGCACCAAAATAGCGGGTGCATTGTATGGTACGATACAAATCCGCGGGGAGTAGGCTTACAACCAGAGCTTTATGCTCTCGAGACTCTCCCAGCAAATCTATCGGAACTAAACAGAATGCGCTTTTGGCACAATGCAAGTTGCAACCAGTGACATCGGTCTTCTAGAGCTTTTTGGGATTTTGTAGTGAGTAGCATCACCATCATTCGACGCTTTAACGGTGAAGGCAAACATCGTGAGGAAACCTGCACACCTAAGAAGAAATTTTAAGCTTGACGACCAACCCGCACTTAGCCAGGGTGGTTGACTAAGGCCTTATCACCCTAGTTTAGGGTAGGCCCGTGCCCCAGCAGTGAGGACGTATGTGGGCTGATGATGATGATGATGTAGTGAGTAGCTATGTGTTTGCTACTTCTGCTTATCGTGTGTAAACCAATAATGTATACGGGTAAGTTTAAAGTCAATTATCCCGCACTTGGTCAGTGTGGTTGACAAATACCTTATCGTCCTAGTATAGGGTAGGCCCGTGCCCCAGTTGTGGAGACGTAGGTATTTGGGGTGATGGTGATGATGAGGTTTAAAATCGTTTCATAGTAAATGTGCGGAAAGTTTTTGGTTTCGTCATGATCCATTGGTCCGAACTTAGTTTGTCCTTTAAATCAATAGTGTCGCTTTTCATCGGATTTTTCTTTTTAACATGTTATTTATTATTTGTAATGTAACTGTTGGTACTGATATCACGGTGAAAGGTTAGCATTCAAACTGGCACAGGGACACAAACAAATGTCTGCCTTGTATTCAGGTATTTATTGATCATAGATTTACGTACGTATGTCTAGAGTACATACGTATTATTATACACCGTGAAATGTTAGTGGTTGTTTTAGTAGTACTATCGAATCATGTTAGATATTTAAATTTTTCAAAAAATTAATAATCCAACTCGAAAGCGTGAGAAGCAATCGTTCTTTTCCAAGATGTGACGTAATCAGGTACTGCTTGCCGCATGAAATGCATGATTAAAGCTGAAAAAGCTCTACACCCTCAATAATAAAGTGGTTCGAGTGTGCTTTCGAGTTTCGTTTATTACTTTAGTAAAAGTGTTATTTATTTATTTGAATAAAAAAACTGTACAAATCTATTGTACTACTAAGATAGAATCATCTTACTGTGGGAGAATAACCACTTATTTTTGACGGTATATGTATGTAAGTGAAAAAAAAAGGCCTGCTCTAAACTGTAACGATACTTATGTACTTGGAGGCGGCCAGCTTGCAAATTCTGTTTTGATAAACTACGGTAAAGCGGTATTCCTAGTATGCTTTTCTTGGCTTGTATAAAATGCTGAAATATTAATATTATCCTGCTACGAGATGAACTCGCCAGAATAAGTAGTCAATATTTTATAGACGGGTGGGTTTTTGAAATGTTTCGTTTATGTGAATGCGTGAATACGAATCAGTCTTGAAGGTGATCCAGCAGTTCACAGTATTTTCTGTATTTTCTGCCCATATATGTCAGTTTTCTTAAATTAGCCATTTGTATAATTATTTTTATGATATAACATGGTTGATCCAAACTGACTTAAATGATTGATTAACTGAAGTTATAACTAGTATAGGGAAGATAACGGTGTTTGTTTTTGCATGTGATCTCACGTTCACCAGTGGTTTTGCAATTATGTAAGTTACAACTATTTATGAAGGTGTGACATTTTTTTTTTTGTAATTGAGACGACAAGTCCATTATAAAATTTCAATATTTGTTTTACTTGCCGAAAAAGTTTTTAAGTTATGACAATAATTCAATTTTTTTTAAATATTGTGGTGCCCACCCAGCTGCATCAAAATAAAAAAAGCTTTACCATCCCTTTTTATAAATGATAAGCAGAACATACTTTAACAAAAGTATTTGAATACTTTGAGTATTGAGACAAAATATTTCAAAATTTATCAAAATTTCTTATTAATTATCTTATTTCCTCACAAACTTATCACGTCGATATTTTCAAACGACAAAAAAGTCTTGATATAATAGTGTGACCCCTGAAAACGATCGTGACGCCATCTCTCATAAATTAGTAAGCAATATTATAGTAGGGGACGAAAAGGATCAGGCGGGGTCTCCTCATATTTTTATATTAGCTCTAGAATATTGGCCGAACAAAATTGGGGCTGTTGAGAAAACTCGAGTTCTCAAGTGAAAAGATAGGAGCCATATTGATATCGAGATTGAATGATATTTGAATAATGGCCTTATTATAATGGTAAGTATGCCCATTTAATGTTTGACTGAAGAATTTGAAATATGTCTTATGCAAAGTCTTAACACTCTGGTAATCAAGTTATTTTGCAATTAAATGTAATGAGAAAAATTAAAAATATAATATTTTATATTGTCAACTAATACCGGCCTCGCTTTGCTTCGGGTACATCAATACATAGTATAAAACAAAGTCGCTTTCGCTGTATGTCCGTATGTATGCTTAGATCTTTAAAACTACGCAACGGATTTTGATGCGGTTTTTTTAATAGATAGAGTGATTCTTAAGGAAGGTTTGTATGTAATATTTACCCGAAGCGAAGCGAGGGATTTAAGTTAGTGGAACCAAAAGTAAATAAAAAAATATTTATTTATTTCGACAGAGTAACCTCTCGGTTCTAGACTAATACAATATTCGATTAAACTAAGTGATTACAGACTATTTATAATAACAATATTACTTATTAAGCTTATTTACTATTGACGCATGACCCAGATGGGGTTGCTGTCGTAGTCTTGCTGATGAAGGAGAATTGGTTAGGGTGCTCAACCTTAACTCCTCCCCCCTCAAGAACGATATTATCCGAAGCAGTCAAAATTGTCTTCGGGGAATATCGTGTCTTAAAATACAACATGATTTTATTTCTTAACACAATATATGAAAGAGAAAAAATTACAATAATATATAAACTTATTGTCCATACACTAATTCCACTGACGATTGAAAAGTCCGAGTCTATTTCACTTGCACTAAATTTAGCACTGTTAATTACTTCTCTAATGTCGCTGAAGTCTACGTTCCGAAGATCCAATTGTTTGGCTTCTTTCTTGAATTCTTCTCGTATAGCTGGCATGCTGACCACTGGAAGCTGTATGCTGGATGTCGAGGAGTATGTTGGTGTACTGATAGACATATCTCTGACTTGAGTTCTGCAGTGTTGATTCAAAATCAGTAGTGATGTTCCTTGTACTTCGTGCTTTTGTACTTGATCTTCGCAGTATTCAGTTATTACTATGCTTTCCGAGGTGAATAATAACCAATAGTTTTTCAGGAGTTTTTGGATTTTCAGGTCTTCTATTTGGATGATGTGTTGACGGCAACTGCTTTGGTTGTTCTTCATTTGCATTATTTGTTCAATGCATGTTTCGGCAGGGTATTGTGCAAGATTCTCTTCTGGACATAAGAATTTCCCGTCTTCTATTTCTTCACAGGGACTTACCGCTGATCTGTATTTCAATCTTTGCACCAAAAGGTAAGGATATGAAGGTATAATGGTAAAGGTTGTATGGGATTGTTGAACAGGAATAGGTATTATTTTATAGTATGTGTATATCTCTGGTTGAATAAGCGGAACTTCTAATATAAAAACTAATTTATCTCTATTGGCGTAAGACTTTACTATTATATTTTTCTCTAATTTAACTAAATTTTCCTTACTGCATGGATAAACTAATGTAGCATGCTTTTCTATCTCAGATAACATCAATAACAACTCTGTTGAATTTATAATAGATGTATGTAATACGTTTAATTTACTAAAGGCTATTGCTGACTCTACTTCCTGTATAATATCGTAAATTGTTCTAAAACTATTAAGTAACTGATACAGGGTGTTAAGTATTGACACGACATTTAATAAAGATTTTTCTTTTTGTGAAACTAAATTTATTTCGTTATCTTGTAATCGATTGACGTTCAAATTTATGGTTTCTGAAACGTTTTCTAATTTATTAAAAGCTTGTTGCAATAATGACACTCTTTGCTCTACTAAATGTTCCTATTATTTACTTTACGTATTTGCGTTTCGAAATGTTTTGCGTCTTCTTCATCTAAGTTACCTGTAATAGCTTTTACTAATGTACCAAATGGACTAAAAATAGCTCGTTTATTCAATCTAGAAGTAGGTAAAATTTGATATACCCTATTCTTAATTAATTCTATAAAAGAATCAATTTGTTTCCTTAAATTATCAAAATCCTCCTTAAATTCACTACTATTCCTAATTATATTATTAATATTATTGAAATGTTCTATATTTTCGACTATCCGTAATTCTATATTACTAAGATCAAATGTTTTTATAATTGTCCAGGAATTATTCTTGATCACTGCTGTCCCGACTTTCAGCGGAGCTATTCCCGGATTGGTGTTCAGATTCTGGAGTTCCAGGCCGTTGGTCGTTATCGCAAGCGCCAGAAGTACTAGCCCTGATCTGTGGAGGACGTTTAATATTTTTTATAGCTACTTTAGTTCTTCTTTTATTTAATTCTACTGGTAGTATATTTCTAATTGGTTTTCCTATAACTTTGGCTTTTTCAAAACGTGGTTGGTCTTTAGGTTTTCGAGTTCTAGTTGTTTTCATAAAAATGTTTTCGCCCTCTTTTATTTCCGGAACTTCCTGACCGCCTCTCTTTTCCCTAACTTTAATTTTATCCGATTGTAGTTTTTGAGAAACGTATTCGTATAAAACTCCTAGGCGTTTCCTGTGATCTTGAAGAAGTTTTTGATTTAAATTACGTTCTCTATCTAAGTCAAAAACATTTCCTAAATCAGAATTTCCAAAAACTACCTCAAATGGTGTAAAATCCGTCGCGGAATGAATGCTGTTATTATATGCCATAATTGAATACGTCATGACACAGCAAGCGTCCAGATCGCTTTTGTCATATTTTGCTAAACGGTATATTTCGATAATAGTAGAGTGAAATCGCTCTACTATTGCCATTGAGTTGGGGTTATTTGGAGTGCCTATGTGTAATTCTATTTTATATAAATTTAAGAGTTCTTTTATTAGTTCGTTATTAAATTCAGCCCCAGAGTCGCAATTTATCTTTTGTGGTAACCCATACATGCTAAAATATTTGATTAACGCCCTAACAACTTCTGGAGTACTACGATTAGGTATATTTATAGCTTGTCCTAACTTGCTGAAGGCATCAACGACCGTAAGGTAATATTTACTTTCGATGTATAAGAGATCCATAAAAACTTCTTGGAAAGGTGTGTTTTGATTTTGTGTTAATTGAATGTATGGTTTTATTGGTTTTCTTTCGTATTTCATTTTTCTACATTGTTCGCAAGAGTTTATTATAGCTGTTATGGTTTCCTTCATATTTTGCCACCAATAGTTACGTTTTAATTTAGTAAATGTTTCTTTGATGCCTCTATGGCACGTTTTACCTTCGTGATATTTAATTACTATTTCCCGTTGGTCATGTTCGGAATCTGTTAGATTTACGACGCGTTCCGTACATTCAATTAATTTACATGCACCTTTTTATATAGATAGACGACTACATTGGAAAATATTTTTCTAAAGTTCGTATCTTCAAAATAGATAAAATATTTATTTTTACAATCTACGTATTCCTTAAGAAAGTCTTTAACTAAAGTTTCGTTATTTAGAGGCATGTGTACTTCTAAAATCCGTTGTTTTTTATTTGATATATTATTTACTGTAAATTTATCCAAAAACCACTTATGAATTAATATTTGGCGCGGTTTTGAATCTATTGCTTCATTTAGGATTGGAATACCGTCATGTTCTCTGTTAGAAACGGAATTTGCAGTGGCATCATCGTCTGAGATTTCTATAAGTTCTGGTTCTGATATAGACATTTCCGATTCCCTATTCTGATTTTCATTACGAGAAGTTTTAATTTCTGAATTTAATTCATTAACTACTTCTTTAAGTCTTTCGTCATCATCGTCTATGTTCACAAAAATAGAATCGAGATCATTATCAATAGCGTTAATTCGTATCCTAGAAAGAGCATCAGCGTTTGTATTTTGTTGCCCTTTTTTATATTTGATTTCAAAGTCGTACTCTTCAAGTCGTAATCGCCAGCGTGTTAATTTGCTGTTAGGTTCTTTTAGAGAGTATAACCAAGCTAACGGCCTATGATCTGTAAAAATAATGAACTTTTTGCCATACAGATACGGTCTAAAATGTTTAACTGCCCAAATGACGGCTAATAATTCCTTTTCGATTGTACTGTATCGGGATTCTGTGTCACTTAATGTTCTACTAGCAAAAGCCACAGGTTTATCACTACCTATTGTGCCTTGCGACAATACAGCTCCTAAGGCAAAGTTAGACGCGTCAGTAGTTAAAATAAATTGTTTATCGAAATCAGGAAATTGTAAAAGTGGTGCATTTGTCAAAAGTTTTTTACATGTATTAAAGGATTCCTGATATTCGTCGTCTATTATAATTTTACGTCCTTTCTTAAGACAAGCTGTAAGTGGTCTCGTGATTTTGGCAAAGTCCTTTATAAATTTTCTATAATATCCTACTAATCCTAAGAAGCTTTTTATTTCTGTAACTGTCTGAGGAAGTGGGTATTTCAATACTGCATCTATCTTATCATTATTTGGTTTAAGCCCTTCACTAGTTATTGTATGACCTAGATACAGAACTTCTTTCCTAAGAAAATGAGACTTATCTAGTTGAATTTTGAGATTAGTTTCTCTGAATCTTTCGAAAACTGATTTTAGTTTTTCTATATGTTCTGGGAGGCTTTTCGAAAATATGATGACGTCATCTAAATAAACCATACAATGCAAGCCTTGAAGCCCTCTAAGAACGTTGTCCATCGTTCTTTGAAACGTTGCAGGTGCTGTCTTTAGCCCAAACGGCATTCTATTAAATTCGAAGTGACCAAATGGAGTGCTAAAGGCTGTTTTAGGTTTGTCATCATTTTCTACTTCTATCTGATGATACCCAGATGCAAGATCTAGCGTAGTAAAATATAAACTGTTACCTAACATGTCAAACAAATCACTGATATTAGGTAATGGATATTTATCATCCATAGTGATTTCGTTTATTCGCCTATAATCTACTACCATTCTCCATTTTTGTACGCCTGATGCGTCTACTTTCTTGGGTACTAAGTGCACCGGAGCACTCCAAGGAGAATGTGACTCCTGTATAATGTTATCCTTCAACATTTTCTTAACTTGTTCCTTAATTTCTTTAGTTTGCACTTGAGGTAACCTATAAGCTTTAATGTTAATTGGATCCTCATTTTTAGTTCTAATCCTATGCTTAACTTTATTCGTAAAAGATAAGGGTATTTTCTCACAATAGAATATATCCTTATAATCCCTGCATAATAGTTCTATCATTGTTTTTTCTTCTTGATTCATGTGTTCTAGTCGTAATTTACTAACTAGATTTTCTTCTAATAATTCGTCCATATTATTACTACTTTCTGTAAAATTTAAATTATTATTACTACATAATATTTCTTCGTTAAATATATCTACCTTAAACGGTGACGTAATTACTAAGTTCTGTTCCGTATCTGTACTATTCTGTATGATTGTTGAGGCAAAACCGTTCCTACAACTAACTATAGCATCGGGCATACGAATCCCGTCACAGAATTGGACATAATTTAATATTGCTTCTCCGTTTAACAAATTAACTGGTAATTTTACTCTAATCTCACAACGAGGAGGCAGATTGTATATCTCTTTCATTGGAGGTGAGTAAATTATTGGAATTGTCGTATTATTTGTATGAAGTTGAAGATTTTTCATATCAATAGAAGCGTCGAGCGATTTTAGCAAGTCACTACCTATTAATCCATCGTATCTATCATCTACACTATAAACATAAAATTTATGATTTAATTCGCATTTAAATGTACTAGGTAAAAATGTGTAAATGACTTCACCATGGTTGCTAGGTGCGTGAGTACTTACAACCTCAAATGGTTCGTGTTGTATACAATTTTTATAATACTTATTCGCTAATTCTGGGCTAATAAATGATCTAGTGCTACCAGTATCTATCATAAAAATTGCTTTTAGTTCGGGTATCCTAATGTGTGGCAAATTCAAAGGTTTGGTACAATTTAATTTTATTTTTTCATGGTAGGCGAGGCCCTCATATAAAAATTTTCTACGCTATTATCAGGCATCACCCTGTACTCGTATGTGTCGTTGCATTGTTGCGAAGTGCAAGGTTGATTAATATCATTATCAGTATAATTAATTCGCCTTGAACTAGCTGTGCGCATCGTGACGTCGGTATTGGAACCTGAGCCCGTCGGTGTCGCGTGATGTTGACTACTACGCTGCGAGTGTGTCGGGCCATTGTCCGCCAAATGCTGACTACGCTGTATGCCCGCCGGTAATGGTGGCCTAGATACGTTATGTTGGAAGTTATTAAAAGATCTACTATTATTTTGTCTGAATTGTGACGAATTATTTGGTGAATGATAAGAATGATTGTTATTTGTAAAACGCGGAGTGAAATTTGTATTATTCGGTAAAGGCTGTTCGAAACGCGAGTACTGATGTCTTTGAGGTTGCGTATTATTTTGATTAAAACTAGGTCTAGATGTGCGATTAGTCCGTGAATTCCTACTATCATATATGGTCTGGAAGTTTTGCTCCTCTAAGACCATTTTTAACGCATCCTCTAATGTCGTAACGTCGCGTAACCGTACAAGTCTGACTAAATACGCTGGCAAATTGTACAAAAAGGTATTTAGTGAGCTGTGATTATAAATAGATTGTTTAGCGTACCGTAAATTTGGATCGTCAATCGTTTCACTTACCTTGGAAAATAGCACACTTCTTAGATGTTGTATTCTGTGACAAAAATCTTGATAGTTTTCATTTTTGTTAATTTTTAAAGATTCAAGTTCCATTGCTAAACACTCTTCCGACCTAGGGTCTCCGAAGTGTTGGCTAAGTAAAGATTTCAATTCATTCCAATTATCTATCTGTTCCCGCTCTCCCACTAAATTTGCTGCGTCCCCTGATAATCTACTGGTTATTACGTGGAACAAATATTCATTTTGAAGGTTGTTCCCTTGGAACGATTGTAAAATGTACTCGCATTTTTTAATAAATAACGGTAGAAGTCGAGTATCACCGTCAAACATGGGGATGATTTTTACCATCTCCATGGGGACTCTAGTAATGTTTTCCATTATTACTGTTTGTCACAAAATACACAATCAATATACACACAAAACAACAAAAAAAAAAAATGCAAAAGTCAAAAAGTTAAATTTAAATATAAAAGTATGTAAAAATTATAAATAAGAATGTAAAGTAAATCCGTCAACCACCAGATATACAAATACACACAATTTTGTTTAAAGAAGGATAGGAAGGGCTACAGGATTGGTGAAAAAGATCTACTCACAGTTCTGCAGCTTGTCCCATTGTCCTCCTGGAATACTGTTTATAGCCGTTTTTCTCTGTCTTCATACTTTGGTTCGGTACTTAAAAAATTTGTTTTGTTCGTTTAAGCCCGATCTAGACGTTGAAACGTGCGACAGAATTTACTTTGGAAAGATTGATCCGTAATAGAAAATACTGCCTATCGGGTTCCTACAACGGCTGCGCCATTTAAGTTAGTGGAACCAAAAGTAAATAAAAAAATATTTATTTATTTCGACAGAGTAACCTCTCGGTTCTAGACTAATACAATATTCGATTAAACTAAGTGATTACAGACTATTTATAATAACAATATTACTTATTAAGCTTATTTACTATTGACGCATGACCCAGATGGGGTTGCTGTCGTAGTCTTGCTGATGAAGGAGAATTGGTTAGGGTGCTCAACCTTAACTAGGGCGGGTCACTAGTAATACAAATAAACCTTTCTCTTGAATCCCTCTATTTAATAAAAAAAATCCGTTGCGTAGTTATAAAGATTTAAGAATGCATACATACAGACGCGGGAAGCGACTTTGCTTCCATAGTAATAAGTGTAAATGGAATTTACGTTTTTGCTAAAAAAAATCACTTCACACGCGTATTTTGTTTCGTAACTTTGACCTACACAGTCGTTCCAACGATTTTAAAAAAGCAAAAATATTTTACCCAATGCCATTAGATGGATTTCAATGCAATTTCAACTCAATTGTATCGTGATAGGAATCCGAAAGGCCGAAAATAGGATTGGCCGCTGAATATACATTTGTTAACATAAGAGGTACCGATAGAGGAGATATATGGGGGTCGACCTCCCTTTAAACAAGGGGTTACATAAAAAAGAATGGCTTCGAGTATTGTGTGATAAAACATTCGTCAATAAAAGATAATACGGTGATTTTCGAAGTAAATGGGGCATGAGTTTTAAAGAAAGTGTACTGTTCTATAGAAGGTTTTCAGGTTGTTATGTGTAGAGAAAGCAATAATCTGATGTAAGAGTTAGGGCAAGATACATCGACCCAAAATATTGTAGTAATCCAACCATTTGGATTTTTTGCGGAAATGCCTGAAAAAGTAGGTAAAAAGTTTACAATATACTCGTATTTAAGTTTATTAAGCCGTTCAAATTAGAATAAAACTATGACTGACTTTAAATAAACTACAAACTGAAATAATTTTCAATTACATAGCCGAGATCTTTAGAAAGTTACGAGGCTTTTATGCAGAAAGTATAATTTGCTACAAAACTTACGGATCTTTAGTATACTTGTGTTGGAAACTTCAGAGAATTTCCCAAAAATTGGGTCAAAGTGTGTACATCGCATATTTTACAAATGCACTGTGCAAAGGAAATGTTTTTAAGAAGATTGCCAACTCAATAGTGCACCTGAGGCTACATGTCTCTAAGCTGAGTTAAATTCTGTTCTCAGTTCAAACTGCCTTACCTATTACATACAAACAACTACATAGTAACATTTGCCATCTATCTATAATATATCGCTGCAAATTTCATCCTATACCGAATTAAATCTTCAAAATCAACACCTCCGGTTTACCTATCCCCCTCACGATCTGAATTATGGATAAGATTATTTAAAAACACCCTCCCTACCTACAATATTGATCGCAAACCACAGACAATTCCAAAATGGATTCTGTTTCATCGCGAATAACATTATTTATTATGTTATTATTTTCATTACAAGCCAATATTTAACAAAAATTGCGGTTGGTAATTGGCTAGTGGAAATTGTAGGTTGAGCTTTTGTTTGAGCTTAATTTTCATCAGAATTTTTAAAATCTTTATCGTTATTTTTATTTAGCAATTGCAGAGACACAACATATAAATATTAATATCCCCTTTAAACTTAAATAACTTCTATATTCACTAGTTATTGTTATTATTAAATATCTGGGACAAATAAATATCTGGGACATTTCCACACACGGTCATCTGACCCCAAACTAAGCAGAGCTTGTACTATGGGCGTCAGAGACTGATATACATACATACGTATTTATGAATACATACTTATTACATATATATTTATGAATACATACTTAAATACATAATCACACCCAAACACGGAACAAACACCGATGTTCATCACACAAATAT
Organism: Maruca vitrata; assembly: GCA_039566165.1. Lineage (NCBI taxonomy): Eukaryota > Metazoa > Arthropoda > Insecta > Lepidoptera > Crambidae > Maruca > Maruca vitrata. The sequence goes on from CM076923.1 coordinate 12,311,189, forward strand.
TTGTCCCGAGTGGGAATCGAACCCACGAGTCTTGGAACCGCCAGCCAGGGTCACTAACCACTGTTCTACCGAGCCAGTCAAATTAATTTATATATGTATTATAATATCTTGACTTACACTTGTGTCTTCAAAGTTGTACAAAATGTACAAACCATTGATATCATTACTTTCAGTGCGATCTGCCTTTAATCTACTGGACTGAGCATCACACCTGTTTACTACAACCTTGAACATTCCTGTATGGATTCCAGTGCAAAGTGGCAAAGTTTCAGGCACACCAAATGCATAATTTACGCAAATCCGAGCTTACTTATTTCGAACGCGTGTGACTGAACGACCCCAACTAACTTCATTAGCTTTTCCGATGAGGGCTACTCGCAGTTGTCGCTCTGTTGAGGTCGTGCCTGGAATGCGAATGGTACGAGAAGATTTCCAGATAGGTTTTTTGTTACTGCTTACTGAATTAATCCTTTATTAGCAACTACTGCGATTAGAAGTTTTGTTTTGCGACTTTGGAGTGGTATTGGAAGGTCGGACTGGGTAATTGGTTGGAGGGAATTTTGAACACATCTCTCATAGGTTCTTGGTATTTAAGTATAATGCCAAACTAAAGGCGGCGGCTGTTGTTTTACAGATAATTATAATAAAAAAAAATTTAAGATAACCTCAACGAAAGTATTGGAATGAAATATGTTTGAGATGTGTACTTGTCACATTAACATTCACTTACACCCTCTTATTTGGGTTTTACCCTAATATATGTACCTTACCATTTGAAGTTGAATAATGTATAACTGCATAAACATTTCGGCTCCAAATTCACACGTCGCATTGAAAATCACTGTCTCCATTTAGGTGACACAAATTATTTACCAAAGTGCACTAATTAATGGATCAATCTGCCTCGTAATGCCAGTAAATAATGTATCCACATCACATGGAGGCGTAATGGAACGGCGCTGAGTCGGCAAGTATTCCGCGGTTGCGCGCCCAACGAAACTCTGTCGTGTAATCTTCACCTTAATTGCTTATCAAAAATTAATGCGCTGACACGTGTTTTATACCCGATATTCGGAAGTATGGCGGAAGATCGATGGTGTACTTGGTAGAATGAGACAGCGTGTACGCGAGCTGTAGGTAAATTTATTCAACCTTTTCTTATTCTTACCAAAATTTGTACAAGAGAGTTATATTTTCATCATCATCAGCCCATATACGTCCCCACTCCTGGGGCACGAACCTACCGTAAACTAGGGCAATAAGGCCTTAGTCGACCACGCTGTCCAGGTGCGGGTTGGTCGACTACACCCTTAGAATTTTTTCGTAGGTGTGCACTCACGATATTTACTTTCACCGTTAAAGCGTGGAATAATCGTACATATTACTACGTACGTAGGTACAGTTTGAACTGGCGACCTCTCGCATGGCAAGCAACGACTTTAACCACTCGGCCATTTCTAAAGTTATATTGTTTAGAATGGATCTCCAATAATATTTGTGGACCTATTTAGACTATCTCAGTAAAAGTATAAACAAATACCTTACAGAATCCCACACCTACATTGTTGCTACAAGATCAAGTATCTTAAGCAATGTTACTGTAGATATCAAAAATAATAGTACATTACGCAAATAAAATTAATATTCCCAAAAAGAACACACTCAGACAAATATTTGTCGCCGGATAGAATCGACCCTCGACTTCTGATGGAAGAGACATGGACTGAAGATAATCAATGAATCTCAACACAATATTTTGCCGACTTGTTTTACTGCCTCGGTTTATCAATCACTACGAAGTTGTTGAACATGTGATTAGTCAATTACGCGTTATGAAGGCTATGCCTTATTCCGCCAACTTGAGTATATTCTCTACTAGAGACCTGCTCTCGCTTCGCTTCGGGTAGGAATACTATACATAAAAACCTTCCTCTTGAATGAAATCAAAATCCGTTGCATATTTTTAAGCAAACATTCATAAAAACATGCATATATACATATATACATACATATATTCATACATACATACAGACCGACGCAAGAAGATATGTAGTGATTCTGATATTACCATCTTAAACTTCAACGTTAAGTGAGCTCCTCTTCATACGTATACTTGCCACGACCAAACCCATCACACTTTTCACCAAGTCAAAATAATTTCATGCAAATACAATCCACGAACAAACCACCAGATGTGTTCACTATCTACGTGAGAACCAACATTGCCAGCAAACCGGCCGCTAAACGGATTAAACACTAAATCTACGCCTAGTTTCCGAGGCGACAATCTGAATCCCGGGCATTCGTCGGAAAACCCACTGCACTTTTTGTCCGAATCACAAACTTCCCCAATAAACTTTTTTACGGGAGCAACCCGTATTTTCTACCTGTACTTTCTTCGGGCGTTTTTATCGTTTCCCCTTGTAGAACTAGAATCGTAAACTAGGAATGGGTTTTAGAGGCACCTTCACTGAAATAGGGGGAAGGATAAAGTGACTCTTACAGTGCGTGTCATTATGTTCACGAGTGTTATGGTGGTATGAGAGCCTTATTCTGTGATGTTATCATTATAACAAAAGTAGTATTTGTGAAATGTGCTTTACCTACTTTAGTTTTAAGAGGGCCTTTTAGCTCGTAAGATTAGTTTGAGTTCTTCCGCAGTGCAATTTTGTGTATTTTTATTTGTACTTAAAACGTTTATTCTACTCAGTTGTAGGTATACTATAGTACTCAGAATGTATTCTTAGAATACCAGAATCTCATCCTATGTATTTTCAGAATCTCAGAATACCTAATCAGAGTGACAAAGTGGCAATATACAATTACAACATTATACTTGTACTAACGCATATTATAATCAACGCAGGATGAACTCCTACACGATACTATTGCAAGTGGATAGGCTAACTTACGATCGTTTCCCACTAAAAATAGATGGTTGACTTTTATCAGCCATTTGAACGTTCAAAGCGAAGTCACGAGCTATCAAAAAATACTGTTAAAAGGTTCAACAACCAGTTTACCCGGACTGGCGAGTACATAGCGCCGTGCAATCAGGATTACGCTAGAGTGTTCTGATAGAATGCAAAAAAACTGCACCATTTGAAACGCGGATTAAGCACTTCGTATCGGCTACCAGCTCAGGCTTGTCAATACGGATTTGTTCATCGAGTGAAAAATTCAAATTCAACACGATATTGGTTTGCCGCAACCGAATAGAATAACCGGAACTAGCAACTTTGGAAGCGTATAGAAAACTTCCGGTAAACCAAACTGAACTCTTTTGCTGTTGTGCAAAGATTTTAAACGGCTTGACGCGGATGGACTTATTAAAATTTAAGGGATGAATAAGGGTCTGCACTGAGGGACGGCTCCCTTCGTAATTTCGTTTGACTTTTTTCTTTGATTGCTATAGAGACGTCTAGCATTGTGAATTTTTTGGAAATAAAAAGGTGTTTGCAAGTAAAAGTAGCTGATTGAATAAAGTAGGAAGTTTCGTACAAATGAAACTCATTAACACTAATAAATCACATAAATCTTACAGTAATAAGAAACATTATGTAAATAAAATATTCACTGAAGATAGATAAGGCAAAGCAAAAGAACTATAAGAAGTAAAATTTACCTAGAAATATACTATTGCTATCAGAATATACTAAAGCATGAAACTTTCCGACTTCAGAATACTATGTTATTAATTAATCAAAAGTACTTTTCAGGAAACGAGAAGATTAAATAAAAGCTTGAATCTAAAACAACACTTAAACAACTGTCAATAAACTTGCTACCACTGGTATGCACACATGTAAATATGCAGTATCTACAGATAACACGGTAATTCATATTCATTCATAAACCACAGATAAACCAAGCGAATCTTAATACCTCTCTCGTTAGTTACTTGTATGCAAACCTTATCAGGCACTTAAAATAATCATGAGTGTAAATTTTGCTCGCGATTCAACTCACGAGCTCACGTACGCACGGACAATTTTATGATTACATACTTTACGATACTGCTCTTATGAATATACAGTGGCTGTAAGGTAATTTGTAACTGGATCCCTGGAAATAATGACTAGCGTTATAATATTTTTTGTAGTATGTCATTACCATATTTTAATCAAATTCGGTCGTGTAAATGTATCATTAATAAATATTAGAGAATTTTCCACACAAAGCCTATTTACATAGTTTTTATTATTTTTTCGTCTACATTTTTTTTATGTTTTTAATAATGCCGAACGTAATTTTTTTTGTGTTTTCTATTCGGATATTAACTTACGTTTGACAGCATGTTAACTTTCAAATTGTGTTTAGTTTTTGACGTCTGAATCATTGTCAACCTAATGAAATAAATGTACTTAAGAATAAATGTCATAGAAAATCCTCAAAATATTTCTGTTCAATTTTATAACGTTCAATGAAAAGTAGAAACAAATCCCAATTTAATAGCGAAATAAGGTAAAATCTCTCCACGACAAGAAGCTTACAAGTCCTTTTCCACGTCGCCAATAAATTCCAATTACCCATTACCTGAAGTAGAATTGGCTGCCAATATCTTATAGTTAGCATCTAATTACGACAATTTTAACGTTTACCGGAAAACTCGCCAATAAATTTCAACATTAATAGGAGTGGGTATAATAAAATGGGGAAGTGGGGAGATGGGGAGGTGGGGAAATGGGGAGATGGGTAAACGGGGAGACCTTTAATCAGACCGGTCACCCTCTCAAGGGAACATGGATGCATAATTCATAATACGACGTCGGCATCACCATTCACTTACGTCCATGCTGATAATTTTGTGAATGGCTGAATGAATAATATAATTTTCTGTGAACTGTATCTTTTATTGTACACCGGCATAATTTGAGTGGGGAAGGCTCTGACATCGGAAATGGAAGAAAATGGTTCAAATCTAAGCAAACATCTCAAAATTTTACGGCGTAAGTTAAAGTTCCGTTAACTTTGAAAGTACTACATTGCGTCACCGACAATAACTTTTTTACCTACTTTAAGTTTGAACATCCAAGGTATCCTCTTGCCCCTCGGGTCTTGTACAGTGTGGACGTGTGTAGTTTTGCTTCAAATGTTATTTAACTGAATTAGTTGTTTTCTCGGCCTGCGTCGTGTGATTGTCGATTGGGTGGGTGCTGCGCCCCTGAGTCTCCGGAGTCCCCTGGCGTCGCGTCGCGGATTGCTGTTGGTGTCTGTGGTGACTTTTTGTGTTCTACTTGGATTTGAACCGGGTGCCGCCCGCCGGCCGCGGTTTGGTTCCGCGTCTGTTGCGACTGAGCTACGAGAGCAGTGAAGCGGCGCGGCGAAATTACTTACCTTGTTCATCCCAAGTGCCGATTTCATCGAAATCACTAGCATATGGCTTATTTCGCAAGTTCTCCTAAGTACTGAGCTGACATAGTGTGCGGAGGCCTGAGTTACGCACGCTTAATAACGAGAAGTTGGAGGTTCAATCCTGGCCAGAAAACTTTTTGCATTTTTTTTTTTGCTTTTATAATTGTTGGCACAAGTGATTATGGCGTCTCATGGTGTAGAATGTGGTGGATGCAAAAGAGAAATTCGAGTAAATGATTTTTATTTACAATGCTCTATGTGCACAGATAAATATCACAATGAGTGCCTAAATATAACTGCCCAGGATTACTCTCGCCTCAAGGATAAACACAAGGCTGTTTGGAAATGTCCCTCCTGTAGCAATATCACGAACAGGAAGAAATCAAATGCTAACACACCTGTACGCCAAACACAGCTGCCTATCTATAATAAGGAATCCCTGGATATGTCCTTTGACAGCGAAATCCAACAGGATGTTGCTAAACCGGGTAGTTCCAGTTGCTCAACGCCGCCTATGCATGTACCCTTTGCTTCATCTACTAATAAGGAACTGCAGAACTTCATAACACAAAATGATATGTTTAATTTTACCCAAGATCTAAAAAGCACCCTTGATTCGTGGCGTATCAGCATGGAAGCAAGTATGTCCAAAATAAGTGATGACATCAAGAATACGCTGTCTAATATTCAAAAGGATGTGAACTCTCTCCGTATGGAACAAATAAACCTGAAGCAAGACATTGCCGGTCTGACGAACGATGTTTCAGAATTGAAAATCTCTGCACAATTTCATGCCGGGGAAAGTGAGGATCTCAAAAAACATGTTGCCCAACTTTCGAGCAAAGTACAAGTGGCGGATAATTTCCATAATAGAGTTCATTCTTTAGAAAATAAAATAGATACACTTGAACAACAGGCCAGACAATGTAATCTAGAGATCAGCAATGTTCCTGAAAAAAGAAATGAAAATCTGGTGTTGATTCTAGAGTCTATTGGAAAGTGTATCAATTATCCAATACCGCAAAATGACATCGTGTCTATTCATCGCGTCCCTCATGCCAATAAGGAAAATAATAACCCAAAAACATTGTTGCGAAAGTCACCTCAAGATTTAGTCGTGATAATATCCTGAGCGCCTTCCGCAAGTGCAAGGAACTTAAATCGGATCGTGTGGGAATCTCAGGCGCACCCCAGCGCATTTATATGAATGAGCACCTTACACTTAATAGGAAACATTTATTTCGTCAATGCAGAGAAGCCGCTCGTAAAAACAACTTTAAATATGTCTGGGTCAAGAATGCGACAATCCTTGTACGCGAGTCTGACGCAGCACCGGCGATTGCAATTAGGTCCGCTGAGGATATTGACAAAATTATATCAAAACGCCGTCAAACTACTTCCACGCTCAATCAGTAACTGCAACTTACAGGGCCTTATTTTTTACTATAAAAATGTAAATTCATTAAATGATAATCTGAAGCTTATTGAATTCGTGGATTGTGGGGCCGTACGCGAGGTGGCATTGTCATTAAATTATGAAAATAACTTTTTACCGGTTATACCAATTTCTTTCATTGATATGTATCAAGAATTAAAATGCAATATTTTTTCTTTGTATTCTTTAGTTGTGAAGTTATCGTGCCGAAGGAATATTAATGTGACTCATTTTCTTTTTACAACTTGTTTTAAATCAATATGTATTTATTATTTACTCGGAATCTCTTATGGATAAAAATATATCAATATATTATCAGAATTGTCGCGGAATCCGTACAAAAATCCATACCTTATACATGAACATTCTTTCTGCATCTTATGATATCATAGTTTTGACTGAGACCTGGCTGGTTCCAGAAATTATTGACACTGAATTGGCTGACAGCCGTTATCTAGTGTTCAGATGTGACCGCGATCGCCTTGCTACGAAAAAAAGGGAGGGTGGTGGAGTTTTAATAGCAGTTCGTAAAGAACTAAAGCCCATTAGAATGGTTTCTAATTTCGACCCTTCTACATTTGAACAAGTTTTACTAACACTGATGGCTTCTACCCCCGCGAAAAAGCATATTATCAGTGCCACATATTTTCCTCCCCACACTTCGGCCGAAATATATGAATCCCACTTTGATTCTCTTCTACAGAGCGTTAGCTGTGAGTCAACTGAAAGATTCCTTATATTGGGTGACTACAACTTGCCGGGGATAGACTGGACTGATCACACCCCTTTTGTGGGGGTAGGATCGGCCGGCCAATATCTCCTTAACTTCATGCATACTATTAATGCTATTCAATATAATAAATTAAAAAACGAACTGGGTCGAACATTAGACCTATTCATAGCCAATATGGACACCGATGTATCCACCTGCATCCCGTTATTGTCGCCCGACTCTCACCATCCTCCGTTTTGTGCACTAACTATCCTAAATACAAATGTGAAACGTATGCATAAATACCAAACGCCTAAACCCAATTTCCATATGGCCGACTATGAAGGCATTAACCATGAACTTGCAAATATGGATTGGGATACACTTTTATCGGACCTTGCCGCTCAAGAAGCGGTTGACGTTTTCTACAATAATATAAATAAAATCATTAATAAACATGTTCCAATAAGGCGCGCTAGATCATCCCACTTCCCGACCTGGTTTAACTCCTCCCTAATCCATATATTTAAAAATAAGGAACGTTCTTGGTGCAAATGGAAGAAATACAAAAACATATCTGACTATGAAACCTTTTCTATATATCGTAGCAGGTTTAAAGCTCAATGTGCTAAATTGTATAAAGAATACATTAATACTGTAGAAGATAGTATCACTCATAATGTAAAATATTTTTGGTCTTACATAAAAAATCGCAACAAACAAGGAAATATACCTTCCAACATGTATTATTTAAGTACACATTCAGATAATCCCACAGATATATGCAACCTTTTTTCTGATTTCTTTTATTCTGTATATGAACAAAGCTCATTCGACCCCAAAAAATGGCACCAAGAACCACGACATGATTACCATCATAATAGCAATATTCTTTCAAACATTCATATATCCTGCAACGCCATTCTTAGAGCCTTAAAAGCTCTCGACATCACTAAAGGATCCGGTCCCGATGGTATTCCCCCAGTATTCTTTAAGTCGTCTCCGGCACTTTGCAGGCCTCTTTATATTATTTATAATAAATGCCTACAAGAAGGCGTCTTCCCTCTTATATGGAAACGTGCCAACATTGTACCAATTTTCAAGTCAGGGAATAACCATAATATCGAGAACTATCGACCAATCTCTATACTTCCTGTACTCTCGAAGACCTTTGAACGGCTTATACACGGGGAAGTTTATCCGATTCTCCATAGACTCCTGCTCCAAGAACAACATGGCTTTGTTAAATTGCGCTCAACTACTACTAACCTTACTTTGTTTACCAATTATGTATTTCGCAATATGGATGCTCAAATTCAAGTTGATGCCGTGTACACAGACTTCCAAAAAGCCTTCGATAAGGTTGATCACAGACTTCTAATGGAAAAGCTAGCATTCAATGGAATTCGGGGTAACTTAATGCGCTGGTTTGGATCGTATATTAGTAACAGAACTCAACTCGTTGTTTTGAATGGATATCAGTCGGAACTAGTCACCGTAACATCAGGCGTGCCACAGGGTTCTATTCTTGGACCCTTACTTTTTCTACTGTACGTTAACGATATCTCCAAATGTTTTTCACATTCTAAGTTTCTACTGTATGCAGATGATTTGAAAATATATAGGAGCATCCATTCCTTAGATGACTGTATCCTGTTGCAAGCAGACCTTAATAGGCTTGCTGAATATTGTGCACATAATAAGCTGTTCCTTAGCCTACCTAAATGTGCCTGTATTAGCTTCACTAAAAAGACAAACACGGCATGTTTTGATTATTCTCTTAACAATGTAAAGCTTTGCAGAGTCCAACAAATAAAAGACTTGGGAACTATACTCGACTCAAAACTCCATTTGGATGTCCATGTAAATGCAATAGTTAACAAAGCCTTCAAAATGTACGGTTTTGTCACTAGGTCCACCATTATGTTCCGTAAGCAAAAACGTTTCTTGCACTATATAGGTCACTAGTCAGGTCACAGTTGGAGTATGCTATCCCAGTCTGGAATCCACACTATAAGAAATATAACGCAATGATCGAAAGGATTCAACGGAAATTTCTTCTTAAAACGAATTACTGCTGCCGCCGCTCGCGTCTGCCCTACGATCAACTACTACAAAAGTACAACCTAATGAGTCTCGAATCACGGCGTCTCCTTCTCTCAGTAATGTTCTTGTACAACGTGATGAATAACAGGATAGATTGTATGGAGATTTTTAACCAGTTATTGTTTACGGTACCCAGAAATTGTGTTAATAGGCGTCCCTGCCATACCTTCTTCACGGATAGGTGCAGGACGCGCGCTGGTGAACGAGCCCCTTTTACAAGATTGTTACAAATATACAACAAACACTTTAATAATTTAGACTTCTCTATAAGCCCTGGTGTTTTCAAAAAACGAGCCATAGATATTTTACAGCATAGGGAAACAACTGATTTGCCACAGCCATAGTCAACTATAATTATGTATTTTGATTTGTATTTATTGTTTATATATTGACTTTCTTTGTAAGCTACACTGATCTTTTCTATATTAATCTGTGAACATCGCCGTTGGTTATGCATTTAATTTATATGTATGTAACTATAATTATTTGTTTCTTATGTAATGTGTAACTGTTTGTTGTTCCTAATAAAATAAAATAAAATAAAATCGCTTATAAATATTGCACTATCTCTTTTCCGTTGTTTTTTTTTTTCAAAATATTATTCGAGGAATAGTTTCAAAAACGCAGTTACATTCTGCAATTATCTTTCATTTTGATCCTGCACATCATAGTACATTTCAAGAGCTTGTTTTCGCCTACAAAACGTTTAATCATTATATCTCCCGCGTCCACACACCTATTTATTGTGCTACTTACAAAATAAACGTCATTAAACTGAGTCTGGTACAAATTCGCTGATGTAAAGCCGGATTTAACGCTATCTGCGGCTTTGCCAACAATTACACAAATAATGTGACTTGGTGCACGATGATAAGGCCTCTATCCCGATGTGATAGGGTGGAAAATCGCATGTGGGTTCGCTTAGCTCATTATCGCGAAGCATAATGGGTTCATTAGGTGATCAGTTTTGTATTACGAGCTTATTTTCGCGTGTACTTCATTGTTGATACAATTTTGGTTATGGAGTGTGGAAATATGATATTGTTTTATCGTATTACGCAAACATTGTGATTATATTATTGAGTGATATGTTTTAACCGGTGCATCGAGTGTTAATATGTTAAATGTGAGATATTGACTGCGAACATGAGTTTCTAGCGATGAAAACACCTACACAATATCTCTTTTAATGAAAAGACATTCCAATGAGTCAAGATTTTTCTATAAATACTAGATCCAAGATCGATTAAATCTGTGATGGAGATTTCGATACTTAAACCTCACTGAAAACCTCTTAAAACATTTTTTTATTAGACAAACAGCAGCAAATGCCATTTTGAATACCCAGTCTAATGAAAGTACCCACTTGGAGAAATAATAGGCAGAAATTACAGTATTATTGCTCTATGAATCCAATCTGAATCAGTTCACCAGGCCGCGCTCAGTTGATATATTAGTAACAGAGCCCACGACCAAAATTTTTGTCTCATAGCAATACGGCCAAAACCGCATCAAATCGATAGATAAGATTATTCTGAACTCGAAAATACCAATATCAGACATTTTCCGCGTAGCGTTTGATCTGACCGAATTTTCAAAATTGTCAAAGAATTTTACCGAACTGCATCATAGCAATATGTCTGATTTGCAGACTGTAGTTAAATGATGATTCTGAGATACCGGAAACATATTTTTCAGACGTTAGTGGTGTAGCGCAAACCCGTAAAATCACTTAAAAAGATTAAAAATGAGACAAAAAAAATGTCTCATAGCAATACGTCTGAAAATCTTTTTTATTAGTAAATTTTGGTTATTTGATGCGAACAAAACAATTTTCAGACGGAAATGTGGACGCATAAAATTTTGAGACCGTTTTGAAAATGTTAACAAATTTTACCGATCGGTATCATAGCAATATGTCTGAAAATTGCTAGACATGATAGAATAAGTTGTCCACATGTGCAAAAAAATTATATCAGACAAATGAAGTGTAGCATCTTTTCTATCAGACAACTTTTCGATACTCAGATATCATTTAAGAATCGTATTGAGGTATCTTGAATGAAACCAATGAATAATAGTAAGAAAGGGGCAGGGGCGTAACAAGCGATGAGGCTGTTGAAATTAAATACTGATTGATTTGATAGTTTTGGTTTTATTTAAAGCACACTTGTTATTTTCGTTTTAGCATATACTCCATATGCTACACTTAAAGTGTCTGAAAACAGGTTTTTGGTAATCAAGGCAGCAAAACGAAAAGTTAAAAAAAAATTATCCGTATTGCTATGATACAGGTCGGCTAAATTTGTTGACATTTTCAAAAATGCGCTCAGGCTATGTGCTACGCACAAAATGTCTGAAAACAAACTTTTTCGTAATACAATTATAAAATCTATGTACATTATCACTATCAGACGTATTGCTATAATACCGACTGCCTTTTTTTTTTGACACAGCAGAAATGGCCTCCCACGCAGTTGCTACACTTTCGACCGTTACTATATACCTAGTCGGGTTCAGAATCATACAATCTAAAGATTTTATAGGGTTTTTGCCGTATTGCTATGAGACATGGTTTTGGTCGTGGGCTCTGTTACTATATGGCCATTGTAGTGTTAGTATTTGCTGAATTGCAACTAATTTGTTAAGTGTATGATAATTGCATTTCCAGCTGATCACAGCCATTCATATTCAACGAATAACTAACTAAACGTATGGAGGGAACAACACTTGGATGAACCTAGTGAGTTGTAAAATAACGATATCGTTATGTAAGATTTTAGACTTTCGCGTTCCATTACACTAAATATTAGTCTTTATGGGTCTACACGCGTTATTAGGAGTAGCAAATTACATAGCTACTTACTGCCCGACGTTTCGACTGGGTTACACCAATCGTGGTCGCGAGCGAATATTTAGAACGATATCGTTATTTGAAACAGTTATGGTATTGTGTCTAAATTGTCTGAATAACGTTTCGTATCCGATATTTCTACTTTTTATAAAGATATTGCGTTAGTTTTACACTTGAATAAAAGGGGATTTAAATGTAAGAACTAGTTTTCTAACTACGTCACACTAATTACATTACACTAAATATTAATAGTAAATCATCTACTTATTACATTACGTGACTTTTTATGTGTAAGATACACATTTTATTTGTAAATAATTACTCACCTAAAGTATGATAATTTTATTTTCTTCCTTTTATTGTTTCAGGTAAGACATCATACACATTCCCCACGAACAATAAAATGGAGAGCTGCACAATATTACCTTACTTACAAGGTTTATGTACCTAAAAATATGAGATCAACTATGTAGTTCGAAACTACACTTTACTAAAAGCTAAGATGCATAGTAAGTAAGATGATCTGAAGAGAATAATATTGTGCAATGGTGTTCAACGTAGGTACAAGGAGCTATCCGCATCTTCTTTCATAACGTTATTGGATTGCATACAGATAGACAGACATATATGTACGTTCAAAGTAAGCAGGTAGGAGTGCGTTTTAGCATATTACTCTGAAAGGAACGGTTACACTTCGGGCCAAAGTGCATGGAGAATTGGTAGATAGAAATTTTCATAGAAGAATTTTGAAACGAACAAGAGTTTTATGTATGTGGACTATGAATAGGTGTGATAAAAATATCAGATATAATTAAAGTAATCTTGCTATCTAGTAAATACTAGTACATGTTTGACATAGTTATTATTTTTTTGATAATGGTAACTACTTATACTACTTTGAATCACAGTAAAACCACTGCACTTAGACTATTCCTGAAACAAAACTATAATCACTACATTATCACTGAAAAATGTAACCACTTTAACATTAGAATAGAACTTAGCCTACTGAAGTGACTTTATTTAATTTTCACACACTTATATCGCACAGAAATAAAATCACATTAATCCCATACTTATAAGTATCGTAAGCCACCCGATGTCGCGTTCAATAACCGTCCCCGATATTCGCCACTCGTATACATACATAATACTCGATAATACTCGTATCGCATCGGATATTTTTCAATAAAAATCTCCATCACACATAACGGTACATTTCGTCGGCATTTCCATACAAATTCTACTACTTTTCCGGGCCGCCAGTGCTTATTACACAGACCGGGCAGTTCGCCAAATAGATATAAAGTTAGTAATTGCTTAGGGAATAGTTTGGGGAATATGTTTAATGCATCATAATGTTGCATAGTTATGGAAAGTAACGTATTATTCCTAATGGCCTTTGATGTAGCGTGAAATGTGCGTATTAAATGCTACATGGTTGAATATTGTATTATAGTAAAATACCTATTGCTTTGAAATATAGTTACTGGATTTTCTCTTTCAATTAAAAATGTTAATATTTCTTACTGAGACCTATATCTAGACCTAGAACTAAAAGTATTCTTGACTCTAAGTACAGGTGGCCCGACTGTAATTTACCTAACTACAAAATTTTATATTCATTAAATTACTTAATTTAGTTTCAAATATTATTTTGGACTGACTGTCGATTGAGATTGACATTTCTGACAGACCCAGCTTCTGAAACCACTTACTTGTAAAAATGTAGACCATAGTTTGACAAAATGACACAAAGAACTGATTCTTATAGAATAAGATACAACCTTTTAAGAAATAGCATTTGTAGAAGTGACTCGACATATAAGTCACTTCTACAAATGCAATTTCTAACATCTCTTGCCGAAACTTCAGAAGCCCTGAGCTCGGCCCTTAAAAACTATCAACGTATAAAGACCGAAAGCCCAACGATGTCATAAAAGCTGCCCTTTCAATAACGCAGGTCTACCATTCATGTTCGCCCAAGCCGAATATTCGTGTTGATAATTCGTTGTCCCATGCCAATTACACGTTTGAGCTGCTTCGAGTTTTGAGAGACATTATGGGGCTCACTGCTCTTCTATGGGAGGTATTTCGGGGCCATGAACCTGTGGTCATGTTTATTCGTACTTGAGAGTAAAAGGTAATCTATTTAGCTGCCAGTCCCGTATTTAATATGATAACTGATCTCTGGCTCCGCTGTAAAACGGTGCATCGTTTAAAGGTTGAGTATAATGTATAATGAATTGATCAGGTTTACTTGCCTTCACTATATGGAGAAATAAAATGTGTCCTGTTATCGTAAGATCTCCTGTCAAGAGATAGAGGTTAACAATTGTTTATCATGTCAAGAAGACTGAAGTTTGATGAAATATTTGAAAAGGATAGACTGAATTTGATCGAAGGAAAAATTAAAAATATATTTTTATTTTTTCTGAAATATAAATATAAGAAGCTAGTGCTCTATGGATTCCTGCAAATTAACGTGATAAGTTGAAGCATTCTTACATTAATGTAACAATCATTGTTCTGATTAAATATCTATCTAAGATAGGTAGTCCCGAACAATAAAAAAAAAACATGAAATCTTCGCCCGCCCGAAATAATCGAAGTTCCAATTGCTACTTTATCGAGCTCATCGAAATATTTACAGCCACATTCCACGCAAATTTTCCAGGCAAATCAAACGGCCGGTATTCGACAATTTCTCACAGAATTTTCTCACGTTTGTACACAAATCTCGATGCTGCTTCATTTTACATTTTAAATAAAGTGGCGATCGTTCTCCCAGGAGGAGTGGGAAGGGGGAGGGGGTTTGGTAATGGGTTGAATATACCCGGCGATGGTTTTTATTGCCGATATTAATGTTACGCAATAAAGGAGAGATATGTATTGTCTACGAGCTCGTTAGAGGGTGGGCAGTTCGCTGGATACGCGTTTTCCTTGACGACTTGACGCAATGCAGTCATTTGCTGTCCAGTTTTATGTCTGGTTAGGTCCATTAACGCTTTACTACTTTTTTGAGTCTTGCCCGAAAGATAATATCTTTCTATTAAACAATAGACAATACTAATATTAAAATTCGACGTCGACAAAATCGATTTGACTGGCTCGGTGGAACAGTGGTTAGTGACCCAGGTTTACTACCTACAGTTCCAAGAGTCGTGGGTTCGATTCCCACTCGGGACAAATATTTAGAATATCAATACACGCGAGTTTAATCCGTAAAATTAGTTTTATTATTAAATATATTTAAGTTAATTTGTGTATCCACTGTTAATTTTGATATCTGTAACACAAGTGCTTAAGCTACTTACCACGGAGTCAGATCAATGTATGTGATGTTGTGAAATATTTATATTTATTTATATCGATGTTGGCATCTTTAGAATATAAAATGGTTAATAACACGATTATGGCGTTAACATTGAATTGTTATATCATTTTAAGCTATTCCTCATAAAATAAAGCGAAAGAGTAAAATATAAAGTACCTACTACCTTTCCGCCCGCGACTTCGTCCGCGTAAAGATGTTTAACAGATAAAACATTACTTCTTTTTACCGCAGTCTGTTAAAAAGTATATCCTTTCTCAGGCTCTGGACTATATCGGTTCCAAATTTCATTTAAATTGGTTCAGTTTTCTATGCGTGAAAGCGTAACAGACAGACAGAGTTACTTTCGATTATACCTCGATTGCTGTATTGACTTAATTACTATATATCCTACTGGATCATACAAAGTCATTTTAACCTTTGTATTTGACTCTATAAAAGTATTTCGATAACTACGCAAACACCACAATCATCATGTAATTCGACAGCAAAATAAAAAGTAAACCACTTTATTTAACGCAAAAACGCAGCGGCAAAGAAAACAGGCTTCCATTTAATTAAAACAGAGCACGGTATTTCTTATGGGTTTGTCTTTCGTTTATTGTTTCATTAAAACCGCTTTAGTAGCGGACGTAAAACTTCCCGAGTGAATAGCCTCTGGGCGGTTCCCTTCGATTATTCCAGCGATAAAGTACTCGCAACGATACAAAAGTGAGTTCGCGGAATACTTTTGTGAGGCTAGAAATGTTAGATGCAATGCCGAATCCTATTAGAATCTGTTTTATACAATTTTTCGATTCTTATTGCCTTTGAAGATGATTTGGTCGGTTATGTGTAAGTTTTTTCTTTTTAATTGGGTTCTCAAGATGACCGATGTACACCTGAAGGTAACCGTGAGGGCCACATATGAGACCCTCAACATGAAGGCTTGCCTTACATAGGTAAGTATAGATTTGGAAGACCGCAGTAATTTTTCTCTGTTGACTTCAAAGTCATTAATAGACAAAATTTATGTAAACCGTTACACGTGACTCTTGACCAGAATATTATGTCTATACGTATGTACGCACATATGTATGTAATATTGCTATGTACGAAACTTATTTGTGATTTCACACATACAAATCTACCCTAGACCTATAAATTACTTTGCAGCCGCCCGAAGTTGGGAAGTGAGCGGTGTTATACCCCCGTGACTCGTAAAGCACGTTAAGCCGTCTGTCCAGGGCCTGACCCCGCTCCGGCAGTGTTGGACTTCCAACTCTTCGGACTAAGGGTGTTTACTAAACCGTTTATCAGATAAAAGTACACGTGTTATTTTATAGAACAAGCCGGGTACCAAAAACAATTAGTTCGAAGCTACAAACATTGCTGCATTTTCAATTTTTCATCCCATCGGTTTCAGCGTGATATTATATATCCTACAGCCTTCCTCGATAAATGATTCAACTAAAAATTCAAAAAATAATTCAACACATTTTTTTTTAATTCGGACCTGAGTAGTTTCTGAGATTAACGCCTTCAAACAAACAAACAAACTCTTCACCTTTAGATTATTAGTATTAGATAATATTATGTAAACCCTAATACCAAAGGATGCCTTTTGACCAAGGACCAATTACATAGGTTTCCTATTAAAAGGTGCATGATGAAATGTTAATCCTATTTATACACGACGAAGTATCAATGGACTATAACATTAGAGCGTCTCTACATTTTAGGAATCGAAACATCACCTTTCTTATTATTGTCTATTATTTGCGTGAGTACGACACATCTTCTTCTTCTTCTTATAAATAAAAATGAATTGCTGTTCGTTAGTCTGACTAAAACTCGAGAACGCCCGGACCGATTTAGGTAATTTAGGTTTTAAAATGTTCGTCGTGGTCCAGAGAAGGTTTCAATGAGAAAATATAGATAAATAATCAGTATTGGCGGTATGAAATTCGCCGGGACCACTAGTTCAAAATAAAAATAATTTTACAGATTAAACTCGCGTGTACTGTTAATCAAAACGTATTTAAAGATCCGACGTTTCGTGCTCTTTAGCGCTCGTTCTCACGGGAAAGATCACCTTTCTTTCATGGATAGTTGTATGAACTTCGAGAGTAGGAATTATGTATCACTTGTTCATCTATATCGAGTGTCGACCGCACATCTTCGGTCAGCCAGTGTTGGGACCCGATAAATATGTATGCATCGGGACAGCAGCCAACACCTGGGACACCGGGACACAGTAATTGCTTTCCATCCCGAATTATAAATATGTATCTGTTCCTTGTCTTATTATTCGTCTAACGTCTTCCTGAATGTTACGATGTCCTATAATATATTAAGTTAAATTGTTGAGTTGACGCTTGCCACAATAGGGCGGTAATATCGTGTAGATCTACTCGCAATTTGCATGATTATCTGCTGTAGTAACTAGTACGAAAGTTGTTGATTTGAATACTTAATTCTATTTAAATTTAAAGAACAGCCTTATTTTTCCTAAGAAAATCTATGCTTATTTATAGTCCAAGAGTAGGCAAAATATACGGAGCCTTAGCAAGAAATAATAAATTTATCTATTAAGCATTCATGGATTTATTTTAAATAGCCGACGTAAATAGAAATCCAAAACAATAATTAATCAAAGTATCTGTGTTTTATTTTTCATAATAGAGCATCGATGACCGAGTGGTTAAGGCCGCTGCTTGTCATGCGAAAGGTCACCAGTTCAAACTTCACCGCTTTTCACGATTTATGGTGAAAGAAAACATTATGACGACTAAGGCCTTATCGCCCTAGCTTAGGGTAGGCCCGTGCCCCAGCAGTGGGGACGTATATGGGCTGATGATGATGATGATGAAAACATCATGAGGAATCAGCGCAACTACGACGAAATTATTTGGTTGTGTAGTCGACCAACCCGCACTTGGCCAGCGTGGTCGCTCTAGTGTGGTGTAGTCCCGTGCCCAATCACTAATTTAGTAAGAAGTAGTAAACTTTTATAATGATAACAATGTTCGCTTTGATCCTATTTGTCCTAGAATCCTGTTACAGTCTCCATGAAACATACGTAATTTATTCGCAAACGAGCCCGTTCGAGCGTAACGAACGAATGTCGTCATTTTAATGACGTGTACAAAGTTACAACACGTCACTCATTTGTTCCGAATAATGTATTTCGCTTTTGCGAGCTAATATTGAAACTTTACGAGTATGTGCTGTGTTATGTATGTGATTGCTTGAAGGCGTATGTCGTATGTGAGCGCTAATTAACGATAAACAATGATTCCGATGTTGCTTTGGGACATCATCATTATTAATTGACTGTTTTTATGTAGAGGCGACTAGAAGCCCCTTTCCCTTCCCATAAGCTTGAAATTGCTACCTATTTTAATAATCTAAGATCGCCACTATGCCGTATATGAGACTATCATTTAAAGTAGCAGTCTAAGTTTAATTTTTTGGATACTTACTCTAACAATAGTGACAATTATAAAGTTTATTTAGCATTTACATAGGCTACATTTAGATTGTAAACTTATTTCATGATTACTTTAAGGTGTACATAACAATTACCTACTAAACAATTATAATAACATTAGAATTACACCTTATAAATTTAAAAAGGTTATTAAAAAAGTTAGTTTTCAAATGTTTCACACACTAAGCCATCGAACTCGTGATATTGTTACCGAAAACGTGTGTATCTCGTGATCGACGTGTGATCGCTGACTGTCCGCTGGTAACAGTGAACAGCGTATCAGTGGGTAACTCAACGTCGAGTTAGCGTATCGACACCAACCACATTCACAGTTCACTGAGAATCTGCGGCTCGCTAAATGAAGCAAGCGAACGAAACAACTGCGTCCAGTAAGCGCTGAATGGTCAACTGGAACACATCATTGAAAATATAGGTTTATGAGACGATCTAGATCCTAACTCTAACAAGATCTAGAGTACACAGCCTAATTACAGTAATCTCGTATTTATTACTTCTTAGTTAAGACAAGTGTCCATATTACTCGTATGTTCAGTTTCAACAAATTATACACTAGTTACTTACTATCTGATGTGTTTAATGATTATTTTTAGATATAACTACATTATGTTCTAATGAGTATAAAGCTTTGGAAACTGTAAACTAAAAAACGTACTAAAATAAATCTTGTAAAAACAAAAAACATGTAACAATAGTTCAACAATACGCCTACAAACGAATCAGATTTAAAACCAATATATCGTTATCCGCATCCAATCTCAATTCACACCGGAAAACGTTTCCACCCTTCATATATTATGATGGCCTGTAATAACTGCAAGCTCGGCCCAAGAACGGACGCCGAATAAGCAAGAATCCAGGCCAATTTCCCGGCTGTGTCATATTTATTGGGCCTGCAGATGGCCCGGAACTGCTGAGTATGATACTGATTCCGTGGTTCTATGGGGAGGTGGGACGGAGTACTTTGACTTTGGAGATACGATTCGCTTATGAGGTTTACTACTGAAATTGCCGTCACAAATTGTTACTGCGTTTTTTTTTTCAATTTTGTTGAATTTAAATATTATGTAAAACAGAATATATCCAATTGATTGACCAAGGTTCACACTCTAAAAGTCGCGTTCTTTCCCCCATAACCAGCAGGTATATAACTAGAGCAGTTAATGTTTTTTTCGTAAACTCCCAAGAAAAAGTTTTTAGGATATTATTCTAATAAAATAGGCTCTGCTTGTGCCACTATATCCAGAAACATCGATTTAGTGATCACCGTACCAGTTATTTCAACCACAGGAATCCGACTAATTACCTAGCAACAGGAGTTCTTAAAAGCTAATCGTTTTATGAAATCGTATAAGTGTAGAATTATTTATTATGTGAACTCATGTCTGACTTAACACCGAATCCACACATGATTTTCCATAGAAAATCCTGTAAAACATTATTGTGATTCATGGAAACATTAAACTAGGACTGAAAAATATAACCATTAAATAATTAATAGGACCACTTCCGCGCAAAAATCGCAGAACAAGGAAAACGGTTTCGCGTCTAGACCAAAACTCAAAAGATTTGCAGAGATCTTGATTTAGATTCCCTTATGGAAGAGCCAATTAAAAGTCGCAGAGCGAAAGTGAGATAAGGCGGCATAACGCTAAAACAGCTCTGTAGATAGCGCTATGTCTAAGTGAGCTTTTGTGGGACGCAAGCAATTTAAAGTATGGCCTAAGTTATGGACTGATGATAGATTGTCCTACGTGGTGCAAGTTGTGGGATCATCATGACTTATGTCTAGGAAAAAAGGATTATATTTCGCAATAGATTTTGAACTTTATTTATATGCAATGCTGGTGAAATCAATATACTTTTTTTATATAATACTTGCAAGTTGACCGCACGGTCATGTAGTCCACATATGAGGTTAAGAGGGACATCATAGCCTTTTAAGCCTATTTTAGAGATACATTGAAAGTGTGAAGTACATTTTTTTACGTTCACATCAAATTTTAAATTTATATTAAAGCTATAAATAGCACTAAAAAACAAAAATTTTTTTTTTTCGCAAAAATAGTCTTACAAAAACCTCACTTGATACATTCCTTAAAAAAGAACTGGCTGTACAAAAAACGCTCTCGCTTATGGCGTACTAACACATACTGAGAGGCGAGGATTTGGCCTGCAGCTATTGGCAATTATAGCAGCCTATCATACTTCAAAGAGACAGGGCCGGAGCGAGGCGAGGCGTCTTTCACTCGACTCCTGCCGCGTGTTAATAGACCGTGATTAAAAGCTTTGTTCGTTTTCAATAGATTTGCCACGGCACATGTGTGGAATTATCAACTATTATAATGTAGATCTATTCACAAATAAACGAGTACCTACATCACGTTGATCTGGTTAAGATTAAACCAAAAATGAAATTGAACAGCTTGTTAAATTTTTTTTAAAAGATTACTATAGGAGTCATTCACTGAAAATTTCAAATTACAAAGTAGCTATGACCAATTTAAAGGTATAATATCCATATCTAAGTATTGGAAATTGTTACATGGCTTTTTCGTATATTTAAATGTGCGTTTAAGATCCAAATTGTTTCGATGGAAATTTTCGTAGAACAATTTTCAACCTTGAAAAACACTTAGACATTTCTATTGAGGATCCTTTGATGTTGAAGGTGTTAAAATTTTTTAAATTCCCAACAGAATAGATCGTTAGTCGCCTTGCCAAAAAGAGAAAATGTCAGAAGTATTTTTTTTTTTGTGTTGCCAAAACTTTTAATAGTGAAATGCGAGGCAATTTACTAAAGTGAATCTGTCAAAGTGAAATGGAATTTAGAAAATTACGTTTGCAACTTTATCACATGTGTGAAAAGATAAGTTTGTAGCTGAATCTAATTTAACGAACGACCCGTCTAGATTTAGGTAATAGTTTGAGCACTTCTAATTTACATTTTGGCTGAAAATAAATAAAAAAACCTTGAGCGAGACAAATGATTACAATTTATTTGTGTTTTCTTAAAAAGCTTTAAGGTTACACTTGGTACTGAAAATGGAAAAGATTTTTATTTTTACAATCAATTAACCAAAAAAAACTTATACCAGCGCGCAGCGGTAAGTAGCTGTATATTTCTTATTAGAGGTGAGAGCCATCCGCTCCCCCGCAAGTCCGGTGATGATGACGAGGCTACTCCAAGCCATCATCGTATGTTAGGAAAAAAGAAGGGTATTGTACCTAATAACATTTTTCAATGTATATTTTCATCATCATCATCATCAGCCCATATACGTCCCCACTGCTGGGGCACGGGCCTACCCTAAACTAGGGCGATAAGGCCTTATATATTATTAAATGGATAGAATAAAGCTATCTATCAAAAAATGTACGAGTAATTTATTAATTTAGCCCTGCTCGTTTAACTGTCTATTTCACCCTTCGGCAGTTCTTCTCGCAATTTCAACTAATTCAGTTACTTCCTCATTCACGGAACACCTGTAAGCCTTCTTAGTGGCTTCATTTGGCTCGAATAACGAAATACGTATTGCAGGGCCAAATTAAGCCAGCTAGCACTAATCTTGTAAGAGCGGATTCAAATCCGATGATCCCGTGGGAACCAATCAAAAGTCCGCAACGGAACTAACTAATGTTTTCCAAGAGGAAACTGTAGATGTCTCTGTGGATTTGAACGGAACTTTGGGTTGGCTAAAATGCTGGGTATTTTTAGCAACAAACTGATTGCGGATTGTTAGCATCGCATTGATGCGATCGTTCTTATTCATTCTCTTTGGGAGCGTCTGTTGTAAATACTTCAGAAAAATAAACTGGTACAGTTTATTAATACATCTTTAAGTTTATTGATATATCTTATTCAGTTCATAAATTATGAAGTTAAACGCATAATTTAATTGTATAAAGTATCGAAACGTTCAATTTTATTTTTCTAAATCCAAATTTCGAGTTCGTAATCCTTAAGTTAAGAAGTTTGGCAGCACTGATGAACTCAAACTTCATTTTATAGGTTAAAGCGCGGTACACACCTAACTTGCATGTTTATCATCATCATCCTCCCGGCCGGTATTCGGCCACAGCGACTTGGTAATCTATTTATCGGACTATTGAGAGCGCCGCATGTGTGCTCTCTGGTGACTGACATATCCGATTTTTGCGGCGAACGTACGTCCGCATTCGCCACAAGTCAGCACTCCTCCGATATAATTATATTGGATGGCCGCAGGTGGTCGGACCTCAAGGTCCGACCACCTGCGGCCTCTCGTCTCGTTTTGCATCAAGCTCTGTTCTCCGCCTATCTTCAAACTCAAACACCTTAGTGTTAATAGTACGCCTCCATCGCGCCCGGTCAGCGGCCACTGCCTCCCACTGCGGGGGATCTATATCGCACCTTTTCATGTGTCGCTTAAGCACATCTTTGTACCGCAAGAATTGGCCGCCCTGCTTACGCTGCCCATTCTGCAGTTCACTATAGAAGATGCGCTTAGCGAATCTGTCGTTAGACATCCGGGAGACGTGACCGCACCACCGCAACTGCCGCCGCACCAGATAAGCCTCGATTCCTCCGACATTAGCTCGCCTCAAAACTTCTGTGTTTCTAACACGATGCGACCAGTGAACATTCATAATGTCGCGTAGGCATTTAAGATGAAATCTATCTAATGTGCGGATGTGCTTACGGTACAAGACCCACGTTTCAGAGGCGTACAAAAGATTCGGCAGAACAATTGCCATGTAAACAGCTACTTTTGTAGAGAGCTTTATGTGATGCGACCGGAACACCTTGGGACGAAGCCTGCCAAACGCTGCAGCAGCTGCTCCAATTCTATTGTTGACCTCGTCATCAAGGAGGCACCACGATGTTATGGTGCTGCCCAGATATTTAAATTTGTCTACCAGCTTGAGTGAGTCGTTGCCAATGTTGATGTCGATTGGGGCACTGTTCATTAAGCCAGAGACCATCACCTCTGTCTTCTTCACGCTTATCTTAAGGCCAAATTTGCGACATGACACATGATTCCGACACAAAACATAAGTCATCTGCGTACATAATCTCAGTGATGGTAGCATGAGACACTTTGGTGTGAGCTTTCAGTCTTCTCAGGTTAAAGACTCCTCCTCCATCGGTACGGAAACGAATACGGATACCCTCAGATAAAGTTTGTATTGTTTCCCGAACTACAACTGCAAAGTACAGAGAGAACAGAGTTGGTGCGAGCACGCAGCCTTGCTTAACACCGCAACTCACAGAGAAGAACTCTGAGTCTTCACCCTGTACATGGACACAACACTGCATGTCATCGTGCAGTAGACGGATCAATCGGACAAACTTTTCTGTGCATCCAAGTTTCGTCAGTACAACCCAAAGGGCTTCACGAGGCACACTGTCGAAAGCTTTTTCTAAGTCAACAAAACAAAGATACAAAGGTTGACCTTGCTCTCGGCTTTTCTCTTGAAGTTGACGCACTGAGAAAATTGCTTCGCAGGTACCTCGATCAGGCCGGAAGCCAAATTGGGATTCGGGAAGTATGCCTTCGGACAATGGTAGCAAGCGATTCAGGAGAATTCGTGCAAAGACTTTCCCTGGAGAAGTCAGCAGGGAAATTCCTCTGTAAGAATTGCAATCTGCTCTGTCACCCTTGTTCTTGTACAAAGAACAGATACGTGAGACTTTGAAGTCATCCGGTACCCGCTCTTCCTCCCACATTCTCATAAAAAGCCTCCAGATAGCTTCATGCAATTCTGATCCTCCATACTTCAGAAGTTCTCCAGGTACATTGTCGATGCCAACCGCTTTCTTGTTCTGCTGCTGTTGAACGGCGACAATGACTTCGCGCAGTGACAGTGGATCATCCAGCTCATTGATCGTTGGTGATTGGTACATCGACACTATGTGCGGAAGATCCGCAAATCGGTCAACGTTAAGCAGGTTGTGAAAGTGTTGCTCCCAACGACCTTGTACTTCATTCCTGCTAGTAAGCAATCTGGTGCCATCGAGGGATCTCAGGGGCACCCTGGCACGAATTGCAGAACCAACAAGTTTGCGGACCTCAACATAAAATGCGCCCAGCTGGTTAGTGTCCGAGAGCCACTGTATGCGCTCGGCCTTATCTTTCCACCACTTGTCCTTTATTTCCCGTACATATCTACGTAGCTCAGCTCCACTTTGCTTGACTTGATTCGCTTCGATGTTACCGCGGTTTTGACGCAAAAGAGACCGATGCTTCTGTATCGCTCTGGACAAGATTTCGTCATTGTCATCGAACCAGTCCTCGTGATTATTGGCTTTAACACCAAGTGTCTCCGAAGCAGCCTTGACTAGACGAGACGAGAGCGTTTGCCAGTTAGCCACAGCATCACCGTTCTCAAAGTCCAGCGCTTGAATAGCGTCACCAACTGCCTGAGAATAGGTCTCACAAACGTCTAGACTCTGTAATTTCTCTGTGTCTAGGCGCTTAGGTTTCACTCCTTGGGATCTACTAGGAGGGTGCAGACGAAGCCTTAGTTTGGTGATAACAAGCCTGTGGTCGCTAGAGCAAATTGCATTAGCATCACGCATAACACGAGTGATACATACTTGGGAAATATCACGTTGTCGGACAATCACATAATCAATAAGGTGCCAATGTTTCGACCTCGGATGCATCCACGTAGTCTTATATTTAGCGGGGAGTCTGAACATGGTGTTGGTGATAGCCATGTGGAATTCGGCACATAGAGTTAATAAAAGTTGTCCATTTGAATTCATGTTTCCAACACCATGCCTCCCCAAGAACTTAGGCCAAGCTTTAAAGTCACGCCCAACTCTCGCATTAAAGTCACCCATTAGAAGGATCTTCTCTCTAAAAGGAATCCTAGAGAGAGTTTGAGTGAGTTCTTCATAAAACCGGGCCTTGATGTCATCATCCTTGTCCAGAGTTGGCGCATATGCGCTGATGACGTTAAGGTGATTGTCATTTGCCAGGTGCAAGCGCAACGTGGTAACGCGGTCCGAGATGTGAATAGGACATTCCTCCAGTTTTGCTGCGATGCTATTTTTGATCGCAAAACCAACACCCGATCTCCTAGGCTCCGAGGAAGGAGTACCCTTCCAGAAAAAGGTGTATCCACCCAGGCGCTCTACCCTTTCCCCTTCATCAGCTAAGTGAGTCTCACTGAGTGCAGCAACATCCACACCATAGCGTCGAAGTTCACGGGAAACGAGGGCTGTTTTGCGAGGTGGAGCAATGTTGCTCTCGCGATCAAGGAGGGTACGTACATTCCACGCTGCGAAAGTCATGTCCTGTTGCTTAATGATTTTGCTTTCGACCACGTGTTTAATGATGCAGAGACAGCCGTGGTAACTACCTCCGGATATGATGGGCTAAGCCATTTTTAGGACACCTTTTCTAGTCCCCTCCCCGGATTAGGGAAAGCAGGGCCTCTCTAAATAGAGCTGCTTTGTCACTCGAAGTGCTGCCGAGTTGCACTGTTAGCCCAGCGCAGTGCAGAAGCGACCACTCTCTTCGAGCCGCCTGCGTGCAGACATTAGACAAAGCCGGGGAGCATCACACCCGACCTCTCTACCTCCGTCCATCGCCGCAGGACTTTTGAAATCGGAGTCCGCTCAGAAAACCAAGTCATTTGCGCAGGAGATATTATAGTGCACAAAACATAAATGACAGTGTACGCGCAAACACAGGTGCACTCTTACCCCTACCAGCCTAAATCCAATGGAGCAGTGACCCGCTACGATCGGAGACAGGTAGGGACGTTCGATGCCAGCGCTAGCGAGGCCTCTAGCGTGAACATGGGCATGCGACGCCCTGTGGCTGACCGGGGTCGCCAGCCGGTCTTAGTGGGAGGCATCCACAATATTGGGTAATTTGGAAGGGAAGACTAGGATAGGATACTACTTCATAGGAGTAGGGGGAAAGTAAAAGTAGCAGCTAGAGCAGTTCGGGGTCGCGTACCCGTAGTGATTCGGACAGTATCGGATAGATGACTGAGAGAACCACCCTCTCTAAATGCTGATAATTTTATCATGATTCTATTGCTGACCGTACCATGTAAGTTGCACAGCCCCCGGTGAGCTAATTGAGCCTCGTTAGACGGTGATTGTTTGCCGACCGTACGCGCAAACAGCAAGGAGACTGCATGATCGAAATCTGAATGTACTTAGGAAGAGACGCCATGTTTGATATAGAGGTGAACGTAGACTGGATAAAGATTATGTTAGATATGAATAGACTATTTTCAATTCAAAACAATTTTTCTTATAACAGAATAAAACTGAACCATTGAGGGTTTTTTTTATGAAACTTCATAGAGAATATAAATGTTTTTTGCAACTAACATTTATGAACAAAAATCTGTACAGAGTATTTTGCAAACAGTTTACAAAAACATGCTCGCATATTCAGTTCTAGCTACTAAAAGTAGAGGTTTTTTTAGTTGTTCTATTGCCTTTACCATTGTTCTCGAAAGCTGATAAACCTTTAAACATTCCATTGTTACTTAATATTGAGTATCATGTGCATGTTCGCAGTTCACTAATCAGTTACACACTTGATTTTCCCTTATTACTAAGTTCTATATTGGGTAGGTGCGTGCTAACACAACTGCTTCGGAGTTTCTTTCCCTTTTCTGTCTGATTCGCAGTAAAATTAACTACACAATTTTGGCGGATATTGACACTAGGACTAGGATTTACTTCAGGATTTTTTTGCAGTTTTTTAAAAAAGTACGTTATATGTTTATCCACATTAATATCTGGTTAAAATGATTAAATGAATTCTGATACGCTTTTCTAAAAATAAATTCAAAACTTAAGAAATAGAGTCACTTTTTAAAACATATTTTTTGCTTTGAAAATATTTGGATATACCAAAACCTAGCTTTCGAATAAGTAAATGTTTTTTTTTGTATATTTGTAAACAATCTATACTGATTGATGTAAAAACCTATACTGATATTATAAAGCTGAACATTTATTTGTTTGAACTCGCTAATATTAAGAACTACAGTTTAGAATTGAAAAGTTATAATTGTGGTGGAACAGTGAAAAATGTGTAAAAAAAACGCGGACGAAATCGCTGGCACAGCTAGTCAGATTCATAAAAAGGGACCAGTACGAGATAGATAGATTCATAAGAACTTATTTATGACACTCAGTTAGCTAAACGGTGCGGTAAAATACAAACGGAGTATCATGAGCACTATTCAGGGCAATGATGTCCATTAGCAATCCTTGTTATTCACAAACGTATACAGACCCTAACAACTGTTCTTTTGTCGAGAATATAAGTACGATACTTTCGGGAACTTGACTCTTAAGGCATTAGGAATAAGGTTCATTTAGTTACTACTGCTTATTGTAGGGTGCATGTCTGCGTTATGTCCCGTGGACTAATTGGGGTTCGTTAGGTGACCATTGTTTGTGCAACACGATAGCTACGGAGATCCGTGACATGTATACAGAATACAATATTTGCGGTGCTTGTGTAGGATTCTGTTCTGTTCTGTATTCTAATCGAAAAAAGATGAATTTACAATTTAGATGCTTTTGAAGTTTAAATTAAATATTAGGTATATCGTTATATTTAGAATAACTATAAAGTTAATTAAAGTTTAAAATTAATGTCATTATTATACATTTTATACAAAAGCGCCAAACCCAACTGAAGTAAAATGCACACTATAAAGTCTCTCCATTAATCAAATGAAAATTCATACTGTCCGCCGTTCGTGACCATTACTCCTAAAACTTACAAGCCTCGGGAACCTTATTCATTCTGCAATATTTGTATGTCACTACTTCATTTATCTCTGTCATATTACATATGACAGGTGGTTCTATCCCCCTCACACACAGACAAACACGACGCTCTACTGAACTAATCAAACAAGGTAAGGTTTATAGAGAAACTGTTCGTTTGACAGCAACCATACAGAATTGACTTACCCTCAAATATGAACGTTAACGGCCCCATGATAGAGTTCGTTTTTGCTTATTAATTTTCCAAGTTATTGGTTTAAGGAAATGTATGTATAGTATATAGATATTCAGCTCTCCATTAATTCTTAGAAGGAGCATGTTAGGAAATCAATTTCAATACGTATGTTAGGCTTTAGTGGGGGTAAGGATAATGGCGATACTATAATAGATACGATGATATCCTGCTTTTGATATATAGTCAGCATTGTATTGTATATTTTTGTATTTGGATGGTACGTCTCTTTTCAATTAAGTATACTTTCTCTATTCGAAAAAAAGAGATTTTTTTTGGAAAACATTTTCCTAGACCTCCTAGATAAAATTTAACTAAAATTTTCAACTTAACAGATTGCGATTTTCTTGTGTTTTAAAAAAATTTGTTTGAAACAGCATTGTTGGATATTTACATGAAATTCCATTCTATTTCGATTTAACCAAGCAAACTTATATTGTGCATCTATTATCATTTATTACGGCTGGCTCCCTATTAATTTACAGACTAATTTAATAATTACAAAATAATTGATAAAAAAAATAAATGAATACTTTCAAAATCATCAATACCAATTCATTCTGCAATGAACAGTTCTATCACAAAGTCTTAACACAAACGTTGTAATAATATAACTCGATAAAATAATAAATCTCGTTTAATTAAACTGCGAAATTATGGCACAACTTCTGGATTCGCTAAAGTTGGTTATTCCGAGGTGTGGGCCACAAGTTGCTATGACGTCACAACCCGTTACAACTTGATTCAACAACAAAATTAATTATTTCACAACAAAGTTGCGCGCACTAATGATACTATCGTCTTGTTGTACGCGGGTATGCCGGGCGCGGACTGGTGCCAAATGTTAATAAGCGAATCGTTCCTTTAGATATATATTCAAAACATTTACATACAATGGTGATTTTGACCAGAATTTTCTAATTTTTTACAATGTGATTCTCTGAATGGCTTTTTGAAGAATTTATAAAAATGATTAGGATTTACTTTGACTATCGCAAGTAATTAAGAAATTAACACAATATAAAGACCATAGAAGTAAAAATTTTGTAAGTACAAGCTTATAAATGCTTTTAATCTCCACATGAGATGATTAAAAATAAAAAAATAAAGATATTTCATCAACAGCCAAAAAAATAGCAAAGTATTCAAAGACTTAGGCAAAAATTGGCATAACAGTATTTAGAGAATTGACTTCTTCTTTTTGAGTAAATGGCAAAATCAAAACGATATTGTATTAAACGAGTTCAAATAAAAGAGAGCCTTCCGCTCCCCCGCAAGTTCAGTGATTATGAAGAGGCTATTCCAAGCCATCGTATGTCAGTTAGGAAAAAAAAAACAAAAAAAAATACTAACATTTTCAGTTTGAAAAAGCCTAAAGACGTATTTGCCGGTTCATTTGCCGCAGCAATTGGCTGAAAGCATCCCGGTCAGAAAGGCCCATCGATACGTAACGCGTTTGACAACCAACAGAGATAGTCCACAATTTATGAGATGATAACGCGGCCTGTTTTCCTAATGGATTGCCCGCATTACCGAAGGGAAGGGAAATTTTATTTTCTCCCAAAAGGAAGACAGGTTAATTTTGAATCTTTTGAGAGAGTGTGTTTTTAAAATTTACTTTGCGTTCCTTGGTGAGTGGCCATTTAGCAAATGTAGGCGGGTATCGTATTACTATTGTGTTTCAAATAAGTGGGTCCTTAGTTGAAATTGACAGTTCTTTTCAACATTTATTTTGATTGCGCTGGTAATTTTCCTTACATTATTCAGTGCTTTGTATTTTATTCTACGTATTTGTACTTGAATGTAATTGAATTCTTAAAAGAAATTCAGTAGATTTTCTTATTAAACGGGTATTACAAAAATAACTACTCTCAATAGATTTTATACTTCTATTTGAAAAAACGGGCCAAGTGAGAGTAGGACTCGTATACGAAGTGTTTCGGGCTCGTACCAATGTTAACAATATATAAAAAAACATTGAACTGAACATTTTGTAAGCACAAGCTTTTGTGTGTACTCATCTTAAATATATTGTTGCGGGAACGGGGTACGTTAAATTCAAGATACGCCAAAAGTCACCAAAAGACAATTAATTTATTTATCGACTAACAATTACACAATTAAACACTTAAAAACACAATTAGAAACACTTAATTACAACACTAAACACGGAACACTAAATTACACTAAAGCACTGAATCACACTAAAACACTGAATTTCACTGACTATTCGCAGGTAACGCACTCGATCACTTCTAGTTCGCAGGAGACTGATTCGCTTCGCTTTCCAAATCGGAACTGTCCCGTCGCGTCGTACATCCCGCTTTTATACCCAGTGAGGACGCAGCTCTTCGCGTGGCGTCGAGAATCTTCTCGCGGGGATCGAAATTTCTAGAACTCGCTGGAGCTCGCTCCGACCGACCAGAGTGTGTGACGTAGTATCGTGCAAGCGAATATAGACCTTATCCATACGACGATAAGACTAATTTCGCTTGCACGGTCTCTCAAGGTCGTACTATTATTATTACTTTAGAACACTTCTAGTGCTCGCTACAACCTACCAGAGTGTGTAGCGTAGTATCGTGCAAGCGAATATAGACCTTATCCATACGACGATAAGACTAATTCCGCTTGCACGGTCTCTCGTGGTCGTAACATTATCCCCTCTTAGTCATGCTCGTCCCGAGCATCATTTGACCCATGGTAACGAGCCAATCGATCAATGTGAACAATTTTCGGCTTGCCTCTTGTCCCTTGTTTGATCCGATAGGTTAAGTCGTTCAGCCTAGTGATGATCTTGTATGGTCCTTCCCACCTTGGCTGGAACTTCGGTGATTTGCCCTTCTTCCTGAGTGGGTTGTGTAACCAAACCAGACTCCCTTCATCGAAACCGTCGGTGTTGGCTTTGCGGTCGTAACGGGTTTTCATTCTTTCGCTGGATTTTAGACTGCAGTCTCTAACGAGAGCATGTACTTCATCCAGGCGCTTCTGTAGGTCAGCCGCATATTCGGTTACTGGTTTCGGAGCTTCTGGCGGTGTCCCAGTCAACGCGTCTACCGGAAGCCGCATTTCTCGACCGAAGTTTACCATTGCTGGGGTTGCGCTGGTGCTATCGTGGATCGCAGATCGGTAGGACAGCAAGAAAAGCGGTATGTACTGGTCCCAGTCTCGTTGATGCTCGTCCACAACTTTGGCCAAGTGGTTTTCCAACGTTTGGTTGAATCTCTCGACCATGCCATCGGATTGCGGGTGTGCTGGTGTAGTACGGGTCTTATGCATACCCAATAGTTGACAGACCTCCTGGAACAGTGCTGACTCAAAGTTTCTTCCTTGGTCAGAATGTATCTCAAGAGGCACACCAAATCGGCAAATCACCTCGTGGACTAACTTCTTGGCGACCGTCTTTGCTTCTTGATTAGGCGTAGCGAAGACTTCAGGCCACTTAGTGAAGTAATCTTGGACCACAATGATGTACTTGTTTCCCTCATCGGATTCTGGAAAGGGGCCAGCTACATCTACTGCGATTCTTTCCCATGGAGCGCCGACGTTGTACAGCTTGAGTTTGCCCTTACTTCTGGTTTGTGGGCCCTTTACTGATGCGCAAGTCGTACATTTCTTGCACCAGTCTTCGACGTCCTCCCGACAGTGAATCCAGTAGAACCTCTGTCTCAGCTTCTCTAGGGTCTTCTTCACGCCTAAATGTCCCCCGGATACCCCATCGTGTATGTACCTCAGTAGAGAAGCAACCTGTTTACGGGGTACAATCAGCTGTAGTGTCGTTTGATCCCCTTTTGGTGTTTCCCATTTCCTGAAGAGTACTCCATCCTTAATCTCCAAACTGTCCCATTGTGCCCAGTAACTTTTCGTGATGGGGCTTGATGATGCTACATGGCTCCAAGAAGGTTTTTGACCTACTTCTTTCCATTCAAATATTTTCCTCAGGTCACAATCCTCTTTTTGAGCCTTTTTGATAGCGTCTTCGCTCCATTCATTATCAAGTCCCTGGGTGGTAATCATCCGGACTTCTTCTTTAGTCTCCGTCTTAGAACAATGACTGCAGGCCACAGGACAAGGTCTCCTTGATAGGGCATCGGCATTCAAATGCGTTCTACCACTCCGATGTTCTGTTGTGAAGTTGTACTCCTGTAGCTGCTCTAACCACCGCGCCACTTGTCCTTCAGGGTTCTTAAACTGCAAGAGCCATTTTAACGCAGCATGATCTGTCCGCAGGGTAAACTGTCTTCCAACGAGATACTTGTTGAAATGCTGTAGAGTCTTCACTACCGCCAACAGTTCCTTACGAGTCACACAGTAGTTCCTTTCAGGTTTTGAAAGTGACTTACTGAAATAGGCGATCACCACTTCCCGTTCACCTTGCTCTTGCGACAGAACTCCGCCTATGCCAGTATTGCTGGCATCGGTGTCCACGATAAACCTTCCTTCTCTGTTCGGGTAGCCAAGTATAGGACTGGTACAGAGGTGTTCTTTTAATCTGACGAAGGCTTGATCACATTCCGAGTCCCAGGCGAATACTCGTTTATCTTCCGTGAGCTGATGAAGAGGTTTCGCTATATCAGAGAAGTTCTTTACAAAGCGCCGGTAGTATGCGCATAAACCCAAAAATGATCTCACGTCGGTCTTGTTAACTGGTATAGGCCATTCTTGGACAGCTTTTATCTTCTCTGGGTCTGTCCTTACACCTTTCGATGAAATAATGTGGCCTAAATAGGCGACTTCTTCCTTGAAAAACGTGCATTTCTTTGCGCTGAGTTTTAAGTTTGCTTCTCGTATTCTAGTGAAAACCTTCCTCAGGTTACTGACATGCTCTGTGAAATTTCGACCCATGACAATGATGTCATCCAGATAGACCAGGCATGCATCACCCAGAAGTCCAACCAGTACCCTTTCCATCAACCGCTCGAATGTCGCCGGAGCGTTGCAAAGACCAAAGGGCATGACGTTGAACTGCCACAATCCATTCCTAGTTCCGGTCGTAAATGCCGTCTTCTCCTTGTCTGCTGGATGGATGTCTACTTGCCAGTACCCACTCTTAAGGTCCACTGTTGAGAACCACTTCATGCCGCTCAACATGTCCAGTGTGTCGTCTATACGGGGCAGAGGGTAGCTGTCCTTCTTCGTTGCATTATTCAACAACCGGTAGTCCACACAAAACCTGGTGCTGCCGTCCTTCTTCTTTACCAGGACTACTGGCGAAGACCACGGGCTTGTTGAAGGTTCTATGATGCGGTTCTTCTGCATCTCGGCAACCATGTCTGCTACCTCCTTCTCTTTGGCAAATGGAAGGCGTCTAGGCCGCTGCTTTATTGGTGACGCGTCTCCCGTGTCTATTCTGTGTTTAACGAGACCTGTCCTTCCCAAATCATGGTCACCCTTCGAAAATATGTCGTTGAAATCTAGCAACAACCTTTAGCTTGCTGAAGTTCCCGCTCAGAGAGTTTGTCCTTACAATTTGCTTAGAGCGGCGTGACGTCATCTCCTTGACAGGATTCCGGTTCCCGGGTCCTTTTCAGCCTTCTGATGGATTGACCTGCATCGCACCGTCCGATGACACAGTTTCTTCGTAGCTGCACTTCATCTTCGCTAAGATTGATGACTCGCACCAGCGCTCCTTTCCCGGTCATTGCCAGAGTTCTTGCTGTGATCCAACTCGGGTGGTCGCCGCAGTTTTCTATGACGACGCTTCGCCCTTGACACGCAGTGTAAGGGAATCTAACTTTGACCAGAGTTTCAGATCTCGGCGGTAGGGTCGTATTTTGCAGGCAGTAAGCTGCGCATGATCTCGCTCCCTCTAGGAATACTTCTTGTTCGGGGAAACTAAGTACTCCTTTAGCGACGTCTACCACACACTTCTGGTCTCTTAAAAAGTCTAATCCGATGATGCAGTCGTCCGTGATGTCTGCTATGAGAACGCCGTATTCAAAGGTTTGTTCTCCAATGGTTATGTTCGCCATCGTCTCACCGAAGACGGTAACTGGCTGGCCTGTTGCTGTTTGAAGCTGAACGGATGGTCTCTGATTCCACACAATAGTCCTTTTCAATAGCTCCGGACGCACTATTGTTCTTGAAGCACCGGTGTCAATAGTAAAATGACACGTTACGCTGTTCAGCTGTCCAACCACAGTAAGATTGTTCCCATTACCAATCTGTGAAACAGTGACGGTAGGGGCTCGATGTTGGCCAGCCAGCGCCCGCCCCACGGCCCTGGCTCCTGACAGCTCTTCTGCGTCCACCTGTGTAGAGGACGCTACTGTCGTTCTATGCAGCCATCTTTGCCTGGGGCAACTACTCCGAATATGGCCCCTCTCGCCGCAGCCGTAGCACATCGGACCCAAAGAAGGTTTTTCCTTCACCACAACCTCCCGAAGTCGCTGAGTTCTAGCGTCTTGACGTACGGCTTCCACCTCCAAAGCATGGGCTAGAGCTTCCTGTAAGGTCTGATGATGGCTCAGTTTCACGGTATGCCTGACGTCTGCGTCTCTAATTCCATCACAGAAGGCTTGCGGGATCATTGACTCCACCATTGTCGGGCATGACACGTACGCACGTCTGACTAGCCTTTCGATTTCCGTTGCCCATTGCTGCAGACTCTCACCAGGCTTCTGCTGTCGATCGCGGAGTTGTGCTCTATACGCGTGTTCCAGGTGTTTGTCGCTGTACCTGCCTTCTAATGCTCTTTGGAGAGCACCTAAAGTTCTGTTATCCGAAGGCAGGTTTTCCAACGTGAGCAGGGCATCTCCACGAAGAGCCAGAGTCAGAGCTATCAAGGACTCTTCCTCGTTCCACCCCTTTCCTTTAGCCACCGTCTCGAACTGGTACCAAAATGCTGCCCAAGACGTCGTTCCATCGAAGTGGGGTACTTCGATTTTCGGAGAATCCGACACTACCGTAGCACCCCGGGTCCCCACTCTTGCCATTTTGGTATGCAGCTGTCGCATCTCAGCATCCACCTGGCTCAGTCGATCCTCGTGTTGGGTGAATCGGTCTTCATGTTGGATGAATCGATCTTCATGTTGGGTGAATCGATCTTCATGTTGGATGAGTCGGTCTTCGTGTTGGGTGAGTCGATCTTCGTGTTGGGTCTTGACGCTTAGCACATCATCCTTGAGAGCATCAATCTGCTTTTCTAATACTTCGTGCTTCTTCTCAATAGCCCCCAACAAACTCTTGCTTAGCTCTTCCTGGCGAAGGTCTTGCTTTTCCTGGCGAAGGGCTTGTTCTTCCCTCAGCTTAGCAAATTGTGCTTCCTGAAGTCGGGCTAGCTCCTCCTGGCGGCGTGCTTGCTCACGGGCTTGCTCCTCCTGGCGGCGGGCTTGTTCACGGGCTTGCTCCTCCTGGCGACGGGCTTGTGTCTGCAGCATTTTAAATAAGTCTGCAAGCTCCACAGGCCCAATTGATGTTTGAATTGATCCCTCCGTTGAAGAGCCTTCACCCTCTTGCAGGGCCGCGGTTTGACTCCTTGTTACTCGACCCTCACTGTCTTCTCGTGGTGTAAGAGGCATCTTGAGTCCCACTTCTGACACCAATTGTTGCGGGAACGGGGTACGTTAAATTCAAGATACGCCAAAAGTCACCAAAAGACAATTAATTTATTTATCGACTAACAATTACACAATTAAACACTTAAAAACACAATTAGAAACACTTAATTACAACACTAAACACGGAACACTAAATTACACTAAAGCACTGAATCACACTAAAACACTGAATTTCACTGACTATTCGCAGGTAACGCACTCGATCACTTCTAGTTCGCAGGAGACTGATTCGCTTCGCTTTCCAAATCGGAACTGTCCCGTCGCGTCGTACATCCCGCTTTTATACCCAGTGAGGACGCAGCTCTTCGCGTGGCGTCGAGAATCTTCTCGCGGGGATCGAAATTTCTAGAACTCGCTGGAGCTCGCTCCGACCGACCAGAGTGTGTGACGTAGTATCGTGCAAGCGAATATAGACCTTATCCATACGACGATAAGACTAATTTCGCTTGCACGGTCTCTCAAGGTCGTACTATTATTATTACTTTAGAACACTCTAGTGCTCGCTACAACCTACCAGAGTGTGTAGCGTAGTATCGTGCAAGCGAATATAGACCTTATCCATACGACGATAAGACTAATTCCGCTTGCACGGTCTCTCGTGGTCGTAACAATATGTTTAAAAAAAATTAAATTTGTGAAATGTTCACTATTCTACAACCTGGTGACAGATAGACGGACAGACGGAGAGCGATATCTTAGTTATAGGATCTTCTTTTTAACCCTTTGTATCCATATCCAAACGTTAAAATGGGAATAATAATATATTCAAATATATATCTGGAAATTGCTTCTTTTTTATCAAGGTATAATTTGTCGTGAAAATAAACTACCACATTGCATCTGTGACTAGTGCACGTATGCCATATACTTGTAGTAGATTGCAGTGTTGTCAGTGTTGCCAGGTACAAAAATAACAACATGCGTGGTAGTTAATCAACGGTAAACAATTTGAATGGAACCGTTTGATGCCCCACGTGCGTGCTCATAGTAGCTAATCATGTTAGAGACGCATTCGCTTCGGAACGTCACCGTGATGTGGGGGAAGTAGGGGAGGGTAGAGGTTGATGTCGATTGTTTGTATACCACCTTTTACTTCGGCGAACTTCGTACTAGTTTTTTTATTTTTTGCTTTCCTAAGAACCTTATACTGGCAAAGACAGGCACAGAAATCGGTATTTTCTCCTAACTGACTACAACGATGCCTTGGAGTCGTTTTTCAGCATCACCGGACTTGCCGAGTAGTGGTTCTCACTTCTGAAGAAATAGAATAGAATAGAATAGAATAATATTTTATTTAGCACACAAATAAAAACAAACCAAACATACAGAAAATAAAAACAAACCAAACATACAAAAAAAATAATAACAAACCAAGCATACAAAAAAGAAAATAATAACAAACCAAAACATACAATTCTGTACTAACTTATGTGCTAAAAGGGCTCCCACTCAGCATTGTGTCAAGGTTCCCGTGTGTATAAGTTCAACTGTTCACCATATTTGCACTTCGGAAAGCAACTCATTCAGAGTTACACTTTTACGTGTCGATGACTCACTTTATTCCATGACTTTGGTAAGAAAACCTCTAGTCACCTTGCCAGTTGACAAAATACTCCAATCAATCATTAACGTTTTATCCGAAATTCAATTAACAAAATGATTCGTCCACTTGTAATTAGTTAATATTTTTAAGCTATTGCATAGCTTTTATCGACCGAACCAAGGAATTCCGTAACGAAAAAATCCTCACAATCGTCTAACGTCGTTTCAGTTCGGTAGACTTCGGCACGGTGTTTGTGTGCGTGCGGTTAGACGTATTGTACGACTCTACGAAAATCGCACGAATCGAGACGAGCTGCTCCGAAATCGGACGATCCTATGCAATAGCTATACCGCGGCAGTCCCCGAGTGCCGCACGTCTTTTTTTTTAGTAAACAATGAAGAGGATCGTGGATCTTAAAACTAAGAAAAGCTTTCAGTATGTTTTCTGTTAAGCCAGCTTACTTATTTCCATTCATATCTTATAGTAGCGAAACCGACTACATATCATGGAATCTCACTTTATTTATAGGCAGCAAAAGTCAAATTATTGCTTTTTGATTTTTACGACTGGGATTTAGTATCGATATAATTCGATAAAATCCCGTTCCTGCCCCGATACAGGTGAGTGCTCATAAATTCCGTAGTGATGGGAACATTTGTTTGTTTTACTTTCGATGGCTTCAAACGGTTTTATCGTACCTATTTATTGTTATGATTAAAAAAAAACTGGTGACCGTTTGGATTTTTCAGGGGGAAAAGTTTTTGGGGACCAATTATATTAAGCTGACTATGTAGCAAGTAGTTTTATCAACAATAACTGCAATCTCAGCAAAAAAAAACTAGCTATTATAAAAAGGCTTAAAAACCATTCGTAGTTTTAAATTTACTATTCCAGTTATATATTTGTACCAAATCTATCCTAAAACCTAAACTAAGCGAAAAGATTTCCCTCTGACTATTCGCATGCACTCCGAGGTTGGCAAGCGGTTATTTAGAAGCAGAAATATAAAACCTAGGTCCTCCAGGTTTTAGGTCAAGACCTAGCTCTCGCTCCGCTGAACTTGGCCCATTATGATGCCGGATAGTTCACAGTAACAAGCACCGCACATTTATTTAGTGGACTCGGTTTTGCTACACTGTAACTGAGTATTAACAGTTAAGTATTATTTTAAGGGTATGTTAAGTTATATTGACAATGTTCTCGGTCAGAAAGGAAATGCGGCCATTCTGTAGACACTTAAAGAGGAAGGAAAGAAATCTAGTCCAGTTTTAATCCTACGAATACGAAATCGTAAAACAGATAAATGGCTTATATTATTAAGTAAGATTTTAGACTTTCGCGTTCAATTACACTAAAATTTGTCTTTACGCGATATTAGGAGTAGCAAATTACATAGCTACTTACTGCCCAACGTTTCGACTGGGTTACACCAATCGTGGTCGCGAGCAAACTCAACCACAATTGGTGTAACCCAGTCGAAACGTCGGGCAGTAACTACCTTGTATAACTACATTTGGCTGGCTTTTACGAGGAAATCGGTTAGAACGACGTGAATTACTAAATACGACAATAAAGTTTTCATTTTGCATACGTATTTCATGTTGCGAAACTGGAACAAATGAACACAATAATAGAAGTTTCAACAGGTATTTATTATGCATGAATGTTTATTTGATTTTGGCATCTAAATTGTTGTGCAAAACTAAATCAAACACATTAAAACTAAATTGAGTAAAAAGCTGAAATTTATTTGAAACAATACTTTTGTAATGTTGTAATTGTTAAACGCTTGTATTTTTAGATAACATATTCATATTAAACAATTAATCATGATATATCATTTTAAAATGTCATAGTTACACACATTAAAAACTGAATTTGTTCGGAATTTATTATATTGTTATATTTAAATTAGCATCCGATATTTAGGCACTGTTACAAGGGCCATGATCACGATATTCATGTTTAAATAATCATGACATTCCTCTATTTTATGACAAATCTAATAAAATTACTGTCCGCCATCTTAAAGGCCATACTACTCGTATTCTCTAACAAAAGAAAACGCAGCCATTGACACGTTCCGCTACTTCCCTGAAGCACACCTCTCAAAGCACATTTCAGAAAGTAGACAAACATCCAAAGCGGTTTAAATCGAACAGCAGAGCCCACAAATCTAAAACTCAAACGTAATTTGGTGCACAAACCGAACGGGATCCGCACAAGAGTTAAGCAAAGTATCTGACTCTAAGTCAATTCGGCGGACAAACACCATTTGTCTTATGCGATGCGACTGGACCGATCCACAGACGGATTCGGAATTAAATCTCGATTTATGTACTTCGTTGCAGTTCGCTGTTTTGTTGCGTCGCGTGGAAAGTTGCCAGTCAGCTTTGGGAGCGCATACAAATATGACGTTTCAGTTGAAGGCTTGAGCCTTTATTAAATTTGTTGTGCAACGAAATTGTTCATTCGTTTTACAAATTGTTAGGGGTACCTTGACTTATTCAAAATGTACGTGATGAACGATATACTTCATGAGTTTAAATACATACATATACAATACAAGTACAGTTTAAATACAATGAATATAATTCAATATATTGTTATTATTTAAATATATGAAATGCCTAACGGTATTTATGTATTCATTGTATTTAATTATGTAATTTCAAACTGCTACATTTATAAAACAACAAAATTTTAGGCACTTTTCTGCCATGCCTTCGAACTTCAACGTATCTCAGACAACTATTCAATCAATTAATGTTAGAAGAAACTTATTTATTTCTTTTATATAGGTATTTTATAATCCTCAGAGGTAATTTTGGTATAAAAAAACTTGATTAAGTGTTCAAACCGATGTGTTTTACGTACTGTTGGCCACAAATAGACCGAAAATCCATTCAATTG
This sequence comes from Maruca vitrata, assembly GCA_039566165.1. Taxonomy (NCBI): domain Eukaryota; kingdom Metazoa; phylum Arthropoda; class Insecta; order Lepidoptera; family Crambidae; genus Maruca; species Maruca vitrata. Next base: position 12,352,482 of record CM076923.1, read on the forward strand.
ATTCAGTACATCCAGTGCTCCCTAGAGATCCTCTGATTGAATACTCTTTGTTCGGGCTCACCGGACCAAAAAAAAAATCAAATAAACTGGAAAAAACGTAACTTTTTCGAAATTAATGTCACTGGCCAAAACACAGCGGAATCTTTTGAATAAACTGCCCCGTTTGCAAACTATTTTAAAATATTGCCGGGCTCAGTGCGAATCTGTTTTTCCACCGAAATTCCGTACCCCGTCGGACGGTTTGACGTCTCGCCAGATACCAGCTGAAATTTACGACCTGATAAAACATCACCAGGATACTTTGACCCCACACAACAAACCGGATCATTCGGTTCTCTGGTTGTTTGGGCGAGCGCTGCTGAGGCAACGAAGGTCATGTAAGGTTGGTGGTTGTATAAAACTTGCCTGCCAAATGGATTACCCCGATTAAGTATGAGCGACCTCTGCCCCTATTGGTTGACGCATGATTAGCTTGGAGTCTAGATTGGATATGAAAGGGAGAAATCTATTTTTCTGTCTACTTTTGAGCTTAAACTAAATAAATCTAACTGGAAAATGTAGACTATAATTCTGAAAAGAGAAAAACCTATAACTATGGCGACATCACAAAATCACATACCTAAATACGTAACATTTTTATGGGCTGTTTACTACGAAGATCACACACAGTCGTAAAGCTTATTTCAAAGGTAAATTAAGTAATTAAAATTGTGTTGACAAAGCAAACCTAATGCAAGCAAAGTAATTAGCTACTCAGGAAAATGAGAGTAGTATTTTTTTTTTTACGAATACACAACAAGATATAAAGCTACGTTGATAGGTGCTATGTTTGGCCGCAATTGTACTTTTTTACAACATTTTAACTGTGCTTGCGAAATTAAAAATAACTTTACAGCATTATATAAGTAGGTAATAATTTTATAATGCTGTAAAGTTATTTTTTAATACTAAGATAATAATTGTTGGTAGGGGTGTGGAGTTTAACTTAGTTTTGTGTAATTTCAACATGAACTGGAAAATTCGGTTAACATTTTTATTGCTATTAAACCTGTAGTTAATTTGAAGATAACATTTTAGTGAGAACGATCTAATAATACCTGTAACACTATAATATACATACATCAATCTGATCTCGTGGTATGTAACTTAAGCTTACGTATATATATACGTAACGTATATCAGAAACGAAAGTGAATACACTTACACATTGAAATTTCACGACATAGTATAAAACAAAGCTTCCCACGTCTGTCTGTCTATGTGTATGTATGCCTTAATCTTTAAAAGAACGCAACGGATTTTTATGGTTTTTTTTAATAGATAGAGAGATTCAAGGGGAATTTTTATTTGTATAATACCCAAAGCGAAACGAGTTAATAATTTAAATAACACACCAATAATATGATGTGAAGTAATATTTACAATGAATTGTTTATGATAAGATAATTATAACATTTTCAAATTATCAGTTAAGGCTTACGGACCTCTAAAAATGTAGCCTCGAGTCTGTGCCGCCATCAAACGACGGGACATAAATTTTTCAGGGGGCCATTTGGAACAGAGCCCCTGTTTTTTGCATATCTGAATGTGTCCAATTACAGAAAGGGCTGTTTAAGTATGTGGTCCATTGTAGAAGCAGTTAACGGATTGACTACTATCCACTTACAATGCAGGCGCAGGGGGCTCGGACCAAGAGATTTAGTTCCTCTTTTCTGCATCGTGTCATTTAGGCATGGAATGCACTTCTAACTCATGTTTTTCCTCCCTCCTATGATCCCGGGCTCTTCAAGCGGGGTTTGAAACGGTATTTAAGCAGGCCTTCAGGGTGAGTGCGACAGGCTCAATAAGATCTATTGTGCCTGTCGACCTCATATGTGGATCTCACTACCACTTACCATCGGGTGGAGTGAGGTCATCTTGTGAACCAATTATAAAAAGTTAATAAAATAATAATTGAGCCCATTTAACTTCAAAAAGACCAGGAAAACTGCACTACGCTATAATATGATTTTATTTTAGTATGAAAATATATAATTAGCGTGTTGTATTTCGTTTATGATTTTACATAAATAAAAAGTATATATTAAACAACATCACATACATTAATCTGATCTCGTGCTAAGTAGCTTAAGCACTTGTGTGACGGATTACAAAACCAACAGTGGATATACACATATATTTAATTGTGCGCACTGCCCATAAGTGACAACAATACTACCTCTACAACTAGAAATACTCAAAACATCTTAGTTTCCGTATATCAAACTTAGATAATGTCTCACAACTTATTTATTTCAGAGAAAAAAATAATACAAAATGTTGATATCAGTTAGTTATGAGACGCCTGTCAATTGGACCACAGCCTTTGTGGTTGAAGTTATATGCGCGTAAACCCGAGAGCTTTACGTGATACCACGCGAAATTATTATTATGAGCATCGTCGGGGACTTAGCACGCGCAGATTTGGCACTCACTAATGTCAGTAGATACCAATTACTGCTAGTTTGTTAACTACAGTGACTATCATACATATAGTCAATCATTTCTGTAAGCATTATAAGGCGTCCGACCGATTTCAGCCATGGCGGCCGATCTCAATTGAGATCAGCCAAGTGCGCAGGACATATTATAGTGCACAAGTGTGCGCGCAAACACAAGTGCACTCTCTATTCCCTTACTCTCATAATTCGGTGTGACGGCAATCCGACATGACCGATGAGAGATTGGGCGCAGGACCACCGGTTTAACGTGCTTTCCGGGGCACGGGCGTTCAACCGCCAACTTCCTAACTCCAGGCTGAGTAATTTCATTACAGAAAAACTCACACAAATTTTACCCAACCCCGGACTCGAACCTCTTGGTCCTAACGCAGCACTTGCTTCCAATAGACCAACGAGGCAGTTAAACATTATAGAGATATAGTCGATTAGTTACTGTAAACAATATAGTGGTATAATCAATCGGTTACTGTAAACATAATATATTACCTCTATATTATAGAGGTTAGTCAATCGGTAACTATATACATATATAGCGTTAAACTGTGTAATATAACTTTAAACTGTCATCTTTACATTAGAAAATTGAATATGTCCGAATTATTTTTCATATTGTTTTGTTTTAATAAGCTCCGGATATTTCGGCACTGTTGCAAGCGCCATGATCATGGCTCAAGGAAAAATCAAACAACATGGTAAATATCCCGGACATATTCAGTTTTCAAATGGTAACTGTCAACATTATAGCGGTACGGTAAATCGGTTACTGTAAACATCTACAAGACTATTACGTGGGTCAAATTAACAGTTACTGATTAACAGATCTGCTTTGCAGTTGATTAGCTCATTGTTTGCAGAGAATCGCGTTCAGATGCAGGATTGCGTAAATTGAAATAAATTAGCCTTTATGCTTCAAGTCTGAAAAAAATGATCGTAAGTCAGCTCTTTTCTATGATGTGAAACGAAAATAATTAAATTTTAATCACGCAAATAAATTAGTGATATTAGTATTTTTATTAAAAAACAACAGGGGATTATGCATACACAGAATAACGCCTTTTCCCCGTTTTCAGTGCAGAGATAACTTCCTGGCATTACAATATTTTATATTAAGAAAAAAACTAAATATTCTTATAACCTACCCAGATACGGAAAAAACAACGATGTTCATCACTCAAACATTTCATTTTAGCCTAAGCGAGAAACGAACCCACAACTTATGGCGCAGGAACAGGACTCTACCACAAAAATACATTTCTTTTTTTAACCCACCTCAAAAAGGAGGAGGAGGAAGAGTTTCTGACGGCTTCGATTAGCCTTGTCAATATCAACAGACTTGCGGGAGAGCGAATGACTCTCACCCCAAATATACATTTTTACAACAACATTTCCCTGATTAAGCTTTCAAGGCAGTATCACCTTCTTTACAAAATCCTACTTATATTTTCTAACGTCTAGTCTAACATAGAAAACGGAAACGAGGTGTAATTAACCTAAAACTTATCAACTGATCCATATTTCACTTGGAAACAACACCATAATTACTCCAAATAGAATTAGATTGGTATCATTTCCCCATTTCGTGTAAAAGCGAAATCTATCCCGAATCTACGAGTATTGCCGTAAATCCGAGTCATCCGTCAATGATAAAATAGCGCTGGGGGAACTTAGTAATTGTTGTTGTTAAATTTATGTTCTTGGGGCATTTTGGGGCTTGTCGTTCCAATCCTGTGAATGGAAGGCTGCCTCCGCTTATGAATTAGTAACTATTAAATGGCTTCAATCACGATAGTTTGTTTCTTAAAGGTTGTATTAGGATTTCAGTAACGAAATGAGTTAGAATCGATTGAATTAAATAATTATTGGATTTTAATGTCGATATCCGTCGGAACTACTGACAACATAAATATGGATGTTAAATCAACCAACCAAATTTTATTCAAATTTTACAGCGATTTTGGCAAAGACGGCCATACGTAAATAGTTACTTGAGTATTTTATATAAAATAGTAAGGAATTCCTTACTATTTTATTTAAAATAATATGCTAATTACTGAATCGCCTTAGTTTAGGGTAGGCTCGAGCCTCATTAGTGGGGACATATGGGCTGATTATGAAGTAAGTATAACGTCGTCCAAATAAATGCACTCTCACATACAATAACACGACACTCCATGTCGAAATGCACTGATGGTAACCGCGAGACATTTTAAGCTTCGAAGGGTGTGAAAATTAGTGTGTAACACCGCTCTAGACAAAGTCCGAAGTGGTGCTTATGGGAGCGTGCGAGCGAGATGTCCGCGGGCACATACGGGATGGAAGTCTACACGGGAACGATGTGTTTTAAAATTTTCAGATTTGGATTAATATTTATTGAGATTTGAAAATAATTAAACGAACGTAAGTTAAAACTATTTCATAGGTGAGCGTATAAGTTATTAAAAAAATCTTGTAAACAGTTTTTTTTACACTTAGTTTATTTACCATCGCTTTGATCGCCTTATACGGTAATATTTAATTTGATGACATTTTTTGTGTTTACTGCTCCAATTTTGTGAACATTATACCAAATTAAAGTAAATAAGCGACGTGCGAAAGTTAAGTAAGTACGCCGTGTGTTAAAATATCAAGAAACATAAGAACACACGGCAAGTATTGACATCGTGTGTATTGTGAAAAAGTTTACTGAGTAGTTTTTATATACAACTATCAATTATTTAGTAAGTGAACGCGGTCTTATACTTTTCAATTAGAAATAACGACATAATATTTCTATAAACAAAACAGAAACATTAAAACTTCGTTTAACATGATTCGCTCCGTTTAAACCTTAGCTATCATACCCACTAACAAAATCTCGAACTAACCTCCAAGTAATAAAAAAAACAACCGCGGCGGCTTATAAAAAATGAACCTCCGTGTGTTTTAGCTAAAATGTGGAATTCAGAACACACGTCTCGCCTGGGGAATATTACTAGACAAGTCCGAATATACGTGCCCTAGTTTTTTGGCAGCTAATGGTTGTTGTGTATAGTTTTAGCCGTGCAACGCGGGGCTAAAATGTTGCCAAATGCGGTTGTTTATTATTTATATTATGCAAACTTTAGCGGTTAGAGGTCAAGTTTTGAACGAACGGGCGCCTTCAAACTTGGCGCTTTATGTTTTTATTAATTGTGTGACTTTGAGAGAAGGATTCTTATTGTTATTTATTAACGATGTCTAGTTGTTGGCCATTTATTATTTCGTCCTACTATTATATCGAACGAAGTCTGAATTTTATAATAAAAAAACCATCATTATCATTCAAATCGATTTGGTTTACAGTAAAGTCTCAGATGTTTGAATATTGTTGTAAACTTTGAAGGGTGAGAGCCATCCGCTCCCCCGCAAGTCCGGTGATGATGACGAGGCTACTTCAACATCATCGTATGTCAGTTACGAAAAAAAAGTTGTATCTACACTCATTGTTTTATTCACTGTGATTTGCTAGGACTGGCTTAGTTCGTCTTACAATAACAAGACAAGAACAACCATTTTCAAGCTCCCATCTTAAGTGCAACTATGGCTTTCTCATTGATTAAAATGCTTTTAAATCGAGATAAAATAAAATTAATTCTCGCCTGAGGGCGCTTGATCCAGGAAAAGTTATTTCATCTCGTCTGCGGGACTTTTGCGAAGATTAATTTTTAAGGACAAAGTAAGTTAATATAAATAGAAGCACGTGGAGTCTGTAATTATTTCCGGAGGGAAGATAAAGAGGCAGGTACTTCAGTGGAGTGCAGCCAAGCCTCTTTGGTGTCGGTCAATTAATAAAAGTGACTTGGCCGAGGCACCTCAAGGTATGAATAACAACTCAACTTTAATTGGTGTTTTTTTTGGTATCAACTTTTTGTGAAAGCTTAAATAATGGTTCTATGAGCGATTTCATAATGTTTTTTTTCGTCGTATCGTATTTTAATCCGAAATTTTTGTAATTATTAAGTCGATATTTTTTTGATGCACTATTTTCTAAATTTATTTATATATTATTGCTCGCAAAATGTATACGGACTACGATTACTCATAAAAGGAAGTGTATGTAAGTTTTTACCTCTTTTTCTTAAAGTATGGAAATTTGGAAAAACTTAATGTGTGACAAAATCTGGTCACTAAATAAAAAT